>OX376698.1:1247030-1847030 GCA_947389925.1 Coelopa pilipes | reverse complement strand
ATCCCAACTTGTAATTCCATTTAAGCCGATCTCGCCCTGGCCTGGACTCCTCCCATCGCCAGCTCGCTCGTCGCTCGGTCGGGTTTTCCATTTTATCTTTTCCGCACTCTTCTTTCTCGCCAGCCTTTCTCCTTCCTGCTCGCCCACTTCTTGCTCTCTTATTCCCTGTTTACCCTTTCTCCGTCTTTCACTCTGCATCCTTCGCCCTCCCTCTGGCTTCGGTGCTGTTGCCAATTCAATGATGTTGGCTCAAAATTAAGTCTTTGTCTTAAGAGCTTCCGCAGCAACTTCCGGCCGGAAGACGAAGAACGAAGGCAGACTCAGTTTAATCCAAAGAGTACCCCAGGAGAAGGCAGTCCAAAATAAATTGGGTCCCTGATTTTCTTAAAGCAAATTTGTAACATTTTTCATTTCGTTTGTGTTAAACATCGAAAAAATGTGAATCTTTACAGAGTAATATATTTCCTTGTTCCCTATTTTCATATAGATTCTTAACTAATTATAAAAATAGTAAGTCTCGAGAAGTATTTACAGATATGATTAATGAAAATGTGAAAATTAAGCTTGCGTAATGTATAATGATGGGAGCAATTAGATTGAAAATATTAAAATTTAAGACTAAAAGAAATTTGTTAATGCAATTTTAAATTCCTTCCTTTCAAATTGTATAAATTAACTGTTTATATCTGGCAAAAATTCGTAATATTTATCTCCTGTATTTTTAATAAATTTCAGAAAAGGGTTTTCTCCAAAGCCTCGGCAGGGAGAAACCCAAACAGCAACAACAACAAGACCACGTGTATCCGCTCGGTGGAAACAATACCAGCGAACAGGGCCTCGGGTCAGGCTCTTGAAATATTTGCACGTAATCCATTTTATTTCCTGGCCTCGAGGAATCGCAGCCGAGGTCGGGAGAGAGAGAGGGAGACAGAGAGTGCGAGAAGGAGGGAGACGACGAGGTCCTTGAAACGGCGCGGCCATAAAGGCACAAGAACAAAAGCAACAACAAGGCCATAACGAGGAAATGGAACATGTGAAAAAATGACGTTAAAAAATTATGTTGAAAACAAAAGTTAAAACTTTGGCCATTATGAGGAGTTCACACATGTCTCTCTGTGTATGTGTGTGTTTGGGTGTGTGTGTTTGAGCCCTTGCGAGAGGGTGCCAGGCAGTCGCTGTTTGGCTGTGTGCCTGTGTTTTTATTTCGAAAAACCGTGCCTGGAAACAAAAAAACACACACCATAAAAATGGCGTCCAAAGCACTTTGCATACGAAAACAAAATCCCAAAACGTCGACGGTCGACGGTCGGCGGCCATGACCATTTGTTGTTGTAGTTATTGCTGCTGCTTCTTCGTCTCCTGGTTCTTCTCCTTCTTCGCCGAACTCCAGTGGCTGCACTGTAGAAAGCAACAACAACCACACCAACAAATGAGACACGATTTTCGCCAGTTGTTGTTGTTGCTCTTTGAAAAATGTGTCGTTATAAAATTATTTTTTTTGTGTTTGTTTTCTTCCCCTTCCACATTTACAAAATGGCGACGAAAGGGTGTTCAATGAAACAACAAGAATAGAAAAAGGAAAAAAATTAAATGAAATACTCCAATTCACTGCAGTCCCTCATGTCCATGTCCATGTCCATGTGCTCGGGGTTGTTGGTGTTGTTGTGGAATTCAGTTTACAATCCATTTGCATAATAAATAAATCATAACAACAACAACAACAACAACTGCAGCAACAACTACAGCTGGAACATCCGCAGAGAAAGCCACAACAACAACAAGTGCGGCAAAAACAAGGGTCACTTGGGAGGGAAAAATTATGGGACTTTTTACGTCCTCCCAGAAGCTGTCAGGCCCGGCGCTAGATGTCGCTTCGCATTTGTCTGTCCCGCTTCCTCCGCATCTCGCCGTCACTATCTCCCTCACTCTATCTCCCTCTCTCTCCCTCCACCGATCTCCGACCATCGCCACCTCCCCCTATTTCACTCTCGCTCTCCGGCGTTAGCATATGTCGGTGAGTTCATACATGTACACGTGGCTTTGTGTGTGTGCAAATCGGATTTATGTGTCCGCGTGTGAGTGTGTGTGAGTTATTGTTGCCCTGACCTTGAATCCGCCGTCCTGCGGCCCCGACGCGGCGGCGGCTCCCACAAGTGATTGTCATAAAGTTCAGACATCGATTTTTCATAAAGGAGCAAAACGCTAGCAAAATAATAAAATCTGCAGAAACACAGCAACCAACGCCGAAAAACATTGAAAAAATATTGTGAAAACATGAAAAACGAAACCAGAAAAACGGAAACAAAACAATGGCAAAAATAAGTGCGACCGAGAATTCAAATAATAAATGTTGGAGCTCCGGCGAAAGCTTTTCCTTTATGATATGGTTTTAAAACTGCCGTCGACCGGGATTCAATTTGTAGCAAAATCACTCGTTGCACGAGCGGGATCCGGGCGGATTCAGCAGGGACCCGGACCCCGTGGCGAGTGTAGCGGGGTTTTTTGTTCTAGCTTTGTGCGAGAAAATTCCCCAGGTTTAAAGTTTAAAAATCATATCAATGCTGTTTTCTGAAAATGGTATAAAAAAACCTTTTGTAATTACTCAAACATTTCCTAAGGCATAGCTTCGAGCCGTTACGAGAATTTTCAAAAATTCTTAAGCGAACCAAAGAGTTTGACAAATTTTTGGTTGACTCCTCAGAATTTATATAATTATTCAAAGAATTCGAATATTTGAAGGATTTTCAAAATATTTTGAGGTAAAATTTTTCAGAAAATTTCATATTTGTCCAAAATGTTGTAGGTTTTCACAAAGTTTAACGACGCACAAAAGCAATGAGGGTTCCAATGATTTTTAGAAATTTTAGATTTTGACGACGAATTTCACAAATTTTTTACAAATTTTCCTGCGATTGTGCTCGCGATAGTAACGAGCACATAATTTTCTATATTCACATTTATAATTTTTGAATATGAATATTCTGCTTTTAATTCAGTGTGGTCGTGAGGAATTTCTTTGAAGAGCTGCGAGGACTTTCAAAAGTTCTATAGTTTATCAAATATTTTCATAACATTCAAAAAATTCTACGGTATTCAAATATTTTAATGTTAGCAAACATTTTGTATTTTTCATAAATTCCAAAAGCTGACAAAAATATTGACAAAAATTTATTTCAGTAGATTTCGCGCTATTTTTAGAGTTCTGTGCCTTTTCACGGATTTAACTATTTATAACAATTTTTCAAAGGATTCTCCTATTCTGCTCCCGGATAGTTTCGAGACATTCATTTCGACGCCACTAAATCCCGCCTCAAAACCTCCTCCTCCTCCTCACTCCCCAGGCCGGTTTTCGCGCCTGCTCTTCGTCGTCACGTCCGCGAACACATCGTAAACGTCGGCAATTTATCGAATTCGGCCGAATTATTTCGAAAATCCTCGCAACTCCTTCCAGGACCCTCAGGCCGCACACATCGCGCGAAGCCGGGAGCCGAATTTATAACCATGAAAGGAATTTGATTACTCGGCGATTTCGCACTCACCTCCTCTTTCTATACGCCCTCTTCTTACCCTCCACAACCGGGCCTTCGGAACCTGCGGAACGAGAAAAAATATAGATGTGAAAAAATAATGTATAGAAATGAAGAAAATGTGACGAAATTGCGACGGGCTCGACGTGATTTCCGCCAGATCCGGCAGTGATTATCGCGTAGACATTTTGAAATGTGATTTTCGGGGTTCTGCGAGTGTGTCTTCGATTACTTTCGGGTCTTCCCCGCCCCGGGCCGCCCTGTCTGGGGCTGTCGTTGATTTATTACGGCTTGTTAATGTCTCTGTATCTGTCGCTGTCTGCGATAATGGCTGTGTTGCCGACCCCAGCCCTGTTGTCGCTGGCCTCAGCCCTGCTGTGCCTGCTCCATCTGCAGGGCCAACAGGATCTGCCTCTGCCTCTGTCGCTGCCCTGTCCCTGTCCCTGTCGTGTCGTCATGAAATTGATGCTCCACCCTTTGCTTGTTACGCCGACATGAGGCCTGATGACAATGTCAAGTTGTGAATTACTCTCGTGCCGCTCCTCGCCCCACTTCCCGCGCCCTCGCGCGACCTCCCCTCATTCAGTCAATACCCGCCGCGCTCTCCCCACCGCCACCGTCGTACCTGCCCTCGTCAACTCCCTGTTGCCGGCGGCGCGCCCTCCTCGACACGGCCTCATCAACACCCGCATTTCCTCCTCGCCTCCAGCGCGCCGTCCAGTTCTCCTCGTGTCCTCCTGCTCTCGCCACATTCGCCTGCTTTATTTCATCCTTAGAGGGAAGCTCTTCGTGTCACTCCTTCCCGCTCGCCTCAGTTTGTTTCCCTCTCCCTCAAGCCCGAGCCTGCAGTTCATCTACTTACTCTACTTTGTCCTTTGTCCTCCTTGCTTGGCGACGTTTTTATCGCCCATTTTCCCTCTGCCTTCCTTCATCACCGCTTCTCCGTCCTCCCCTGTTCGCCAGCGTCTCTCGTTGTCATCGTTTTCGTCCACGATTCTGCCCTTCGTCTTCCAGCCAGCTTCCTTCTTCCTTCACCGACATTTCGCGGTTTTCAATTTTCATCTCCTGTCTTCCGATGTCCCTCTCCCGCCCGTTCCATCGCCCTTCGCGCAAGATCATCTTTCTCTTGCTGCTCCGTCGCCGTCCTTCTCAGTTCAGAACCTCCGCCACGTCTTCTGTCGCAGGAGCATTTTTCCTCTCACTCGGTCCCTCGCTGTCGCTCGTTCTCGTCCTTTTCTTCCTGTCTGTCTTCTCCGTCCCTCTCTATCCATCCCCCTCTCTCTGTCTCGTGTCCCTCATTGACATCTCATTACGGCGACTGTCATCAATAACAATTCTTATTGCTTCCTCCCTCTGCGAGCCTCGGCTCTCGCTGTCGACGTGAGTGAAAGAGCAGGCTTCCGGGAGGCGGAGGAGGAGGAGCGAACGAGAGCGATGGAAGCAGTTGATCGCTCTCGCTCTTGCTCTCGCTCGCCCTCGCCGGCTCTCGAGGACCTCGCGGAGTTTATATTTCGGCGCCACATTTTGACAGGCGCCAATACGAGGAGTGTCGAATGGCGCTGCTGTCGATGACAGCGCGCCCTCTTCGTCAGAGGGAGAGGGAGAGAAGATGCAAGTGTCGTCGTGTGGGGGGGAGGGGGTGTGGGCGAGAGCGAGACAGTGACGGCGGTTCATCTGTCATTGGCTTCATTTGACACTGGCTGCAAGTGTCAAAGTGGTGTAATTTTCCGCAATAATTTATTGTTTTCCCAGGAATTATTGTCACTTGATGCCATCCTCCTCCCCCTCTCTCCCTCTCCCCCTCTGTCTTCGCATCGTTCCCTGCTTAGTGCGAAATCGATGAGGCAGCGAAAAGGAAATCGAGAGGAAACTTAATGTGACAAAAGAAGAACTATTAGTAACTCGGGAAGGAGATGGCGGCCAATGGGAGGCGAAGAAGTGGGATGAAGCGAGCTGTTTTTGAGGGTTCCAAGAGCCCGTTATTGAGGTTCTGAGAGTTCGCACACGCAGCACTGGCGTAGTTGAATATTTTAAACACAAAACATCAGAGAAGGAAGAACAGAAAAACCGTATTTTCTGTTGTGTTTTCAATTTTATAAAAAGCTTTAAAGCCTTCACCTTCGAAAGGCGAACCCAACGACGGGACGACGACGAGAGAACGGCAACAACAGTGCGGACAACAACAGGATCAGGCATCACTGACAACAACGCGAACATCAACAACAACAAGGACATCCCGAACAACAGTCTTATAATTTTATTATTTTAATTTCGAACGAGCGAAACTCGTAACCTACGAAAAATTACAAAATAAAGTTCTGAACAGTGCGCGTGAGAGATAGAGATAGGAGGTAGTCGAGGACGGAAAGAAGGAGCGGGAGGGAGAGGGAAGAGGAAGGGCGTGAAGTGCTGGAAAAATGCAATTTTCTAAAACATAAGCAAGGGCAGCCAAGCAGGAAATATCGAGCGAAGGCGGCGGAAAGACTGAGAGAGGGAGACAGAGAGAGACAGAGAGAGAGAGAGAGAGTGCGTGTGCGAAAACGAGAGGGACAGGCAGAAAGAATTGAAGCAGTCCCTGGGTCCTGTTATGTAGCAGACAGGGTCAGACAGAGGGAGACGAAGAGTGACAGCGAGGAGGAAGCCAGGACAGAGCGAGAAGGAGAAGGGTAGGAGAACAAGAACAGCATTTCGAGAGAGAGGGGGGGGGGGGGAGAGGGATGACTGGGATGGCGCTGGAGATCGTGGAGAAAACTTCGAAAGCAAGAAAATCGCCAGAAGGCAAAAAATATCAAACATGAATTCAATACAATTTCCACAATGAACCCGAGCGAGGGAGACAGACTGAGAAAGAGAGCGGGACGAATGGTCGCATGTCATGTGTGTGCTGATGTGAGTGTGCGTGTGTGTGTGTGAGAGTTTGGCGTGCGTGGGTTCTGCAGAGCCGTCCGTCAGCGTGTTGAAATAAAGGCAAATATTTGCCAACATATTAAAACACAACATTTTCCTCATTCTCCGCATTTTTCCTACCGAACGTTGGAGATTATTTCGCTCCCTGTCGCTCCCATCCCGCCTCTCTGTCTTTCTCTGTCTCAGTTTCGCTCGATCTTCCCATTTTTCGCTCTTCTTTTGTCGCATTTCAATGCATGCATGCGTGTGTACTGTGTGCGTGTGTGCGGCTGTAGTTGGCATTAGTGTCGTTGTTGTTTTTGAGATCGTTGTTGTTGTGGCGCATGTTGTTTTTGTTGTAGTTGCTGTTATTGTTGCCAGTGCCGAAGTGCAGCCAGCGTGAAATTTCTCCATTTACTTAAGATAATGGGCTGACATCACAGCAGAAAAAGTCCTTTGAAAGCTCCTGCAAACGCATGGTGTCGACGAGTGCAGCACACACACACACATATACACCCACATACATGTACGTGTGCTTCACTCTTGCTTGTCCGGCCGAGAGCCCGAAGCAATTTCACGGTTAAACAATTTTCACTTTCGGTCACTCGACGAAGCCCTCGTTTTGTTTTTGGGCCCAGGATAATGCGGCAAAATAACCAGTTGCATGTCTCCGCCCTTATTTAGCTGTATGCAGCTGTAATATTTTCAAATATCTATCGGAATTAAAAATTCACGATTTGATTCAGATTTGATCAGATTGTTTTCTTTCCAATTCAGCGTTTTCATAACATACACAAAATCGCTTTGCAGAAATTTTTAAACTCATAAATTTCGGAAAATCTCTGATTTTTGTGGTCTTTTTTCATTTATGAAATAGTGATTGTTTTAATGAATTCGAAATTACTTTCTTAGTAATTTAAACTTGTCGTGATTCTGAATACTTTTATAAATGTTTTCCGCTTCTTCCCAGACCTCTGGATTTTTTCCAACCGTTGCACGTACTTATTTATATTTGCTCAGCTCCGAATGTGGACCGTGCTCTATCTCGCTCGCGCAGAACTCTCTCCCGCTCGCACCCAGCGCAAATACAATTTGCGGCGAACAAATGATTAATGGCGGCGACGATTGGCACAAATATTGCGGAGGAAGCGAGTCGAGAGCACGACCAACACTCGCCCGCACTCACGGGCACTCGTTCACACACACACACACATACACACACACATACCCACCTACACTCAGGCACGGCCCTCTGCGCTTTGAATGCAGTGGATGCAACAGCAACAGCAACAACACCAACACAACGTCGACATCATCCAGAACAACCTGCACTCGCCGAAGCCGTTCCGAGCGCTCGCAGAATCCGCTGTGCATTCGCGAATGCAACGGCCCTTCAGCCCCGCTCCCGTCACCCCCGCCCTCCACTCGACCCCCGCCGCCCCAACCAATCACGACATCTGCATCCGGCGGAAGTCGCCATGTTTGCTTTTGCTTTCGAATCGTTTGAAAGGAAAGTGAAATTTCAACACAGCGCCGATCGCTGATTGCAATCACACGCATGAACATCACACATACACACACACTCGCACAACCTCTCTCTCTCTCCCTCCCTCCCACTCGGCCTGTCCCCTTCTCCCTCCAGCATATGACGTAATTTTCTTGTTGCGCGCAAATGAGAA
This sequence comes from Coelopa pilipes, assembly GCA_947389925.1. Taxonomy (NCBI): domain Eukaryota; kingdom Metazoa; phylum Arthropoda; class Insecta; order Diptera; family Coelopidae; genus Coelopa; species Coelopa pilipes. The sequence goes on along the minus strand of OX376698.1, from coordinate 1,838,938 downwards.
AAAAATTCAATAAAATGAAATATCATTACAACGAGCAGAGTGAAACCGGAAAGCCTATAAAAAACAAAATGAAAAAAGCAAATATTATTACAAAAATGAAAAGACAATAATACGAAAAACAAAACAAAAAAATAAAATTATGAAAAACAGAGAAAAGAGCCGAAAAGTAAAGGCGAGAATCGGTAGGTATTACATACAACAAAAACACTCTGGCTCGTAGCGGCTACAAGGACATATTCGAGGTACAACAACAACGCGGACAACAACAACAAAAACAACAACAACTCCTCGGCTGAAGGCACCTCCAATGACAATGAGAAAAATCGCCTGCAATTTATTATTCTCCCACCAACACAAACATCGCCCGCTCACACGCGCTCCCATATGGCGTTAGAGGCGGAAGACCAGGAGCGAGGGAGGCAGTGGGTAGTGAGCGAAAGGGAGCGGAGACTTTTTTATAATTTCACACATTCGCACGTTGAGCAGCGTCGGCGGCAGCCATGCATACAAATAAAAGCGTCCCAAACACCCACATGCGCCAACGCCGGGAAGAACACGCTCGACATTAGTCATCGGGGACTGGAGGAGGAAGTGTACGAGAGACAGGGGGCGGGCGAGCGAGTCGAAGAACGGGAGAGGATTATGCAGGAACCGGGTGAACAAAAGAAGCAAAAACACAAACGACAAGAACGAAACGAAAAAGAAAAATAATGAGAACCGCGAAAACAAAGCAACGGCCTCCGACAAACATTCAGCCATCACATAAAACGATTCAATCAAAACCTCTCATATTCGCCTGATAAATTATGACTTTTTTATTCAATTTACAGCCACTCGTTTCACCTCCCTCCCTCATTTTCCCTCCCTCGTTCTCTCCCTCGCAACGCCTCCTCAGGTTTTAATGAAAGCCGTGATTTCCGACCAGGCGACTGCAGCCTTGAGCTTCGGCAATCACTTTCACGTGGAGAGAAATATCGGGGAATTATGGGCTAATATCCAGGGCAGAGAGGGCGAGCAATGTAGAGAGGAGCTGGAGTAGAGGAAGAGGAAGAGAGAATAATGTTCCTACAGCCGGTGAAAGCTCTTATTACAGTCCGGGCTTTAGCTAAGCTCGCAGTTCATGGGCCAAGGGATTCCTTCCATTTGCAATCCAGGCTCTGGCTTCAGAACTGAGGGAGAGGGCGCCAGAGAAGAGTGAGAGAGAGAGGGAGAGGGAGAGGGAGTGAGAAGACACTTTCCTGACTTCCCTGGGTCCGTCGATCCCATAGTGAGCTGCCGTTCATTCTGAAATTATCTAAGCCGCCGAGCACCGGGGCGAATGAGCGGCGTTCACGTGTAATTGGGGTGAGGCAAATTTCCCATACGTCGCGAGGGAGATGGCGAGATGATGTCTCCCACTCCCACTCGCACTCCTCTCTCTCGCTCTCTCCCCTCTTTCCTCAGTTGACGCTGGCTTGGCGACAGCGTTAATGGAAATTCACTCAGAGAACTTGAGAGCTCGACGGGAATGTAATCAGATGCCTCAACTTTTTCCGCCCTCCCACGAGCAACAACAACAACAACATGAACAGAAATTACAACAGCAACTACACCAACTTAATCAGCAACAAAAACAACAACAACAAGAACAACAGCAACGACAACTCCGCCGATGGCATGAACAACGATGATGGTAACTACAATTTCTAGAACAATAACAACAACCAAACAAGAGCAACAACAAACACTATAGAGCATAAAAAGCAGCAGCAAGGAAAAAAAGGCGCCAACAACAACAGCAACAGCAACAGCAACAGCAACAACGAGGAGAAGAACTCCATCGACAACAACTCGATGCGAAATTCAACTAAAGCATCATTAAAACTTTATTTTTGCGCTCAACTACCAAATGTCAGCCGAAAAGTATGCAGCGATGCTCAGCCGGAAATGGAACGAACACATGACGACAGCCTCTCTCACCCTCTCTCTCTCTCTCTCTCTCTCTCTCTCTGTGTGTGTGCGTGTGTGTGCATTTCCGGAATTAAATGTGAAAATTTCTCCAATTTCGTCACAAGTTTGAAGTTTCTAACAACAGCAACAGCAAAAGCGAGAAGAAAGTTTTCAATTCTAATAGAATTTCATGTGCGAGCAAACGAAGGATTGACAGAGATAGAGAGAGCGAGAAAGCGGTATCGAATGCTGTGCGGTAGAGACAAAGAGTGGAGGAGGGAGTTCAGGAGGGGAAATTGGGAAGCAAAGGAGAGAAGGTAGGATGAGTTCGAGTTTGGAAAAAATCCGAGGAAAACGAGGAAAAAAGTGGAGTAGTTTGAGAAAGAGGAAGGCGAAGGAATCCAGTTAAAGGTTGGAACATGGTCATTATGTCAACTTTCGGCAGCAGTTGCTCCTCCTCTTCTGGCATGTTTTCCTATGCTTAAAATGGCCGTAATTGCCTGTCGGCCTCCTTGACGAGCTGTCATCGCCAACATGTGGGAAGCCGTCTCTGAGGTGGAGGTTGGAGATCCTGGTTGTTTATTTTTTTACGTATTGGTTTTTCTTTCGTTTCTTTCGGAATTAGTATTATTAACGCTGTCAACTATATTCCTACGTATATTTTTTCAATAAAATATTCTTTAGCGTAGACTTGGAAACCAGACTTCCTTCATCCATTTCTTACGAATGCATATTAATTTAATAATAATTTACATTTTTTGCAGACAATTCCAAAAATGTACACGTTTTCCTCATTTTACTGTGGATTTTTATCAAGGCCTTTTCATATCTGTTGCCACTAAAGATGCCGAAAATTGACGTCTTGCACCTTCTCCAAGTTTTCGCTCGATTTCTCTCCCTCTCCCTCGCCCCTCCCTTCCCCCAAAAACTGCCTACGGGGTGATTTTGATTTTCCAAGTTGACTTCGTTAGAGCGAACGAGAGTGAGAGAGAGAGAGTAGGAGGAGAGCGCAAGAGTCGAAGGGGGAGTGTGCAATTTTAACGAGCTCGAGCTTTTTTTCGAAAAATAGAAAAGCGGGACGGGAGGCGGTGGAAATGCGCGAGGGCTCCAAGTGCGCGCCGTCGAAGCTCAAACTTCGCTGCACACTTTTAGGCGACTTGCATAAATGCTGCGGGCACTTATGTTGTTAGCGAGAGCTCGAGCCGGGGCCAGCGCAGAGGGCGAGGGAAATCAGGTGGAAGGATCGAGAGGGCAGGCTCTCAAAATTTCCCTCCGCCGCCGTGGAAGTTTTTGTCGTTCGCGAAAGTTTTAATTTTTTCCTCCCTTGCTAAATTCGTCTCCCGATATCGCTCTCGCCAATATCCTTCACGACTTCTGCCTTCCTTCCGCGCTCCCTTCGGCGAACTTTTGTACCAGGAATTCGCCGGTCAATCTCTTCCTCTCCTGCTCACCGTATTGCTCTCTCTCTCCCTCCCACTCACTCTCCCGTTTCTCTCACTCCGACGACGCATCGATGCTCGTGCCAAGTTTTTAATTAATTAATTATTTTGTTCGTGACTTTTGTCGGTCCACCTCGCTGTTGTTGTTGCTGCCCCTCATTTTGTTCTTGCTGTGGTTATCTCTGTAGTTCGCTTGGTTTTTGTTGCCTACGGGCGTTGGAATTTCGGCGGCACCGACCTCGCTTTCATCTCCTGGTCGTCCTTCAAACTTTGATTCTCTCTTCGCAGAACTTCGATTTAATTTGCGTCGGTTTCGACAGATTCGCGGTGTCCGTCCGTCGATCCGTTTATCTGTTCATCTGTCCTTCGCCTGTCTATCCAGGGTCCGCTCCTAATTACACTTAGTTCTCCTTCTCATCTGCACATCTGATTCGTCATCACCTGGCTTCCAGTTGTCTATCGCTCGTTGTGTCCGTCTGTCTCTCTCGCAAAGCATCTCTCCATCTCCCTTTCAGTCATCTGCTTAGCCATCAATCACTCAATCGGAGACGTTGACGTCGATCGACGTCGACACCAATCAGGGCGAACTACAATCAAAGCTTTCTCGCTTGCTTCGCCTTGACGTTTAAGTTGAATACACGTAGTCTTATGGCGGCGAATACAATGAAAGATTGCCTCGCTTGCTCGCTTCGCTTCATGCTTCGAGTTCGCGAAATTTCAACTTTCTGAGGCTTTGACAGATGGAGACAGCTGTTTTGTCTGTTTTGTCTCAAATTTTTATGAATTCAAATTTTTGATTGATTTGAATTTGTTGAGTTTTCTTTATAATTGTCCTTTAAAATAATTGTTTCTTTAAAATAATGTCGTTCGAAGAAATACTTTTGAACGAAATAACAAAATATCCATGCATTTTTGATAAACGTGATTATGGATATAAAAACAAATTAAAAAGAGAGAAGTCATGGGCCTCCATTTAAAATCGTCAATCGTTCTTTTGCTTCATGGAGCAATATCAGAACCACCATCAACCATAATAAATTTTCTAAATCCATTTCTCAGTTTAATTTATTTAATTTATTTTTCTTGTTTACAAACAAAATTCACTTCGACAAGACAATTTGACACATAACATATGTTTTGACTTTTGAAGCGAAGCTTTCATTGTAACTCAAAAATTTTGCTTCAAGCGGAGCGAGGCATGCGAAGCAAGCGAGGCTTTGATTGTATTCAGCCCTATCGAGTCTCCAGCTGCGATTCCTCGAAGTTTCGCGTTCCAGAATCACGGTTCCAGAAAACGTCCGTTGATTCTGGGAGAGCAATTTTATGTTCTGTTTCATTTGCAACAATTTCTAAACCCTCAGAAAGGGAAATCTATAGTCAAATGTGAAATTCCTTTGCTTTCTTATACAAAGTTTACTATAAATTGTATTTATCACAATGGTTGTCACACTAATTGAAATTGTACTAGTGTTCGTTAGTTAGTTAGAGTAAATTTATTGTGCTTCACTGAAGTGGAGTGTGGAACTTGTTTTGATCATTTGTGCAAAGTTTGTGAGAGTGAAGAAAGGCTTTTTACACCATCATCGAACGGTCCCTCTCCCATGCCCTTTTCCTCGCTCTCCAACTGAGCGCGAGCTGTCGCTTTTACTAAAGAGAAGCAGAGGCAAACAACAACGATTACTCACTCCTCGCGCTCCCACGCTGAAAGATCGCAGCCGTGAAGTCGAGAGCGGCCACCTGGAACTGAAGCAAATGGGAGAAGGAGAGAGAGAGCGCAATTTTCTCGCGATGGGAATGTTGCGAGAGCACGACTGCAACAAGAATCGGGAGTCGATCGCGAAAACCCCACGGATTAAACACGATATCACCGTTGGAATTTGTTTCCCTTTGCCTTATGAAAAAATTCACTTCACTTCACATGCACTTCACATGCACTTCACTTCACTGCACTTCACTTCACGATTTACTATACGACAATTTCGGCTTCGGGTAATTTTTGATACACTGCGATCTGAGGTCCGCGGTGAACTGATCTTGCTGTCAAACCCGCTGTCTCGCAGCTCCTCGGCTCTCTTCGTGGAAAGCGTCACTGGAAGAAACGGAGCCGTCTTGGAAATGGAAACAAAAAATTCACTTGAAAGGAATTTTTGTTAATGGCTTTCTCCGAGTGGCAGGAATTTCATTTATTCATACGTAAATTTGTCCCCAAAGTTATCAAAGTTATCTCCAAGTTGGCAAAAGGTGAACTTCCCAGAACGAGGCCGCCAAACTCACCTTCACCTCTCATTCACCTAATGCTATCTTGATGTTGTTTCCTCATCTGCCACCTTCCTCCTCCTCCCTTGACGCCCTCCTCTCGCCCCGACTCGACAACGAAATTGGCTGCAACCGCACTCTTACCAGGATGTTTGGTTTTAAGACCACGCCGTGTTCTCTGCAAACATCTCGCCCAACCTCGCCCCAGCCCACACAAACATTTATATAAAACGCACACACACCCCGGCATGTAGCCAGGCCGAAGTGCAGCCCCACATGCACACGGAGACACCCGCGCAGCTGTGTGTGTGTGGGTCGGGTGGCAAAAATGTGTCGTCAACGTAAATAAATGCAGCAGTTTGTCAAGAAACGACAGCAATGACAGAGGACGAAGCGGGGGTTGCCACCTGCGGCGAGGACGGAGGGCGTGGAGCTCGTGAAATGGCGGAATGTTTAAAGAATAAGATATTGAAAACAAATATTGGCTTATTTTTTGGAAATGACGTACTTAAAGAAGTCACAACAGTACATGGAATATTTTCAAGAAAAATTTAAAATATAAATTTCAATAGTTTGAAGCACGGAAAATCAATTGGTTTCATTTGAATGGAATAACATCTCATTGTATTAAGTAATACGAGAACATTTTGCAAATTGACAAAGTGTTGTCCACAAATATCCATTTCACAACCTTTGCTTTTCCTGAAAGTAGTGGAGAAACGGAAGCCCGGCAACTCTGCAGAAAAGCGTTGTGGTGAGGGGGCAGCGGGGGCGGCAAGGGTTGACATTGTGGGGAATGCGAGTTTCGTCCTCGCAGCACGGGAAATAGTTGTTGAAACTGCTGTCGGGTTTGTTGTTGTTGCGAAAGTTGTTATTGTAAATAATGTTGTAGGTGATTTTCTGGCTGAAGTCGATTTTGTTGTTATGCTGGATTCCGTTTTTGTTGGTGTTGTTGTTGTTACCACTCTCGACTTACTTAACTTATATCTCCACTGATGCTGATGTCTTCGCCGAGTTGTTGTTGTTGCTGTTACATCTCCTGCTGCAGACGACGACGATGACGAGGACAAGGACGACGGCGACAAGGACGGAGGCGGCGAGCACGACATCGACATTGCTCCCAACTGCAGCCGCACGAGCTCTTGAACATTTTGCTACCAAATATTTCCGCCACAAATGGTCGCATTCCCAGCCGAGAGCGGAGTCAGCTCGTGCACCAAGGACATGTTCGTCATCATAATTTGTCGTGCACCGCCGATGGGGAGGAGGTCGCAAGAATCCAGGGAAAGCCATAAGATATATCAAGGCCTGAGGGAGAATGTGTAGAGCGACAGCGGATCGGGCGGAGTCATCAAAATCAGGACGACTCCGGTGTCCTCGATCGCTTCGAATCGTTCGCCTTCTGTCCATCTCTCTGAACCAGTAACCATCCTGAAGGATGGCAGGAGTGGAAGACAGCGTTCCTTGTACCTTGTTCCTTCCTGCGTCTCTTCTCCTACAAAACTCCAGCTGTCTGGATTCTGCCTATGTCGCCGTCTTCGCCACCTCTGCCTGTGTGAGTGCGAGACATAAATCAGTGAAAATTCCTCCTCTTGTGGTAAGCGACGCCAAAACTTTGTGAAGAATTTATTAAGCCAACTGCCGGCTTCTACCTCCGCTACCAGGAGAACGAGTTGAGCGCGGAAATGAAGTCGTCGACATCTTGGATTCCAGCCAGGTATTTCCACACGCATCTCCATCCCGCTCCCACCCTGTTGCTCGCTCGTTCTCTCTATGAACTGGAACTCGCCCGGTGTTGACGCCTTTCGACTTTTGCTGCTTCAGGTGTGTTTGTGTTATAGAATAATAACAAGTGAATTCTTAAATATTTTCTCTCTCAAATAAAGGGATCTCCTCCCTCTTTATTTTTCGATCACTCCGTCCTTCTCGCACCCTTTTCCTCTTTAGTTCATTCGTCCCTTCTTTAACCTGTTTTTTTCCTTGCATATCGCGTGGATATGTTTTGTTTTCAGCGATATTTGAACAGCATCTGAATAAATATTGAGCTAGTTGCTGTTGCTGCAGATTTTCTGTTATTGTTCGAGTCACATAAAACCGTTTGTGCTCGTCTGCTGGAACGGCAGGAATTCTTTCACCTTGAAGGAGGTTTCCTTTTGGAGTTTAAAGGCATTTGTGACCAAGTCATCCATATATGCATTTGTTTAGTTCTCTTCAAGTTTTCACCCTTCAAGCGATTGCTGTTCCACCTCACGCTGATTTCTCATCAATATTTATGCACAACTCTTATGTTTCAGCCAGCATGCGAAGACGTTCCCTTTCTGTCTCTCTCTTCCTACGCTTCTTTGTCTACGTCCATTGTTCCGAAATGCTGGGTCGTCGTCCCTGCCGTCGCCGAGAGTCCTTGAGGGTCGTCCGCCTTTGCGAAGGCACGTCGAGGGGCAGATGCGGGACTGCCAGGTTTGAAGGGAGGCCGTAATGAAGACCCACCCACAGCCAACCCCCTCCTGCCCACCCGCAGGCCCTCCACAGCCACCTCCGAGCACCACACCTCAGTGTCCTGGTTCCCTCGTTGTCCACGTCGTGCTCTCGTTTCTTCACAACGGCCTCAGGCGGTCCCAGAGAACCAGAGACAAGGCGTGGCGGCGAATCGAAGAAGGCGAGTGGAGAGCGAGGAGGAGCAAGGGAGGGGGGAGGAAGAGAGAGGAGGAGGAAGAGAAAACCCAGGCGAGGAAGATGGCCGAGGGCACGAAGCCATGGGGACGGCGAGAGGACGAAGCCTGCTCCAAGGAGTCGGAGGAGGCCGAAACTGGAGCACGGAGTGGGCGCCGACCGCGTCCGCCGTTCGTCCATCCAATCTGGGCCCCATCCGTCCGCCCGCCCATCCACCAATCTGTCGGTCCGTCCGTCTGAAGCCAGAAGCAGCGAAGCATTAAAGCGCAAACCCAGGCCTAGCGCTGATGGCAGTCAAATGCCAAAGGTCGCCGAGAGTGAGCGTGAGTGCGAATGTGTGCGGGACGTGTGGGCAGGCGACATGTGTGTGTGTGAGCCGAGGTGGAGGCGAAGGTGTGTGCGTTATGGCGATGACGGGAGAGCGAGGGGGAAGGAAGAGTGACTGAGAGGACTGAGAAATGTTGAATAGGGAAATCCAGTGATAGAAGGAGACTGTGAGCGATACAGAGAGATTGAGAGAGGTTCGAAGAGAGCGAGAAGTACTGAAAAACATATCAAAATTTGGGGAACGCAAATGACTTCCTAGAGAAAAATGGCGAACATAGAAAATGCATTAATTTAAAGAAAAAGCAATAGAGAGAGCTGGACTAAGTTCGCAAAATACCGTCGTATTTACCAGTAACAACCTTGGCAAAGCCTTCACAAATTTCCAGAAACACTTGCCATGGACGCCGAAAGCGAGGGGGGAGAAGAAGAGGCAGCAACCTCGTGGGATGAATTCAGGATAATCGCATGGCGAGCCACAAAGGCGGCCGCGATGGCGGCAGCTGTCACCGAGGTTCCCGGTAGACGGCGCTGTTAAACCGAAGAACAGCGCGAATGAAAACAAACGGAACGACGAATAACAAGAAATCAACAACAACAACAACCTGGCACCACCAGAAGCCAACAGCAGCAGGAGGCCAACAACAAGAGCCAGCACTGGGAATAAAAAAGACTTTATTTTACTCTCTCTCATTCTTCCACTCTTTATGCGAAGCCTTACCTTTGTCTACCTGTATTTCTCCCTCTCTCTCTCTCTCTCTCTCTCTCTTGTCTCGCTCTCTCTCTGCCTCCAGCTCTCGGCAAATCCCGGCTTAACTCGTCCAGACATCGACCATAACATTTTGTTGATATGGCTCTCGCTACTTCTATTGTTTTACTTCTTTTTCTAACGATGCAAATTTTGTTTTGTTGCGCTCCCCGCTGCTATTGTTGTTGTTGTTGTTGTCGCCTGAATTGGTTCTTTCATCACCTGTCGTCTCTCAAGAAGAGAATTTCTTAAAGAAGGTTTCGAAATATAGCGAAATTAAAACAGAAAATATTCGACAAACTCAATAATAATAACAGTAACGAAGACCGAAACAACAACGACAACAAAAGGAACCACTTCAAAAAATAGCAACATCATCAACAGCAACAACAACAACTACAACATTCACCACGTCCAATCCCACACCCCAACCACCAACAACAACGCGAACAGCGACAGCATCATCAACTTAAACTCGACCAAGAGTGGCATCAAAACAACAGCAACAACAGCAACACCAACACCAACGACGACGGCAACGAGGACAACGACGACAACAACAACGACCGCAACGACCGCAACAACAAGTCGGAGGACAACTACAACAACAGTGGCACGAAAATGACGTCCCTCGCAAGGTGAGCTGCTCAAAAGGCTTATTAGCCGTTATGGTAATGGCCGGAAGCTGCCGCCGTAACCGTAAACTGCTTGAAGTGAAGGTCGTTAATGGAGCCTTGAGTTCGCGGATGACGACATCTATTCGCCCCCCCCCCCCGCTCCCCCCGTCACCCTACGCGCTCCGACATTCACGCGGTCTCCTTCTTTCTGTACCATTTGTTGGTGTCGTCATTTGTGATGTCGTTGTTGTTGTTGTTGTGGCTGTGCCGCTCCATGTGGCATCGTGAAGGTCATTGTTGCTGTTGTAAATGCTGTCGAAGCTTCAGGTGCTCCGAGTCCTGGAGTGGTGGAACCGGGGTCGAGAGAACGAAAGAAGTTGACGGGGGCGAGGTGCAAGGCCGACGTTGTTAGGCAGCAATTTTTAGTGTGTGAAACACGAAACGAGGAAGCGAGCGAGAGGATCTCTTCCTTCTCTCTCTTTCTTTCCTTCCTTCCGCCCGTTTCTCTTCAATTCCCCTAAGACGAATTCAGGCTCAGCTACAGAAACGAGAACCAAAATTGCCAAATAATTATCTGCATAAATCGATGCCAAGGCCCAAGAAGGAGGCGGCTTTCAGGAGTGGAGGCAGGCAGATCGACCAGTGATGCCATCCCGTTGAAAAGTTTGCAGCGAACCGAGAGGGAGTGAATCAAAGAGAAAGCGCCAGAAGCTGGAGAAAGCGACAAAGAGGAAACTGAAAGGGAGATAAAAAAGTTGAAATAGAGAAAATAAATAAAGGATTGCGAGCCGGCGCTCGTGTGGAAGAGAAAGAAGGGCGATTGAGTGAACGAGAAAGGGGAGGAGACGGCGGAGGAACTCGAGGAATCTGAGTGCAGGCTTAAAGCTCTTGTAAGTCGATAATGGTATTTTTGAATTTCGCAGAGAGTAATTGAACGATTTTTAATTTATTTGCATTTTTCCAAAGCCTCATTCCCTCTCCCTTCTAACCTCTTCCCTCCTTCTCCCCCTCTTTTTTCCTCTTGTGTTTTGTTTTTGCAAAAACCCGTCGAAAAGGTTTTGATGTTGAGGATAAGGATGAGGAGCAGAAAAGGGATTTTAAGACAAAACGAGTACAACCTTGACGAATTAATGATTTGAGTAGGCCACGATGAGCTGAGAAGGCACAGATAAAAAAATCTATTAAAAAGAATATTATATGCCAGTATATATCATGAAGAAAATAAATTTGTACAAGAATTAAGAACTTGGTTTGGAGTAAAATTAGGAAGTGAATGAAATACGGAGAAAGTTTCATAAATTTATCTGTAGCATAAGAAGTAGCATTAATTGTAGTTGCAGTTGTTCAAGGGCACGTTATTTTGTCTGGTTTATTTTTTCTTTTATTAAAGTCTTGGTCGTGTGCACTTTGGAGCAATTTACGTTCTTCTTCCTTTCTTTCTTACACAGTTGTTTCTTCAGTTATAGTCATTGTATTGTTGGTTTCTTCGCTTTGCTGTTTTTCTCGTCCCCGGTGTTGTTGCTTCTGATACTGGCTCCCGACTTGGCTTAGTGACCGCAGCGCGGTTGTTGCCGACTCTCTTCAAACTCAACGAACGACGACCACGACGTCGACGACGAATTCCTCGGGGTGTCATAAGCGACATAAAGTGACTTGCATCCCTTTCTCCCCCTCGCTACCTCTCCCTCTCTATCCCTTTTTCTCGCCGAAGTTTTGGTCGATCTCGGTCTCCGGCGACAGGGACCCAGGCGAGGGGTCGGACAAACAGACCGAAGCAAGTGCTGGAGGAAGCGAAGGATGCCAGTAGAAGAAGGAGGGATTCTGGCGAAGGAAGGATTCAGAGGGCGACACGATTGGAAGGATTCAGCAGAAGAGCAGACTCAAAGGCACAGATAGCTATGGAGGAGGGAAGGGACGGAGGGAAGGAGATTTTATAGGCTGCCGAGAAGAAGAGGAACACGACGTGAATCTCGTTGAGGTGGACCAGGTGTGATTGAAGGCTCTGCAGGGAGACGACGAGGGCGCGGAGGAAGCTAACGAGAGCCACGAGGCCGGAAGAAAGGAGGACTCGTGAGGAGCAGCGATTCAAGAGAAGACTGTGCCGATTACAGGGCACAGATTGATTAGATGACGAATGGGAAGCGAACGAATGGCCCGGGCTGGAGAGAGAACGTGGTGGGAGCGGTTCGTCGCAATAGCGAAGGAAAGGAAGGAGAATCCACTGGAAGATGGGTCTGGGAATCTTAAGGTGAGGCGAAAGGTTTTCTATGGTTAACTGACGGATACTGCTTGAAAGTCCGAGCAAATTGTATTAATTTATTTTACTTAATAAATAAGTGCAGCCAAATTTTACCGAGAATCTGATAGCAACAACAATAAGAACACCCACGACCTGCAGTATTTTCCATGAGCACAACCTTAACTTTCGAGTGAAAATTTCAAAAATTTGTTTTAGTACTTTTTTCCTTCCTGCTTTATCAGTTCTTGTTGATGTTGTTCTTGCACGCGGTTATGTCGTAGTTTTTTCATTGGATTTTAGTGCTGTTGTTTTGGGCTCTGGTGTAGTGAAGTTCGTGCGGATTCTGATTATGAAAATATTGTTCTTATTGCTTTCACTTAGCGTAGCTGCTAAACTTGCTCACATCTTGTTGATTTTCAACCTTACTTTTGTTCCAATTTCATGAATTTGATAATTTCAAGAATTTATGTTGTCTCATAATTAATGTGCTATTGTTCTCTCACTTTACGATATTTATTCTCCCATTTATTGGATTTGTCTCTTCCGCTACTACTCTGGCATTTGTTGCTCTCACGTCTGCCATTATAAATTAATCGTAATATTCTACAATAGCCGGCAATATTTACCTTCAGTATACCAGCGGAGTTGTTGTTGTCGACCCTGGCCTCTTCTTCTTGGCCGGCCGTCTCCCCTTTCTAATTAGAGTCGAAGCCATCGAAGTGTTAATTAATTTTCGGTCACTTCCGGTCGCCCCGGGAAGTCCTTCGAAGCACTTGGCCGTTCGTCCGCTTCCTGTCGGAGACATTTCGAGGCCGGGAATGGGAAAATTTCCAATAAATGTAATTTTCGAGAACAACATCGCCACAACACCAAGAACAACAACACCGATGGCTGCGGGTGGGCGACGCAGAAACGACGACAGGCGCCACGAGACATGGGCGGCGGCGTGTGGTCGGTTTTCTTGACAGATGGCGTTTTGTGAGTCCGATTAAACAACAGCAGCAATAGTCATCGGCACAACAACAACAGCGAGCAGCCGAACAAGAAACAGACGCGCTGCAGCAACAGGAATTTCGGCAACAACTGCAGCAGACAGTTCCGACGAAAACAACAAGGGGAGCCACAACAACAAAATGGTATCCAAGTGACATGCGAATTAACCGCAGACCCGAGCCTCGTTCGAAGACTCCAGAATGATGGAACACGTTGGGAGACATCGTGGGGCTCGATGGCCCAGCAGCGGACGGAACAAGGCAACGCACACACACACGCGTCGCGCACACAATCACACACCCACACACTCACAACAGTCCACATTCTCGAGCCTCGTTGAACGGCTTCCGGTTTGTTTGTCCGTCGAATGTAATTTGAGAGTTTTTCCATTTCGGCATTTGAACTCTTCTCACACGTGTGGCAGGCACTCTTCAATAGCGCCGTCTCCCTCCCTCTCTCTCTCTCTCTCTCACTCTGTGTCGGTCCGCGTGTTTGGCTTTTCGAAGGTTCATCCTCTTTGGAGCGCCCGAAAGTAGACTTCAATTTGTAAGTCCCGCCACTAAGGAGCATTTCAACACATGCAAAACGAGTCCGATAAGGCCCACCGTCGCTGCGTGTGGCGGCTCCGGTGTCGCGTGTGTTGGTGGGTGTTGGGGAGTGTGCCAATTCAAATACACTTAAATAAATAAACACCCGGGCACAGCAACAACAGCAACAACAACAACGGCACAAATATATTTTTAAGCAAATTTGCGGAACCCCAAATAAATTGGATTTTCGTTTACGAGCTGCAGACCAACAACAACAGCGAGGCAAGAGGCAGAACACAACAAAAATACACCGATGAGACCCACATACACACACCAATAAGACCCTCATACACACACCGACAAGGCCCACACATTCAGTCACAGTTACCGCCTCGCCTCAAGTTGATCCTCCCAGGTAAGGACAGGCTTCAGTTCCCAAGCGAGGACGGGGGAGGGTGGCCCGAACGAGGTCTCGCTCCCCGGCCGAGCCTTAAGTAATGAACACGGATCCTAGATCGCAGTCAGTCGGCCAGATAGTCCGTTGTCGGACATGTTAATAGACAGAAGGGCAAGGCGTCCGTGGCTGGCTGTCGACCGGAAGCAGCAACGATTGCCGCAAATAGACCGGCAAGGGGAGGGGCGGAGTCTCGCCGCAATATGTAGGCAATTTCCCTTCGACGGAAGGCGGGAGGTCGGCGGCGGGGCGGAATTTTCTGCCCACTTGCCGCCCAATGGGGCTCAAAGGATTGACCTGGCGATCGGACCGACTTCCCGTCCCAGAGAAAGTCCCTGGGGCATGAATGTCTCTCTCTCTCTCTCCCTCAGCCGACCGAAGCTGGAGGTCTGGAGTTTCCCCACTTTGCACTCCTTGCAATTTCGTCCTGAAAAAGGGATTCTTCAGTTGGTGTCGAATAAATGAAAACACGCTTTGTTTATTAGTTTTATATAATTTTTCTTTATTATTTCTAGCTGCTATATATTTTATTTCTTTCATTTTTCATACCATAAGTAAAAAAGTTTAAATTTTACACATTATTTCCTTCTTGTTCCAACAAAATATTTGAAAACAATATTCTAAAGTACAAAGTGAAATGAAATGTGGAATATTCTAACTCTTCGTCAAATTATTATTAAAAGTAAATACTTAAAAAATAGTTCTTTAAAAAATATATATATATTTAAATCTGTGTACGATCTTAATTCAGTAAAATTAGTGGTTTTATATACAGGATTTCCGAAAATTTAAATATTGTTCGTGGAAATTTCACATTAAGAGGATTTCGTTCCAGGGTCTTCTGGTCTTTTCCCTTCCATTCCTACATCTCTTCCCTTTCGTGCCTACATCTGCGCTGCTTCCACCTGCGCTGATGCACCTCATGGAGCTGTTGCTGTTGTAAACTTTTACACCTCAGTTCACATTAAATTCGCTGTTAATTTAGTATTCACTTAGTGGCTGCTTACTAATTTGCTTGATAATTATTGTTATAAATTTTCTTTTCTACATTGAAATGCATTTTGTTTTTTGTTAAAGTTCTGTTTTACATTGTGTCACACATACATATTTACACTGTTACTATACTACATATGGATGTCCCATTACACGAATGACGTCATAAGAAAAGCACTTTTTTGGATGAGTTCGGTCAGAAGTCGAGAAATTCGAAGGAGGCCAACAGAGTTTGTAACAGAAAGAGAGGAAGTTGCGCGATTTCGCTAAGTAGTCTGGGTCTGGATATGTGTCTGGTAATCACGCCGGTCCTCTATTCTATGAGTTTGGGATAGAAGAAAGGAAAGGCTATACAGAAGTTCAGATATATAGACATATGTATTGATCGGTTCGGGTGGTGGGCTCGACATATGGTGTAGATCGGTAGCAAGAGATTTATCTGTGATTATTTAATAGTAATTTACGATATCTATATGTTCCTTGTAGTATCAGATTATTGTTGTCTTATTAATGGATTTCTTTTATTTTTCTTTTCAACTCCTTCTATTGTTTTACCCACTGTAATGCAAATGTTTTTGCTGTTCTCTCCTCACGTGACTAACTAAAACCTTTACTAGCTAATAGAATTCTCTTACGTGTCTAGAAACTACTTGTAGTCTACATTAATTACAATATATTCATATTTACTTTAGCCTACTAATAAATCAATATTTAATTCACACTGAACAATTATATTCTCTGGTAAATCTCAGTGCAGCTCGTCATACACATTACAACTAATGTACTTACATCTAGAGTTTTATTGTTATTTTAACTAGTTGTCGCTTGTTCAATTGTATCCTTATGCTTTATCTTAGGTGATAGTTTACTTAAATGCTTTCTGCAGTATTTCTATGCCTTCAGAGGATTTCCTCGTCTGCTTTTGAGTCGTGTGCAACGGAAGTCTTTCACATTTGTTCGCCTATGCCTCACACTACTGTGAAATTGATGGGTGTATGCAAGAAATCATACCTCAAGTCGGGACCGGAACACAAGGACGCCTCATGGAGAAACCGAAACTAAAGCTAATTTTGATTTTGGATTTCGCCGCCAATGACCTTCGCATTCGCTCTCAGGAGAAACAGAACCGGACCGAACCGAACCGAACCGTATTTACAGACACAAGCACCAGGACGAGGTGCGGCGGAGGAAGAAGACGGAGGAGGAGGCCAGCGGCCCCATCACAGGACGACGCCCCGCGGCCGACTGCGACGCTGAGCGCCACTAGACGATGGTCGTGCGCTCGGCTCCGGCGCCGCTGCAGGTGCTGCTCCCGCCGATGCACACGATCTGGCACTTGAGGTCGTCCTTGGGTAACTCTCAGGAGGACACGGTCTCGTAGTTCCCGCCGCCGACGCCGACGCCGACGCCGCCGAGCAGGGCCGAGCCGCCCAGCAGCGGCGACTGCACCGAGTTGCCGACGATGCCGTAGGGCGAGCCCGAGGCCGCCTGCGAGCGCGGCGACGTCAGCAGCGACTGGGCGGCGCCCACCGTGATGTTGCCCGACGTCACCGACGAGGTCAGCGCCGACGAGATGCCCAGCCCGGCGCCGGAGGCGTGGTGCGGCAGGGTGCTGCAGCCCCCGATGCCGCCACCGACCCCAAGGTTGTGACCGCCGCCACCTCCGCCGCTGCTGTTGGTCTGCAGCGAGCCGTTGGACTGGCCGGCGCCGAGCAGCGGCATCGTGCAGGTGGTCGTGGAGCCGTAGGGCGAGGTCGGGGAGGTGCGCGTCTCGTAGGCGGGCAGGTAGGAGCGGCCCGGGATGCGGGTGTAGATGTTCGGCGGGGTGCGGGTGCTCAGCAGCGGGGGCGGGGCCGTGTAGACGGGGCGCTGGGCGGCCGGCGCCCGCTGGGGCGTGTTGTAGAGGCTGAACGCGGGGTTCGTCGTCAGCGAGAGCTCGCCGTACTGCAAAGAGAGAGGTCGAGAGGGAAATTATTGAATTGCTAAAAGTGTGAAAATTATGTTGAAATTGGGTCGAGATTGGAAATTTTCCAAAATTCAAATATAATTTCTCCAATTGCCCTGTCAATCTCATTGGAGGGAATCGTCGATTAGGGGAAAAGTGCATCGATTTCAATCGGATTCCCTTCCCCCAGCGAAACGAGAGGAAACAAAAGAGAACACGTGGAGGGCTTCGACAGCCGCAGCGAGGGGCTCTTGACAGCATCAGGCCGGCAGACGTCTTCCTAGCGCTTCGGAACATTCCCAATAAATACCCTTTTCTCCCTCGCTCATGGCCTTCCAAATTATTCGCCACATTTCCATTCTATTCTCTCCCTCTTTGTCCTCTCCACGTCATTCATTGGCAGCTTTTTTGCCTCAAGGTTCCGCCCGAGTTTGCTTCAAGCGCCCCCTGCTCCTCAGGCTCCTTCGCACCCGATTCCTTAGTCGATCCCCGATCCTCTGCCATTCTCAGTACACGTTCCGCCCAGACCCCGCCTCCTCCCCCTCATCCTACACGGCTTGTCTCGTGCTCGACAGGACGGGAAAGAAATATCGGGACGTCAATAAAGCTGAAATATTAGACAAAGTAGAGGAGCGAAACTCTTTGTCAGCCCCCGTCGCTCTGCCCGTCCCTCCTCTGCCACCCCGCTCCACCGCGCGCCATCTGCCGCGCTCACCGCTGTGTCGTGCGGCGATGTCTGGTGCTTTTTTGACACACAAATTGACATGCCACACACTCCAATATGGAAACGAATTGAATTTACGTGCAATTCATATACAAAAATAACAACAACAGCAGCAGAAACAGCAGCAACAATGACTACAACAATTGGCACGCCACGTGGCAGCGTGTTGTTGTTGCCGGGCCTGGACAAAACACGTACCGAGCTGAGGCGACGTGCACGGCAAAAATGGCAGAGAGAGAGAGAGAGGGAGAGAGAGAGAGAGAAACGGAGGGGGGCGACAGTCAGTCGAATCGAAAGAGACAGGGCGAGCGAGAGGTGAGAGGAGAGGCGATCGGAGAGAGGCAGGCGCGGATGGCGAATGCGACAGCGAGAATAATGCGGCCGACGAAATGGCGAATATTTTGTCAAAACGCGATCCAGACCCGGAAAAGCCGAGGGAAACAAAGGCGGGAAGCCAACGAGGAGGGCAGGAATAGAAGCAGAGTCGGGGGGAGAGGAGTTCGTGAGCGAAAAATGGCAGACCGGGAAAAAGTTAGTCGTGAAAAATACGAACGAATGGGATCGGGCAAAAGGGAGAGCCGGAGGGAGCGGGAGAGTGAGCGCGAGTGAGATAAATGGCAGCGTGTATTTTGACAGTTGTATTGTTGTCAATAGAAAGAGACAGCGCCACGTGGGGAGTGAGTGAGGGAGACAGAGCGCTGTCTATGGATAATATAATGAAAACCTACCTGCCAGAAAACTAATAAAAGTGTCATGACAAATTTCAATTTGGCGGCCGAAAACACAACGAGACGAAGACAGACGACAACAACAACTACAGCAACAACAACTACAACAACGACAACAACGACAAGGAGGACTGACAACAAGGGCGGAACACACAAAACTCCAGGCACGACATGTTGTTCGGAGTGGTTTTGCGACGGCGAAATGTGGCCAGCAACAACACGGGAAGGCGGAGAGAAAAATGTCGCGTACAATGGAAATTCCTTTCGCCGTGGGCCTGGGAAATTTTTTTTATTTTTTTTTTTATTAATTGACAGACCTCTGGCCATAAAAATGCAGTACCAGCAAAATTGGCCCGGGACAATTTTTCAGCCCATCTCCCTCGAGGCCCTCGCGATTTCGGCCCTCGAAAATGTCAAATCAATATGTCGCAGCACTTGACATTCGCTTTAATGTGCCGTCCCTCACCACTCTGTCCATCTCTCTCACTCCGACGCGACCCCTGCCACCCGCCTTGGCCCGCAGACGTCAGAGATCCTTGGAACATCGACACCGTAGCGAATCTGAAACCGGGGAGGGGAAGGAATAAAAAGCGGCGGCGAGCATCCGGAAGTTGAAAATGTTTCCAACTTCCGACATCGTTTTCTGATCTTCTCCTGACCCAGTGACTCGCGGCCCTGCGTCAACCCCGTCAAAAGTTTCACCCTGCCAGGGGGTGGGGGTTGTAGTAAAATGTGTCAATTAGAAATCCATCAAAAGCACGGATTCTTTCCTTATTTCGCTCCCATGAAAGTCTGTTGTTTCTCAATCAATCGATTTTTTTCCATTTTTTTTTTTCAATCCGCATACACATTTGTTTTTTACCATTTTAAAATTTGTTAGTTTATTTACTGTAAACCACACCTGGATTTATGCTCGAGTAAACAGTGTGGAAAAACGACGGAACTTTCGAAATGAAAAACTCCAATTAAAAGTTTTTTCTTTATTAAAATGAACTGAACACTGAGAGAGATGGCGAGAGAGCGACGGGGGGCAGTCAGAAGGGAAGAGGTAGGTGGAGCGGGGTGAAAGAGAGAGGATGATGAATGCCGGTAGACAGCAGCCAGTAGAACAAAACTGTTACTCAAATCGGGATGGGTGTCGAGAAAGTTTTTTGCTACTAATGAGGGAATTTAATATCTATAATTTTTACGTTTAATTTCTGCAGTTTCCACATTTTTCTCACCCTCGTTTACGTGTACAGAGGGGCACAGAGGGAGAGAGCGATAGGGAGCGAGATAGAGGAGAAATCTGCAGCACTAGAGTTTTGCAAAGTAATTAAAAGTATTAATGAAGTTCACAATCAACGTGCTGCAAATGAGTTCTTAAAACCGGATGCTCGCCGTTGTGGAGACTTCCAGGCCGGAAGACCGGAGTTTGCAGCTGCATTGGCAGTGGAGAGTTCCGAGGTGGAGAGGGCGAGAACGTTGCAGGAAAATAATGCCATCTCCAGTGGGAAATTGAAAAGAATTTGTGGACTGTGGATTGAAGAGGCCTGACAGAAGTTGTGGACTTGGTGAAACTTGGAGAGATTGAAAAAAGTTACCGAAGAGACTGAAACAGAGAACAAACTTATCATCGAGCTTGAAAACTAATTAGCAATGAATGGCCAAACAAATCAGAGAAAACGAAACAATTGAAATAGAAATGATCTCAAATATATTTAAATAAAAATCCAAAAAATTACTGAATTAAATCAGAACTGATTTTCATGGATATGTAGAAGCATTAAAGCATTCCCCCAAAGGACGAAAAATCGTGCCAGAAGAAAATCCGAGGCAAAAGTGCAAACTAAAAGGGGAGAAGCGAAGAACGAGAAGTGGGGGAAAAAATTGGGTGGAGTGCCATTTGAGCGCAAACAAAACTTTAGTGAATTTGACCCAAAAATCCTTTCAGCTGCCGCTGCTGCTGGCGGTGGTTGCCGCAAAAGAGATCGATTACTGGAGTGCCGAGGAAGCCGCAGGAAAAAATTACCAAAGTAGGATATTCCGCTAGTCGAATAAACGCACACACCGACAGACAGACAGGGACGGACATCGGCACTCGAACGCAAGCACCAATGCAGGCACGAGGACGGACAAAAGACAGACGGACCGACAGATGGAACGGCGGACGCGACGGACACCCGGAGGAGGCCCACAGTGGAATCCACAAGAACGAGGAAAGAAAGATGAAGAGCGTGGGAGAGAGAGCGAGAGTGAGGGGAAGCGGGATTGAAACATGGCCGCAAGGAACACGACGAGCGATCCTGGCGAGTTGGAGAGCAAAAGAGATGGGGAGCGAGAGAGGGAGAGAGTGGGGAAACCGAACGAATTTCCAAGAAAATCTGAAGCACTGGAGAGAAAAATCACTGCAGTGCATTTTGTTGTAAAAACCGCAGACACACACACACAAACACATGCACATAAAGAGACCCAAAGCCGTGCTGCACGAGGACACCAACACATGCCCAATGATAGACACAAGGAGCACAAGGAGCTCTCATCGAGAGCAAAACCGAGAAAATCCTGTTTTATGCGCCACAAGAAATTTCAACTGCTCCTCCACGCATCGAGAGGAATAAGGAAAAAATCACAAACAAGGAAAATTTGTATGAAAACTGTTGAATTACTAAAAAATCCCAAAAGTGACAAGAGGTTGAAAACCCGCAAGGGAAGGCACAAAAACATTAAATTTAAAAATAATTAAATGCAAAAGACACAAAAAATAGTAAATCAAAAACATAGCGAAATCTGGAGAAATCAGCAGAGATCGATAGGGCGACGAGATGCCAGAGGGGGCGGGGTTTGTGGGTGCAGCCCATAACACGAGGACTCGCCCCAAGTGCAGCTGGACAAGATTCCCCGTCATGTTTCCGCTGCTTCGATGTACTGTTAGTTGTTGTTGTTATTGCGTTGTTGTTGCCATTTGGCTGTTGTTGCTGTTGTGCCATGGTTGTCATTGCGCTGTTGTGTGTGCGGACAGCTCGTGTTCGCCGCAGCAAGTGAAATAAAATCCTGCATCCTTCCTTCCTTCCTTCCTTCCAAGGAAACACATCCTTCTCGTCCTTCTCCTCTCAATCTTTCTTTTCTTACTTCTTCTCCGTCCGTTCTGCCCCTCTCGTCCTTCGATTTTATGTAGTTCCGCGCAGACATTTTCAATTTCTTGCCTTTTTGCGAGGCGTTAAATTGGCGAGTGGGAGCGAGAGCGAGGACGATATAAGAGGGAGGATGAACGTGTGGGAGGACCCTCAACGCGGGGGGGAGACGGGGGAAGGGAGCTTATTAAATTCCTCGGGGGCAGCTGTCGACAGGGTCGGCCCCACTGTCGGCAGCCACTCCAAAGGTCCTTCTCGAATGCCAAGAGTTCACGAAAGTCGCGAGAAGACTGGAGTGGGGAGTTCGAGGAAATTCAGAAGACAAACCTCGGTGGGACGAAGGAATTAATCGAAAGCTTCTTGGGGAAAGCAATCGAGAAAACATGTTCGGCCCGAGATCAGCGACTGCAGAGGGATCTGGGGTAAATAACTGGGGGACACGATCGTGGGGAGCGATCTGGAAGAATAATATGGACGGAAGAACTTCGGAGGAAAGTCGGGAGGAACTCTAGGAAGATATGCAGGAAGAGCTTCGGGAAGAACTTCGGAAATAGCTCTGCTTCGACGTCGAAAACCCGTGCGAAAATCCTGCCGGAATCAGAGAAAACAAATAACCCGAGAGGGTTTTCTTGCTCTCCTGGCCAATGGTTTCCCGGCATGTTCTTGCCCAAACACTCGCATGCCCTCCAACTGTCTGGCCAGGCCACTCATGTGCTCACTTGTCCGTCCGTCCGTCCGTCCGTCGGTCCGTTCGCTGTCCGCCCCCTGTTATGTCGACCCATGTCCGTGTCCATTGTGCTCATGTCCGTGTTCCAGATTGTAAGCTGATTATTGCATTTCTCTCTCGACCAGAACTTTGTGTGCAGCGTTCTTGTTGCTGTGTTGTTGGTGTTTTGTTCATGTCTTGTTGGTTTTCCTGCACTTATTCTCGCATGCGTTTGCTGCACTGGGTTCGCCTAACGTTTTCAATTTATTTTCCATTTTCCTCCAACTCGTGCTGTCTTCAATTTCAGAATTCTATTTTCAATTTTCCTATTGTGTACATCAATTTTTCTTGTGTTTTGAAGAGATTTCCATGGGATTAAATACTTTTCCACGAACATTTCTTACATTTTCCTGTTAACTAATTTTACCAATATTTTTCAATGCCCTAGAAATATTTGAAAATTGATACCATAATTACAGAAAAAGAAGAGGAAATAATCTTGAATGGTTTTCGATAATTCAACAACATTATCGCAGAAACTGCAATGGAAATTTTGTAGAGAATTTCATTCAGTTCCCCATTTTTCCCACATTTTTTCATCCGGGATTTTTCGTCAAATTTCACTCTTTACTATTTTTGCTACTCGCGCTTTGGTCTTGTTATGAATTTCGTGCCTTCGCATTTATTTTTAAAACCCGATTGTTTCGGCGCTCACCTCATTTCCCCTTTCATTTCCTGTCGACATATTTCTTATTCGTGTTTCTCCCTCTCCCCTCTCTCTCTCTCTCACTGTGTGTTTTTCGCATATTTTAAATTTCCGGTTGTTTCGATGTCTCGTTCCTTCCCCATGCATCACCGGCCCCGGTTGCCGGATACGTGTCATGTCGGCTGCTTGCTGTCTGTCAAAAGTTTCGCGAAATTAAATCAAATGCTCTCCCCTGTCTTCTCTGCCCACTTCCCCTTCCATGTCCATCCCTTCCTTCCGTGAGTCATTAAAATTTCACACCTTCTACCTCTTTCCTCGATTTTTTTTCCCTCGAATTTCGAAAGTAGTTCGAGGCAGTATTTCAGACACATTTCAACTTCAAAGCCTCTGTCCATCCGTCCGTCCGTGCGTCGGTCTGTCTATCACTGGATTGGAAGTCTATGCCATGGTTGTTTTGTTGTTGGTCCGCGCTCGCTGCAGTGGAGTGTGGTTGTTTGGGTTGTTGGTGTGGGTCAGGATATGCTACGGTTAAGCGTTTTAAGCCAAAGTGACAGACGGAGCAACACGCAAGGGAGCCAACTGCAGGAGCGAAAGCAACAGCAACACCCACAACAACAATTAAATGAACAGTAGACTCAGGAACATTCGGTCCTGGCAAATATATGTGGCACAACAACAACGTCGACAACAATAACCATATTAATGTGATGTGCCATGGCAACCGACGGGAACGACTGAACAGCAACAACAACAGCATACCAGCAACAACAACTGTGAACTCTCCCACCACACTCTGGGATACAACACAACAATTCACGAGGCAACAACAATTCCTGGACAACTTATGTGCAAAGAAACAACTACAACAACAAAATCATATCCAGCATCAGCAGCAACAACAAATTTTTGTCAATTATTAGCCTTGGCATGAAGTTTTTATTGTTGTAGCTGAGAAATAAATAGATGTTGTCGATGTTGCTGCCACAATAACAACAACAAGAACACCAACAACGACCAGCGGCCAACATCGAAATTCATTTTACCAAGGATTTAGCACCAAGCGGTTTCAGTTTCAGTAAAAACAAAAACAACAACAACAGCAGCACCACCACCACCACTCAACTCAGTCCGTCACATCAACTGCAGGATTTCTGCTGCTCTTGCTGTTGTTGTTGTTCAACTCCCACCGTCTCTGCCCATTTCGTTCACTTGGAAAGTATGGCAACACTGGTGAACCAAACGAATTTCCAGCAGCAACACATTTTCGACGTTGTTGTTGCTGTTGTTGTTACTGCTGGCGAGCTCAAGTTATGATTATGATTTTCGGCACGAGAACAACAAAAACAAACAGAAAGAGGGAGTGAGGAAGTGAGTGAGCGAGCGAGAGGGCAAGAGAAATACGAGCGACTGCAACATAAATTAGAAATTCCCACGGGAGAGAGAGAAGGAGAGCGAGGAAAGAGGGGGACAGAGAGCGAAAGTAAAATTTTTATTTGCCACACCAGACGCCACTGCTCACATTTTTCTACCTCATTCTACCTCTCTCCCTCTCTTGGCGCCCCTCGCTCTGTAGTTTATGAAGTTTCCTTCCATTTGGCTGACGATTCACGGCTGCGTGACAGACGTTTCGACGACGACGACGCCTGCGGCTGATGGTGATGCTGGGGAAGTTGTTCTGGCTGCTGGTGTTTCGTTGTTGCTGCGAATGTAGGTGTCGGCGCTGTTGATGGCGGTGACCTGGTGCTGTTTGTGGCGCCGTTGCCTCCGTAGCTGAGGTCGAAGGTGTTGCCGGAGGAACCTCCGTTCCGGAGTCCCTGGCGAGGACATTAATAAAGGTTCTGGTTCCGGTTTATTTGCGTCCCGACGAGGACGAGGTCGGGTTTTTGTTTCTCCGCAGACTCTGGAGAATTTTTTAACAGAGATTTGTTTGGATTTTATTTCGGTTCCGCTTGGTCTCTCAAGCGAATTTTTCTCTGCTCCCACAGCCTTGAAAACAAAAAGTTATGAAATTAACCTCTATCCTCAAGCATGTCGCTCTCCTCTCCTTCCATTCCTTTCCTTTCCCTTTATAGTTTTCCCACGCATCACTTTCCCCTTCTTTCTCCGATCGTCTTCATCGACTTTTATTTCCATCAATCTGAAATTTCTGGGGAATTTTTCATCAATTCGACGAGCAACCGATCGCATGTCAGAAGCGCTGGCGCCTCGAAGCATGCAACGAAAATATATCCGCGTGGAAGGAAGTGAAAGTGTTCGAAGGAAACGATGAGGTCGTGCTGCGAGGGGAAGACGAGGGCGACCTGCTCAACGACCTTTGAGTTGGCAACGCCAGGGCAGATGTTGTTGTGGTTGACGAAGCTCTCGTTATGTTGTTGTGGCTGGAGAGAGTCATTGTTGTTGTTGTTGCAGTCACTGCTAATTCAATTTGACAAACTATCAATAATGTGAGGTCATCATGAATTCATTTCTTGGAGTCGAAATGTTGTTGTTGTTTTCTTTTTATTATTTTGCTATTGTCATTTTTTATTCATTTTTTTTTTTTGCCTTCTCTCATCATTTCGTTTTTGTCACCTCATATAATTCCGGTTTGGTTGTGTCTTGGTCTGGCCAAATTCATGCCTTCCACAAAACTCCAACTCCAGCAATTTTTTCCCGAATTATTTTCATCGCAACCCCTCGTTGGCCGATGAATGGACAGCTCGATGACCAATAGACCGTCTGATGGATGGATGGGTGGTTGGACTGAAGAAGGGCCTACACACGGATGTACGGACGACGGGAGCCCTCGACCCACATTTGTCAAACGTGAAAGTCATCAAGAACACTTCACTATCTCGCCTTGGGTCGACTCGGGCGACTCGGTTTCCGGTGCGAAGGAGGGCGACGAAGGAGTCGACCGTTGGGGACAGACAGTCGGACAAACCGACGGACGGACGGACAAACCGACGGACGGACGGACTTCCTCGGCCAGTCAGCCAGGCGGCGGACCGAATCGAACGCGCAGCCCAGAAGTTGGCACCACATCGATGTGCGTGATCGAAATATTTAAGAGACAAAGGGTCGGCGAGGACAAAGCGCCGAGCACAAAGGACAAGGGACATGGAGGAGGAAAGAGGACGAGGATGAGGACTGGGAAATGCGAAAAGTGGCAGAAGACGGAACGACGTCGACGACGACAACGACGACAAATGACAAAGTGTTGACAACCAGATGAAATTTGCCGATAATGAATGAAGTAATGAGCGAAAGGAGCAACAGAAGTGGCGCAGGGAGGGAAGTAACGGAATAGTGGCTAGGGAGGAGGTGGGGAAAGAAGTGGTCTGAAGCATGTGATAAAAAGGCACGCTGGAGTCTGGCGATGTCGTGTGGACGAGGCGAGTGCGTGGGCGAACGAGCACTGGGGGATGACGTCGATGGGTAGTTGTTGGGATGAAGTAGTGGACAGACACGAGAGGCAGTGGGAGGCTGGAAAGATGACAGCGATGAGAGCGATGGGAACAGATAGAATGCGTGCTCGTTTATGTCACCCCGGGTGCATGGCCAGAAATGGCGTCCCTGGAACGAGTCTTAATTGCGCGTAATTTGTAACAAGTTGTTGTTTCCTGTCGACGCCTACACGAGGTCTTCCTGTTCCCCCAACCTCTCGTCCTTCTTTGGCTCATCCTCCTTTTCCTACCCCCTCCTCCTCTGCTCTTCCTTCTGCGTCCCATCAGCCACACCATCAGCACCATTTCTACCCTAATGTTGTTCCTGTTGTCTGCGAAGTTTCTTCCATTAGCTGCAGAAGGTCTGCGGAGGAGGGGAGCGGCGAGGAATGAGACTAGGAGGAGAGGAATGGCCAGAAGAGGGAAGTGAGCGAGAGGGGGTGGATTGAATGAAGGACGACTGGGCATGTTTGTCATTTAAACAAATTGTTCTGTCATTGTGCGGAAAAGTGATTCGAAACAAGTCGAGAGCAAGCGGAAGTAGGCCGGGAAAGGGAACGGGAGCAGGAAGCGGCAAACGACGACGAGGACAAACAAAAAATATGACAATTGGCAGGAAGAGAAGAGAAGGGACGTGGGAGGACCAGCCATTGCCGAAATTTGATAGCCATGGAAATATAATGGGAAATAAAGTGCGGAGGAATGTGTGGGATGATGGAATGGGATGGGGTGCGAAGAATGAATCGGGGAGGAATGACGACCAAGGATGGAAGATGGTGAGAGAAGGGGGTGGAGTAATGAGAGGAAATGTCGCGAAAAGTGGAGAAGGAGGGCAAGGGAGAAGCACAGAGGATAAGCAGACAGGAGTTATGCAAAGTGCTGGCCGATGAATGGGCCCGAAATTGTTGCTGTTGCAGGTCGAGGCACAACAATGGAGTGAATTGTCGTTGATGGAAACGTTTTCTGGGGCGGAAGAAGCGCGAATAAATCTCAGGGCATCGCATCCGAGCATCGACCAGCCGAGGAAGACGCCCACAAAAATGGCTCCAGCATCAATTATGCGGAAAGTGCCTGGCGACAGTGAGGGGCAAAGTTGCGAATATGGGGTGGTGGACAAGGAGGGGGAAGAATAGTGGTGGGAGGGGCGGTTGAAGGGGAAGAAGAAGGCTTCGGAGTGGCGAGAGAAGGAAAATAAGTCGAAAATAAACTGGATATTGGAGAATATTGCGAATAGAAAACTTTCTTTCGAGGATGTGGGAAGGGAAATAATGTCCTGGTGTGTTTGTTTGTGTTTTTCGTCTTCTTCAGTATCGCAAGAATAAAAACAACATGAACTCCCTTACATGTTTCCGACCGGAAGTTGCACCGGAAGTTATGATGTAAAGGCAAAAACTTTCATCCTCCCCTACTTTGGCGTTACTTTTATTTGATTTGTTCCCATTACTCGTGCCTTTTCCATCTTCCTGTCTCCCTCTGCCACATAACCTTCCCACTTCTTCTCCACCACCCTCTTCCGCAACTTCTTCTTAATTACTTTTCTATGTTTGTTTCTCCACCTCTTGTTCTTCTCGTCTTCGCTCGGCGATGTTTTTCAATTAGCTGAGAATTGCGTTGTTTTTCAACTAATTTTCGTTGTTGTTGCTGGTCTATTTCTTCTTCGTGTTTATTCATCTCACAAATCGTCTAGGAGTTCCGCGGAAATATTTTCCGCAACATGTTGCCGATAATCGAGGGATTTCTTCTTTCCCGGAACACGAACTGCCGGCAACGATTCCGCGAACCTTCCTCGTGCTGCTTCTCTATTTGTTTCACGCGTTCTTCACCTCCCTGTCGTTCTCGTTCTCACGGACTTCGCATTATCGAGGAGGATGTTCTCGAAATCTTCTAGAGAAATGCGCCAATCAAAGGTGATCAACATTGATGGGAGGATCAATGCAAAAAATTATGATTAATTTATGGAACATTTGCGTAGAAAAAAAATGTCGGTCCAATGAACGGCAACAATTTCAGGCGAATCCACAACAAACACGAGAAACTGCAAATACAACTACCAGAGCAACAACACCTAAGCCAATGTCCCGCCGACTTCTAAATTGAAAGCGCAAAAATATGCAACGAACATCCTTGCACTGACCCACACACACACACGCCCACATGGACATCGCCTCCGTCTCACTCATACTCTTGCAGGAGCCGCCCGAGCAGTTGCCACGACTGTCCATTAAGCGCTTAAAACAAGAACTGCGAGCGGCGAACGCGACGTGAATCGACAGAAAACTCTCACCCCAAGCGCCCACGACCTCTCCCGAACCCTCGATGACCGCCTGATCCGCAGCCGGCCTCCGACCCGACACGACAAAGGACTGGAGACCTCGGAGGCGCCGGTGGCGGCGACGGATAGCACGAGGGAAGAAAACGAGGAAGGAAGGAAGGAAATCATTTCAAATGCAGAAATATGCAGGCAGACAGGGCAGAGCCGAAATAGGTGGCGACGCCGGCGCCAGCAGGAGCAACAACAACAACAAAAACACCCAACCACAGTAATGCATTAAAACAACAACAGCAGCTGGGCAACAGCAACAACAACGGCAACTACTTATACAACAACTTGGAGCAACAACGAAAGGAGCAGCAGATGGAGTTGCGAGAGGCAACACCAGCGAAAATGTCCAAAGGTTGCCACAGTCTGTGGTTCTCGTTGTTGTTGCATGATGTATTGTTTGTTGCCTGTCGGTGCTCTTCTCCTTGTTCTTGTTGTTGTTGTTTTTCATGTTGCCTCAGTTGTTGCAGCGCCATTTTAATCCCTGCCCATTTTGCATATTCATGTCTTCTTCACCGCCACCTCCAGGCCCAAGTGGCCCGGGCCACGGACGCGGATGGCGACGGGAATGACGAAGGACGCGGGCGACTGCCAAAAGGACGAGGGGTTCAGGAGGCCCCAAAAGGACGACGACGAGGGGAGGGGGCGCCGGAGCCGGAGGTGGATCGCCGTCACCTCGTTAAGTCAAAAGCTTCTGGCGCTGCCGCTGACGAGGAGGGCTGCGAAAATTTCCATTTCACAATCCCTTCACCAAGGACTGGTCGGACGAAATCCCCCAGTCCCTTCGGACCAATCCCCTGGCATCAGCCCTGCACCTACCTGCTTGGCGAACGTCGGCGAGAGCGGGGGCGGCGGCGGCGACGCCGAGGACGCGGTGATGCGTGGCGACGGCGTGTACAGGATGCGCTGCGAGTCCATGTTGAGCCGATCGAAGGCCTTCTCCTCCAGGTGAAACTCGTCCTCGCTGTTCGTCTCCTGCGGCACCACGTCCGGGTTTTTCTCCTCGAGGCTCGAGTGGCTGCCCATGTTGCGCGAGAGCGGCTCGGCGCTGCCCTTGTCCGCCTCGGTGGTCGTGTGCGGCTCGCCGTTCGGGCGGCGCGTCCGCTTGCTCCGGAACTTGATGAAGATCACGATGCAGATCGCGACCAGGACCAGCGTCGCGATCACGCCGACCAGGGCGCCCAGCAGGGGCGTCAGCTGGACGAGCACCGCAGTCGAAGAGGCTGTTGAAGAGAGAGGGAAGAAGTTTTAGAAAAATATTTGACAAATAATTACAATAACCACTCATATTCGAAATTCCCAAAGAAAAAATAGAAAACCACCGACTTAATATTCTTTCTTCGCAGCCCAATTCCCTGACCCAATGTCACCCCGAGCTCTGAAACCCCGTCCTTCGAGAAGACCGCCACCAATTTTTGCCATCTGAGCCGGTTAAAGAGACTGAACTTACTCTAAAATTGCTCCGCTTTCCACGCACCGCCCACACGCTTCGCAAACTCGCCACAGACGCACCCTGCACCCGTCATCCTCGCCCCAACCCCCACTTCCTGCAACGCGCTAATCCTCAAGTTTTCACTTTCACCTTTTCCGGCCGCGCCATACACATTGTCTAGCTCGGGGTTCTGTCTGTCTG
Source organism: Coelopa pilipes (assembly GCA_947389925.1). Lineage (NCBI taxonomy): Eukaryota > Metazoa > Arthropoda > Insecta > Diptera > Coelopidae > Coelopa > Coelopa pilipes. The sequence continues at coordinate 1,808,446 of OX376698.1, read as the reverse complement.
TCTCCCTCCCACGTACATTCGTTTCCCCTGGCTGCGGGAGAAAATCACATTTCGATCCGCTTCCCTCGTTCGATGGCTTTTTGCTACCGCTTCCTCCTCCCGCCCCTGCCCGAAATTTCCGTCGCAATCCTCGCGCCCTCGCTGATGACTGTCGCACGACCCTTGTCGATGATGTCCGCCACCCGACCCGTGTCGACCCCTCCGCCCACCGACGGACACACTCGCAACTCACCTGTACGCAGCAGCGGCGCCGAGAGGGTGCGCGCCCTCAGCCGGTAGGCGACCTTGCTGGGGCCCTGGGCATTGACGGCCGTGACGCGGATCACAAACACCGAGTCGCTCGGCAGACGCTTCACCGTGAATTCGGCGTATTTGTAGGACGTGTTGTACAGGATTTGCCGATTGAGCTCGTCGTAGATTTGCACGTGGAAATGCTGCGGGATGCCGCCGTCGTAGCCGGGGGTGCACTGGATTTGGATCGAGTTGGCGGTGGCGTTGAAGGCCGTGCAGTTCTTCAGCGGATCCGGGAGATCTGGAAAGGAAATAACAAAATAAGCTAATTTGTGTAGGTGCGTACTATGTAAATCGAACCAGGAGACGTTCGAATAAGGATACATGATTTCAGCATGTATGCCAACGAATGATATCCTGCAAAGAGGAAGTGAACGTGAAGAAAAGTAAATGGAATCAGATACCAAAATAAATAACTTGGTGGAAGACAGGGGGAAGGCGATTGCGAGAGGGATAAGAGGAATTTTGGGGAATCAGCGAAAAATTCGGGGAAGAATCGACCCGGCACGGAACAATCGACTGGGAGACCATCGAGTACAGAAAAGGAGAGTTATTATTATCGCAGCCAGGTTGGGGAGGAGACTCGTGGAGGAATCGCAGGATCCATGGCGATGAATAGCATAAAAGGGAGATGAGTCGGTAGGTTCGTCTCATTTGACGTTGAAAAATAATCCATCGATTATTTTTAGCTACGAGGAGATGATTCAGGAAAAGAAGAAAATCTTAATTTCCCATGACAGAGGACGAAAATAAGGACTTGAATATTCCGAAAGAAGAGAAAAAAGAGAGATTGTGGGTTGAACTTTTCGCGAAAAAGTTTGCGCGCTTCCTCAGAGTTGCGCCAAAAGTTTCATCAATAGTCGCCGCCGCCATTTCTTTCACCTGTGATACTTCCCACATACTAACCGCAGACGTCGGTGGTAAAAATTCAGGCAAGCGGGGGAAAAAAGCTTAAAAAATTCACAAGAAGAGAGGAGTAGGAGCAGTGGAAGGCAGTGCGAAAATGTGGAAAGAAACTTTTAATTTATTCAAAATCCAATTACTTTTAATGGTGTTAACAACACCACGACTGTCAGTTATACAACTACAGATGCAACAACGACGACTACACCACAAATACACGTACAACAGCAATAAAAACGGAAGGGAACAGAACTACTACAACAACAAAGCGCTCCGTACATCACAAAACACTGGCTGCTTTGCACTTCACTTAATTTCTTGCTATTTGCAGCACTTTCATTTTAACCGAGTTTGCCTCGACGAGATGTTGTTGCTTCAATACTTGTTGCTTTGTAGGTGGATTTTTTAGAGTAGTTCGTTCGGTTCTTGTTGTTGCTTGTTGAATTTGTTGCACAGGGCGGGGGCAGAAACTAAGGGATTCTTTTAAGTTTTTATTACAGCGTCAAAAGAAAACTTAAGCCAAAACACTTCATGTGTTGCTGGCGCAGAAGGCGAAGGCGGGGAGGATTCGAGAAGATGGGGGTGGGCGGGTGAGTGCGAAGAGTGAAGAAGTGCGCTCGGTAAGGGAAGAGTAAAGTGGGGTGCTGAAGAGCGGTGTTGAAGAGGTGCTAAGCTCTGAAAAGGAGATGGAAAGAGCGGCGAGGAAGGATAAAAACAAGCTTCCAAGGGAAGTGTGATGGAAAAGGCTGCAGAGAAAAGATGACGGAATGGTATAAAGGGAAAAAGGTGAAGAGAAATGACGAAAGGGGAACGTGAACAACAACGGAAGGGAAGTGGGTGATGAAAAAAAATTGCAGAGGACATAAACTTGGAGAAAAGAACGACTGGAACAAAGGGAGGGAAGGACGGAGAGAATGACGAGAAAAGGATGACGTGAAAATGGTGAAGTGGTTTTACGTAAACTAAAGCAAAATGAAGATAAGAATGGAACGAAAGTGACTCCCATGGCGAAAGAGCGAAGGAGGCGACGACGACGTCGTCCTCGTCAAAGGAGGACTGAGGATAATTTCGCGCAAAGGACGATGGATGGATGCAACGGACTGGGTTAAGAAAGCCGGGTGCAGCCAAGCGATACCGAGTCAAGGGGGTGGCCGCTTGAGGGGCGGCCGTTGCAGCAGCCGAGCTTCAAATCAAACAACTTTTTGAGGTCAACAACACCCTCGGAGCGTTCGCAGGCCCAAAGCAAAGACCTCTGCCGGTGGTTTTCACTTTGCCCTTTCTCTCTCGCTCTCGCTCTGTCGTTACTGCAGTTGTCTTACACTTGGCACTCTAAAGGGAGCGACAGGGAGTCTTCGAAAAAGGCGGGCAGCAGCAGCCAACGACAATAGAACCAGAAAAAATCTGCTAACAAAAATTATTCCGTAACCAACAATAGCTACAGAAAAAACTCGCCACTACTGAACGCAAGTCGTAGTTAAGTTAACAACAATCTGGGCTAAATCGCAAGTATTTTCCCTTCAAGCTGAGTGCGTTTTCCGTTCTTGGAGAGCTTTAGAAGTTCAGCTCGAGGTGCTCTTGGGAAGCCAACAACGGGAACAACTTTCTGATTGAGAAATTTCAACTTTCTTGTTAAGGTGAAGAAAATAAATTTTTGAGGATATTCAACAATGAGTTATGGGCTGAATTTCCAATTACGAATGTTCCTGAAATCTTTCTCATAGTTCAGTAAAGATCAATATAATACCCTAATCCACTATCAACACTCTTTAAAGTCTGAGGCAACACTCAAACATTTCAGTCTTGAGTGAAACACAGATTGTTTTCATTAAATTCCATCAGTAATTGATTCGTTAAAAATTCGTTGACTTCAACGGACGAACTTCGCACGAATACAAAGGCACGGAACGAACCCACCAATACCGTCACCCGCGCACCATTGACGCCACCCTGGTTGACCCGTCCACAGGTCTTGAAATCGGGGTTAAAAAAGAGAGTGAAATTCAATTATTTTTGACATGCGTGACATGAGCGAAAGTTAATTAATGGCCATCGAGTGGGAAAAATAAATGTTCCACTTTCGTCGCCCCCCTTTGCCAGGTTATTTTTTCCACAGAACCTCCTCCGGGCCGGAAACGCCACTGCTCCCTCTCTCCCCATTCCCCTGTCCTGCCCTGTCGAACGCTCCCGGTCTATGCTTCATAATTTTATTTACCTCTGAAGTGTTATTAAATTTTATGAACGCGATGAAACATGCGGAAAAAACCAACAACACATTGATGAATATTAAAAAACAAGAATGAAAGCACCGGAAGTGGGAAAAATAAATTAAAAACAAACATGGCGACAGCGCCATTGCGTTGCAGCAGGAAATGCGAACCGAAGGCAACTGATTGCGGAAGGGGAGCAAGGGACGGGCGCCAGAGAGGCAGAAGGAAGTCGCCAGCGAGCGAGTGGAAAAGAGAGATGGGAGTAGCCAAGTAGAAGGTACAAGAGGAATGAGAGAGAGAGAGCGGAAGCTGAGAAGGGAGGTGAAGGTGTGAGACGACCGCCAACGCCGTGGAGGATAAGGATAGGTGGGAAAAGGTGAGCAAGGAAGAGAGAGAGAGAGAGAGCAGAGGAGGACGAACGACTGGGATCTAGTGAGAAAAATCGAATTTATCGGAAACAGCAAAAACGAGTTGATTGAATTGTTGTCGAAGTGTTGACGATGCAGTCAGTGATAATAACGACGATGATGGACGTGGAAACGACGGCCGTGGTAGTGGGGAGTGTGTGTGTGTGTGTTAGTGTGTTTGAGGAACCGTCTGCATTGACCCGTGTCGCATGCACAACTTGTAATATGGCAACGCTGTTTGCCTAGGGGTTTTCCTTCCACGAACGTCGCCACTGACTTTTCCATTTTTCTCTCCTTTCACAATTTTTTCCACCTTACTTTGGCCGTTACTTTGCAGGATATTCTTGTACATTTTTGATTACTTTAAATGGCTTAATTTTTTCGTCAGCAAATATTTGCCAATTTATTAATTGCCCCGACTCACGAAGGACGGTGGCACGAGATGAAGTCATAATAAAGAATTTCGAGTGAAAAAGCCAAAACGAGAAAAAGCTTTGAAGTCGCTGATATTTGAAAAACAAAAGAGGCAGTCGAGGAAAAGGTGGCGGAGTGGGGAAAGTAGGGCGACCCACCTGCGGGCTGGATGTGGTACCAGCAGGGCGGACTCTGGCCCATGGCGTTGCTGGCGACGCAGGACACGGCGCCGAAGCTGTCGTAGGACTCGATGTGGTAGCTGTAGACGTTGTTCAGCGGCGGCGCGGTGGGCGTCGTCGTCGGCACCGGCAGGTTGCGGCCGTTGTGCAGCTGCTGCTGGTGGTGCAGCTGCTGCTGCTTGTGCAGGGCGGCGAGGCGTTTGCGCTCCTGCAGCTGGAACTGGTTGGCGCCCAGGCCGGAGGAGCCGCCGTGGCTGCCGATCAGCGAGTCGTGGGCGCCGACGCCGTTCTGCGACGCCTGTTGCTTGCTGCGGCCGCCCATCACCTTGCCGTCCTGGTGGTTCCTGTTGTAGATCATGTTCGAGTAGACCATCTGCGTGTAGGGCGCCAGCCCCTCGTCCTCGTCGTGCTCGCCCATGGCCTCCTCCGGGTCCTCGCCGTCGTACTCGTCCTCGTCCTCGAAGCGGACGTTTTCCCAGGCTCCGACGGACGACGCCGACGCCGCCGCCACCCGCCCGTGGCGCCCGACGACGAAGCGCTGGCCGTGGCCGTGCTTCCGCTTGCTGCGTTGGTAATATCCGGCGCCACCGGAAGCCGCGTGCTGGCCCAGCAGCGGCAGCGTCGAGGGCGGCGCCCCCGGGCCGCCCGCCGCGCCCGGCAGCTCGATGAGGCTCTCGAGGGAGTTGTTGAAGTGCCACTTGTAGTTGAGGTTGTCGAGTGGGTTCGAGTCCACCTGGCACGTGATGTTGATCACCTGCTTGAGGGCCGCTCGGATGATGGTCGAGTCCGACTTGCACACGGGCGGATCTGCGGAAGAGAAGAGGATCAGTACGGGAAACGGCAGAAGAGAGCGAGAGGCAATGAGAGGCGAGAGAGTGGGAGAAGGGGGTTGAGCACAGCCTGCCTTGCTGGGGAATTTGATCACGATCCCCCTTGCTTTGAGATGAAACTATAATTGTCTTTTCCTTGTGTATCTCCATCACCACTACATAAAACTCCGGCGGGAAAATTTTTCGACAACTCAATAACGAATTTTAATAAACGAATTGATCTTCTTTTCCTCCCACCAAAAATAACTTGTACCCATCTCTATCTAGTCCAGTCTCTCTCCCTTTCACGGCGCTCCCAGTGCAATCGCACCTCATTGATGACTTTGTGGAAAAGAGACTGCGAAAACACATTGTGGCGATAAAAAGTATTGAAAGTGCCTTTTTTCCCTCTCAATTTTATGATGAAATTTCTTATAATATTCTCAGCTTTTATTGCACTTTGGGAGCGAATTATATTAAAATCATGGCCTTTTTTTATAAAAGCACAAAGTCGGAAAATATAGACAGCAAGAGTCAAAAAGAAATAAAAATAGATTGGAAAAACTATAAAAAGGGGAAATTATGATAAAAGGAAAAGAAAATCGCAGCCAGTCATAGAGTGGAGCGAAATGAACAGAACTCGGGCATGAAGTTGCGAGGAACAGCACTGTGAGTTTGAGTGAGAAGGGCAAAAGGGGAAGCGGGACAACTCGCGTTGAAGCGAAAGGTGTTCGCATGGTTTCCTTTATTTATGAGACATGAATCCTTTAGCTCATGTGTCATCCGGCTCAGACGGAAGAGTAACGAGCACAAGAGCAACGACAACAACAAGAAATTGTTGGTAACATCAACAAGAAGAACAACAACGACAACATCTGCTACTCCCGGTTATAGAAATGGTGTAAAAAGTCTGTGTGAAAAATCACAATAAAAAAGTATGGAGCGAACACAACAACAACAGCAGCAGCTGCAACAAAAGTAGCGCCAACAACAACAACAACAAACACAGCTCATCATCACCAGCAACAGCAGAAAGTTGCCAAGGAAGAGCAACCACGAGAGCGAGCAACCGAGCAAGATGGCAATAGGAAGAACATGTTGCCTTTCTGGCTAATGTGGTTGTTGGCGTGGCGTCGTTTGGTTTGATATTGTTGAGGTTGAACGAAATGTCCTTGTTGTAGGAATTGACATTGTTGTTGTTGTTGTTAGTCCTGCTGCTCCAGCTGCCAGTGTTGACTTTTTCCCTCATTGTCGTTGCTGATGTTCATCACTTTCTATGCTAAAGTTTGATTATCCTTTCATGCACTATAGTGGCCTTTATTCATCTTGTTGTTGTTGTTGTTGTGGTAGTAGTTTTTGTGGTCGTAAAAATGGTTGCTGTTGTTGTTGTTGATACGAACGTGTAATATGTTCACTTTTTACTTGTTGTTATAAAATTTTTATAATGCTCAGTAGCAAAACTTGACAAGTTCCTGCTTCCTTTTCATATGTACATATAAAGAGACGAGAACGCGCTGCAGGACCGAAATGGCAACAGTGAAAAGAGCGGTGCGGGGTGCAAGGGAGAGAGAGACAGAGGGAGCGAGGTTGGGGATAAAAAAGGTTATAAAGCCATAGTAGCAAGAGCAGTAAAAGGTTGACAAACAATGACCGAGCGAAGAATGAGGAGAGAGGGAGAGAGAAGGAGGGAGATCGGAAAAGAGGAAGATAGACAAATGGGGTGGTCGCTTGAGCATGCGAGAAAAGGACAGATGTGGATAGAAAGGTTTCGTTCGGACTATGGGATAGATTGTGAAAGGTACAGACAGTGGGACAAATGACCTGAAGCTGGTAGCAGGAGAGGTTAATACAAAGTGATGGTTTCAAGAGAAAGGCAAATGAACAGAAAGGAGAAAAGTAAGGAATGGAAATAAAGGGAAAGGAAAGAAAAGAAAAAAATGAAAGCAAGGACAGGAAAGGAAAGGAAGGAACATCGAGAAGCAACGATAGACAGGAGAATGGCTAACAGTTTACTGATAGACAGCCATAGAAAGATGGCGCTCGAACACCAGCCAAGAAAGTCACGGAGCGATAAGGGAAGTAGAGACGGCGTAACATAAAATGGCAACACTGGATGGCAACAGCGACCAGTGGCTTCATGCAGGGATGAGCGAACCCATGAAGATCTGAATATGCGAGTGTGAGTATGGGCGATTGTGTACTGGTGCTTGCGGTTAATAAAGTGCGCGCTCGCCCTCGTTCCATCCATCTTTTTCTCCTCCGCTCCCCATACGTGCTTATAATAAAAGTGTCCTTCGCTTTACGTCCTCCATTTGCGCCACTATATGGAAGTTTTTGTTCCATTCGTTTGGCTTGTTCTTGTCCTCGTTGTTGCCTTGTCGCCGTCATCGGCGTCATAAACGCGGCTTCATGGAGGTCGCCCTTGTCGTCGTCGTTTCGATCGCCTGGGTCGCCCAAGTCGCCTCTAGGTCGAGCGTCCGTCACTCGAGTTAATTAAGTTTTCGTCGTTAACCTTTCGGCTCTGATTTGATCCACGGCGAGGTCCTCGAACTATAAGAGGCGAAGACGACCTCATCCGAACGACCGGGAGCGATCGGAGAATTCTCGGGACCGCTCGGTTCCAATGGAGAATTCCGACGACTGCTCCCTGCTTAGGCCAAAGGCATTCCATTCGACCGGATGAAGGCACGAACGCTCTGACACGGAAATCTGGCAACTCCGTGATGTGGAATCCCGGCCACTTAAATTGGCTGCCGTCCGGCCTGTGCGATCTCGATTTCGCTCTCGCTCTCGATATTGGAATAGTTGAAGTTCCATTTTCTCAATTAAAACCGCAGCCCCCTTCACAGCAAGTTCTCGCCAAAGTTTTCCTCCCGCTCGCTCGCGCATTTGTCTCCCTCTCTCATCGACCGAACACGAGACAATAGACAGCCGCAGTGGCAGAGGCTGGGTGCGTGAGAGAGGGATGGGGATTGGGACGGGCACGGAGTTGCAGAGCAAACAAGACGAAAACAAAGTTTTCACTTTTAATGACCGGCGAAAAAACTTGGCAGCACTTTCGGTGCGGAGTTTCCTGTCTGTCCTACTTCTTCTCCTCGATTTGTGTTGTCTTTGTGTGTGCTATGCTGAAGTGCTTTCGTCGGCGCTCCTTCTGGTACTGGATTGTGGTTCCTTTTTCAGCCACCTTCTTTAGTCCTAGTGCTTGGTCTCAATTCTTTTCTTGCGCCCATTTCTTCGGACCCAGTCCTCGATATTTCCCGCTGAGCCCTTTCGCTTTTTTTGACCCCCTTGAGATGTCCTATTTTTACAGTACCTTCTCGAAACTCGAGAAAATATAATAATTCCTCCTATTTGATTATACCTATTTGCCTATTTTCAGAATTCAAGCTTTTTTGTTAGCAAAACCCACTACTTGTAAATTATCTTTAGGGACTAATTTTTAACCTTTTGATTCTGAGTGGGCTTCAAAAAATTATCTATAATTCATTAACCACGTCTAAAATGACAATTTTCCTCTTCTTCTCATATATCTTCTTCGCTATGCTCAATCTGAGTTGGTCTCATATTTAGTAATTTAAGAACTGAATATTGCTCTGAAAATCTGAAACCGAAGGAAAAACCAACCTCGAAACCACAGACTTATGGTCCCAGAGCAGAAGTAACGTGAACAACGGGAAGCGATTCAACAAAGGACCAACCGAGGGAAACCAGTAAGGAAGGAAGTAAGAACAAGAATAGCACGACCGAAGAGCGAAGGAAGGGAGAGGAGAGGAGGAGGGCAGCAAAATAACAACCAGTCAAACATAAGTTGGCAACACTTAACAGTTCCTAGGCATGGAGTTCAGTCCATGCTCGAGTGTATTGAAGTATTTCCTTTGTTTTTTCCTTTCTTAGCATTCGGTTTTACCTCTCCTCCCCCTCCTTACATATTTTCTTTGGTTTCATTTCTTTTCCTCGCATTTGGCAGCGGTCTTAAGGATCTTGGAACTATGTTACAACAACTACAACAGCACCAACAACAATAAGAAGAAAACCCACAACAACAATTAGAACAAGAACATCGAGTAGTTGCAACACTAGAGGGCTACAAAGTATTTAGTAACGAATAATATTCGCATTTGACTCTCGGTCCTCTGCCTTCTTCGCCCTCTCTCCCTTTATCTCTCTCACTTTCTCTTTTTCGCAGTCACCCCTCTCGTCTTTCGAGCGAAAAACGGAAACGGAAATGTTTGCAAGAAAAGTGGGGAACTGAAAAAGGGTCTGAGAAAGAGAGAGAGAGAGACGGCTAGAGTGCTCTAGTTATTTTTGTTGGTAAATTGGTGCTGGCTGTTGTTCTTGTTCCTGTTCTTGTTGTTGGAAAGGAGCTTCCTGAAGAAGAAGGGGAAGAGGAAGGTTGAAGAGGGCACACGAAACATAAAACAATGGGCTCAAGTCTTGGTCCGACCGACCAGGGCCGATGGAGGAAAGCAAAAGCGCACAACGGATGCTTCAAATGCACTACAATAACAACAACAACAACAAAAACAACAACAATGTGCGAGGCAGAAGTGGTCGAGGGAAAGGAACGGCAACAGCTGCCTCACGCCAGCGGAAGCAGGCACAGGAAACGAATTTACTTTGAATATGAGTTGGAAACCAAAGAACACAAAAAACATTAACAAAAGAAACAAGTCACAAAATAGAGAAAAGTGGCAAAAAGTGAAAACAACAACAAGATTCGAAAGCAAAAGCAAAACTGAAACAAAAAAGTTAAAATCAAAAAAAGAAAACCGGAAGGGAAACCAAAACCCAGTAGAACAAGAAAAGGATTCGATACACGGGCGATGGAAGGAACAGAAAGATCGTGGACAGAGGAATAGAAGAGCTAGAGAGGCGAAGGGAGCTGAGGAAACGAAGGAATGTTGGAGAGAAGGCAGTGCTTGAGAGCAACGAGAAAGTGGGCGGGAAAGTGGCGAAAAAGAAAGAAATTTTAATTTTTTATTGTTTCGCATGAATGGCACATTTTTTAACGTTTCGCTTCAACAGCGATGAGAGCTTGGAAAATGCTCGGTTGGTCGGGGAAAAATGGAAGGTGGGAGTTATAAAAATAGCAAAAAATGAGGAAGCAGAAAAAAGAATTGAGAAAACTGAGACGAAACCTGAAAAAAGGATCGATGGTTGGAAAACTTGAGTCCTCGTTTTTGCTGCCTGTGAAGAGCCTGCAGTTTGATGAGGCTCGAAAGGGCCGCAAAGGACTTGAGATTGTTTTGCGATACCGAGAGGAGTCCTTAAGTGACGGAGAAGGAGGGAGAGAAAGTGGGCGAACTTTAGAAATCCATAAGTTTGGGTTCGAAATAAGTCCATTGCAAATTTAAAGCGGTTCCTTGACAATAAAAATGAAACTTTAATGCCCAGAAAGGATTGCTGGAGTGATTGAAAACACTTCGAAGGGATTTTGAGGAGGAATTAAAACTCTATATAAAGATATTGGCATAACTTTCTTTAAACAGAAAAGAAACATCTTTAAACTGGAGTCCATGGAGTAGAGACAGCTCCATAATTAACTTACTTCGACCCCCGTGTGACCCCTGCGAAGACCTCGACTTCGCACCTCTTAATGGCAAGAATTTCCGCGCTTCGAAGTTAATTCCCGGAGACGGTCCCACGGCGAGAACCAGGACCCCCAGCACGGTCCTCTGACGCTCACCCTAATGCCCTGCCATTAATCCTTTAAACAAGCGCTCGAGCGCTCCTCACGACCCGGCCGCGCGATCTACTGTACTGCCAAGGGAAGGACAGAGAAGGGGAGGTGGGGATTCGACTCACATTTCACGTCCAGGTAGACCTCGTTGCTGGAGACGCTGCCCTGGATGTTCGTCGCCCGACAGAAGTACTGGCCGTGGGACGCCTTGGAGATACCCTGGAGGACGAGCGTCTGGTTCGATATAATTATGCCACGTGATGAATGCAGTTGTTTATCCTGGAAAGAGAGAGAGAGAGAACACGGTGAGTGACAGTGTGACAGAGACAGCGAGAGGGAAGGTAGCGTGTGTCGGAAGAGGACGGAAAATAAAGCGGAGAATGCAGAGAAAAGTTTCAAGAAAGTTCCTGCTGCAGCAGCAAAGCACGGACGGAGGAAATCAAAGTGAAGGAAGAATAGGAAAAGGACGACAGCATTGGGGGACGAGGACGACGAGACCGCAGGGGGTGGGGAGGTGGCCGCAGTTGGTGTCGGTGCAAGGAAGGCGATTCTAATGCAAGGTAGCAAATGCTATTAGGGATCTAAGGATTGCTGGCACAAGGCAAAGGAAATGCGCAATGAGAAACGAGGAAGCGAACAAAAGGAGGAAAAATTCACGAAACAAGGAGAGAAATAAGAAATAAAAAGGGAAAATAACGAGAGGAGAGAGACAAGGTGAGAGGGCGGTGGAGCGAGAGGGAGTGTCGAAGGATGCGGATGACCCATTAGTTTCAACAGGGCAACGCCTTGCCCGGAGACTAAAAAGGATGCTGATGGTGAAATTAAAATGGAATTTTTAATAAGATGCTGCTAACGGTCGGCTTCCTCGACAAAGTGAAGAAGACACAAAGAGAGAGAGAGAGAGAGAGAGAGAGAGAGGAAGGAAGAAAGACGAAGATGTCGAAGACTCATGCGAGCAAAGGGAGCTCAAGTAGAGACGAGGCGGCGATGAAGGAGAGAAGAACAAACTGCACTGGGACGGCGATGAAAATGAGCTGAACGAAGAAGATGAAGTGGAGACGGTCGCGGAGGTCGATGAAGCCCAAGGAGGCGGAGCAACCACCTGGAGAAAAAGCAAACAGAAAGAAATACCAGAAATATTACAGTAAGGCAGATTACAAATATTCCCAGAGACCCCGTCTCCGTCGGTCGCGTGTCCTTCGACAGGGGAGAAAACAATGGGGGCGGAAAGGAAACTGAGGCTGGGTTGGACGATGGAAAAATAATAAAAATTCCTTCGCTGTTGTTTCAGGTTCTTATTAAATATTCGCATGTATTTCTTTCTTAATAGTTCTGATTTTGTGCGCCAAAGTTTTTGTAGTTATAAGTGCTTCACAAGCTATAGAAAGCACGATAGAGAAAGAAAGGAGGGAGAATTGTGTAGAAGAACCTTGATAGTCATCTTTATTGGGAACTCTTTTTGCTCAGTGGATTTGAATGGAGTTTCTCGAGTTAACTCAGAGGACACTTCGGTCTTGCAATGGCACTATCTTTAAAGAGTCTAAAGTAGTAAAATAAGTAAATAAATTAATTTATTCACGACATTTTCTTGATATAATTTTAAAATTTTATTTTGGATTATTTTGAAAATTTGTTTGCCTATGGAACTCTTTGGTATGATTTTTTATTCATAATTTGAATTCAATAGTTTTTGATATGTATTCATCTATATAAGTAATATCAAAAAACAGAATATTTTCTGATGGAATATTTTTAGAAACTCCTTGTAAACTCAAACTTGTTGTTGTAGAAGTCACGAAAATCCCTCTGCCTCCAGCAATATCAATTGGAAGCCAGACAACAATAGCAACAACAAACAACGATGGCTAAAACAAAAACGAAAACATCAATAAAAACCCGTAAATATGCCGGGGACTCTTCCTCGACAGGAACTGAAAGGACGATTCTTGACTGCAAAAATATTGTTTTTCTCTTAGAATGCAAAGTCTGTTTATTTGTGATGGATTTACAGTAACAACAAATAAGGGCAGAGGAAACAACTACAATAGCAGCAAAAACCACTGAAGCAACAACAAATGGAACAGCAACAATACGGGCAACTGATCTGAAATAAAGTCATTTGCATTACTTTCGAAGCAAATTGAAGAGAAGGCCGTTGCATACATTTAGGAGCCTCGAGGAAAACCTTTTAAGCTTGTTTTCATTCTTCTTCCCTCTGGGTCTTATATTTTTTTGCTCCCTCTCACCCTCGTTTCTTTCCGACTTCCTTTTCCGCACCCTCTTTGCAACTTTTACCTTTCCGCATGGTCTTATCAGGTTTTTTCTCATGCTCTTCCCTTCCCTGTTGTCTCTCATCATCTGTTCATCATTTTGTTTCTCTCATCCTCTTTTCTATTCTGACCGATTGTTGGTTTATTTTGCCTTTTCCATTTGAAATCAAAATAAATAGCAATTTATTTCGATTTTCACTTCACCAGATCCAAGGAGCTCATGCACCACCTTCGCCTCAGGTTGCGGTCACTTACAGAACTCTGTCCTCTCCCTCCCCCGGTCGTCCCCGTCCCGCTGCAGGACGCTCGCCAGCCCAAGTGGTTGAAAATCAAACACAAACACGAGACACGCAGAGCGGACGTGAAAGGGCGGAAAAGCAGAGAGGGAGAGTGTTGACGAGAGTCCGAGGAAGTGGGAGCGGAATTGAGAGACAGACGGAGAAAGAGTGAGATGGACGAAGGTGGTCGTGTTGACAAATTGAATTTATTAAATGTAATGAAATTTCTTGCCGTGTGTCTGTGGTCTGAGCTGTTTGTTTTAGATGTTGTCATCGTGTTCCACCTCTCTCGCTCTCCCCCACTCTTGAGCCCTTCCTCTCTGCTTCCCTCAGCCACTCTCGGCACGTGTGTGTCCATGTAAGTGGTTTTGTCCGTGGGCATGTTGTGTGCGTGTGTGTGGGAGTGATAGTGTGCTCGAAAAACACTTTGAAGTTGTGTTGAAACAGCTTTTGTCCATGTTTCGAGTTCTCGAAATAATTAAGCTCGGTTGGGAATTCAATTTGAACCTTCAAACGGGTGGAATTGAAGAGAGAGTTTGTTCGAAATTTGTTCCGTAATTGGGATTCAGAACTTGATGATCTTATTATGTGTATTTTTCTCCTATACACTTTCAATTCAATGTTACCTTATTCGCAAATCAGTCCTAATAATTATCAATATCATAGTTTAGTATTCCATTTTTGATTTCTTTTCCTCAATAGCTCTCTAAACCTCCATATTTTATTTCCATCCCAGAAAAAAACTATCAATTTATCGCCTTCTCATAAAGTCATTTCCAGCTCAAGCTTTTTAATGCCGACTTTTAGGCTTCCGATTCCCTCCAATTCTTGAACTCAACTATAAGCTTATTTTATGCTCGTCAATCTCCTCCCGGTAGTAAAGTTCTCAATATCATCGCCCTTCGGGTTCCATTCATTTTTTATCTTTTCTCACCCGCTCTCATTTCAGAATCTCCTCTCATTTCATTATCTGCCCCCGAGGATATTTTCGCTCGATCGATTGATGGCCTCGTAACAACGGATTTTCCATTCAATTTCCCTGATTTAAACACCAGCTTCAGCCTTGGAGCGAGATTATGGCTGAGAGTGGAAGTGGGTGAGTGAGGGAGAGGGAGCGAGAGAGGCGATCTTTATTGACCAGATGATCATAATTTTTAACGAGCGCATTCAACAGGCGGCTTAATGTATGCGCAAACCCGTAACCCGCAGGCCACGGGATCCACTCGATGTGGAGATTGAGAATTCTCTCGCCGGAAGAAATCTCGTTCGACCACCCTTCGATCGACGCGGCACTTTAGCCGTTGACCGCAGTATCCGATAGACTTAAAGGCTTCCCACTCACTCACTCACTGTCTCTCTATGTCCCTTTTCCTCTCTCTCCGATACTGCACTCTGAGTCGGTCTCCTTCGCTCACGGTTGTCCGTCAGTGAATTCTTCATTGGATATTCAGCAACTCCCTGTCCGGTAGTCGAACCATTCTTCCCTCATCTGTCCGGCCGTCCGTCCGTCGCACGGCCATCCATCTCGAGGATCCGGCGACGAGCATCACCCTAATGTGTGCCAATAAATATGCAATGGCTTTTTAGCTTAATGCACTGCAACTGCATAAATTATGCAGGACGAGCAGCAGGACCAGCAGCACTCGCAGCAACAGCAGAATGTGCAGCAGCCAAGCCACAGAGCAGCTTCCGGACAACAACAACAAATGCAAGAACAACAATGACAGCAGCAACAACAACACCATTATCAGCGGCAACGGCAGCAGCAACAACAGCAGCAGTTTAAGTGACAGCAACATGAGCGGGCTCCACGCAGCGATAGCGAGATGGAGCCGGCAAGTGTGGGACGGAACAAGGAGGAAGGGATGAGAAGCCAAAAACAAAAAATAAGGACACGAGGTTTCTATTGCCGTTTATGATATGAGAGCCAGCAAAAACAATACCAACGGCAACAACAACTACAGAACAACAACGACTCGAACAGCTTTATTGAGTCCGTGGATGACGTCGAAGGGATAAGCAGGCGAATATGAGATGAATGGAGAGGACCAAGCGCCAGCAACAACAACAACAACAACAATGACTGAAATATGAACTAAAACAAAAACAACACGAGGACTAACTGACAACTCCAACAACGAAGGAACACCATGATGGACTACGAAGCAACATGCGTCCGTCAACCCATCCGTCCATCCATCCGACCAACCGTCGCTGGGCTCGGTCGCTGGTCGTTCCAATTATTTAGGAACGCAACCTAAAACTATGCAGCACAAAATGCATTCGGATTAAGCGCCAGCCAGGGACGAGGGGGAGCGAGACAAAGCGAGCGACGGCGAGAGAAATGGAGATAAGGAGCGAGATGGGGCGAGCCTCGGTGAGATACGGAGGGAATGTGCGTCGGGCCATGAGAACATGTCGCGAACGGGGGCAGAAGAGGGGGATCGTGTGCGAGAAGGCGAGGTAGGAGGAGCAGTTGGTTGATGGCGAGCTGCATAATTCATTAGGATATCCTTTTTCGAAAGGACGTCAAGCCAGCCAGCACCAGCAACGGCAACGGCAACGGCAACGCTTTAAGTGGCTGTCAGTTCGTCGGAAAATAATGCGAGAAGCGGACACGTTGCGAGAAAATGACGTCCAGAAAGAGAGAGAGAGAAATAAAGCGTTTGGAATGGCGAATGGAGCCTGGTATTAGGCATGTCAGCGGGCTAAAAGTGTGCAACAGTTGCCGAAGCGCCAGCACGGTCGGAGCCCACCACGGATCCATTTCAAAGCGACAAAGGGCTCGAGTTCCGTCAAGGGTGTGGGCGGATGGGGGGATCGTATGAGAGATTAAAGACCCCGTCGGGAAAATCTAAAACGGAGGAGGGAAGGGGGCAATAATAATCGGAATTAGTCTCGAGGGCCCGCAATAAATAATGCGACAATGCGAACGGCCCCATTAATCGGCATCGCCTCCCCCAGCTAAGGGCAAAGCCATTAAAATCCCTGCGAAGGACTTTCGCGCAGGCCGGCGTCGACCTTCCGAAGGACCCCGGCAGACGCTCGGCAAACACTCGACGGCCAGCGAGATCCCGGGTCGTCGCTCGTGGACTTTGGCGCTTCACGAAGCCGAAGTGCCGAAGAAGACCAAACACGGGGAGTCAGCAGAAAAATATGCAACGGTCTTCAAGGAATCGCTTGACCCTCTCAGTCACACTTCGGCGGCTCCGTCGCTCTCGCCCAATCATAATTTCTCGGAGACCGGCCGTTTAAGAGGCTCAGTTTTTATTTTCCTTGCGGATTTGTGTGTTTATATTTTTTGTTGCATATTTATAGGCGCATTAGGCAATGCCACCCGGACGCCGGGAGGAGAGACCGGAGAGCTCTCGAGGCGCACTGAAGCAAATCCTCGCCATAAACCGTCTCGGCCTCGGCCTCTGCCTCTGCCTGCTGACGTCATTTCGAACCCCCGTCGATGGCCCACCGCCAACACCAACAACAACAGCAGCAGCAGCAGCAGCGACGATGACGAGAGGAGCTCAGCCGGGATCCTCAGACGAGGACGACGCACGGCTGCCACTCGGAGCCCGAGCAATAAACACAGCTGAAGTGTTAATTAAACACAGCCGGCTGCGAGGAATTTTTTCTGCGTCTCCAGCAAATGACAAGAGAACGGCCGAACGCGGCATAGCCAGAGGGGGAGAGAGACAGAACGAGAGAGAGAAAAGAAGGGAAAGTGAGATTGAAGAGCGGGACAGGGAGAGCGAAAAGAAGAGGAGGGAAAGTGAGCTAGAAGAGAGAAGTGCGGGAGAAAATAGGGTAAAATTCTCCTGTCATGCATGAAGTGATGTTTTGGTGTTGAAGCCGCTTTTTGTTGTTGTAATGCGACATGTTGTTCGTGGTGGTTGATGTCATGGTTGCTATTATTTTCTCGTTGTTGTTGCTGTTGTTATTGTGGATGTTGCTATTGAAATGGTTGTTGTTGTTGTGGCACAATGCTTTACATGCCCAGCCAGCTCTTGTAACTTTCCTACTCGAGTCAGACATCGGCAGACGCAGACGCAGCCGCAACAACAGCAAGAAAAACACCAACAACAACCACAACAAGGACGGTGCCCTCGCACGCACACACATAAGTCCGCATTGTGTCGAAGCGTTGCCACTTGACTTAAAACTATGACAAAGGGAGCAGCGGAAGAGCAGCGCGAGGAATTTAAAAACTGGAAAAGGAGGAGAAGGTCCCCGAGGGGGAAGAAGAGAACATGCTCGGTGCGAAGAAGAGAGAAACCCCGTAGTCTGCTTTCGGGCGTCAAAGCGCAAGCGAATCGGAACCGAAAGCTAAGAGGAATTTCCGCTCCGAGCTCGCAGAGCGCACGACAAGTCAACGAGGACGCCGAGAATCGTTCTCGAGACGGGGCAAAAGGACAACAAATGCCGAGAGAGAGAGGGGGAGGACGCGGGATGTGAAGAGGGACGGAAGACAATGGAAGCTAGAGAGACTCGCCTAGGAAGGGGGAGAAGATGTAGAGGAAAGGCAGCGGCGGGAATTATGGTGAGTGGGCCGAGGGAGAGGGGAACACATTTGAGTGTCTGGAACTGCGGGTGTGTGAGAGAGATGCACTTACATTGTGATACCACTCGACTCGCGTGATGCCCGGATTCGCCCGCACGTCGCACTCCAGGTAGACGTCGGAGCCCTTCATCAGGTTGTTGGGGTCGAGGGGGGCGCCGAGGTTCAGCGACACGATCGGCGCGTCTGGAACGGAGAGAGAAAATCAATGGTCATGAAAGCTGTTTGGGAAAGCGCTCCATTTCCGGAGAAAATTATTCGTTTCGTTATTATTTTCTCTAGGCATCCGAGGATGAATAATAGATTGCTTTTCATAAGGTGCCTTTATTAAATAACAACGAAATAAAGGCGGGCCGACAGAGAACGACGACGATGGCGCTCTTTACTCACGTGTCACATTCAGGGTCCGCGAGTCCTTCAGGTAGAGCCCGGTGTTGCCGTTGCCCAGCGTCGTCATCACCGTCGTGTGGCCCTCGCGCAGCTGCTGCGACGTCGTAGCCGGGTTCAGGGATATCGAGCAGACCACCTGGCGCTCGTTGTCCTCGGGCACGGGGATCAGCATCAGCTCGGAGATGGTCGTGTTGCCGTCGGAGGAGGTCTGGGGAGAATCGGAGTCGGAGAAAATTTTTTACAACAGAGAACTAAAAAGATGTGCTGACAATTAAAATAAAGTAAAGAAAAACCAAATGCCTTAATATTGGTAAATTAATCAGACAAATTCCATCACTTCAAATTGAAAAGAAAAACAAATTGAATTAAAAATATTCAATACTCACCGACTGGGTGGCGCCGCGAATCACCTGCCCGCCCTTCGACCAGACGATCTGGGGCGGCGGCCGCGCCCCCACCGCCGTGCAGGTCACGTGGGTCCGGGTGCCGGCGACGAGCGCGTGGTTGAGGCCTTGGAGCAGCAGGCTCAATGGCGGCACTAGAGCAGAGGAAGACAGAGAGAGAGGGGGATGAGTGAAGTTTGAAAACAGTTTGCCGTCAAGTGAAAGACCTGCCATACTTCTGGGCGCCGGACGCCCGCCTCGAGCCCAAGGAGGTCGGGGGCCTGAGACGGGGCCGAGGGCACTCGAAGCAAATGGCGATTGAGGGCAAAAAGCGACTCCTGCCATCACCGGGGATTAAAAGGCACGAAGCACTCGTGCTTCAGGCTGCCGCAAAACAAACTCGATTCGAACTCTCCGAAATTCGACTTAAAACATTTATTTCCACAAAATGCTCCAGCTTGAATATTTCCGGCGCAGACCATGGCTGCATTTCCGCTTCCGTCTGCAACGGCTAAGCCTTTTTCGATCTCCCCCCTGCAGGGAGCAACTTCCGGTCTGTGTGGAAAAAGTCCGTCTAACAACGGCAGTCCCGTCGAAAAAATCTATTCGAAAAATGCAACGAAGTCCCCGACTTAAAAAACGCTAATGAAAAAAGTATCGATACAAAAAAGGAGAAGACCAAAAAATTCGCCATCTCCTACGGAAAAACTCCCCTCTCGCACCCTCAGCGCGCCCGTAAAATAAATGAAAGCCTTAAACTGAACAAAACAAAAAGCTTAAACTCGGGCGAAAACAAACGACGAAAAATCGTTTCGTCGAAAATCCCAGCCAAAAATCGCGAACAAAAATAACTTTTCCAAGCCATCCACACACACATGCACTGGGCTCTCACTCGCACACACAATCAGAAAGAGCGAGAGGGGGGGGGGGGAAGGATTCGCCAGCATTTCGGTGGACGCGCTCGATTTGCGAGCCGGAGGAGTGGCAGAGAGAGAGAGAGAGAGAGAGAGAGAGAGAGAGCGGAGGTGTTTGTTGTTTCCGTCCAATGTCGATGTTGCCATTTTTGTTGCTGTCGATGATGGCGTTGCTGTTTTAATCCAAGACCTGCCTCCTACGTGCAAAGTTTTAAAATAAAAGCTTAGTAATAAATGCAACTGCAGGAGGAGGGCGGAGTGCGGCAGTCGGACAAAGAGGGGTGGGGGAGAGCGAGATAGGTGTATGGCTTTAACAGAAATTGAAAGCCGGCGAGGGCCCCGAGCCGGTTCCATCACATCTGCCAGCCTCGATCCTCCCTGGGCTTTTGGAATCGGGTTCCCCAACAACGCCGATTGAATTCGAGGCGCTGCCGTGAATTGGGCTAACGTGTTGCCAGCTTTTGGGCGCCAGCTACGCCGATTCCAACGTCCCTGCCCGCCTCTGCCGCGGTCCCTCGAGTGCTGGCGATGCTCGCATCATCGATCATAAATTTTTAAATTTCCCGTCTGTTGCAGAGGGCATTGAAGTTGGCATTGTTGTTGGGTTTGTTGTTGGGTTTGTTGTCGGCTTCGCTGTTATTGTGTGCATTGATTCTGTTGTTGTAGTTTGCTCTGGCGCTGTTGTTGCTCTTATTGTTCTCCCAATTGACTGTCGGTCGCTGGTCAGTTCGGTTACTCGGCTATGGAAATTGTTGCCACCGCCATGCGTCCGTCCGTCTCGCGCCGAGTGCGTTTGCAGACAGGGCCAACTTAAGTCCCCGGGCGCGAAGAGGGCTGGGGAACTGGGTTCAGCCCGCTCCGCAGTAGCGGATGTTGTTAGTCACGTATGGAAATTACTGCAATGAGTGGTGGACCCGGCGGACAGAGTGCGACCGGGCATCGCAGGTCCTGGCTCTGGAGTTTTTTTAAGTCGATAATGGAAAACTTCATTCGGTAATAGACGTGCCTAAAAGTATGCAAATCCAAAAAGCCCCAGGGGAAATTTTCATTCGCTTCTCCACGTTTCCACTCCACATACAAAGTCAAATCTAAAGTGAGAACTGACTATCACTCTCTACTATATACCTTACGCTCTCTCTCAATTTCCCTCAACCTCTCTCTCTCTCTCTCTCTAGCAACTCCAAAGCCACGACTTCACTCTGGCATCTGCCGGCATCGACGGGCAAAACCAACAACTATTTCAGCAACAATAATAACAGCAGCAGCAACAACAACAAGACGACCTACAACAAAATCCCCATGTTGTTCTCGGTTCAATTTGTGAACCGACACAGAATCGGCCAGAGGCAAACGTGACCGGATTCACTATAAATGCTAGTAGATTCAGGTGGAACTTCGGGAAAAAAATAATACATTTCCGACATATCGTGCAGTGCAGGGCTATCAGCATAACAACAACAATGATGGTGAGGATGGTTTGAGACCAGGCCTACACCATAAAACCATGCATTTCACCGTGTCATGTTTTATGGTCGAATTTATGGCAGTATGAAATATCATAAATCGATACAGTAATACCATCGAGGTGGAGCAACAAGATTGCAGCAATAACAACAACAACAACTACATACCCTCAACAATACCTAGTACAAGAGCAATATTGTTATTGGAATAACAACAACAGTAGATATTGCGAAAACAGCAACAAAATCAAAAGCTCCGTCATCAGCATAAAAGTACTGCAAGAATGGCTGCAACTACAACAATTGAGGGCGGCAACAACAGCAAAGACTCGGACTGCAACAACAACACAAATACCCTGAGCGCAATTTACAACAACAAATTTTAACAAGACTCCGACCAACTTAATAACAAAATTTAAAATCTAGATTTATCTGCAGGCGTCAATGGAGACCGCAGCCGAGTCGTAGGCAGTGTGAGTGGGACTCTGCGTGTGCGTGTGTGTGGGTGGGTGTGAAAAGTTGAATGTGTGAGAAATCACAGTGAATGGGTGAGAAGTTCGTGTGCATTACTGCGATTGTGAGGGCGGCGTCTCTTTGTGTGCGGCCGGGTGCGAGCGCCGAGACCGGGGCTTCGGCTGGCTTTGTCCCATCACCAGCTTCGCCCTCTCTCCTTCAGACCGTAATAAATGCATGGAATATTGCGTGTTTTTAGGCCTGCATTTATTGGGAAATATTTGTCGACTTTCCATTTAAATGACACGGAGCCGACAATGCGTGCAGTGACATGTGTGCGTGTGTGTGGGTTGAGCGTCAGACATGTGTCCATGTGAGTGTTCGTGCGGTTGGGCATCGTCGATGTGTGGGACTTGGCGTGCGTGCCTACGTGACGATTATTATCACTGATATGTTTGGTTATGCCGGAGCCATATTTTGCATTGCATATTTTTCGGCTCCGGGGAATGTGACGGACGTCGGCGCCGCTGACAAGCGAGTGAAGCATGAGAGAAGAGCTTTCGAAATAAGCTGCGAATGCAATGAAATTGTGTAAATCTCTTTACGACGAAGCCTTTTAATCAAATTGTTGCATCCTGCGAATACAACAGATGAAGGCTTTAAGGGGTTAAAGGGGCAAAAGCAGTAATGCGATAATTTCTCATTTCCTGAGAAAACAATTTCAAAATAATCGCCTTAGCACCCATCAATTATGCAGATACCGTCATCGCAATGCTCGAGTGCCCGAAAGTATGCAATTGTCGATTATTATTCAATTAAACTAACAATTATAAATTCGGAATTATTTTGAAATTCTCACAAACACTACTCTATTTTAATAGTAAATGACGACCCATGAATTCAATTACGAATTCCAATCGGAATGGAATGGAATTTGATGATTTGTAAATGCAACATTCGAGCACAGATTATTGTTATTATTTCCGAAGGACGCAATTGAATTGCGGTCAAGGGACGTGGTCGCAAACGAACGAAAATTCCCTGGACTTAATAGAGAATTTTTGATAAACGCTTTTTCGATCGAATATATTTTTGTTGCATTCTCTATGTTTTTCTGCCTCTGAAAAATCAAAATTTTCCCCGTTTTATTTTTTAGTTCAACTTCAAAGGCAGAGGCGACTTTGCAGCCGCTATTTGTCGACTGTATCGCGTTGGGAAATCAGATGCTGCGCTCCCTGTCTCCCTCGGTTTCCCGCTGCCTCCGTCGTTTGCCATTCGCAACTCGGTCACTATTTGTTTTTGGGCCGCGGCGGGTTTCGAAAGGTTTCGAAAGCTTTCGACGGCCCCTCCGGCATCGGCGAGTCTCTTTGAGCCGCTATCAATTAATAAAAATCTGAGCCAACGCACTCCCACACAAACCATCACCCCAAGTCTTCGTCATCCACGACCCGACCATTTGCAATGATAAGAAAATCACTTGACATCCTTGTGCAAATGACTCAAATGTAGGCAGAATGGGGCAGATGCAGAAGGGAGGGGGAGGCTGAGAACGAGGGCGTTTCCGGCGCTTGATAGTTTCTCCCGTATGATTAATTGTTTATGATGGCGAGAGCTTTCACTACAACACCATTAAGATAAACAACAATAAGAATCTCCACGCACAATCAGAGGAGAGAACACGAGAATGTGAGAAATACTTCATATTGATGGGGGTCATTTCTCACAGTGTATGGGTGAACGGCACATGTGTGTGTGTGACTGTCTGCTTCCTGTGCGTGTAGTGGAATATCTAAGTGAAGTGATTTATTCTCTTGATATCCGAAATATTTCTTTAAGGGGAAAAATATGCTGTGCCGTCTCCACGGAGACAGATAAAGCGAGGGATTGCGGAGGAAAGAGAGAGGCAGAGGAAGCGAGAAAAATGGCGCCGATGAAATGCTGAAAGCTCGTTGTTGTGATTAAAAGACGACCGGAAGCGGCCACACCGGAAGTCCGACGAGAAGCAATCAAGGGCTGCCGGACCCCTCCACAGCCCCACATCTGAATCTTCGAACTTCATCCTCGAAATCCAAGTGTCGAGTGTCCCTTAAAGCCGTTTCTTGTGCTTCTTCTTTTCGGCGTCGCCCTCACCGCGATTCCATTAGTTCCTTAAGTGCCTGAAAGGATTCGCCCTGCCTGCCTTGCGTTCGCCTCCGCAACTCGACGGCGACCCGCGTAAATCCTCGGAAAGAACGAACAAATGATTCATTGAGCGAGACTGAATGAATGAGTGAGCCAGCGAGTGGGTGAGTGAGCGAGCGGGCGAATGAGCGAATTTACTTAAACATCAGCGGATGATGACGAAATCTACTCGGCAATTATTTGCGCATTGATCCGACAGGTATTAGCGTTCGATCCAGTTCCTTTCAATCAGGGACGTCAGCGGCCCGAGCTGGCCCGGCGTGGTGGACGGACTGGAGAAGAGACAAACAGCGGACAGACAGACTGCCAGTAGATGAACAGTGGAAACGCACAGGCTCCGACAGGCAGCTGAAGGTCGGCCGGCAGGTGTTGCGGACAGACGGACGGACGGAGTGTTCGCGATGAATCAGATGGACCGATGGCGGTGCGTGGGACGGACAGACGGAGAGAAAGACATTCGACCCACTCAGACGAGCACGAGGCATTCGTCTTCTACCCGGGCCGGAGGCCATCAAACGGATCTCGCCCACCGCGTTCTGCGCAGGGTGGCGAAACGATTGAGAAAGGCGAGAAAAGAAGGAGGTTGGAAGCGGGGCAATGAAGGCAGGAGAGAAACCGGCGACCAGAAGAAGGCGTGGGACACAATGCCGCAGACGAAGGCGAAAACGAAGGCGATGTGGACGAGGTTCGATGAAATGGAAAATTTCAATACAAACAGCAGCCGAATGAATCAATTTAATTGAAGGATGAAAGGATAGCTTGAATGGAATCTTGAATCATCCCTCCCTCCCTCCTTCTCCACTTCCTCTCGCCTTTCCCACTTTCTATGTCTCGCTCTTCCTTTCTTTCTGCCTCTCGCTCATTCGCTTTCACTGCCAAAGACGTTCTCCATCTCGTCTGCTGTGAGCGTGTGCCGGCGATTTAATCACAGACACATTGACAGAAGCAAGAATGGAAGGTGGATGGAGAGGGGTAGAGGGAGATCATCGCAGCCAGAAGGAGCTGTGGAAGAACGAATGAGCAGGAAGAGCAGACGGAAGTAGTCGAGAAATTGGCCAAATAAAAGGAAACGAACGTTCGCCGGAAGTCAGCGGGAGTGGCAAGAGCAGACGAAGAAGAGAAGAAAACGCAGGAGGCAGGGGAAAACGTCGGCTGCAGGATATTGGGCTACATCCAGGCCGTGTCAGGACAATGGGCTGGGGAGGCAAGGAAAAATAAAAATGTTGTTTCCTTCACACTGTACATTTTTGAAATAGTGACTGACTGAAGAACCGACGGAGGTGAAGCAGGAATGAGGAGAAGAGATTTTCTGCCATCGAGATGTAAGTCGTGTATTTAACGAAATAATCTCTCAATCCACTTGGATCGATCTCCGGCCTGAGGTTTCATTCCGGACTAGGAAGAATTCGAAAGCCTTACTTTCTCAGTCAGACATTCGTTCTTCTTGTATGTATTAACTAAGAATTCTGAATGGATGGTGCATTTGTCTTAAGCAATTCTCTTTACTATCTCTCTCTATCTTCGTGACGGCCCCTTCTTTACGACGACTTCCACTCCATAAGATTTTGCCCATCGCTCAAACTAATGCAAAATACCGAAGCCTACTTTCAGGCATTCCATTTTCCGAACTCGCCACATTTTTCATGTCAACTTCATCGGTCTTCCCGCTGCTTGCCAGGTCTTTCCTTCCTCCTCCCATCTTCCCTCGCAACCGTTTATTTATCATGTGCATATTTATGCCATGACTCTGCTTCGGGCGACATTAAATGCTTTCCGTCGCATAAATATTAACCTCCCTCCGCCTACGTGCTCGTGCTCCAATGCCATTGACCTCTGGTCAATCGGTCAAGTCCTCTCGTCCCTCAGACCACCAGTCGATCTGTCATGTGTGTGCGAATGTCTGTCGGCCGCCTGGTTCGTCCATCTGTCCGTCGGCTGAATTAATGTCCTGCCATAGCACTCGGCATTCGAACAAATCTCTAGATAAATAAGTCTCCATTTTTTCCACCCGAATGACGAATTAAGGAGTGATTTTTTGGGGACGTCTTTCACGGGACATCTTTTCGGGGACATCCTTTGCCTGACATAAATGTGTCTTCTATAAATATGTCTCCCACAGCCGTTTTATTTTCTTTTCCCGTCAGTCCTTTCCGTCTTTTCCCCACAACATTTTTCTTATTTTGTCCCTCTCAGAAGACGTTGAGATGAAATCCTTTCGAAGCTCTTGATGTGTATTTTATTTACTTCTGAGGATCTCGTCGGCGTCTTTGAATTTGTGTCTGTCATTATTTTTTGCTGTTTTTCTTCTTGCTGAGATTTTTCTTGTCGCCTAATACTGCAGATATTCACTGGGCGTTGCCGTATAATTATTTTCTCCTAGAACTTGGCATGAAAAACGGCGATGCATTAAACACAGACGAACGGTCCACGGAAAGGAGCAGGCGCTCGGGTGGGATTGAAGGGTGTTTCTCTGTCTACACGGCATATTTTCTCTCTATCTCCCTCCCTATTTGCCTTCCTTTGATCTGTACTTTAATCCCTCCCTCCTCCGATCTTCAATTCCCCCCCAGATACCACCACCAACTCATCCGTAGTAAATTAACTTGGTTTGTCTCTCTCCCATTCCTGGCCCCTCCTTCCACGTCGGCTTCTCCTGTCACAATCTCCTCCCTCACTGCACCCATTCGCACCTCAGCCTCGTCGAAAACCCATTCGGCCCCGAAATTAAATACCTTCTGAAGTTATCCCATTATCCCATTATCCCGGGAATCACGTGAGCTCAACACACATCAAAATCCCTTCCCTCATGTCCCCGAGGTCGATCCCGAACCCCTGCCACCACGCCCTCCCACCCAGGCGTCTGCCTCCTCCTCGCCAAAGACCTTGTAGACCCGTGTAATTCGTGGCCTTTTGTCAATTGTGAAAAATCACTGAACTCGCAGGCGACCGCCCTGCGCCCTCCCTGCGTCAGGGCCGGATTCTATTCAGCCACGCCCACCCGTCGTCGACGGCGCAGCCCCCGCCGCCGCCTGCTCTCTCGGCCACGCCGTCTCGCCCCTCCAGCCCCGGGATTAATAATAATTTTTCGCACCAATTACTTCGGCACAACACGAAATTATTCACGGCAGGTTGAGCAAAAGGGTTGCCACCCCGAGCGCCGTAATTGCTTCTGACATGCATGCGCCCGGTCGACGCCTATTGTTGGCAGCACACACTCACTCACACTCCCATTCACAAACACACACACGCACACGCCCTCACATCACACACTCACTTCACCTCGGTTCACGAACGTCGCAGGCGGAGGTGCCAAAGAACCGGCGATGGTCTTGAAGTTGGGCCGAGAGTTTTTTTTTTTATTTTTTTTGTGTTGGTAAAATTAAATATGGAATTTCGCAGGCACTGCTTCGGGTATTTCGTCCGACAGGTGGCAACTCTGCGGTCGCTTCGGGCTCGCCACATGGCTTAAACAGCAGTTGGCGGTGGCTTAATTAGGGCCAATTTTCCTAGATACCCAAACTCTCTCTGTTCCTCTCTCTCTGTCGAAGTCTCTATGGGAAGTTTGCCCTCCTGGCCTCGTCCTGCCGAAGGACATCAGCATGATTTGTGGGCTTTAATTTTCGCTCTTCATTAAATTGCGGTCGTCAGAGTTTTCGGACGGTTTTTTGTTTTTCGTTTCTCATTATTATCGCGGGACCGACAATGAGGTCAAAGACAGCAACATCGACGATGACAACAATCGCGACAACAAAAACAACAACGTCAACGACTTCACAGGGACATCGGGACAGCGCGAGCAGAATCAACAACAACATCGAAATCAAGCAACTCATCAGCGATGGAAGCAACGACAACAACCACTACAGCCATAGCATCAACAGCAACAACAACAACAGCAACTACTTGATCTCCATAGCAAGAACAGCAACGACGAAAACAACCATGAGCAGTAGAAATTTCGCCCCTCGTCCTTTCTGCGCAATCTGATCCTTCATCTGGCTGCCTGTCCGTCCGTCCGTCCGTCCGTCCACCGCGAACGCCTGCATCATTAGGACGATCATCATTATTTTGATGGCCAGCTGTGCGGGGCGAACGTTGTTGTTGCGTCGTCCTGTTGTTGGCGCGGCGCCTCTGCTGATATTTTCCGTCAACTGACCTCTCTCCGTCTCCCTCTGGCTCCCACTGCCGCCCGGCGTCGGCGATTCGGCGACCGACAAACTTTGCTCGCGATATTTTTCACCAGAGCCAGCAACAACACCGAGAACGGGGAACAAATGCCGCCGGGTGGCAGCGAGAGAACTTCGACAAGGGCCACCCAGTGCTTGCTCCTGGCCGGAGCCTGGGGAGCTGACGAGGGATCGGGTCGATGGGGCGCCCCCAGCATTCGTTGTTCTTGTTGCTCTCAACTGCGAGGTCGTCATGGCCAGCCCACCCACCTCCACCTCATCTCCTGCCACCCCTCCACGGCCTGGGGCACGAGGCTTTAATTAAATGCTTGAGCTGGTGATAAGAGCTGGTCGCGCGAGAAAGAGTCAGTGAAAACGACACAAAGACACTGCGGGAGGGGAGAGAAAGAGACAGCGCACTTGTTCCCAGCTGCGGTTGGGCCTCGCCATGGGGTCGCCGCGGCCAAGGGAATCAGCAAAACGAGTTATTTCACTAATTTCACGGCACACGACTGAGGACGAATTGGGACGGAGTTCTATACAGGAAGTCCACTAAACCCCATTCAAGGAATTTTTAAGAAGGAGAAGAAATCCGCAAACTGAGCGGAAGAAAAAGGTAGATCAAAAAAATTTGCAGGCATTTTTATTTTATGGGATTCCGAGAACATAATTTTATTTAATTGATTCTACTTTTTCATATTGAGCATTCACCCTGCACCCTCTTTAACTATCAAATATTTTGACTTCTTTTCCTCGACTGCTTCGCTCTGTTAGTGCCATCTAATAATTTAATGCGGTGCCAAATTTGTCACTTGAATCTACGACTGCACATCCTTCCGTCCGCCGGCGTCTCTCCGTCTGGCTGGTAAAATTCCGTCCTGTCCGTGAACTTCGTCCGCCTATCTTACGTCTAATCATATGGATGTATGTCTGTCTGTGTCTGTCCAGCCATCCGTCTGCCCGTCCGTCCGTCCGTGTGTCTGTCATAAGTGTCAAAGACGCGCTTGACAAATGTGAGGATAAAACGACAAACGCAACAGTCGTCGTCATCATTTGACACATCCTTCGTCCTGGCAGACCTCAAAGTTGGATGTTATTATTATGGTAGTTGTTGTCGCATTACTTGCTGTTGTTGCCGTCTGGCAGAATGATCTACATACGTAATTAACTTTAATTAAATTCGAACACGAAACGAGCAACGAGCGACACGACACGACAACGAGCACGAGACAGAGACAGAGTTTTGTTAATTTTCTATTATATTATCATTGCGCTGGCCTCCCACACTTGCCCTGTCTCCTTCTATCTCTCTCTGCCCATATCTGTGCTTCTTATGTCCTTCTTGTCCTCGTCGGAGTCTCGCACTTTGCATAATTTTTCATCGCCGTCTCCCGCAAATCATATTCATGCATTGCTGCTCCTGATGTAGCCCATTCTTTACGTCTCGCCTTTCTGTCGTCTCCCCCGCCACGTCTTCTTCTTCTCGTCTATCCCTAGCGCCGCCCCTCGAGTCGCTTCCGGATCCGGTGTTCGGGCGCCATTTGTTTAACTGACGCTTCGAAACTTGGGGAGATTTCCAGGGCGTGTTTCGTCGAAATATGGAAGCTCATTTATTTTCGAAATAAAAAGCTTTCCTGCGGGGTTTCTTTTCGGGGCTGATGCATTTATACCGGAGGATATTTCGGAAATCACATGTGGAAAACGAAGGCGACTTTTGGATATTTATTGAAGAATTACCGGAGTGCGAGTGGGAAAATGAATTCAATTACAATTTTAACTTTCTAATATTCTATTTTAAGTCTCTAAGATATTTTCGGAACATCTTTGTATAGGCCTATTCTTAGGAAAAACTTCATTTGAGGCCGAAAAATACAAAAATAAATTTTCCCATTACCACAAAAATACACAAATTCAGTAAATCCTGATTTGGGGTCTGATTTGACTCTGAGGCTTTTGTTTTCTTATTAGAAAAGTGCCTTCTCGTCCGCACATGCATGGGGACGGAGCAGTCACGCCCACACACATAGTCTCGACGTGTATTAGCATTAGTCAGCGCCTGAAAGTCGACTCGTTTTTCTCCAGAAACGCCCTCCGGCACAGGCGACGGCGTAGGAGAGGCTGGATTTAAATTACAACAACACTGCAGAGGGAAAACAATTAGGCACAGACGCGACGCCCAAAACAATGCCGTCGAAACGCAGCGCACGAGCTCTCAGAGTACGCTAGAAGTACAAACAAAAACTGACAGAACAAAAGACGTCTGCCAGGCGGTGTGATTTCCTCGCCCTGCAGTTGTGGTTGGTGTTGTTGTTGACGCAAGGCAGCTCTGGTAATGACAAGCATCCGACAACCGCCCGACGTCCACCCACCGACCGACCGACGACCGACCAGCCAACAGACAAACATCAAAATAATGACGACATGTGTCGACGGCCGTCGCTGACGAAGCAACGCCGAGCGAACGTGGAGCAGGATCGACGGCGCGACGACGGAGGCACCAAAAACGACAGGAACAAGAACAACAATGGCCACAACAAGAACAATTATCGTCGGCAGTGTAAGAAAGTCAGAAGGAAGCACTCGGAGGCGACGAAGCCATGGATCCATTTCCTCCCGTCATGCGTTGCATACTTTCGGGCGTAGGCGCACATTCGACGCCCACGTCATCGCCGCAGGCAGCGGGTGGGGAGGAGCAGGAGGGCAAAAACAATGCCTGCGTAACCCTTCGACGCGGTTCCGATCAATGCCGCCCTCGCGCTCGTTTCCTGCCTCGCCCACTGCTGCTTGTTTGGTTCTTTTGTCTGCGGGGTTCTTTTGAAAGCCCTTCAATTGGGGTGACTTTTTCCGCAGGATACTCGGGGCATTCCCGACTCATGTCCTTGGATTCTTATGTGCAGCCGGCCGCGAACAATGCAGAATTTGTCGACAGAAGTCAAGTGATATTTATTCTACTTATTTCCCATTCCCTTCATATCGTGCTCAGGCTCTGCAGTTCTCATACTCTATTGTCGTTATTTATATTTATTTTACAGTCCTCCTACATGTTTTCATTTGCCATTATTTTCGCCATAAAATTCTTGTTTGTTCAAATAATTTTTGTTCTTCCCCTCATTTTGTTCCCCTTCCCTCTTTCTGTCCATTAAATCTGGAAGATTTCTCTCAATTGGCGGATTTTTGTTCTTGACTTTTTTGCCTGTTTTTTTCACAACATTTTCCCCAGATCGTATTTTTTTTATTTGTTTCCTCCCCTCGGCTGACACGGCTCGTTATCGCTTTATTGTTTCCCACACACTCGCTCTCGGTGCATTTCCTCTAATTACGTCACGTGTCAGCGTGTGTGGGTTTCGCCCAGGCGTTTGTCAACTCCGTCCTCGTCATCGTCCACATCGATCCGCCCTCGACCGCTCCGTCGCCACGCGATGCGGCCGCACCCCGTTCGTGCTGCGGCCGTCGGTAATCGAGAGAAAATCCAAACTTGACGACCTCGTCGCAGGCTTCAGTGATCATCGTTAAATCGGTTGTAAAGTTTTCGCCACTCGGCACTCGCCGGGCCAATTTATTAGCAACCGAAGGGTGGATGATGCCAGGGACAGGCGAGAGCGATGGGGACAGCGTCGGAGGGTGGACGGGTGGCGAAGGGGATGATGGTGTTGGGATGTCCATTTTCATGAGGTGTGAACATCAGAATAAATTATCACTTTCATTCATTGTCTGCTTGCGTAATCGGTTCTTTGATCTCCCGATAATGATAATTCTCTTAATCTCTACATTTTTATTTAAATTTCCACTCACTAAACTAATAGTGAGTTTCTTGCTCAGTTTCCCCTAACACAAACTCTCCTTCTTCGCCCTTAATCCGCGCCTCCCATCTTACTATACATCATCCATCCGATCCTTCTCCGATCCACTATAGATCACCGGCTCCTGATGTATATTCATGAAGCAAACTCCCTCAGTCCATACATGAAGCATTCTTCCCGATGCCATGGAATTTATAGCAGGAGGGCGATGACCAAAGGACATGTCTCGATTTTCTACGACCGTCCCTCATCGGACAAGTTCGGGCCATCGAACTCCCGCTCTCTTCCCCAACCTACGGCCAGCTGAGATTTGGCTCCGTGCTCCCGATAAAGAAAGTGAAATTTATGACCTGGCGGACGACGGCCATCCCGGCGAGGGCCAGGACGCCACGACTCGAGGCCGATATGTTGATGTCGATATATGATACCCTGTAATAACAATAGCAACAACGGCCAGTCGGGCAACTGGAGCAACAACAACTGGTGTAAGTCCAGCAGAGCCTTCAATAAGAATCAGCGGCATCCCATAAACAATCGACTCGAGACGGTCGGCAGCGCGATAGAAGAATAGAAGATTTATGTAAAAGACCAGCCAGCGGAAGGACAGGGCGACCAACTGGACAGGAGGACACGCTCGCCGTCACCGACTAGGGCGGCAGTATCGAGGAAAACAAGGAGTCCGGGTGACCTCTGGGGTCGTCGGGGGTCGTCGCTGTGGCCGGAGCGATAAAGAGGGGGTGGGGGAGAGCGACAGACTGAAGGTGTCGGCGCGATGCCGAGGCCCAACCCAATGATTATGTCAATTTGCAAGGAAGGAAAACGACACGAGAGGGGAGCAAATGGGGAGAAAAAATGTGGATAAGAAATCGAGGAGAAAGAAACCCGACGGGGAGGGAGAAGGACAAAGTGATATATCAATGAAATATGCAGTGGCCGGAGGCCTCGACACGGGTGAAAAAGTGAGGCAGGGAGGCGTGTGCGATGAAGACGAGGGCAAAAATGAAGACACATCTAGGAAGGGGAATGAGAAATGAGTTGTCTCAAAGTGAGAGGAAGGGAAGGAAAGAGACGGCAACTGTAATTACAGATCCAGTGGGACAAGAGAAAAGATGGAGGTAGAGAAGAAGACGTCGTTAGAGTTATGGTTATGGTTCATGGCTGCAATTGCCGAGGGAAGTCGGAATTTGCGAAAGGTCGTGGGTAAATAGTGAAAAGTCAATTAATTCCCTACATTCGAATGGGTTCGTCCTTCGTCCTTTGGCGACCATTTCGACGCGAACGAACGCCGCGCTCTCCATCATTTTCGCAAGGCAAATTGCTTCGGCGCTCGCTCGTAATTTTCTTTTAATTATGCAGTGGCTACTGCAACAACAACGACAAAGAGGTGGCGAAAGTAGGGGAAGAAATATGTGTATATCCTGGCTGCAAGGATCGCATCGCATGTGAGGCGGCAACAACAACGACAACGGCGCGGAGAGCATTAGGAGCCGACAAAAAGGTTGCTCGAGCTAAATTTTCAACACTCGCGCCCTCTCTGTCTCCTTCCGGCCTCTCCTTGCCTCCCCTTTCGGTCCCTTCGACCGGGGCCCGGAGTATCCTTTCCTCGATGGATATTACTCAGACACGATGGGGGTTGTTGTTGTTGTTGTGGTTGTGGTTGTTGCTGTTGTTGCTCCCTCGGACTCTTGCGGTTTGCATTTTACGACTGCAGCTCGCGATGAAAAATGAATTAATTAGCGAGACCACAATGTGTTCTGGTCGTCGTTGTTGTTGCTGTTGCTGTTCTTCTTCTTCTTCTGCTCCATACTTGATCCGTTTTCCCTCTCCCGTCCCGCCGCCGCCCTCCCTCGGCACCGGCCCCGCCCACGCACTCCTTCGGTCGCTCGGTTATGAGCGTATTTCATGGCTCGAAACGTTTGTTTGACGTTTACGCCTTGTTAGCATACGATTGCATGCTGACATGCAGCTACCCATCTCGCTCGCACTCCCCCTTTCTCTCGCTCGCTTGCTCTGGCTCTCTCGCGCTTTCCCGCTCTGCCTCAATTAGCAGTGGGCGGCCGTGCGAGGGCGTGGCATCTCTGCCAGCCGCTCGCTTCGGGCTGCACTCGTTTCGACTCTCGTTCTTCGCACACAATGTGGTTGCAGGTCGGGTGTTCGTCTGTGGGTCCTCACGTATGCATTTAATTCGTTGTGTGTGTGTGCGAATGTGCATGTGGTGGTCCCAGGTGTGTGTTGTTGTTAAGTCGTCTTGTCAGGGTTTGTTCGAGTCTAAGTTTGTAGAACACAATTTGCCAAATTAATATTTGGCTCAGGGCTTTAAAGTTTCAGCAATCAGGGACGAAAGAGACAGATACAGACTGAGAGAGAGAGAGAGAGAGAGAGTGAGAGTTCGCTTTGGACATAATATTTATTTCTTTAAATTGGTGTCATCAAATTATTAATTGTTTGTACCAAATCAGGCTCAGGCAGAATTCATTCTGTTTCCTCAAATTTCCCGCCGTAAAAAATAAATTTTGATTTTTTTCAATGAATTCTTAATTTAACATTTTTTTGTCAATCATTCTTTTAAATTTCATGGCATAAAATTGTTTTAGTATTCTTATTCTAATTAATTTTTTCTATTAAAGTGCTATTTTTGCCTTTCCATCGACTCATGGTTCATAAAAGTACTTAAGAATTTCTAATGGAAACCCACAACTGAGTGACAAAGGTCGCTAAGAGAGAGAGAGAGAAAGAGAGAGGAAGAGAGAGGGAGACAGAGACACTCCACGAGGAGCACCTGCAAACCAGAGAAGGCGCGGTAGGAATCGAGGGACCGGAGTTCGAGTGAATGAAGCGGGGGTCGAGGCCAGACAGCGGCATTGTTGAAGGTGGACAGGGTGAGAGGGGAATGGAAGAGGAAGGGGAAAAGGGAGAGCTGGATGGAGAAAGACAGAGAGAGAGAGAGAGAGAGAGAAAGGCCACGTAAAATGTGGTAAATTTGCAAACGCAAGGAAAACATAAGTTTCCGCGCGCACCAACGCCTAGACACAAAGCTCGCACGCGTTGAGCCGCACTCAAACACAGACGCATCCGCACACACCCACACACGCACAATATCCACACTCACACCTCACACACCATCTGTAAATACCTCACACGCACACGCGCAGACACTCGCCTGCAGTTGTCAGTGGGAAAAGAGAGCGAGAATATATGAGTGCCAAGCACGAACACAGCGAGAGGGAGTGAGCGAGAGCGGGGAGGGAGGGCGGCGAAGACCGCGGGTGTCGACGGTGAAATAGTAGGTGCGAAAGAGAGGGGTGATGGCAGGAACAGCACTCGGAAGACGGCGTTTTGAGAGAGAAAGCCAGCCAGAGCGGGACAGAGGACTTTATTACGACTTGGTTTATTTTGCATTCGCGCCCAGCGCCGCCAAGTTGGCCAACAAACAAACGGAGCAGTGAGAGAGAGGGAGAGGGAGAGAGCGCGGGAGACAGAGAGATGTGGGCAAAATATTTGAAGTGCAAACGAAGAAAGACGGGAAAACATTGAAAACTCAGAAAAATAGAGAGCGCGACAGAGAGAAGGAAAAACTTTCACAGGAAGCGGGAGAAAATATTTAAATAACATTATTATGCATGCATTTAGCACGAGGTTACCGGGCGAGGGCCGGGGCCGGGGCCGGGCCGACGGTCAGGATAAGCAGAACACTGCAAAAACAACAATAACTATTTAACCGCACTGAGCCCAACACACTCGCACTCACACTCACACATGGTCCTGGACAAGCTCTGAGGCCTCCGAGTGCCGGAGAAAGTGCGAAGGGGAGGAGGGACAGGTGTGTGTGTGTGTGTGTGTGCGTGTGTGGTCGCCCTGGGGGGCGCTGCATTTACATAAATGAATAGTAACGAATTTCCGCGCCAAGAAAATTAACATGGTGCATGAAATGGAGCAATAAAAACAACAACGATTATATAAACAAAAAATAAAAACACGTAAACAAAAGCAACAATAATAATATTTCCACCACACAACTAGCATATTTTGCTTAAACACAACAACAACAATGGTAATAAAGAGTCGTGAAGCAACAACAATGAGTGTGGAGCAGCAACAAACGCCTCGGGCAACACGAGCTGCAGCGGAAGAGAAAGAGCCAACGTCAGACGGACCGACGGACGGACGGAGGCATCCTTAATTCACTTTGAGAACCTTGAAAAATTACACCTCGCATACAAGCACAAAACCCCACGGCGCCCTGAGTGTGTGTGTGTGCGCGCGAGCCAAAGGGTAGACCGGACGAGACAGAAAGATGTTGTTTGTACTCACGGCTCATGTCCAGCTTGACTTTTTTGGAGAGAGCGGCGACCACGTGTCCGTTGCTCGCTTGACATGTGTAAATCTGCAAAGAGAAAGAGAGAGAGAGAAACTGTGAATTCAAATGCTCATCACAAAACATTCATAGAACGAGACAGGGAGAGAGATGGGGAGAGAGTCCCGACGCTAAAGAGGAAAAACAGACGCATATGTGTGAGGATGAGGGAACAACGAGGGAGTTGCAGGAAGAAGAAATTAAATATAAACACATTGCTGCAAAACGAAAACGTGACCGATCTTTGCGAAGGACCTTTCAGAAAAAATCAGGAAGGATGGACAAAAAGGGAATGCAAAACAGGAAACTGGAGCACAAAAGAGTAAAAGCATGGCCAGAGAGAACGAGGCAGAGTGAGCGAGAGGGGAGTACTAGCGTGAAACAGAGAGAAAGAGAGAGAGAACGTAAATAAATGCATATTAAATAATAGTCGGAGGAAATGGGGAAATGAGTGCAGTTTTAATTAAACGCGCGCGAAACGAGAACGAGTGAGAGCGAAAGGGTGGAGGCCGACAGACAGCGGCACAGGAAGAAGGCGAGAGCGAGTGAGAGCGAGCGACAGTGCGGAAGCGAGAAAGCGGAACGGGCAACTATATAAATTTGCCTTTGGAGGGACATTAAGAGCGTTGTGTTTGTGGAGCGGGCGAAAGTTGCGCCATTAATTAGCGTTTGCCACGCCCCCCTGAGGAGTGTCCGCTGACTTTGCTCCACTTGTTGTTGTTGTTGTTGTTGTTTGTGGAGACCACAAACGGAGCATTTTTCGTCCTTTTCGCGTTGTTTGCGAGGTCTCAAAGGCTTCGTGTTGAAGCGAATTTTTCCTGCTTAGGTCTTTTTCTTGGCAAGGTTTCTTCACGTGCCAGGAGCTTTTCTGTGGCCTTAATTTGGGATGGATGATCGTACACTCTTTGAACTCCTAAGATATATTAAAATTAGGCATTGGAATCCCCACAGAGTTGATCCGAAGCCCCAAACCATCTGCCAGTCCCCATAAATTCCATTCCTAATTAGTTTCTCTGCACATCGATGCACACGAATCCCATCAAATTTCTCATAAATGTCCCAAAAATCCGCAAATTAGCGAACGCCAACAAGAAAAACGCCCTCGCACAAACCCATGCACACACATTTTGCCGATAATCATCACACAAATTGTCTGACAAACGAAAGAACAAATTATCACCTAATTTATCCCGGAATCATAAATTTCCCTCTGCTCGGAGGAAAATTCCCCCCACTGCCGTCTTCGGCCGCTCGACCGAAATTCTCATATAAATTCTCGCCAGTGCGACATAAATATTAAAAACCGCAGATCTAAGGATGATAAATCATCGAAGGACCCAACGACGTCTGATGTCAATACAGGACGCCTCGCCTCTCACGCCCTCCCTCCTTCTAGCTGTCTCTCGCAATTCCTCGCCTTCTGGTGGCCATGGGAGATATTGACCCTAGTTAGGCAACTAGGCCAACAGGACGAAGGAGCGAAAAAGGCAGAGGACGGAGGAAAGATGGCCCTGACTCCGTCTAGGCTTCGCTTGAATTTCAAATTTAATTATGATGCCTAATTGGCATCTCGCCTTCGCTCCGTCTGTCTCTCTCTTTCCCCCCCGCTGAAGCTCTTTCAATTTTCTCTTGTGCTCGCCTGTTTTCGAAAGGTTAAACATATTAATAACGCTAACAACAACGACACAACTTTAATTACCGTGTGCTAATATCATAAATTATATACTGCTCCACACACGCATACACACACACACACAGCCAGACACGTACTACACTCCCACACTCATGTGGACTCTGGTTGTGCGGAACACATAATATTTTTACATATATTAATTTTTATTTGTTTTCACCGTTGGCTCTGTGCGTTGACGCCGGAAACCGCGGGCGGCCGTCATCAAACAATAATTTATAACTTAATTGCCAGGGCGGGGAGGCGGCCGGAACCGCAGGGGGCGCGGCCAACAACCGGCCTTTAGTGGTAGCACATACATATGCATTGGCCGTCCATAGGTCAGCAGATTCATCGATAGGAGTGGACTAATAAATAGAAATTATCCAAAGTGTGTGCGTGGAAAGGGACTTAAGATACAGTAGGAAAAGGGATGGGACCGCAAGACAAAGGTAAAGCACACATCATCGGGCAAAAGAGACGAAAATAACCGCCGAGAGGTACCGTAGATGGGCAGATAAATAGATGGATGGCACTGGGGCTAATAAGGAAAGCCCACAAACGATAGATACCAATTAATGAGTGGATAGATAGAGCCGCGGATAGGTTTCTGCCCAACCAATTGGTGGGCGCCGGAGAGAGGGAAAACTAATAAATTGATGGACAAACAGATGGATAGCAATATAAATTTAATGTGGGGCTCGTTGCCGCATAGAAAAGCAAAGCCCGACTATAATTAGCATGTCCGTCCCGCCGACTGTTGGTCCGACCGTCGTCTGTCGTTCGGTTGGAAAGAGCAATAAAATATCGGCGGCTTTTCTACCGCCAAATAGGCAACAAATTATAATGACTTTGTCCCGTGGAGAGGCGCACGGGAGGCGAGGGTGGAGCGAAAGCCTTATGTGGCGCACTCATACAAGGTCGGGGTTTTATTGCTCGATTAATTAATAAATTACAAGATGATCAACATGAGGTCAACTCGCAGTGGGTTCGAGTAATTTCCATGGGTATCGCGGCTTGCTTTTACGACCTGTCAGGGAAGCATTTGATTGTCACGCCGAAGGATATTTCTCGTCAGGAAGTTTCGTCGCCGTCTTGAGAGCCGAGATGGAAACCCTTTCCGGAAGACCACAGAGACATTTGGCGACGAAGTCTTAATAGACCTTGGTTAAATGGAAGAACCGAGTGGTTTCGTGGATTCTAAAAATATAATCCATTATTTTGCCTACGCCAACAGCGGCTTTTGTTGCCATTCGCAGTGGAAGCTTTTATTTTGTTTCTCTTATTTAATTCCATTAACATTGGAGTGCCTTTGCAATCACGAACTCTCGGCGAGTGGGCGAGCAGTGGGGTGGCAACCCTGAACAACTTTCCATTTCCCCGGCTCTGACTGCGCGCTGTGGTGGGACGTCGGGGGGAAACTCTTTAACTTAAATTAAACAATGAGCTTATCCGCTGTAAACCAAAATCCCAACTAAATTTCAAAGTATAACTGCAAAAGTTTCGCAACATCTCCTTTTCTCCTCTCCTCCGCTCTCTCTCTCTTTTTCACTACCCCCGACCCCTTTCCGCGCTCCGCGAGCGCTTCCGACCGCACGATACCGTGTCCCGAACATGTTTAGGCTTAAGGCTAAGAAGGAGAGATTAAGCGAAGTTTTCCAAGGATGCAGATGAGCGAGAGCAGACCTTGTCAATAACGCTGAAAAGAGCGGAGGCAGCGAGGAGGACAGGACAGGACAGGGCAGGAGAGGGAGACGGCAGGTTGAGACAGTCAAAGGAGATAGGGTCAGAGATACCCGAGAAGTGAAGCGCAGAGGGAGACAGAGTTGCCAAGGTAAGCCCATAGCGAAGCACGATGAATGGAACAAGTGGAGAGAGCTGTAGATGAGGGCAGAGTAGGAAGAATAGTCGGTGGCAAATGGCGACGTGGACAGTCGGGAGACGGACTAATCTGAAAGGAAGAGGATCTGAATGGAGGAGAACCAAAGCTCCGAAGCACTTGCTCGCTCTATTTCCCCATCGCAAAGGCAGCAGACCGACGGCTCCTTCAAGGTAGATCTGGTCTAGAGCTCAAGCGAGCTCGGCGAGCACGAGCCGGCCGGCCACGCCCCCGGTACGGTGAGCTAAACTCTGCGAAACTTTGCGGTAAATTCCCCGACTTCATTTGTGTTGCGGCGAGTTGAGGTGAAAACCAGAGATTCCTCGGCAAGACCGACAAATAAAACAAAATCGGAGACTTCGAAAATGCATTTCAGGAATTTCGAAAGTTTGTCGTTTTGTGTTTTTGCTCTGCCGAAGCAAATCACTATCTTCTGGGCGAGCCCCGACCCCTCCCCGCCCATCCCCGCGCCACGACGGCTGGTCATCTTTCAAAAATGTCGTCCCATTCATTTCCGTTGCATTCAGTGGCGACGCTCGGCACCGGCGAAACTTTTGTAATTTTCCCTCGCCAGAACGACGGCATTTTCAAAACAGAAAATAAAAATAAATGAATCAAAGCGAAAATGTGGAAATAAATAAATCCAGCATTTAATGAAAATTTATGAAGAAATTTCCAACTATGTCTAGAAGTGGGAAATTCGGAAACTAAAGAAAATCATATTCAGAAAGTTCTCAGTTGCGAAATGGGCACAGTTAGAGATTCTCCACTCCCAGACGGAGTTCTAACGAAAGGCCGAAGGAGGAGGAAGTTTTAACTACACCAGAGTTTAGCTCCGGGAGAATCAACAAAGGACAGAAAAAGAAGTTCATCATCTGAGCTTTAACAGCAACGTCAATCGCTCCGGCTTTTTTTCACGAATGAAAACCCAAAATATTTCATCGTTCGATTCAATTCCCACTCGCATTCTCCACGGGCTTATGGCCATAAAGCCTTCATCCCGCTACCGAAATAAGTTATTAACAGCCTACACCCGTCTGTCCGTCGCAACCGCCCTCGTGTAGCCGTGGAAAAGTGGAAAATTGAAATCTAATAACAAAATTTACGAAATCTATCCGATTACGGAAATAAAGCATGAAAGTATTAGATAAATACAGCGAGCCCAGAGCCGAATTCAAAGGCCACCGATTAAGTCAAGAGACCTACTCGAAGGTCTGAAAATAGGAAGAGACGTATAAAATAAGCAGGCCTTCGAGGAACCACGAGGTGGGAGAAAAGCCCCATTAAAAGAGCTTAAAAGCCACTCGAATTCCCCGAGTCCACGCAGGAGCCGGACGATGAAGTTGGTGCCGAAAGAGAACGAGTGAGAGTGGGAGGGAGAGAGAGGAACAAAAAATGAATGAATAGTACGGGGTTCGCTCCCAAAGGCAATGAATGAATGAATGAAATTGTTAGAAAATCATAAGTCAGGTGCTTAAAAATTAATTTACAAGTTGGCAACCCATGACTTACAGCTTCCGTGGCCGGCGATAGAGAAGGCCAGACCTCCCTTCTCACACCTTGCCGCTCGACCGCTTCCGACACATGGTCACATGGCCACATGGTGTTGATAATCCGAGAAAAATTATGCTCGAAGCCGAGAACACGACAGC
This sequence comes from Coelopa pilipes, assembly GCA_947389925.1. NCBI lineage: Eukaryota > Metazoa > Arthropoda > Insecta > Diptera > Coelopidae > Coelopa > Coelopa pilipes. The sequence goes on along the minus strand of OX376698.1, from coordinate 1,767,152 downwards.
AGGCGATGGGGAGACAAAGCCGGAGTGGGAGAGGGTGCGGTGCGGTGCGGGAGGTGGTGAAGTGTGAGAGCACCAGAAACATATGAGTGAGTGCGATAAAAAATGATTCATGCCCGAGGGCCAAGTGGGGGTCAATGGAGAGATTTTGACTTTTAACTACATTCTAAGTACAATTTACAACGCTTCGAGTTGAACCCAGGACTGGACATGGACGGAGACTGCGAGCGGGAGAAAGAGAGAGAGAGAGAGAAAGAGAGAGAGAGAGACAGGGAGAAGAGGAGGTTGCCGTAGGATGGAGACAACTGCCTGAATTATATACGAATCACAGTTAGAGGTAGGGAATAAAGTGGAAAGGGAAAGGGGGGCTTAGAAGAAGAGGAGAAGATATACCCGCTGACAGAGAGAGAGAGAGAAAAGGAAGAAGAATAAAACATAATGTCGAAATGAACCTTAAATGCGGTTCGCCACATTTTACAAATCTGTCGGATTTAAAATCACTTTAGGCGGCGAAAATACCGAAACCCACCGAAGGGTTGGGCGGGGAGGCGACGATTGAGAGGGTCCAAAGAGAGAATGTGAAGGAGAGAGTGGCGGAAGAGGATAATGAAAGAATAACAGAACACTGATGACGACTACTGAGTGGTCCCCATGGGCAGATTGCGAGGCAGTGGAACTCACTTGAAGAAATCGGAGATCGCTCCATTCAAATGAAACTCCCAAGGACGAGAACAATACAACGGAGGATTTTATCACGATAGTGAATCTCGAGGAACATCCAAGAATTATGAAATTACGTTCGTTCAGTGTAGACGAAACTACTTCAAACTGGGGTTACAACGACGGATGGGGATGCCAAAGATACACGATACAAAGGCTGCGGTGGATCCGGCCGCGTCTACTCCCACGACCCACAGGAAGACAAAGGCAGACGGGCGAGAGCGAGAGCGAGCCAGAGATAGGGTCGAGTATGAATGGCATGGCAGTAGATGGGAATCAACTGGAGCTAATCCGAAGAGCTAATTTACACAGAGACACAATACGAATCGACCAACAGCCCGCAGAGGAACGGACTGGGACAGACGGACAGACGGAGAGATGAACGGATACACAGTCAGATAGGCAGACGACCAGGCGGCGATAGAGAGCAGAGCATGGAATCCAGAATCCAGCGGAGCAGAAACTGTGAAGAAAATTGTGAGCGCCGAAAGGTGGGGTGCAGAGGAAGAGGAAGTGGAAGGAAAAGGAATAGAGTGGGGCGAAATGGCAGGAGGGAAGAGGAAAATAGGGGAAATTCTGTGCGTTGCGGGATTCGGAGAAATTGTTAAAGCCCAAGTGAACCCTTAGTCTTCCATACTAATGGCTGGAAAATCCCAATGAAATCCCCGAAATTATTGTTATTATCATTATAATCGGCAACACCATCAACTCCAGCATAATAATCACGGTGTGATGATGAGCGGCGGGTGCGAAGGAGCGGAACGGCGGGGCGGAGGTTTCGGTTTGCGGCTAAGACACGGAAAGCCTTTGGCTGTGTACACAATGTAGAAATTGTTTTTAATCCCGGAAGCCAGTGGCATGCGGCGGAGGACACACAGACGGATTTTCACATACACACAAAGAGAAATGAAGGCAACGGAAGTTGATCGGGACTCCAAATAGAGAAACCAATTTCGGAAGAGCGGAAATAAAACAAAAATATTTGAAGAAAATACGAAAAAATCTCTTAGAAATATTTGGAGAAATTCATGAAGTAAAAAGAAAAAGAAATGGAAACGATAATTGCACAAAAATAAATGGAAAAAATATTGAAGGAGCGAAATAATGATTATTTGCATGAAGTAAATTGAGAATTATTGTCTTTATGAGGGGAAAATTACTTCGGGTAACCTCGTGCCGCCGGATGGCAGGATAACGCGTGCCGACGCCAAACACTCGGCCGTCTTTGGCTCTGCTTCGCGGTTCGATATGTTTGCTGGAGCGGAAAATATTACAGGATGCCAGGAGAGGGAGCAGGGAGGCCGTGGAGGACGTGGAGGACGTGGAGGCCGAAGAAATCCGGGGTGGCAGGCGGCGGGGAGGGAGGAGTGTCGGAGGCGACATTGTATGAAGTGCCAGAAGAAATTAGCGGGATTCTGGGGGGCCTGAGCCTGCGTCTTCTCCGACCCCTCCCCGCCAGCCTCGCTCTTCTCGGTGCCGTCGTCGTCCTTGTCTTCAGCTCCATCGTCGCCGTCTTCATCGATATTGTTGCTGTTGTTGCTGCCGCCGAGTCGCCCCAGGCATGTGGAAGTCAATGAAAATTAAGGAAGTCTGCTCAGGCTTCGATGCTCTCCGCAGTGGCCCGGAGCCAGTTCCCGACCCCACACGACCGGGAGCTGGAGTTGGGCGGGGGCGGGGCTCGTCGGGGTTAATGTGCTTTCAGAAGATTCAATTTGCGGCTCGATCTGGAGGCTCGCATGGGAGGCGGAGGAGAGAGTAGGAAATGGCAAGCCGTCGGCTGGAACAGGAACAGGAACAGGAAGCCGAGGAAGGAAGGCATGGCGTATTGACTGGCGAGGAGGGAGGTCGTTAAAATGCCGACACGCTGTCGGGGGTGGCCGGGCCGATGTGTGAGATTTCAAAATGCAATCATTAAATCGAGCCGAAATTTCGCATCAAGTCGAATCGAAGTTTCAGCTCAAATTTAATCGAAATTTCAGCATCAAATCCATTAGAATTTCCATCACCGAATCGATTCGGAATTTCAATTAAATATCAGGTCGCCGGATTGTAGTCAGAATGTTCCTCAAGCACGTCTGTCCGCTTCCGCTTCCAGGGCTGGATGGAGCCGACGGCTGGAATATCATATTTCCATAAGGCCGTTAACATACATCAGCTAATTAATGACCTGAGAAATCCACACCACAGGGTTCCGTCCGTCCGTCCATCCGTCCGAAATGAAGACGTTCCGCCGACGAAGACGCAGACGCAGATGGGAAGTCGTAGATTGTCTGGGCCGTGGTCTTCACGAGCTCTTCACGAGCCTTATCGCCGACGGCCGATCTCCGGAGACGCCAGCGAGCAGCGGGTGGAGCGCGTGGGGCAGACGGAGGCGATCGCCGGGCGTTTTCTCCACAATCGTTTCCCCATGCTAACCATCATCGTCGCCATAACCATCAATCGCAGTATCGTCTTTTTTCTCATCCTCGAATCTCTTCCACACTTCGTTAGAGCGTGTGAAGTTATTAAAAACCGCCTTCGCTCTCTTGTTTCCCTACCCCCCACCCAGTCCCTCTCTCCTGGCCACCCTCGTAAGCTCTTGAAAACCACTCAAACTCCTCCCGCAGAACAAATAATAATCATCTTTTCATTCCCCATCTTCGATTTCATTGTCATTAATCTTTATGTTTATTCACTTCTCTCTCGCGAAGCCACAACACTAATGTTCTATTGATCTCCCCCTCTCGCTCTGCAACTGCTCCTCCTCCTGCGAGGCTCCTATTTGTCTCTGGCCCATTGAACTTTATCCTCTGGGCTGGAGGATGTAAGATATTTCATTCATCTTGGTGTGTGCCTTTTTCTTTTTGTTTCCCCAGCCTCTGGATTTCTGCTCGGTAATCTTTTGCATATTATCTTATATTTGCAACATGCTCCCCATCTGCCGCCCCTCCCCGAACTGCTTCCCCAATATTTGCGCTTATTGAAAATGGTTTTCCTATTTTCCTGGCTTCCCCCCGAGAATCCCCACAATATTAATCAATTTTTTATCCCACAAAGTTCGAATCAAATGCTCGGTTCCTCAGTTCTCTGTCCTCCCTCACTGTCTGTCATCTTTCCATACTACTCTTGCCTCTCTCTGGTCTCGCTTCAACATTCCTTCATCGGTCCGAAGCTGAGGACATTCATAAAACGAGACCGAGTGCGGTTTCGGGTTCGACCACTTCTATGGCTTTGACTTCGGTGCTCGAGTTCGGTGGAGTTTCTCCCTCCCTCTATCTCGATCTACCGCTCTTTTCCCATCTGCTCCTCCCCCGCGCTTCCCAGCGATGTCGGAAAATCTCAGCCATGAGCTTGGATTTAATGAGCTCCAAAGAGGCAGATGGGGAGGAGGGGACGCGGGGAGACAGAGACGGGGGAACCTCTTGAGATTTGTGGGCTGGGAAACAATTAGCACCATCGTCTTGAATGGGCCAAAGAAAGCATGGAAGGAAGAAGAGAGGAAGGAAGTCGAAGATATCAGTAACTCTTTAGTTAATGCCATATAAATCCTCATTACCATTAATATAGATGAGAGTTCATGGATTAAGAGAGGGAGAACGAGAGGAGCATTTGGGTGGAGGGAAGATAATTAGGGAAATTATGATGAACACCATAATGAGGAGGAAGATAATGAAAACACTGATCAAGGGAATGATTCGTTCAATGCTGGGAGCTCCGTTTCTTCGAGTACATGGGGATTACTTCGGGCTCTCAACGGTTATGGATATGGAAATTCAGAATCTTGAGTCTGGAAGGCGCTCTGTGGACCCTTGCTGGGGTCTTCGAGACCCACACCACACCTTCGATCCCCATCTGCCTCATCCTATTAACTCGTTCTCATTCAATTTAACACCGAATTCGACCCAAAGTAGGCGCCCATAAGTAATTCGCACGAAGGCTAAGACGGAACTTGTGATCAATGAGTGGCGAGAGTGCAATAGAGAAGGAGAAAAGGGGAAAACGATAGAGAGGGAAAGAGGGTCGGCCAATTTGCATGACCTGGAAAATTTGCTCGCTCAAAATGTGAAATTTAATATAATATTTTCTGGGAATGGGGAAATCGAGCGGACACGTAAAAACTTCTCGGCAACTCACGGAGGTGCCCTCACGAAATTCACCCCAACCCACACCCCGGTAGAACTCACCACACCCCACCTCGCCGTCCCACACTCACCACTCCAGGAATTAATGCGAGGGACACGAGGGTGCCGCATGCTGGGTTGGACAAAAATTCAATAATTCAAATAGAGCGACATATGTGAGCCACACACACAGTCAGACACACGGGCCCTTATAGTGTGCGGGTGTGTGGGTGTGTGTGTAAACAAGCGAATATGTTACGCCATGCAAGTGTTGTAGTTTTTCCTCCATCCGCCTCCACGTCCTCCTCCGCCGGCTCCTCCAGCGAACTCCTGAGGACGAGGACGAGCGGGTTCGTAACAGGCGACCTCTTGATGAAATTAAGCAAACACGTAGCAATCGGCAAGGAAGGAAGGATGTACCGGAAGCGAACGAGAACCGGAAGGAGGGACTGCGATTGGCAGAGAGAGTGCGAGGGTGAGTGTGTGGGGAGAGAACGGGAAATGGCTGTTGTATGGACGAGAACCAGAAAACCAATACACGTAGACACTTCAACCCGAGAGGAATTAAATTTCGAAACCAAGCTCAGGGAATCCGGGACCGAATCGTGGAGGAAACGGGGAGGAAGGCGGGGCAGATTGGGGAAGTCCTTGTGGGGAGAGAGACAGAGAGAGAGAGAGAGAGAGGATGAAGAGAGATGAGGTATGGCTGTCGCCAGGCGTGGGCGAGGAGCTCGTGCTTCGAATGAAACCTCCAAGGTTGCTTCCGTTGGTTTGCCCGGGTTTCCTGAAGCCACTCATTCTGTCTGCCCGTCCCTCCCAGTCTCTGTTTGTCCCCGTCTCGCTCAGCCCTTCGCAACTCGTTGTCCGCACGTGTGGCTCGCGCAGCGGGCGCCCAGGAGTGCGGTCGGGAGTTGGTCGAGAAATATTTGTCCGACGGAAAGAGTGACGGAGGCCGACGGGAGCGAACGGGGAGGTGGGCGGAAGGACAGCAAGGGAGTGCGGCCGAAGGACGAAGTGTATTGGGTCGACGAGCAGGTTGCAGTGAAAGAAGGACGCCGGCCGGAAGAGAGGGAGAGAAATACAATATTTATTTTGTGTTTTCGGGTAGCGAAATTAGAGCGGACCAGGACCAGGTCGACGGGGGGCGACGGTCCGGCGATGGGTCAGTGGGCGTCCGAGGGTTGGGGAGGGAGCGGGTCTGGTGTTGGAAACAATAAGCCTTCGCATTAGTGGCTCGGTGGTCGAGTTAAGGGCATCATCTGTCAATCAGGCTGTGGCCAGAGGGACTCGAGGACGGCCAGAGAGGTAGAGAGAGAGAATCATTTTGGTCTATAAATATTTAAGCAGCATTTTCTGTTTTCCCAGCCGGCTTCAGACCGGTAATGATCTCATTTCTTCTCCTTCCCCGAGTGTTTCATCCACGACCGACCCCACCCGCCGGCGGCATCGGTGGAAATCAATGGAATCCCGACAACTTTTCCCATCGAGAAGTTGTCGCAACTTTTCAAAAACTAATTAATTCCTCCAATCGCAGCGAATGCAAAGTCGTTGAAACTTTAATTTATTTCGAAAAGCAAAGCAAAAAGCGCGAAAAACACAAGCGACCAGAATAAAAAGAAAAAATCGGAGTCAGAGGTAGCGAACAAGTCGGTGAAACATTTAATTAAACTTTATATAATGACGTGAAAAATTTTGAAAAAAAATAAAAAAAAAATCGGGAAATGTGGAAAAAATCCGAGAAGTCCAGAGGACTGGAAACAATGTCGACGGATTCTGCGACAGCTCAATCTGTCGTCAGTTCCTCCGCTTCCTCCGCTTCTTCTTCGCTACTTCCGGCACGGCGCCTTCGCTTCCGGTTCCAGAAGCTGGAAACCTGCTGGCGCCACCTCCGCTGACTCTCGCTCTCTCTTTCTCTCCCTTTCCGCCCCATGTTTTTCCAACCTATTCTGAGCGACTTTTTACCCGCCTCGCTTTGTTCGCTGACTCCCTCACTTTTGCTTCCTCCTGAAGCTCATTTGTTCGTCCCTCGTGTCGCTCTTTTCACTGCCACGCCTGCTCTCATAGTCTTTCCCTCTCACTGTGCTTTGTTTTTCTTCCGACGTTTTCTCGCTCCAACACCTGGTCTTCTGTTTCTCGACGTCGCTTTGTTGCCAACATCCTCTTCACCTGGTATCCATTTCATCCTCCCCTGCCATCGCCTCAGCCTGGCCTCCGATCCCGACCTCCGGGCCTGCCACGTTTGGCACCTCTTCCCGAAGTCCTGGCGCCATTGAGCGAAGGAACTCTCGACCTCCCACCACCCTCCGCCCAGGCCCACCCACGCCCTGAATCGCCCCAACTAATGAATGGTCACGTGACAAAAGTTTTTCAATATTTAAATGAAACTCGCAGCAACACCTGCCGATCCCTCGCCAAATTCCAGCCATGGCTCGACCGTAGACCAGACGGCCAGGGAGAGGACGAGACCAGGAAAAGGTGGAGCCGGCACGGAATAAAGCTCGAAAACTCCAGACGCCGCCCAGAGTTCGGTTCGGTTCGGTTCGGTTGAGCGGGAAACCGGAATGTCGACGTCGGGGCCCTGCGATGATTAATCGTTACAAATGTTCGCTCGGCCATGCACCGAATACTTAGCGTTGGAAAAATTCCCGACCTCCCCTCTGCGACCTCAGACCGAGAAATGTCGCAAAGCCCAGGGAAAAATCGTCCACCAAAGCCTCATTTTTTATTATCGCCATCGTCCTGTCGGGCGGACGACAAAAGCTCTTCCCGAAATCCACTCACGCCGGAAGTGGAGACATAAATACAACTCTGCACACTTTATGGTCATTTTTACACTTGATCCTTTCCCTCACTCCCTCTCACAACCACACCCGCACCCACTCCCCCTCTCTCCGTCGCTCTCTTCGGGCACGTTCTCAGTTCTCCACACTGAATTTCGAAAGCCTTCCGTTTATTTGCGAGGCGTTCCTTTATTTCGGATCCCATTTCGTTTCTATTTCATTTCGTACTTTTGCTTTCTTTTTTCCCAGTGCAGTTGTGGTTGGGTTTTTAACATCTGCGTCCGTAGACGTCGTTGGGCGGCCTGAGACCGTAGCGTAATGCGTTAATATATCAAAAATTAAGAACATAAACTTTGTCGGGTCGGCATGTGCCGGTGTCTGCGTGCGTCTGTGTGGGTGCGAGTCCAGTGGGTGGCGACAAGGAGGCCAACCCTGAGTTCTGTACATGTCCGTGTCTTCGTCCGTGTGTTGTTGGCGACGTCTGGCGTGGTTAGCTTGAGTGTGTTTGAGTTTACGATGGCATGTTTGCGTTGTGTGCAAATGCCTGGTTTGTTTATGTCTGTACGGTGAGTTGGAGGTCGTCGGTGCTGAGGCCAAATTGTGGCGAAGGTGCAAATGGCGTACCGAAGAGGTGACGTGTCTTGTAGATGTCCAGGAGAGAAGGAGGCTCGGACAAATTATGGAAAATTTTAAAATAAGAAAAATATATAAAAATATAGAAAACATTTTACTTTCGGAAAGAATTTTAGAAATAAGAAATGAAAAGTAAGCCAATACGAACAGAAGCAAAATTGAAAAAAATGACAAATATTTTGAGAGAAATTCATTTGGAGAGAAACTGCACACAATACATAATTTCATAAACATAAGACTAAATAGGAAAATAAACAAAAAAAAAATGGAAAATAAGGAAAAAATTTCCAAATCAATGGAAATGAATCGAGTGAAACTCAGTAAATTCACAGGAAATTGTGATGAATTTCATATAGATATGAATCAACAACTGAACTAATAACTTAAACCCTTAAACCCAGCACGTTCGACTCCCTCACGGTACGACTAGGGCGAACGGCCGTCCACCGTTTCCCAAAGCCCGCCGCGAGCTGAGCAATTGTTTAATTCCGATTCCCCCACTCAAACTCCACACAGCGGCAGTAAAACCGAAGCCGAAGCCGGTGGCAGGGAAGTGGAAAAGGGAACCCGAGAAAGGCTAGAAGGAGGAGGAAGGAAATTTCATCTTTGACTTACCGTTAGCAAATCGCGCCTGGCGATGTTCTTGAGATGCAATATATTCCGCACGGTCCCATCTGGCAGCACTTGGAAGGAGTCGTCGACCAGGGCGTGCTCCTTCCACCAGGACACGCGGGGCGGGGGGACGCCCCCACTCGACAGGCAGGTCAGATTGATGCTGTCGCCCTCCAAGTAGGGCCCGGCCGTCTGGTCGCGCACCGCGGCCCCGTGATGATCGAGGATTGTCAATTGTGTGGGCGGCACTGCGAGAACAACAACGAGAACGAGAACGAGAACAAGAACAGAAAGCAACAATCAGAGTGTGAGAAATGGCGAGAGCACGACAGAAGTGTGGGGAGGTGGAGCGAAATTTTATGCTGGGAAATTTATAAAAGTACGTCGTCGTAGCTGGGAAATAAAGGAAATGCCGCCAAGGAGCGGAAATGAAAAATGGGCGGCGAAAGGAATCTCCGTAAATACGTTAGGCAGGGGGTGGTAGAGAGAGGGAGAATGGGAGAGTGGGAAGAAAAATAGAGGTGGAGAAATGTTCGTGTGGGAAATAGTGGTTTCATTTAAGGAACGAGCAGGGGAGAGAACGAGGGCGGGAGCAGGAAACATGGATTCGGACAAGGACCAGTTCAGCGAGGGTTAAAATCGGGGTTAAATGAGAGTCAAAGCGACTCCAAGGAGTTCACGGAGAGCGAATGAAGGAAGTTGGCAGGTGGAATTTAGTGGATAGATAGATGGAGCAGAGACAAAGAAGAGTAAGAACAATTGGCTCATGAACTTCAAAGCTCTAGAAGCAACCTCTAGAGAGAGGGTACGGAAAGCATCAAGAACAGCTCCTAGTTTTCAGCCTACTACTAAGTAAATCCCTCAGAAACGACTCAAATAAGCATCCAAGGCGACTTAGTGGAGGCCCCGAAGGAGTGCTCAGTCTTCAGTCTCCAAGGGCGAGTCGCTGTCCTACGCGGACGACTTCAATCGGTCTCGAGGCAGTTTACTGCGACCTCAAGGGAGCCTGAACCGGGCACAAACCTCACAGAGAGGTCTAAAAATAAACTTCCGCCTGGAGCCGCTGGAAGTCCGAAGTCCCGCAGGACCCGTGGCGAGGCAATTAAGGGAGCGTCTAAAGTGAAGCCCATGGTGGCCGAAATCCCACACCCAAAGCCCAGATGCCAGACGGACGAAAATTTAAGCCGTGCAAAAAGTTGGAGGCGTCAAGAGCAAGGCAAAAAAGCGCGTGGGAGTCTTAGAAAATGAGCGAGGGCGACGGAGCGTAATGGAGTGGGACAGATAGACAGACAGAGAGGGAGGGGGAGAGGGAGACGCAAGGACTAGAGGCACTCACCCAGGACTGTCACGTTAATCCGCCAATTTCTGGTCGGTGATTTATGGAAGTCGACGCGACATTTGTACAATCCGGCATCGCTGGTCTGGATGTTCTTGATGCGCAGCGCCGGCGGATTTGTGTCGTAGTAGAAGTGGGCCTTGTTCTTGAACACGATCTCGTCGGCCCACGGAATGGCCAGCTGCAGGGGGCGTCCGCGGGCGTCGAAGCTGGAAGAGGAGAAAAGGAAGAACGTTTAATACCTGAACGAAGGTGTGATGGTGTTGGGATGGAGGAAAATCATACTAAAAATGGGATCGCATTCCGAGAAATCGGAAAAGTATTTTCGGAGCTTCTTTAAGAACTTATTATGTTCGCAGTAAATGGTTTCGTGACCATCATTTTCGCTGGTTATTCTTAAAGTGAGCATTAATTCGATAGCCTTGATCGTTTAAATAATTCAATAACACGTTGTAATCGTAACTTTGTCTCATGCTATTTCGGCTTCAACTTTGTGTTCTTGTCTCTTAAATTCCTCCTTGTTTTTCCGCTTTCCACTCTCCGCCCGCCTGTCGTTGCTCCCACGACGCCCTCCTGTTTACTTGACCTCTCTGCCCTTTTCCTCCCCCGCCGATCCCCTCGTCTCCGCCGCCCACCCTCATCACGGCTGTCCTTCAACTTGTCCGCCTCAGAATTCGATAATTCAACAACATTTTCCTCCATGATTTTCATATTTTCCATTCGTTCGTTCACCCCCGTTCATCGCCTGCACCCTCACTCCCTCCGCCGTCTGGCCAACTCCGCAGAAGGCACGCACTTGAACTTGAACTCGTCGGGTCCTCGCGGCGAGAGGACGGGGCGTGTGGTGAGCCCGGAGTCATGGGAAGCAAACAACAATAATTATTTCTCAGAATAGCAACGACAGCCAGACTCGAACCAGAGCAACAAAAATATGGAAATAACAATTACGAGGCAATAAGCAATTGAGATTTTTTATTAGGTTTTTATATGTCTGGAGAATATTTGACGTATTCCAGTCGACTGGGTAGAATTTTAATTGCGAACGCCTGCGAGCGTGTGCGGGTGGCGGCGGAGTCGGGGGATCCTCGGGCGCGTCAAAGCGAGCTCGATATTAATTAGAATTGAGTTGTTGTTGTAATTATTGTTTTCGCGGTCTGTGGTTCTGCAAAGTTTCCAGTCAGGAGGATGCCAAGGGCTCATCGTCTCAGCCTCCTTTGTCTCGATTGCCCCCCGCTCTATCGATATACCACAAAATAAAAAAGAAACACCTACCACTTGAACTAGGGACTGGAAAAACAAGGTCTTTAAAAGTTTACGGCCCTGGGACGGAAGTCGCGGGCCTTTTAGTGGTTCTTCAGAAGCTTTTAATACTGTGCTGTAAAATTACGAAGACAAGAACGCAAAGTGGAGGACGAAATATCGCCGCGACATAAAAACGGAAATCTTCAAATAGACTTTTGTGAAAAAAAAAGAAACAACCAACTATTCGTTGCAGAAGCTCCAGGCCATTTTATTGGCCGCAGACTTCGCTGAAGGCTCTGTTGGGACTCAATTACGGCGACGCCCGGGAAACCGTTAAAATACATATTGTTTCACTTTATTATTGCCTTGTTGTTGTTGGTCTCTGTTGTTTTTGTTAGTGTTCGTTGTTCGGAGCACGGCAACAGGTCGTTAAATTTAAAAGCCCCGACTTCCCCTGGGTCTCAGTCGCCGTCTCGCTCGCTCTCGCCCGCCTCGAGCGGAGGAAATCCGATCTATTAAATCGAAATCTCCCCAGATCATTTTATCTGCCTGTCTCTCTGTCTGTCTCCGCCCAGTCGTCTGCCTATTTGTCACTCATTTGCCCCACCCTCGCTCCGCCCCTCCTCCTCTCGCTCTCCGTCAGCTGCTGCTTCATTCATTCAGCATTTCACCTTTGCCTCGAAGCTTTCTTCTCCTGCTTGTTCTTCCTCTCCACCTTCGTCTTCCGCCCTTCAGTTGGATCTTTACGACACGTTGATGTGTGCGTCGTCCATAAATGCCGACGTTTTGTCAAAAAATAAAAACCCAACCTATTGAGGGGCGGCTGAGCCACAAGAAGAAGAAGAAGAAGAATATCATAAAGTATTCTCTCAACGAAATTTTGTGAAAGATTTTTATTGCATTATTCTTTGATGTCTAGTGGGTGAGTGTTTTGATGTTGTTGTTGTTCTTTTGACGACATTGTTTAGTTTAAAATTTAAATTAAAAACAAATCGTTCAATTTGTTGCTTCCTGCCCTCTCAGACGGAAAGATAAAATCCCATGAAATGCACTAAATTAAAGATTGTATAAAGAAAATGAACAATTTCGTGGTGGATAAAAAACAATTAAAAAACCAAAACAAAAATGATTGCCGTTCTAGAAAAAATATAAAATATTTGACGAAAAACACATTTTTGTTTTGTTTCAATTCAAAACATTACGAATTATTTTGACATCAAACAATTAAAGTTTATTTTAATGTCTTTATTTATTATTTATAATAAAGTTTTATGAGAAATAAATTGGCTTCTGATTCGAGGGATGCGTGCTGAAAATTTAAATTTCCTCCTTTCGCAAATACCTTCAATTCCAATAGTGGGCTTACCTTCAGCCCCCTCCGCGGTCTCACCCCTGCACATTCGGCCCCCCACCCCCTCACCGCTGACCCCAACCGCCTCGCCCGACCCACAACCCTCCACTCAACGATTGCCTCCGTTCGTCGAGAATTCCCCGAAGCACTTCCGATGACTCGGGTTCCGTAAATAAAACATTAGAAACAAAACCCTCGACCGAAGCCAACCGCAAATCGCGAACGCAATGGCTTCGGTGGCGGGGGGACGGAAATTGGCCCAGGGCAGCTTGGGTTTGGGAGTCGGCCAGAGGGGAGGGGCGAGGGTGGCGAGAGGGTGGCGGCCGCAGGAGGATGCGGGAAAAAAAATTGTCGATGACCATAAAAATCATCGATCGAAAGGGTTGAGGGTGGTGGAGAGAAAATTGCCAAAGGGACGAGAAAGGGAAGGGAAAGAAGGCCACAAGGATGGAGCTTGGAGCGAACGAAGTCGGGCAGGTGGGGCGCAATCGCGTCGCGAAGGAAGGAAAAGAAAACCAGTGGAAAAGCATTATTTATGGCATTATTTTTATGAATTCTTGTTGACTTTCCTCCAGGAGGCGGAAACTTTTTGCGAAGAGGGCCGACGGAGAAGGAGGAGCCCTCGGAGTCGATAAATAAACAATGACTGTTCATTTAAAATGACAAAAACACAACCTGAGGGACGCTTTTTTCATTTTGGAAAACACGCGCTTTTTTCGTAAACCAAAGTTTCCAAGATTCTTGAACGAAAATGAAGCAACAGCAACAACACAAGAACGAACAAGCTCGCATCATTAATTATTCAAAAAGGGAAATTTTACCCACAACAAGAACAAGAACAAGAACAGGAACACCAACAACAACAACTGCAGGGTGTCTAAAAGTCTGTGTACATATTTTAATAGAAAGTAGCTCCAAATAAGGTCCGCGCCCGGTCCCTGCCCCGTGGAGAGAACCCGAAGTCGGGGTGTAAAAAAAGTCAAAGGTCATAGTGGTGGAGGTGGTGGTGCTGTTGTTGTTGTTGTTGCTGTTGCTGTTGCTGTTGTGGTTCTTGTGAGTGCCTGGGGTGTGTATGTAAATATAAAATATTCACATATTTAACTGCCTCCATATTCTCCCCCAAATCTCCACTTCCAACTCGGCCGTCTCTGCAGTTTTCTGTCTCCCTTTCCCTCATTCTCTATTCCCCTCCCTCCCTCTCTGACCCCGCCTCTCCGTCGACTCCACGATCCATCCCGGGGCTCATTTTAAATGTAGGTTCCTTGCCGCAAGGTCGTGGAGCCCCAAAATATTTTGACCTCCCGACCCGCCCCCTCAAACTGCCCGGCGGTCCCTCCGTCTGTCTGCCGATTCCATCCACCACTCTGTCGGGCCGTCGGTCTGTCTGGCCTGCCTGCCCGACGACCTCTCCACCAGTTTGTCCGTCTGTCTGTCTGTCCCTCGTCCATCTGCTGTATCGGTCGAGTCGAGTCGACGACATTGATTTCGTATTTAAATTTCCTTCGATATTTGCATTTCTCCCTCTCGCGTCCACGACCTTTCCTTTTCAATCTCTCTCCACGCCTCCCTCCCTCTCTCCCTCTCTCTGTCTTTCTTCAAACTCATCCGCCTTCCTTTAAATGGTCGACTTTTCTTTATAACTCTGCATTTTCCCTTTACATTCGTGCTTTTGAGAATGAACTTCTACGGGATTTTTATTGATTTCCTTCGTTCCTGTTCCTGTCTTCCCTTATCTTTATCTCTTTGCAATGAGGCAGGACCTTTTTGAAATCGCCTTTAAATCGCAGGAAATCGTAGGTTTTTTTATAGCAGGGTTTCCATCCGGTACAAAATGCTATTTGGGAACTCGTAGATTCATTTATTCAATGGAGGTGCAATGAAAATTATTTAATGAAACCACTTTTCAAGGAAAAATATCGAAAAATCTCTGACTATATTTGTTTAGGCTTCCCTGACTTTATGGTTAAATATTTCACTTCCATTTGAATAGGCCAAAGTGATATATTTAAAAAAGCAATTAAACAATTTCATATATCATTATGAAATTGTTTAATTGCACAAATTGTTGCTTAGTTCTACAGCCTCAAATTGGAGCTTTTCGAGTGAGTCCGACGATTTATGTCTTCAAACTGCGATTGCTCGATGTCTTTTGAGTTCTTCCTCCCCGCTGCCCATCGCCCTTTGCCCCTGCTCCTCCCCTCCTCGTGGGCTGCTTTCGAAATCCTCCTTCGCAGTGATTTATCGCTGTCTTTTGAAGCACTTCGTGGAACTAATAGAAAATTATAAAATCCAGAGCATGAAAACCACATACCCAACAACAACGCCGTCATGAAGGGGGCTCAGAAGACGGCGGGGGAGGGGAGGGGAGGGGGAACAACGTGTAGAGCAACAATACAAATATGGCAATAAAATGCAATTTGTCCGACACAATACAAATAGATCATATATCATCGATGCACAGAAAGACGGACGACAAACATACATCCAGATAGTCAGTTCGTGCGCCGAATGATGGATGCGTATTTTAATGGCTTTGCCATCAATAGAAATCACCAAAGCCTAAAAATAAAACTCCAGAAAAACTCCGAATCCGAGAAATTAAAACGAGGAAAATATTGGAGTCGAAGCGAGATCCAGGAAGCGGGCCAATTAAAGAGCTCCGACGCCGCCGCCGTGGGGAGTCGACAATGGGGTCCCCGAGCCTCGAACAAGAACCCAACGAGGCGTCAGGCAGATCAGCGGACGGACGGCCGGATCGAGAGATCGCTCGACAAACAGACATTTATGGATGAGCTCCATGCACAATAAATTCACGGCCAGAGCGAGGGCGGGAGAAAATTGAAAAATACTTTCATGTAATTAATTGGAATTGGAATTGGAATTTTCGAAAAGCGTTTCGGATACTTCGTGAAGTGTGGAGAAAAACATTAAAATCAATTTATGCGGGTGTCCGAAACGCGACCCTGGCGGCGAAAGGGAGTGGGGGAGTGGGGGAGAAAGAGAGACGGAGATGGGCCTGAAGGCATTTTGAGGTCACTGGGCGACGTCTTGGAAATGGATTTCGAATTCAAACTCCGATCGCCAGAATCGTAAAACCCAACTCAAGGTGAGCCGCGCGACCCCACCCCCATGGGGAGGTGGGGTCGACCGGGGTGGGGTGGGGCATGGACGAAGCACGACTCGGGGCACGGCTTCGGGGCTTCTGCAACACCGTGGTCATAAATCACTTAAAGTGTAAAGAAAACCATAACAAAACGCCATCAAGAACGAGCCACGAGAGATGAGGAGCGAGTGAGAGGCGGAGAAGGCGATGGCGTTAGTAACAGTTAATCGATTTTCTCAGAGGGCGTGGCACAGGGACGAGAGGTTGGGGAGTCCCGCGAAGGTCTGCGAGAACTCGTCATAAAATCGCCGAACATCAAAAGGCAAAAATATCCTCCGATGGATTTTAAGTCAAAATCAATGTTATGGCGCTCGTGAATGACGAGGGCGAGGTGGATCTGGGGGTCTCTGGGGAGGGGTTTCGGCGTTACACGCAGATTGAATGGCGTTTTGTTATTTCGATTCATCTCACTTTTTACGGCCGCGAGTTCCTCCACCTCTCCTCTGCTAAGTTCCCACTCCGCTCCGGTCGGCTATTGTTGCAGTTGTTGTTGTGCCTCTCGTGTGTGGAAATTTTATGGTTTCCATTGTCAACTTCTATCTCCTCTCTCACTCCCTCCCGCGCACTCCTCCGCTGCGGTTCTCTCCTTTCCTGGCCGTCTTCGGCCTGACTCCCTGTGTCAGATTTCAGTGCGAGGCGAGGCGAGGCGCGAGTCGAGTCGGTCGAGTCTCCACGACATGCGGCACGCGGCTTTATTATTCCCAGAGGCTGGTCTCCCCTCTCCCGCCCACACCTCGCCCGCTCCACGGCTCCATCGCTCGTTTTCCATTTCCCCAATGTCGCTTTTCTCCGCCAACAATTTTGGGAGTCTGGTCGTCTTTTAAATAAAATACTTCCTCGTGCTCCTCTCCGTGCTTCCCTCCCGCTACGCCGGCCGGCTCGTGTTGTGTTTTCCATAAACATGTTGCTATCAACAGAACAACAATAACTACAAATACAACAACCACAGCAACAGCAAGAACGGAATTTTTAATCAAATCTCGCTTCTCTCTTCCTGCCACCAATAAAACTCACAAGGGGGAACCCAGGCCGAGAGCGAGGGCGAGAGCGCCGGAGAGTGCGGGAAGGAGCTGGAAAATGAACTGGGTTTCGGTGACATCGGGTTCAGAGGCTGGCGAAGGGGTCGCGAAGGTGGGAGGGGTGAACAATATAGCATTTTTATTGCTGCGCCGAACACGACGTTGTCGAGTGTCGAAGTCGTCATTTTAGAGGTTTATTTCCCAGTGCGGGTCGATAAAGCACAATCATAACACTCAGTCCGACCGACAGACTGACAGATACGTTGTCAGCGGAGAGACCCGGCCATCGACAGATCGATGGCTAAAATAACGCACAGATCGATGGCTCTGATCGCAGGGCGTCAGTTGTAAGTGTTGGAATTTCGGCTTTTATCGGCGATAAATCCCCTGTGTTGACAACAAAAGACATTTGTAAATGTATATGAGCTAATGGACAGAGGCGAGAGCAAGACATGAGGACACGTGAGAAACTTTGTCGAACACATCATTTGTGTATATTTAGTTTATGGGCTCACGATGCGAGCCCAGATGGAGGTGTTGGATTTCCTCTTGTCGCCTTTCAATACCGGCCGGAATCTCTTAACTTTGGCTCGAGATTTGCTTAGTGGTAAATTCTTCTTTTGGAAGTCTGCAATCGGATGTCATAACTATTGAAGGCTGCATAAATTGTACATTAGAAAATCACGCCTGGCCTCCGAACAGGAAATGGGAACTGGACTCTAATGGTTTATGGCCATAACTCCGCTCGACTCCACCCGCACACGTCTTCCTGCTGCCGTCCACAACGCCATAGATCGACGTGTCCGCGCTTAGTGAAGTGATAGAAGTGACAGAGAGTCGAAGACTTACGTGTAGATGGGCTTCACGTTGCCCTGCTTGTACCAGATGACCAGCTGCACCTTGTCCTCGACCATGGTGCCGGGCATCAGGTCACAGGGCAGCGCCACCTCGAGGCCCACGGCCGTCTGCACCTCGGCGAGGGGACCTGAAAGATTCCAAAGAACGAATTAAGTAATCAGCAAATAGGGGAAAATATTAATGAGAAATCAAGACTAATTTATGTGGTCGTAAAGTCTAAGAATTTCCCCAAACAATTCCACAAGACATCATTGAAAAATACAGACAGGTAAAATACAGAGGTAGAAAAGAAAACACCATATTAAAATGCAATTAGGAAATTTATTAAATAAATAAAACTGTCGCTGGGAATAATCGAAATTTAATATATGTATATGGTTTTTTAATATTCCGACAACGATGGGGAAAATGCAGCGGCGACTGCGAGGAGGGAGGGAGACGGAGACGGACTCGACGGCGCCAAACGGAGAAATGAAGACATTAGGCCTTAGACAGGCTGGGGCGAGGGGTCTCGGGGTTGTTTGCGGGCGATTTCGTTGCCCGGCCGCCACCTGAACGTGACGAATCGCTGGCTGAATTCCATCCAATAAATAACAATAATTTGTTGACTTTCCTTCGTCTCTCGTCTTCCTACTTCGATTTTCTTCGTAATTCCTTTCCTATGTACTTTAGTGTTACTTTTTTATACTTCATAATCAGTTTCGTGCGTTATTTTTGCCACTACAAAATTGGCTCTATAATGTTTGTCCTCGCCATAGAACTCCGTATTATTTGTAAGACTTTCATAAATTAGATTTTAGGTGGAACTAAAGCGGGTTCTTGGAATGCGTAAACATGTCCCGCGATGTATTTTATTGCATGCCGACTAAAAGGGCGATGTCTGTGCGTGACACGGCGACCCCTCGCACGCCCAACCCCCGCCTCCGCCCCCGCCCCCTCGACACCGCACCCAGCCTCGGCCTCGGACTCGTCACTGTGCGTGAATACGTTTCGAGCCCCGCCCGCCGGCCCGTTCGCCTCCCCTCTGTCGGGCAGCTCGTTCCATTGACACGCACGACATATTAATTTTAATCGACCGCACAGGGTGGCAACGCCGGCGCTGACGCCGGTGACGCTGACGATGACGATGACGGCGACGGTCGTCGCAATGCAGGCGCCACCAGGCGACGGCCACGATCCACGAGTCATCATGAGCACGATGGAAGTTTCGAAATTCCCAGAACAAACGAGAGATAAAAAACAAAAACGAGAAAAAAAATGAAAATCACAAAAGCGGGATCCCGAAGAGTAAAATCCAGGAGATCAAGTTTAAAAAACTCCCGTCAAAAGACAGATTTAGTAGATTGAAAATTCGATAAGACCCGCGGGAAATTCAAAGGCTTCCAGGGCGATCTCTCATGATGAGGACAAGGTGGAGCCGGTCGAGGGAGACGCCGAAATTCTCTTCGCCATGAGAGCGTTGCCAATGGTCAAAATGTCAAGGTCCAGTTTTTCCCTTCCACTCTCACGGCAATTCATTTGCTCCAATTAACTCGGTTAGTGGCGACGATGATCGTCGTCATTATCGTAGGAAAGTCCCGCCCGCCGGTCGCTCGGTCTCTTTATTGGATTGACATCGAGCTGAAAGGTCGAGGAGTCAAGGAGAGCAGAAGGCGAAGCGACAGCGAAATAGAATTCGAAAAAGTCTTAAGCCCACTTAGGAGAGAAATGAAGGCTTAGTTGATGAACGTATTTTGAGATATTTAGGAAATTCGTTGATGTTATATTTCCATTACTAAGTTACTACTTTTCAAATATTTCTGGTATGAAGTTTTGAATTTTTAATTTCATAACATTTTCGTCCGCCCTCCAAGTTAATCAACAACATCTTTTGTGGGTGTCGATGGCGGCAATTGTTAGCAAGAAACAAACTCTCGGAACAATTTGTGGCCGCGACACGCCCCGATTTTATCGCTCGCAATCATAATCATCAATTGGAGGTGCGCGTGCTCAACGCGCTCAATGGAGCGGAAGAGACTCAGGCACTCACACAGCCACACGCACCCCTACCCTCACCCACACACTCAGCGAAAAGCGTGCTCGGCGGTCGATTCGCTTGCGTCATTTCGCGACTCGAAACGACCCGCGACTTCGTTGGTGTCCGCGGCGTGACGAGGGCTCCGTCGCCCCGTCCATTAGTGATGTTTTTCGAAACATTTTCGAAATTTTTATGCCCGCCATGCGCTCGTTAAAGGACCGCCCATAGAGCGATGGGCGCGTGGAACTATTCGTCTGGAGCGAGGTTCGGTTTAACTAGCAAATCGAAATAGCCTTTTCCCACTAGTTTAGAAGCATGAAACATTTTGCTGTTATGAATTCGATGGGGTTTCCCCGTAGTCAGAAACTGAAGCCATTTTCAGAAAACTAAAACCGTGAAATATTTCGAAACCCCTCCAACTTCATCTCTCGCTCCTAAAATTCGTTTTTTCACCCTTTCCAGCATTTAGCATTTATTTTCATGACTCTCCTAGTTTTTCCAAATTGCTTTCAATTCGTTCTTCCTCTATTTTGCTGCGCTAGGGCGAGCGCTGGAATTGGCCGAGATGGGGTCAAACTGCGTTCGTATGCAGATGAGTGTCTGTGTGTGTGTGAGTGCATCGGAGTCTCTCCTCGGCTTCGTGGACGCCACTTGAAGCGCCAACAACAACAACAACAATTTCGAAATGTCTTTCATTAGTTTCAACGGCGATGGCGACGTCGACGACGATGCACAGGCGAGGACGTGACCAAAACGTTTTTCCCACAAGAGCATTTAAGCGTGGACGCATCGCCGAGTGGAGGAGCACCACAACAACAACCCGAGAGGCCCCAACAACGGTGAGCGCGGGGGAGCCGGCGGGAGTTCGCAGCAAAACGCATTCTGATTGAAATCGCTCAACGCGTGCCTCGCCGGATCCGCGCGGTTCCGACGGCGCTGGACGCGACTGCATGGAAGAGCGAGGGAGACGGAGAGAGAGAGGGGGGGGGGGGTGGTGTTGGTGGCTTCGTCGCCTCGCATAAAGACTTCCTTTCTTCGCTGGCTCAACGGCTTCCTTCGTGGCGCAGACGCAGACGTCGCAGGAAGTCGAAATGCGAATCGATTCGACGGCGACGACTACGGCGACGGCGACGTGATTTAGAAGGGTTCTTTGGGGAGTCGTCGTCGTTGTCGTTGCAATGGCCAGTGTTGCTGGAGTGGTTGTTGTTGCAATTGTTTTTAACGTCGCCACTGGGCTGGTTGCAGTCGTTGCTGGCGCCGCATCGGAATCGGCGATAATCAATGAGCCATCGGTCGAACGACTACTGCCACTGTCTGCAGCGAATATCGAGGAGCCGCAATTAAAGCGAGACGGAAATACTATATTTCTGAATTAAAAACTAATATTCTGCAAAGTTCAGTCGTCCCCACTTCATTGGTCATTGCGATCAAAACCCTGAGTTCAAAACTTGAGTTCATTTTTGTTTATTGGCAAAGCAATTATTTGCTTGTAAATTCGGTTAATCAGAAATTTTGAATTTTAGTTCAATTCAATTTAATCATTAAACATTTCCCGTAATCAAATTCGAAATCATCATAAAATAAAAATTTTAATTCACTGGAAATATTTCCATAATTACTGAGAAAATAATTTCAGTTTCCGAAAATATTCCTCTTAATTCATTCCATCGAAGTTAATTTCCTCGTTATTCTCCCCATTGAAAATGTTTGAGTTCCATGGAATTTTTTTGAATTTTGTCCCGCTCTTCTCCACATCGTCCGTCTCATTCATGGGCGGTCAAGTGTTTCTTGTCATTCAATCTGCGCGGCGCATGCGAAGCCTCTGAAGTGGCTGCGTCGCGCATGCGCAGACAACCCTCTGCTTCTTCTTCTTCTTCTTCTTATTCCTACTGCCACCAGCACCTTTCCTTGTTCCTCATCTTCTTGTTATTCTTGTTCTCTTCCTCCATCCACTCGACACTTCTCCCGTAGTTGTTGTTGTTACTGTTTTTTGTCTCGCATTGAACACGAGTTTCCTTTTAGTGTCTTATTTTTTTCATCTTCTCTGTTCGCGCCGATCTTCTATTTCACTCTACGGTTTCCACACGCGCCGCCAGCAGCCCCCTCCATCTCTCTCCCTCTCGCTGCTGGGCTCCGCCTCTCCATCTCTCGATCTGACGCAACCAGACTCCAGAGCGTGACAATTGGCGTGCGACGAAGGCGACGCCCGGGAGCCTTCGAAACGACACGCTCAGAGCAGGAGAAGCAGAAGGCGAAGGAGAAGAGAGGAGGAGGCAAAATCGAAATCCAACTTTGTTTAATTGAAGCCTGCAAGGGCTAAGGTTGGCCCGACGCCGTGGAGGGAGCAGCTCCGAGCTGGGTTTGAAACATCTGCTGCTGCTGCTGTGCTGCGTTTCCGATTAGCATCGGCGACAGCTCCTCAACAGCAACAAAACCCGGTAACAACAACTACCAAAACAACAACAATGTCGAAAATAATAATAACAACAACAACCACCAACTCACATCTGTTCACGCGGCGAGAATCAAACAGCAAAAAACTTGTCGCCGTCAATGGGATTAAAAGCGGGGTCTGCAGGGGGGAGCGGGATAATGAGGGAGTAGTTGAGGGGAAGCAAGAAAGCGAAGACGAAGAAGAAGGAGAAGACCATATAAACGACGCTGAAGCCTGGTCGGAAGCTGATCAAGAGAAGGGAGTGAGGATGTCGACGGTCGAACTGCCGAGAAACCTTCAATTGATTTCGAGGATGACGCGAAACAGAGGGACAGAGGAAGAAGATAGAGGGAGATGGCTCAGGACAGAGGGAGCACGAGAGTGAGTGAGAGGGACAGAAACAGAAAGCAAAAAACAGAAATGACTGATGGCGATGGAGACCATGGGGCGAAGGAGCCTCTGTTGATGCGGAGCCGCGACTGATCCATAGCGAAAATGAAAACAACAACCATGATTATCATCATTACAATCATCTCCTCCAAGTGCTACTGTCCTGCTCACTCCCTGCTCAACGCCTCTGGCCACATGTTTTTAAACTTAAGTAGTGGAATTTTTCACAACAACATGTAGAGGCAAAAATTAAAATTATTTGTCCTGAATGTTTAATCGTTCCGCAGCATAGGATGAGGGCGAGGAGCAGGGAAAGAGGAGGTGAGAGGCATAGAGAGAGAAGACTAGAGAGAGAGAGGGGGGGAGGGAGAGAGGGAGACCTCAAGAGGACGGTGTGAGAATGAGACACAGGATTAGCTGGTGTCACTGAAGGGAACTTGAAGAGGCGAACGATTAATTTGATTGCATTGCCAATTTCGTGCTCCTGGTCGTGAGTGACGAAGAAAAGGTAGAAAGAGGAGTGCAGAGAGAGAGAGAGAGAGGGAGGGAGGGACCTGAGGCTGAGGTGACAAAGGTGCAGTGGCCGGAACACATTCCAGAACCTGTTATTGTTCTGGCTTCCCTTCCTATCCCTCTGGGCTGGTGGATTTATTAAATTAGAGCCACGGCGGGGCCGCAGATGAAGGCGGAGGAGAACCTAATTGAAATGATTTTAATTACGCCAGATAACGAGCGCGACATCCTCATCCTCCCTCCTCCATCCTCGGATGCCGATCTCTCCACATGAAGAGGAGCTGCCGGCCTGACGAGCAGGTTTCAAGCCGACGAGGTGTCGGGAGCGGAACCACATTAATTGAAAATATGAGAGGAGCATGAAATAAAATACTGGGATGAGGTTCGAGGGCTTGCAAGGGTCTCGCAGGAAGTCACTGGCACGGTAGCTTAAGCAGATCAATATAATCCACTATTGAATTAATTACAGCTGACTTTTATGAAATAAAATGCAAATAAAGAATAAAAATAAAATATTCGTCTGAGTTACTGGAGCTTTTAGAGGACGATCTCGTGCAGTGCGGAGTGATTAAAGAGGTTTTTAAAAGTCAATTAAATAATCGCTCCACCCTGGCAATTACAGAAACACCAATTATCTCTCCCTTGTCGAAATCGCCCAAGCACACCAAATCCAAATCGAAGCCAGCCAAGCTATAAAGTTAGTAGTATCTACTAACGAAGCGGCGACTAATGAAAAGCATCTGCGAGGTCTCCACCTGGCTGCGCTTGTATCTGAAATTATTCCGGACACGTCTCGAATCTAATTCAATTTCGATGTTGGGAACTTTGTATCTGCCATTCATGCGATTGATTATGGAAATAATTAATCGTAGGTTTCATTCAGAAGGAAAAAAGCATGAAAGAAAACTGCAAACAAGAAAAAAACAAGAAAAAAAAAAACAAGAAAAACTATTCAAACTCGCTGGTGCCGCTGCAGTGGTTCGTGTTGTTGCACCTAATCTTGTTGTTGCTTTTTCCACGCGTAGTTGGCATCCACAAGATACATTTGGCGCTCTCTCTCTCTCTCTCTCTCTCTCACCGTCTCTCTCCCCATCTCGCTCCACTCGATTCGGGTCGCTCGCGAGCTGTGGATTCGCCTCAATGAGAATTGAAATAAAATTAAAGCCACGAGGACCCTCAGCACCACTTGTTTTTGTTCCCTCCATCCCTTTCGCTCCCTCCCTCTTTCATTAGACGCGGTCCTCGTCGCTGTCGGCCGGCCCGGAAAGTAAATATCTCCTGCATTACGGAGTATCTTGTGGATGCAGCGCTCGCTGCTTCGTACGATTGAATGGACGGATCTCCAGTGGAGGCCGCGAAGTGCAGTACAAGGAGACAAAGAGCAGAAGAAGAGTAGAAGTAGAAGAAGACGGAGCAGGAGCTGTTGCTGCTGCTGCTGCTGTTGACGCAGGCGCTGGAGCAGGAGGAGCTCGTTGGGCAAATAAACTCGCTTTTAATTGGAAGCGATAGCTCAGCAAATTGCATGCGCTGCGTGGCGAACTATGAGATACTCGCTCTCACACACACACACATACCTACTCACACTCTCACCGAGTCGGCGGCGCACCGTTCGGGCCACGGTGATGGCATTCAAATGAGTTGATCCGCATGAAATGTGTAATTTTTTGCCCCACGTCGGACGCATTTCTCAGATACAGATACAGATACGGCGAGACTGCATCTGCTAATTGCATTGTATCTGCAGGATGGCGGCCTTGTATCTCCGGAATGGTTGAATTAGATCTACGAGCGTGGCGGCAACGTATCTTTAGCTAGTTGCAGATAAAATTCGAAGCTGGCTGCGCGCGGCCGCCCGGTGGTTGGGCCGCATCTTCGGGATAGTTCGGCCCTGTCTCGCCGTGTTTGATCCGAAAAGTGTATCTCGGAAAGGCTGCACTGGATCCTCGGCTCGTTTAAGTGAAGCAAACTTCGCATGGCTCAAAATGCTCTGCCTCCTCCTCCTCCTCATCCTGCTCCTCCTCCCTTCGCTTCTCATTCGCTCCCACGGCACGGCAGCTGCTGCTCCCCTCGTCCTTCGACATCGCAACGACACCGTTCTGCTGTCTCACTCTCCCCATCTGCCCTCGACTGGTCACACTGATTCCTGATTAAGATTTCGTGTTTCTCCTGCTGCAGCAGACGTCGGTGACAACAACAACGACACCGACAACAACAACAGTAACGGCAACAATTATATCTCGTTTAGCAGCAACATCTTCATAACAGCAACAACTTAAGTGCCACGTTCTCGGTTGTTGTTGCATTTGTTGTTGATGTTGATGTTGTTGTAGCTGAAGTTATCAAAGTTGTTGTCACTTAATCCTTGACTGTGTATTGCCGTGTCTTTTGTAATTGTTGCTGTTTCGTTGCTTCCCGTTGTCGCCTCCAGTGCTTTTGTTGTTATCGCTCTCGCTCCGTCTCGGTTGTGGTTTCTCAGAAACCCTCATAATCTCGATCTAAATGTCATAACAAACCTCGCCTCGCCTCGCGCTCCCTCCTTTCATGTGTATGTGCGAAAATCCAATGCTGCGGAGTTGTAAATGTCTTGATGCATAGAGAGATATATTTGCGCTCTAATTAAGCAATTATCATTACTCTTTCGTCTTAATTACTCGCTGAAAATTTTAATTATCCCTCGCCCTCGTCCCGTCTCCCGTCCCTCTCCCTCCACCGCCACGTCTCCTTGTCGGTCCCGCTCTCTCGCTGAACCTCCTTTCGTACCTACTTTCTTCTCTCTGCCTGCTGTATTCGCCAAGCTGGAGGCCAAGCAGAAACCCAAATGCATCAAATGGAACACGAGAAAATACACAAAATAATAAAGGACCGAAAACTTTCAAAGCAACCAAAATAAGTGAGATTTAATATATAAAAAGGACTTTTAACGTGAGTTACGATGTTGGATCTTTGAGAGAAATTTAGATGTACAAAGAATCATAACTTTAACTTTGGGCACAGAGATAGAGGAGGACGACAGAGCGACGGAGGAGTGAAAAAATAAATGAAATTCGCGAGGGATGCTGGAGAAGAAGAATGAAAAATAATTCCTTCCCAAAATAGAAGCGAACATTTATTTAAACATCAATAAGAGAGCAAATCATCAAATCACGACTGTAGACGAAGAAAATTCTGAGACTAAAACGAGTTCACAAATCCAGAGGGAGCGAAGGGAGGGAAGTGATTGAGAAATAAGTGATATCGATGGATTTTAATTGACATGGAACACTTGCTCACGATCCACATGCTCCTCATCCCAGGGCAGCCGATGAGTTTTTCAATCGGACCAAGCCGAAGCCATTTGAAATTGACATGCGATCGAAAGAAAGACGTTTATGAGGAGTGAGGCGAATGGAAACGATAAGATGGAAGAATTGAAAATCCGAGCAGACGTCAAAATTAAATCCACAGAAACCTCGCGTCAGATGTGATGTGGAAAGATCAATTGATTGGAAATTGATTGGAGGCAAATGCAGGGCGGTGGAGGATCAATTTCAACAATAACAATTACGGATAGTGAAGAGAGAGAAAAATTAAAAACACAAAAAAAAATTTACGAATTGTATTATGAAGAATTGAGTTATGGAGAAGTGAAATATGGAGAATTGAATTACGAAAACTGGGTCAAAGCGAAGGGCCAAAGGCCAGAGAATTCACAAAGCGACAATTATATTCATAGAACAATCACAACTCACCCCAGAACAATTAATGAATAAGTGATGAGACCCTTAATAAAACAAGAATTCAATAAAAATTTAATGAGAAGAACTCACAGGAAAAGTAGAGAAAAAAATAAAGTAAAAAAGGTAAAAAAGCCATTAAAACGAATTCGAAATAATTCGTTGACAACTCATAATTACGAATTGACATGGGTTTTATGGCCGATATAGTTATGGAATTCTAATGAGAAGGCGATCGATCGAAAACGCATCGATCAAAAAGCGAGAACATGGCTTGAATGGGAAATCGATCGGCGGCCGTTTGAAATCGGAACGCGGTTTTGCTCGGAAGCTTCCCATTTGCTCCCATGCCGATGGGTTTTTCCCGTTTTGTTCACCGACATCGAGTCACCGACTCAAGCTCGAGCTTTTCTTATGATAATTCGAGCTCACCTAGGGCACATGTTTACCGTGTTGTGCGCGTGTGTTGGTGGGCCATTTCCAACAATTGAGACACCGTGTGCAGTTAAGCAAATATTTGATTCTTCCCGGGAACGACAACAAAAAACCAAACGAAACCTGATGTCGAGGTGATAAAGAGAGAAAAACAAGAAGGCGGTCGAAACGGGAGCCAAACAGTGGAGTGGCTGGGAAGGGGTAGAGGGGGTGGGGAGGGCACGAGCGACCCACAAACGAGGTGGGGAGATGCAGAAGCCAGAGGCTGAGGAGGCTGACTGATGTTGTGAAAGAAAAACAAAGAACGACCGAAGTGCAAACACGAAAACCAGGTGAGAGCCGGGGAAGCGAAAGTGACGAGAGTGGGCCGAGCGAGATGGGAGCCAAACGCGAGGTGGAGGGCAGGGGAAGATGCGGGAAGAACATCGAGAAATTAGGGAAATCGTATCAAGATGAATGGCAAAGACCAAAAAATATAAATGTAATAACGAAAATGAATGAAAATTAAATCAACCTATGTAGAAGAATCGCCAACAATTAAAACCATAACGCAATTGAAGCAATAAACCTAAAGGCTCTCTAGAACTGAGTTCTCAAGAGATTGGCGTAAAACAAGCTGCATGAAATGCAAAGCGAAACAATAAAAACCCTCAAAGGATTCGATAAAGTAAACTCTCTCTCTTCAGACCCTTTAGTGGTTCGTATTTTGTTGTTGGTCTTGTTAGTGCTGTTGCTTGTTCTTCTTAATCCAGCTGCACAGGGAACTGAAAATTCCTCAAAGATGTGGGCGAAGAAACAAGTGGGAACACGAACACACACACATGCGCATCTTCTTTATTGACACTTTAAATATTTGTCAGTTTTGCTTTCTGGTGTGGTCCCGTCGTTGTTGTTGTTATTTTGAAATCGTTGTTATTGTTGTTTTCGTCAGTCTTGTCATTGTTATTTCTGTCACTATTGTTGTTGTTGCTCTCAAAGCAATTGTTGCTACAGTTTCCTTTGTTATAGTTTCTTTTATTGTTGCGGTTAAGTTTCAGAGTGGTTTTAGTGTTATTGCTGTTGTTGTTGGTGTAGTTGTAGACCTCCTACGCAGACTTCGGGGAGTCTCTTGTAGAGCTCTCTTCACACCAGTTTCCCAACGACCAAATGTCGACTGTTCCAAGGGTCAGACTTTTAAAAATCCCCTCTCAAATGTTGGATGGAAATTTGTCGACTTTTCCATGGTTTTAGAAAATTTGAAAAAAGACAAAAATTTAAAATTTGACTCATATCTTTAATGTTGGGTTCATCGAAAAATCAGTTAAAATTGCATTTTAAAGATTTTGACACTTCAATTCAACGTTTTTCCCGAAAGACGATGGCATTAAAAAGCTGTTTTAAGAACGTCAATTTTTCATCCTGCCTGCCTTCAGTCAATCTTCATCCTTCTTCTAGCCACAACTACAACAATTGCTAAGAAGAAACCCCTAATTTGAGCCCGTTTCTCAACGACAGTCAAATGTAATTTTTCTCAATTTACCACGCATCGCCTCCACCTCCTGCTCTTCCCGTGTCCTTGCCATTCCGCCACTTCACCCCCTCCTCCTCCCCCTCGTCCCCTTGTCACTCGTCCTTCTCATTCATCTTGCTTTTGCCTTTATTTTCTCTCCGTCATGCTACTTACAAGTTACACCAATTTGTGGTCCTTACAAATTGCATAAATTACGTCCACTTCACATTCTCATATTCCGTCCTCGTCCTCCCCTCCTCTCTCTCTCTCTCCTCACACACCCTCTCACTTCGCTCCCTGCTCCCTCTCTCTGATTCCCTGATTCGTCGGTTTCTCGTTCTTTCGTTGGTAGGCAAATTTTTCGCTTATCATTCGGATGAAATCGGAGCTGCTCCAGTTACCTGTGATTTCATTATTGGCCGCCTCCCTCTGACTTCTCTCTCGCCTTCTTCCCCTCTCTCCCCATTGTCCCACCACTTTTTGCACTCTCTCTTTCAACTCTCGTGCTGGCTGTTATTATAATTTTCCTGGTTTTTATTCACCCAGGCCGAGGAGTGAACGCCGGAGGGGACGGACCGAAGGGGCCGGTTTTGATTCACAGGGTCGGTTGATCCCCTCCCCTCTGTCCCTTTTCGTGCCCTTCTCCCCCCACCTGCTCTTCCCTTTCCCTCCATTCGGCTCCCTTTTGATTGGCGATACGCAAAACAGGATTTTCTTTGCCGTCTTCCTCAAGCCCATCCATTGAATGGCCTCCGCTTCAACTCCATCCCCGCATTACTCCTCCTCGTTGTCCCTCTCCTCCCCACGTTCATGCCCACTGTCCCACTCCTGCTCTCCTCCTCCTCCTGTGCCTCCGGTTCCAACGGCTTCGGCTGCCCGCAAAGGCGGCTCCAGGCTCATTCACTGGGACAAAGGCGTCGACGACGTCGACCACATTGGAGCCAACACTCGCCGCTGCTGTTGTTGTTGTTGCGGGCAGGGGTTGAGACGAGGGGCCCGGAGGGATGCTGAGGGACGAGGGCCGGGGACTGACGTGTGCTGCTGTCGCTCGAGGCGTAGTTTGCGTTTATTTGATGGCAATTTAATATTAATACGAATCGAACGAGTCGCCAGAAGAAGGAAACAAGGAGCAAAAGCCAACTAAATCGACATAAGGGAACAAGAACGGGTCGACGACGCGGGAGAGAAGGATGGAAAAAAGGCGGCGAGAAATCGATCGATCGATCGGTGGCATCAGCGAGACCGAGCGAAATCTCCGATGAACGGCGGTGGACGACCACGACGGAGGATGATGAATGGTCTCGAGCTGCTGGAGATGAATAAATTAATTGCTGAATGGGTGCATCGAAGAATCTGACCAAGTGGGCATTTAAATGATTGAATTAATGAAGGAGAGAATGACGAATGACGAGTTTTCTTTCGGTTGTTCTTAGACACGGTTAATTTGCATTTGGAACAGTGGTCGAGGGAAACGAGGCCACCCAGGGCATGTTGAGTATTTTTAGCGAAATTTCGAAGTCGGCATAAACAATTTTCTTCCGCCAACCGCAAACTTGGCTCCGCACTATCGACTGAGAGCTGATTGAGCAATTCGAGGGGGAGAAAAAATTAATTAAAACGAACAGTGGTGCCAAATTTGTTCTCGCTTCGTTTCGCCCGCAATCGCCCAAAGGCAGGCAGGCGATGCACGGACAAAGGACGAAATTTTACTTCATATTAATTCCACTTCCTCACCGTGCGGTTCCTTACGGCATTTTCTCCTGCTCTCTCTCCCTCTTCCCCTGTTTTATTTGCAATTAACAATTACTAGGCCCGCCCTTTGCCATGGGCGGCCTTTGGTCGTGTTGTTGCAGCCTTCCAAGGACTGCAAAAATAAAGTTGAAAAATTGCGCCCCACCCGTGGGTCGAGAGAGACAGATGGAAAGAGCGAAAGAGAGACGAAGCGGAAATACGCAAACATTTTCGATTCTTTCACTGGGTTCGGTGATGATGTTGCCGTTGTTGTTGTTGTAATGAGGTGCTTCACCCGCTAAGGGAAATTCGTTAAATTTCTGGCTTCTCGCTTTTTCATTTCCCATGCTCTGCCTCTCTCACTGTCTTCTTCGTTCGCGCCCCTTTGGCGCTCCATGGATTCGGTGGGATTTTGCGAGTCCGCTTTTCGCATCTCCAGTTCCGGGCACGAGGTTCGCCTCCTCGGCGCCGCCCCACCCCCAGGGAGCCCGCCCCTCACTTCACGTCGTCGTTTTCGCTGTCGACGTCGCCGCCGTCGTCGTCGTCGTCGCCTTCGTCGGAAATGGCGCGAGAAACGCTGGCGGAGTTTATTTTTATTATTATTTTCGTTTTCATGTTTATGTTAATGAAAAACATTACCATACGTTGTAGCGACGGCCGTGCGAGGATCGGAGGCCTGCGCCTTTGGCGGAAGGACAACAGCAACAACAACAACAACAACAACAACATCGGGCACAATCGACAGCGACAGCGACATGCAACAACAACAGCCGCGGGCAGAGGGAGAAAGCCAATAAAAATGTATTGTTGAGCACAGGACGAATGGCCTCGTTCCCGGTCGGAGAAAGGATTCGCCGAAAATTAAGTAATAAATGCGATTTAAAGACCTCGAGCCGAAGATTCGGGGATAAGAAGAGAATTTCTGGCTGCTTTCCGCGGTGGACTCTGTCAATAACTCTCCAAATTTTCAATATTTTCGTGTTACTGGGTTGGCCGTGGCAAGAGTTCATTGCTTTTTACGTCTATTGACTCTCGCATCCTCAGACGTGGCTTCCTTAACATCTCCTTAGCACGACATCGCAACCGCGCCTTCCTGCTCGCTACTTTTTTCCGCACTACTCCAGCTCTGCGCAATCGGCTCGCCCGGTCGAACCAATTACGGAGTGAAAGCCTTCGGAATTGATTTCTCACGACTCGTGCGTGGAAAATGCAAATGAGCAATGAAGCAGGAGGGGAGCAGGGGGAGCAGGAGGAGCAGGAGCTGGAGTGGGAAGAAGGAGAGAGGGCGGAGAAGGCGGAGGAGGGGCCGAAAAGGAGGAGGGGCGAAAATTGCGTGCCAATGCGTACGTGTTGCAATTCGCAGCAGGAAGAAACCGTGCCAGGAATGGCGTTCCTTATTTGAGGAAAAGCAACAAAACGAAGGAAAATAAAAGCGGAAAGAAATACAGGAAGAAGAGAGCGAAATGGAGAAATAAACAACGAAAGAAGAAAGCCAAATTCCCGTCCTCTCACTCGAGCTCCTTCACGCTCCGGCTGCAAATTGTTTTCCATCGCAATGAAGACGTTTTCTTTCAATTTTAATCAAATTTTCCAGCCACAGCAACAGCAACAGCAACAACGACGAAAACAAACACAAACAATGAGCTGAATGGTCTCGCTCTCTCCCCCTCTCTCTCTCCCTCTACGTGTCTTCCTCGTTCCGTGATTCGCTTTTAATTTTTTTCGCATGATTTGCGGGTCTTTCGCACTCCATTCGCACAGCTTTGCGCAAAGGTTGCCGGCGACGAGGCGCAGGAGGGGGGTGATAAAGTGCTTAGAATGGGGGAGTGAGCGAGACAGATGCTCGAGCTGCTTCCCCTTGTTTCGCCACCATGGGCTCTGAGTTCCAGCGGAACGTGATGTTTTGACTTTTCTCCCGCGAAGAACAATTAAATTTATGCGAGTTTGGCCAACAGTTCAATTCGCTCGTCGATCAACTAAAGTGGCAACACTTGACCTTAATGAGCGCGCAGTTCTCTATTAGGACGAGAGAGAGAGAGAGAGAGAGAGAGAGAGAGAGAGAGAGACGGCAATAGGGGCCTCCAGAAGAGATGGCAGCAGTTTCGACTGGAAGCCTTCGAATAAGTTCCTGACAATTTAAACTTCGGCGATAATTCTCGAAAATCGCTCCACAAATTAAATTGGGATTTCCACGAAACGGGTTGAATGGTCCGTCGAAGGACTTTTAAGGACATTTTCCACAGGTTTCAAATATCCTCGTCCTCAAGAGTCCGTTGACTCGCCGGACTCCTCCGTCTGGAGGCCTGGGAACTTTAATCAACTTTCGAGGCGCCCGCCTCCTTTTCCAGGATTAATTTTTTAATTGTCCTAGCCTTTTAGACGATGCCACGCGATGTTTCCGCCGGGAAATTAATTTCCCAGAAACGTCCTCTCGCCTCCGATTTAAATAAACTGTAATACAATTGAATTAATTATGCAGGAGCTGCGAGAAATTGGTTTGCCATTGGCCATTGCTTTGAGGAATTCCACCGAAATCCATGGGCAATTTCAATCACGAGGAGTCCGACAGCAGCAGCAATAACAACAACTACAGCAACAACGGCAACAACAGCAACACTAACGGCAATAATGAGACCTCCCCTGCCGTTCGAGCCCTTCGGCTGCCTTCGCCAATTTCCAATTAATCAACGAGTTCGAAGGAATTCGAAATCAAATGTTTTGACTCGATTGATGGATTTCGGCGCCACCTCGGTTCACGCTGCGTCGCCGGCCGCGACAGGTGGCGGTGCGAGGGGCGGCTGGAGGGATGGTGGAGCGGAGGGGGGCCGGGGCAGTCCGTGTCATACCGTGCGGTCGACCAGCTGTGAAACCCCGCCGTTCGCTTAATGAAATCAATCCAATTAATTTATAACGCACACCACAAAGAACCACAGCACTCCAACAACAACAACAATAACAGGAGCAACAACAACAACAACGTGGAAGAACAGCAATTACAACCGGGAAAACATCAATAACAACATGGCTCCAACAACATCCCCAATAACATCAAACGTCAAGTGATTTTCACACATCAGCACGAAGGAGCGAAAAAAACACAAAAACAACAATATTTTTACAGCAACAAATCAAAACAATGAAACAAATCGCATTGAAAGAAAATCGATTAATTAAAGTGAAGCGCGGCGCGGGGGAAACGAAAGGGAACGAGCCAGTAACAACAACAACGGCAACAACAACGGCGCAATGGAAGAGAAAAATCACACGCAGTGTGGCAACGCTGTGCGCGAGCAGTGGGTGGTGTGGAAACGCTCGTGGTGCTGACTAATTGAGGTATTGATTAATTTTTCAATTCCTCTCGTCTTATTCTGGACTAGAAACATTTACACAAAAACTGTAATGTGTTTAATTTTCTGGAATTTTTTCTCACAAGGAAAAACTGACTTTAGGCAGGAAAAATCATGAGACTTTAACAAGTATTTTTCTTTTTAATTTTTAGTTAAACAATGTTTTGAATTTACAAGGAAAAAAATGTTTTCAAAATTCCGACTTTCTTGATTGTTCCTTGGACGAACAATAAAAGCCAAATTTCTGAAGAATAAGGCCAAATTATCCCGAAGACTTTTCCCACATTTCTCCGCGACTGACTTTTCCTCCCACGCCAAGTCGCACGCATTTGAATTGAGAATAATTCCCAGAAAATTGCCCAAACAAATTGTCAAAATTTCCACGCCAAGACGAGAACCTCCAACAACAGACAAGAGGGAATTTTCTGAGGCACCCAGTGATTTATCAACGTCTCGCGCCGAGGGCGGGGAACAATTTACGCACGATTAGGTGGGCATTTTCTGCCTCTTCTTATATTCCCTCTCAACGACGACGTGGTTGACGAAACAACTGAGACAAAGGGGAAAAAACTAGAGAAAAAACGAGGCTAAAAGTATCAGCAACAAAGGAAACACTTTTGGGAAATTACAACAATGAACCCGCAGCAGCGGCGGGGAAGAAATAAATCCCCCTTTTCACTGCTCATTAATTTCTACGGCGAAAATCAAGAAACAAAGAAACGTTTAATTTATTGACCTCCTTCGCTACAACAACAGCAACAGCAATAAGAAGAAGAAGAACAAAAGCCACCACCACCGCCACCCGCGTGCCGCGATTAACCCACGCATTGTTGTTGCTGGGAACGCGCGAAATTTCCCACCCTCCCGCACTCGACGCCAACGACCGTGAAAAGACTGGGAAATTTTATTTTCCTTTCCTTTCCACGCTTGCTTAGGAAATTCCCTCCTCCTCGAAACCTTCCAGCGACATTGTTTCGCCACTTCTTCTCCTCTCGCGCCTCACGTCCCCCCCTCCCCTCTTCGCATTCTTTTACCCTTTCCGTGGAAAATCCCCTTTGATCCCCCCCTCGCGGGGCAGTCGTGCATTCGCGAGGAAACCCGGGATTTGTAAGGGAATTTTGACTAATTTTTATTGTGAAAGTTTTTTCCCTCGGATCCCTTCTATTTGTCTTTTCATCCCTCCTGCTCAAGTCGCACTGAAGGGGACACGCGAGCGAGAGGGAGGCCGTGGTAGAGCGGGACGAAGTGAGTCATTTTTCCTTCCTACCGGCACGTGGCAGAAATGAATTAATTTCGCCAAACGCCGGGAATTTTAAGGAGCTCAATCGGCGCACAAATTGAGGGCTCCGCAGACATTCCATCGAGTCGACGAAATTCTCGGGTGTCCACGGCGGCCTCTGGAGCCCGCTCCCTCCTCCTCCTCGTCCACCTCCTCCACCCTCTGGGTCTGGCCAGACCGGGTTGACGGCATAAATTGTGATGAATTACCAAATTTTTGTTTGGTTTGCATTCGAGGTCCGTTTTTATCAATGTTAAAAAAGAGGAAAAAAAGAAAATTAAAAATAAAAATTGTGTAAACAGAGACCTGGCGACCGTGCAGTCGGTGGATAGATATGATGCACACGAGAACAACAGGAAGCGAGATAAGAATCGATCTGGGTAGTCGGGAGTCCGAGCCTAATCTGGTCGCCGTCATTCCGGGAAGACGACTGTCGTCTGCCTTGGACAAACACCGAGCCCACTCCGTCCCGATAAGGCCCGAGAGGCAGGAAGACAGTCGGACGGACGGCCAGGCGGAGAGTCAGAGGGAGAGCGGCCGAGGGAAAGAGAGGTAGCAATTACAACAAATTCCACCTACTTACTCACTGCGATGTTTTGATCTAAATAGAAATGTGGATAATGGTCATAAAGTTTATGATTTTTACGATGTTTATGGTACAAGTCGTGACTTTTTAGGAATTACCGGGATTTAGCGATTATGTGTTTGGCTAGAGGGAGGGAGGGCGCGAGCGGGGGCGGGGAAATGGGGCACGAATCGCTCGATTGGAGGAGATTGGGAATCGCTTTTAAGGTCACGGAGAACGTCTTAAGGCGGCGTAAGACCACGACACACGGTTTTATTGCTCCAATTGTGTGGGTCGTAAAGTCACGGGAAATTATCGGGGCCGAGATCGGAGCATATGAAAGGAAACGGGGGTGAAAGACCGAGGTCGACGGAGGAAATTCCGAGAAATTGTCGGGACATTAATACAAATACAATTATGGAAGTCTGAGTCAGTTCTTGTATTTCTAAAGGATATACAGGCATTTTCTTGACGAAAAAATTATCCTTGGGAATCAAATTCCACTCGGAGACTCGCGACTGACTGAGAGCAATTTCGAGCCATTTCAATCATTATTGTTCAAAATAAATCCATCCATCTATTCATTTGGCTCGGGCCGAAATCACAATCATCAGCACCCAATTCTCTGTCTGGGTCTGGACTGGAGTGGAGTTCTGGACGGACCTCTGTTTACTTTGAAAATCCAACACAAATAAACACCGACCTCTCGTCGGACAACTCCTCCTGTCGCCTACCCAGAGAAGTGTGTGCAGACGGGGTGGGGAGGGGGCGAAGGAGTGCCGAAGCCAGGTAGTGACGACTGACGCCTCTGCTGACAACAACTTGTCAAATGCGATAAATGATTTTCCAAAAACAAAAACAAAAACAAAAACGAGACCGACTCCACGCGGTGGAGAAAATAAAACAGAAAATATCAAAAACCCAACATGGGACGATGACAAATCACAGCGGAAGATGGGCCGATTGCGGAGAGCGGGCGAGAAGGAGAGGGCGACGGAAGGCGACGGCCCGGTGGAACAAAAAGGATCCATTATATCGATTTTTCTGGCTTTCGCGAAGTCAGCGGCAAACAATGGACAGTCTATGGCCGAGAGAAGCTCAGAAGGTGGTCTGAGCTGGCCGGAGAGGTCGAAATTCGGTCAAATGGTCGACGGAGACCGGACTCGGAACCACACGGGACAATCGAAACATTGAAGTGAAAAAATGTTCTCACAAGTTCGTTTTCATTTCAAAGTAGTTTACTGCGGATAACTTCGCATACAATCAGGACGCCACGTGAGCTGAACTTCAAACAACACAAGACAATCATCGCAGGACAACAGGAACACAGTGTTAAATCCAGAAACAACAACAATGGATCTACAATGGACTGCAAACCCTTCCCAGCAACTTTTTGCACCTCTCGTATAACAACATTGTTAACCTCGGCTAACGAACTAAACAACTCGAGTTCCCTTTGGTTTTTAACTCCTGCACACACACGTTCTTCGACCTCCCTCCTTCGCCTTCTTCCTCTCCCCTGCTTTATTTTCCCTCTCCAAACGACCTGATTTGCTTTTTGCGCCAGCCTCGGTCGCTGCCTCGTTGACGTCCCCTCCCCATTGAATGCCGTTTCCCTGCCACGCCCCCAATTTGCCTCTCATTCATTCCCCACCTCCGCCCGAGCTCCCCTCTGTCTCTGGAGTTCCCTCGCGCTCCGATTCCTCCTCCACTCTACACAACACTCCCTCCGACTTTGACTCCCTGTCCCTCTCTCCCTGTCTCTCCCTCTCCATTCGTCACCACGCGGCACGACACGTCAGACCGTGGGTGCCGCTGTCGACGATGACAAAGGGAAATTTTTTCACAACTTGTTCCCGCTCCACCTGCCACCCCAGCACCACCACTTGGCGCCTCCAGCCCACGGCCGTCCTCGTCTCCCTGCACTCCGCACACCTGCCATTAAACGGCAGAATATGTGAAGCACGCCATGCTCTCTTTCTCTCCATGGTTTCTATATCACTGTCTCCTCGCTCTCCCCACCTTCTCCTCGTTCCTTCTGTCAGCATTCGTACCTTTGTACAAATTCGCAAGGAGCCCGGGTCGGTTCATTGTCTTGAAATGTGTCAATGATGTGATTCCTGCATAAATGAAGACGAGCATTGTGAAGGCGTCGTCGTCAACCTTCCTCTATCTCTCTCTCTCTCTCTCTCTCTATCTCCATCATTGCCCTCCTCAACCGCTCCCAACCTCCCCCATCCTTCTCCCCTCTCCCTTCAGGACCCAGAAGAATGCGTCGTCAGCGCTCGTCGAATTTATTTTTGACACTTTGTTTGATGCCTGCCGGAAGGGGGATAGGACAGGGAGACGGAGAGTGAGAGTGAGGAGGATAAAGAGCGAGCAGAATTCCGAGTGAGAAAACAAGGTATGAAATAATGAGAGAGAGAGATGGAATGCGTGGTACCCTCAACCACGCCGTCCTTTATTTCGTGTCATTTTATTCCTTCCCTGAATTGATTTGCTTTTGTTTGTTATTTTTTGTTTTTGTCCTCCACTTTCCGCTGGCATAAATAAATAATATTACTTCAGATTCCCCAAAGAACACCCCACTCTTCCCCCTCTTCCCCTTCACTCCTTCGTCCCTTCCTGCGCTTTCGATTTCCCACTACATTCATATTGAATTCTTAATAAAACAATTGCTTTGATTCTCGTCAATAAAAAGACAAGTAGTCGACTTCACGCAGACGAGTACCGAGTTCAGTCCACTGGGGTTTGGATCCGTCTCTCGCTCCGCCCCGCTCCCCGCCACCCTTTATCGGCTTATATTCCTCGGAATCGTTTTTGTTTCCGTGTCCCTTTTTGCTGCAGCAAAATATTGTCGCCGTCAATCAATATTGAATTTCATTGTTTCTTCTTTTTCTCCTTTCCTGGTGCTGGTGTTCGTGTTGTTCCTTTACGTGCAGTCGAGTATTTTCGTTAGAAAACGATTTTTATTGCCATTCAATTGCCTTTGTCTTTAGTCCTCATTCCTTATTTCTTTATTTTCCCATTTTTTTATTTGCTTAGTTTATATTGTTTTTGATATTTCGTTTACTTTTTTTACTTTAATTTCTGTTTTTCTGAATAATATTTTTTTAATTATTCATTTCCTATGAAACCCTCGGTGACGATGATGGTGATGACACGACGCTGTCGTCGTTTCCTTCGCGTCACGAGGTCTTCCGTTTGGCGCGCGGTTCGCCCGTCATCGACCGTAATCAAGTGCTAATTTTATTGGGTTCCGAAGGGCAGTAAGTCATGGTTTGGTGCTCGAAAGAAGCCCCAGATGAGTGATTGCCGGACGCGGGCCGGGGCAGAAGGGGTCAACGGGGTCAAATGGGGCCATTGGCAGGCATATTCAAGGGACAACTACAGAGCAGTTGCGGTAATGTTAGGGTAGTAAGAGGTGAGCAGACAGAATGTAATAGCATTTTCTCAATAGACAAATTGGGCTCGTCCTCAACTACTGAAAGGGAGGTTAAACGGTTCTTTTATTCACCTGCAAATCACCTCTCATTAGCCACGTTAAGTACCTGCATTTATCACAAATACATTGTAGAATATTTTTGATTCTTACCTGAAAGGAAAAAAGGTAGAATATTAATATATCGGTGTTAGATACAAATTAAACGTATTTTACGTGCAATAGACAACAATATAAAAAATGTACAACATGTACGGTAAAGTGAACAGTCATCTGGGTCCAATTTAATAATTACAGTAATTGTCGCTATTGACTGGTAATTATTATTACGGCAAGGGATTTAATATTTTACCATATTTGGAATTTATTGTCACTTGTCACTCTTGTGTAAAATGTATATTCCTTTGCCGAACTTTTAATATTAGTTTCCTTCAGAATCCCTCTGAATTTATTACTTATTCAGTGAAACCTCGTTATCAGAAATATTTATTTCCCCATCGAAATCCCCCCTCCCCCACTTCCACGTACTTCTCCTTCTCCTCCTTTTCCACGACTCTCTGTCTTGCCGCACTTCGTTAGCCTCATGAAATATTTGTCGACCTCCCCAACCTTCAACCGCTCCACAGGCCACCGTCGGAGCAAATGGAAACGCCTGGTCTCCCCATCACTCTCTGTGCTAATGCCATAATCCTTTAAAGATAAATCGACTCTCACAGAATTTCTCTAACCTTTTTTCTTTTCATTTCTTTGAGTCGACCGCATTTGCATTTTCAATTTCGATCCATTGAAAAATTAATTACTTATCGATTTTCTCCCTTCTCCCCACTTCATTTGCAATTTATTCGATTTGTATGGAATTATTATTTTTCTATTCTCTCTTCTCTGCTCCTCCACCCCTTCGTGTTTACATTGGAATGTAAATTCATTCCGACCTCAGGCGAACCTTCTGTCGCTCTGTCTGTCTGTCCGTCTGGGAGTCTGTTCGCTGTTTGAGCCAATATTTGCTTTATTTTTATTCATTTCTGAACGCTGATCTTGAGGCTGGCCCAGAAAACCCGATGCGGTTCGAGGGACCCGGGGTCGAGAGGGCGCTGGGGTCGCAACCTGCGATTAGTTTTATTAACGAGGCCGCCGCGGAGAACGCGGCGAGTTCAGGCTGCCTGTACTGGAGGTAATCGAGAGGACCGAAAGGAGATTCCAGAGAATGGCAAGGTGGATCGCGCTCGTCATAAATAATGAAAAATTAATTTCAACAAAATTGAAAGGTCCGAAACGCAAGCGTCGGCCATGCGCTCTCTCTCTCTCTCTCTTCGCCTCCCACCCAACCGCTTTTCGCCTGTCGTCCCGCTGACAGAAACACGAACTGCGAGAGACGGCGACCTGCCTCAAACTGAGTGGGGGACCGAGGGCGAGACGACAGGCCTGGGTTGGCGGGCTCTCGAGGGTCAGCGCTGTGTGGGTTGTCGGTCGGCGGCGATGGCGGCCACGTTTAAATGGTAATTAAAAATTGTAAAGCACAACGATTGCATGTCCTGGCGACGAGATAAGGGCTTTCTGTTTTCCCTCCCCTCTCTGGTTTTGTTTATATTTTTTGCTTTCCCCTTTGTATCTCTGACGTTGTTGCGGTTTTCGCGTTGCTGTTGCTGTCCGATGTTTTCGCCTTTGTTGTTTTAAGGGATTTATTATGGTAAGCCTGCTTTGTTCCACCGAACCTCTCGTCCTTCTTCGGCTCTTCCCGTTCTCCCCTGGCCTTCCCACCTCCGTCGCCACACGCCCTCTCCGCCCCTGCCGGCCTCCCGCTCGAGGGTCCGCCGGCCACGAAAGGTTGCGCACGTGAACTGTGATTGAATAATTAAGTTGGGGGTCGGTGGGAGGTCGGCTGGGGGTGGCGGTCGGTCGGTCGGTGGCTGGTCAGGGTTGGCCGGACGGGGTCGTTGGTTGAGGTCGTGCGAGTGGGGGCGAGGGCGAGGGCGGGCGAAGTGGGGCAGGTCGTGTGGCTTCGGGTCGAATCTTGAGACTGGCTGTGTTCGTGGGGGAACTCGACGGGTTCCCGTGGCTTCCGAGGTTGGGTGGGGGTGCCCGCGGTGTTTGGGTTGCAGGTTGGGGCCTAATTGTTTTTCGCGCAAATTAAATTTAAAATTAGAAATATTAATGATTACAAAGGCGAGGCCACACGATGACCCAGAGGCTGAGCAAGCAAGAGCGAACGAGAACCACAGGGCATGAACCAGAAATGCCAGAGAGGGAGAGGAACCAACGGGCACAGCGTGAGAAATAACGGCAGAGAATGGGAATGTAGAGAACGCAAACATAACGAGAAGGAGAGAGCGGCGGGTGAAAAGGCGAGGGTTGGACGCGAAGGCGGCCGTTAAGAGAGATACGATGATGAACTGGCTGGTGGCCGCTTAATTAAGTCATAATTAGAGCTTGATTTTGTATTCGCCGTCAAGCAAAATACACCTTCGTATGTATGTGGGCCCGGGTAATTACATGCAAATGGAGAGATGAATAAATTATACTCGGACCTGGTGGGGGATCCACAAAGAAATTCAGAGCGTCGCAGACGAGATCGAAGAAAATCCAAAAGAAGAAAAATTCGGTTGTTTAAGGTAACGAGACGTATTCAAGAATTTATCAAAGATCTCGGAGGAAACATGAGAGCGGGAAGCAATGTGGAGAATTTTCTCATAATCCCATTTCGACACTCGATGCAAAACAATTAAAAACTCCAGCGAAGTGGATAAAAATTTAATTAGGCGACGCAAGTTCATTGGTATTAATGCAAGAGTGAGGGGACGATGGAGACCGAGGCGTCGCGCCGGAAAGTAGGCAAAGTTTTAAGATATGCGAGAAGCAGAGCAGCTCTAAAAGAGCAACAAAGGCCACTGCAGAAAGGCAGATAAAGAGAGAGTGAGAGGAGACGAGCAAGTCCGCGATTCATCTCCCAGGAATTTATTTCTTAACAGCACAGGGATCAGTGTAAGCCATGGAGTTCATGTCAGAGGAGTGCCTGAAAAAATCAATAAATAATAATTAAGGTAGGTGAAATTAAAAACGCCAAGCTAGGAGGCCTTGAAGTGGGCAGCAAAAACGCACGGCCTTCCAAAGGAAGTCCCAATGGGCCGACGATGGGCAGTCAAGCGGCCTGGATCGGGCCGACCTCGTGTCCGCGAAATTATTGTAATTATCCGAGGAGCGCAGGCAGCCGGCCGGGCGACCACTGGAGATCAACGATCCGCAACGCCCACTCCTTCGGAGCCACGCCCCCTGCGGCCCCGTGGGTTTGGGAAAAAGCACCGAAGCTTATCTAAATTAAACACTAAACTTTTCACAAATTGGACAAAAACATGCAAAAACAAACAAAAACAACAAATGTATGGGGAAACAAAAACAAGAAGGAGGGTAAAAACAACTGGAGTGAAAATAATAATAAAGAATAGCAACAACAACAACAACAAAGTGGAGCAGCCTCCTTCGTGATTTGAGCTGACGAGCTTCGTGCGAGGACGAAAAGCGAGACAGCAACAACAACAACAATGTATATAATTTTAATAACACTCAAAGCGAGCCGTCGCAACGACGATGGAGAGGAAACGGAGGAGAAATAAAAAGGAAGGAAGGTTGAAAAAGTAGTGGAAAGGTGGAAGGAAAAAAGTAAAAGTCAGTGGACAAAAATCAATATTAAAAAAAGCCGTTGCATGCTTTTAGGCAATTTAGTCGCGAGGGAAACAGGAAGACCGAGGGCAGAAAGAGACGGCAATAGACGGCGAAATGAAAAACACAATATCCGAGAAAGCAGAAAACTTTACACAAACACATACACATATGAGCACATATACCAACATGTTTCTGAGGATGGAATCGCACAAATGTATTGGGAATGGATTTTGGTGCTGTTTTTGTTGCCGCTTCTATTCGAGTGAAATGGGAAATGACCGCAAAGGACGGAGAATGATGATAGGAATAAAATTAATAGTCGCACCATTTGGCGAACGAAACGAGTTTCGATGTAAAACTAATTTATTTCCATGTTTCGCGGCGGAGCAAAAACTGCAGCAAAAACCAGGGCAACAACAAAGAGCACAGCGATTGATTCCAAATTATACGCTAACCAGATTGTGATCGAATCGAAGGGTTGTCGGCAGCCAGGTTCCCCGGCTCCGACGCCCTTCCGCGCCCATCGGCCTCCGACAGCCTGTTGGCCAAACCTGCCACGATTTGCCGGGCAACCGCTCGCATATAAAAATAAAAATGGCCCTTGCCCAAAGTTATTAGCAATCATTTTGAAATGTAGGCGAATGAAGGAGGGAAAGGACAAACAGAGGGAGAGAGATGGGAAAAAATGGGCCAAGTTTTCGGTTTTAATTTATGTGGCCATATCGTCGGAAGTGTTTATGGCTGTTGCTTGTGCTTAGGAGCGGTTTCAGGAGATCCAACACTGAGACCATTTCAAGTATTTTTACAACAAGGAGGAACAGCTTCCTACGGTAATGGCAATGAGGAAATTTTAATTATTGACAAGGTTAGAAATGTCGCCCAATGATATTATACGAGATTTCCTTGATTGAACTGAATAGAAAGTTTTCGATGTGGGCATTTTTTTCGGAAAAGTGAAGCTAAGAAGCTCGGGATTAAACTTATTACCCTGTCTCTCAAAGAGGCTCATTTTCCGGCTCCTTGGGATATTAAAAGTTGTTGTGGCAAAATTTATTACCGTCTCTAATGAAGCATTCAAGTGGATTGGGGAATTTCGTAATCGTAAACTCACGGCGCACAATCCATAATACAATTTACGGTATTAGGCCGAAGGTTTGCTCGATGCTTATGCTTTTGGGACGGTGATGAATATTTAAAGCGATTCCAAGGCGAGTGCAGTCGAAGTCCTTTTAAAAATCCCTCACCCAACAACAACATGAATCACCTGAATTTCATCATGGCATGAAACGTCGG
The DNA here is from genome assembly GCA_947389925.1 of Coelopa pilipes. Lineage (NCBI taxonomy): Eukaryota > Metazoa > Arthropoda > Insecta > Diptera > Coelopidae > Coelopa > Coelopa pilipes. Next base: position 1,723,036 of record OX376698.1, on the reverse strand, counting down.
TCCCCAAGGCCAGGAAAAGGAAGAAAACTAAATTAAACATAAAGTCCAAGTGAAACGAAATTTCATTCCCGAAAGCCTAAAAGTATGCCACGTGATGCGATATGAGGAAATGAAAGTTCTCCGTTTTCTTCTTATGTATTTATGAGATCAGCAACAACAACGTCACTAGCTCGGAATATTTATGTACGTCTTTGAAAAGGTGTAATTCTTAAATGCCTAAAAGTATGCACACAAAATATGTACCAAGCCCGCACACACAGGCACACACACAAACGGATCTCTTGTCGCATTTCGCACATAATTTCCCTGGACCCCAACGTGGACCACGAAACGGTGGCGGGAGGGATGAAGGGCGGACCAGGAGGAGGCCGAGGATGTCGATGAGCACGACGAGGACTTTGGCGACGTCGACGACGGTGACGGTGACGGCGACGATGCCCGGCTAATCCACTTCAATTAATTAAATTTGCCCACTCAGGGATGTTCGCCGGCATTCACAGTTCGGCTAGGTAAACGTTCCATCATCGCTCCTCCCCTCTGCCTCCCTCTGTGGGCCTCTTTTGTCACTCTCCGCCTCCATTTGTCTGCTTAGCTCCCCTGGCTTCCTCTTCTTCTCCCACTGGCCACTCTCTGCTGAGTCATTATTTAAATTGGGATGTTTGTTTTTGTATTGTTGTTGTACGAACACACTGAGGAACTTGGGAGAATGAAGGTTTTCTGCGGAGCAGGACTCGAAATAAAGTTAAAATAGTATTAAAATAGTTTTGTCCACCGGGGCCAATGGTGTCGTCTCGTCCCGCCAAGCGCTGGACTCCGCGTCTGTTGCAAGTCATCCTGGAACTATTAATTATGACAGGGACGTTGGGAGGTCATGATGATCATGACGATGGTGGAAGGAGACCTCAATATTCCTCTTTCATGACCCCATAAAATTTCCCCATAGCTTTAGTGGTGAGGCGGGAGTGCGAGAGGGGTGGAAAAAGCCGACGCTGCTGAGAAAACCATAGGAAAGTTTCAAATTCCACGTTTAATGTCGATTTGTGCATGTGTTTGCGTACTCTTGGGATCACATCATATCGATTTTACAATCCATCAAAAGGTACCCAAAAAAGGAACCAACAACAATACCATAAGCAGGAGCAAGGATGCCTAGAGGAAGAGAGGGAGGGAGGGAGGTGTCCGATGGGCCCCTCCCTTTATTGACAGAGAATATTTCATTAAATTTTGAAATTTTCGTCGCATCATCAACTTACACAAAAAACACTTGGGTCGACAGGGAGGAGAGGGAGAAAAATCTCTAGGGCGGTGAAAGTGAAGGGAAGAATAGAAAATTGTGACGACAGAATTTCGACGAGTCACCAAAACAGCAGCAGGGTCATCCTTTCTCTTTCCTTGACCTTCGTTCTTGCGCTAAATAATATTTTCAAACGTCCTTTAATTTCGTTCTTTCGTCCTAATTCCTAAAGTTCTTATCTTTTTTCTTCCTCTAATCTTTCTTTTGTCTTTCCATTTGTCTCTGCGAATTCTTCCACCCGTAATCATGTTTTCAACTTTCCCTTATCCTGAGGCCACAGCTCGCCATCGACTCAAGGTTCCCCCCTCCCACACTCACACACATTCGAACCAGCGGTACTGAAACTGCAGTTGGGAATTCTTGGCACTCTCAGTCTTCGTCCTCTACCGCATGTCCTTTGAAAATCCTTCCCTCTTGCTGCCCTGGTCTCCCTCCGCCATCGTCGTTTTCGTCATCGTTTACGGTTGGACTTTATTGATTTCTCTTCATCAGGACAACGATAAGGGCGATTCAGATTTCGCAATCGAAGGAAATCAAAATGAGAAAATCAAGCAGAGGCGGTGATTCGGAAGGGGAGTGCGGGAGATGGCTAACAGAAAAAAGCAACACGGGAGGTACCCAGGAGTGGGGGAAGAGGGAGAGAGCGCAACAACACAATGAAAGGAGAGAGCGAGAGAGGCAAACAACGAGGACGACCCGGGCGGACGCGTTAGAGAGAGATTGCAAACAGGAGAGAGCAGCCAGAGAGCCACTAAAAGAAAGAGAGCGAAACCGGCTACCAACTGGGACATGTTTAAGGATAATGGCGAAAAATGGTTGCCACCGAAATCCACTTAAGGGATTCCTCCTTACGGTAGGACACAGTGGATGTCTCGCGCTCGATGTCCGTCCTACAGTCTGTCTGTCCGGCCGGCTGTTTGTCTTGGCGTGATACGCCGCGTGTGTGTGTGCCCCGAAGGCTGGCCCCAGTCACTGTGTGTGTGCCAGTGTCGTGTGTGGCCCGCGTCGGCTTCTGAAGGAAAGCGGTAGTGACAAAGGACGAAGCGGACGGCTTGAGGGCCGGGATGAGGTGGTCGAGGGGCGCGTAAGAAATTGATTTCATAGGAATGTTGACACAAATCCTTGGGGTGGGCTGGGGGAGAGAGCGGAAGGGAAGGTGGAATCAAAACAACAAGAAGGTAAAGTGGAAAAAAGAACCTTGTGTGAAGGACGAGAAGGCTTGGAAGACGATCCGAGGTGTTTGGCGGGCTCTGATCTAGGAGCAAGGGTATTTATAATTGTATTCGAATTTCGTCGCCATCGAAGGTCGGACGGGGACTCGTTCAAATTCCGTAGTCGCACCATCCGTAGGCGAAACTCGTGACAGGGTCGAGTGGAAAAGCATTTCCAGCTTTTCCACGAAGGACCATCGACAAGCACTAGAGACTTGTTGGTCCTTATTTCTTCATATTTGTTATGACTTTTTCTCGTTTCTTTTTTCCCTTCCCAGGAGCTTCTTTCCAGGAAGTCTTCTGGTTATTGGGATTTTGTGGGATCCTTCCTCAGTTTGCCTCAATTAGACTTCCTTCGAATTCATCATCATGCCGGTCCCTCCCTACCTCATTCAGCCTCCCGAATTTTCTCGATGCCGATTTATTTTCCTTCTTAATTTGACCCCTTTATTTCTTCCTTATTCTTGCTTGGCTTCAGTAATTTCATCCTCTACCTCTACCTCTTGCCTTTTGTTGCGGTTGCCCTTTATTTTTGACTGCTCTCTGTCGTATCGAAGACAATTTTCAATGTAAAAAGTGCTTCAAAGCTTCCACAATAGATCAATAACAACTAGGAAAAGTAACAACAACTACAAGAACCAACATCGTAGAAACCCGTAGAAACTTTTTGAATCCTTCAGAGGAATCCTAGCGACAGCCTTGAATTTCCGGTTCCCGGTTGTTTTTTTTTTTTGCGTCCTTCTTGCGAAAAACTCTGCACACTTCCAGGCGACATGCGGCAACAGTTGCTAGGAGAAGAGCAGAGGACGAACGACAAACTAGAATGGGGAAAAGGACAACGACGAAGCGAAAGGCGGGAAGGTCGGGCAGGACGAGCGGTCGAAGAATTAGGAATAAGAGAAATCCCAGACGAATGAGACGAGCGATGACGAAACGAAGCAGAGTAGAGAAAAAAGGGAAACGTCAAGAGGTTGGATAAAGGACTTAAAGGACAGTTGTATTTGTGCTATGCTCATGCTGTTTAACTTAATTGCCTTTTGACAGTCTCCTTGTTCATAGCAAATATTTTAATTAAACAACTTCGAGACAAATTTCATCGCAAGAACGACGCAAACACTTACACAGACACCCACACACAGACACCCACACACACACACTCCCACTCACAGGCACGTACACAGCGATACCTCGCTGGCATACGAAATTCACCAAATTCCCTTCACAGCCAATTTCATGGAAATTTCTATGCGCAAGGTCGGAGGAGCAGAGTTCAATAAGAGGACGAAGGACGGTGACGATGAGGAGGTTTCGAGGAAAGAGGTTTTTCTCCCTTTCCGATGTATTCAGCATCTCTCCATGTACACATGCCGATCGGAGCCGACAGCAGAAACTCTTGAGAACAAATTAAAATTACTTTTCAATTATGCGGAGAATTCGCCTGCGTCTGCGAGGGCATGAGGGAGAGACGTCAACAAAAACGACGAAGAAACAACAACACAAATACCATATTGAAACTGGTGGCATTCGCCAGATAAGGAAAGGGTGCGGAATCTCTCTCGGCCTCCCTCTCTTTCGCTCTACCCTTAAGACGAAATTAGGCATCCTTTATTCATGGCTTCTTCCTGTCGCCCCGTCGCTCCTCGCTCCCAGTCTGTCTTCGCGCCGTCTCCTTCCGGAAGGGCTTTCGTCGTACAAAACGATCCATAAAAATGTTTGTGCTCCGGGAGAAAATTTGAAGCTTCCTCGAGGGCCCGCAACCGCGGAGGGACGGGCGGGCCGGCGGATTCCGCGGGCTGCCAGGGCTGTCGCGAGACGCGTGAATAGAGCCATAAATAAAACAAGCGGTGGATGGGAGGGGATGGGGATGGGCGGTGTAAGGAAGTTGGCGAAGGAGACATGAAATGTGCGACGAGCCAATTTTATGTCCTCGACGCAGTCATAACAAGTGCTCGGGAAATCCACCTACAAACCGTCGCCTACCCAGAGACCCAAGGCCATCCAATGGGTGGGGTGGCCCCTCCCACAATTGTGGGACTTTTTATCTTGCTCCCACGTCAGGCGGATTCGCGACCGATGTGTGCGAAAATCCTGAAGGGAAAATTTATCTCGTCGAAAAACGCAAAAATTGAAACTTGAGAAAGTTTCCACCGAGTTGGCGCGGAAATTCAAGCGTGAGAGGAAGAAAGACGGAGCAGGAAAAAAAAGTATAGAATTTCAAAAAAATTATTTCCAGCTCCGGTTAGAGTGCAGATGGTGCTGAAGGAACCTCGGAAAGGATCCACGAGTTCTGGAAATTTCTATCGCAGTCAAGAAATCTGTTTAATGGCGGAAGGAATTCTCTTTAAAGAATGAGAGCACAAGTCATTAAATTGTGAACTCAGGTGATTCCTTCAGACGCCTCCACAGATCCCTCACAAAGCCCACATCGTAAGAGTTAAATCGAGGGGTGAAAAGAATACTTTAAATGTTCCCAGACGATGAAAGCTTTGCGTTCTCCTCATAGGTAATTTATACGAAAAACAATAAATCTACAAAGAAAAGAAAAAATGGATCGTCAAAAAAATCATGCCTGAAAAATATTAATCACGAAGATTTATGAAATTTCTAATGCTTCTCTTGATCCCACCGCCCAGCTCTAATTCGGGGCAATAAAAGGCCCATTAAAGCCCACACGAGCGAACAGAGATGTCAAAACAAACTCCAACGATGCGAGGGAAAGTTTTTATTTTGTAATTTATGAGGTTTTCCGGACATTTCATAAACAATCCGAAACGTGCTCTTTTCGCCAATGAACGCCACTGTGAAGAGATCGAACAGAAGGGGTTTTAAAAAGAATACCAAAAATGCGCACCACAAAAACAAACACGGAAGTGTTTGGAAAATAAACACCGACAAAGTGAGATAAAGAATAGGACAAATTTTAAATACAAACAATTTTTCCACAAAATAATCACAAAAAAGTGTCCACAACGGCTTAGCGAGTATAAGAAAATTCCCAGGACAAAGTCTCCGAAATTGCCCCAAAAACGTGGAAAAGCCCCGACAGCGAAGTTTCTTCATCTTCGTCCGACAGTTGGAGAGGTTTTTGAAAAATGAGTCTATTTGGTGGAAGCAAGGGATAAAGGGGCAGACGGCGCAGAGGGGGAGGCGAGTGACGGCGAATAGACAGAAGACTCTGGGGATTTGCAGGATGAGGAACCGAACCAGAGCAGATCCAGATCCAGACCCACATCCAGAGGCAGAGGCGGAGGCAGACAAATCGATCATTAATAACCATCAAAATCGGGCTAATGTCTTTGCTGCGAACCGGGGCGCCTCCGAATGTAGGGCGCGAGGGAGGCCGGAGCAGGGAGGAGGGAGGAGCGACGGGACATAAATACGTCGACGAAATCGTAAATATTTCATTCATCGAAGCGAGGGGGTGGGAGAAGTTCGAGGGCGTGACGCATGAGGCAGGACGACTCGAGTGTCGTCTTTGGTTGTAATTTTGAGAGGGAGGTAAGGAAATAGAGCCAGAAAGGTAGAGAGCGAAGAGGGATGAAATGATTATCGAGAGCACACCAAAGGACCGGTGAAAGGAATCCTGAGGTTAAGTGCTTCGGGTAAGGTGAATCGAAAATTCATATGAGAAACTTGCCAATTTTGAGTTCGCAAAAAACTGGTTACAAATTATTTCAAACAATATTAAAAGAAGAACACAGAATTCAGTAGGAATTTATGAAGAAAAGATGGAGAAAATCAGACGCCTTAATCATTCTTTGGGGAAAACGCTCCAAAACTAAAGCTCTGTTGGTACCAGCGAAAGCCGCAACTGAGGCAGCAGGCGATAAAACGAAATGGGAAGCTAAATGACAACAACAATAGCACCGACAACAATAGCAACAACAAAAGAAACGAAATTCCAGCAGGGGCAGCGGGAACAAAAACAAACATGCAGGAGTCACACACATAAAACTTCTACACCACGCCATCATTTTTTATGAAGTGCTTACAACGTCCCCAATCTGCATGCCTCCCATTCCCATTCAGGGCCCCGAGGCCCCCATCAGCCGCTCCTGGTCCAACTCCACCTATCTGCCGGTCGTAGGAAAATAGAGCCACGCATTGTTGTTCACGAAAATGTTGTCTTGTTTCTAATTTATGTGCCGACCTACCGCTCGCTTCCTCCACCACTGCCGCGGCTGCTCCACGGAATGAGCTTGTAAGTTCTTCTAAATTTAAACCTGAATCCGGCTGTCTCAGAAACTGCAGCATGTAGTTTTTTGTTGCTCTGCCTAAATTCCGCCCCGTGGACATCTTTATGTGGGCGTCAACCGAGGGCTCGCGAGGTTAATGTGAGTCAATTAATTGTTTCGTGTCGTCTGCGCCTGTGACGGAGCTGTTTTGCCTTCTTGTTTTCCCTCCCGAGGATGTTTTTCAGATGAGCTCAATTAATTTGGCGAGAGCTTCTCGGAAGCACGCGCTCGAAATTCATCTCCAGGCTGACGTGAAAGCATCAGAAACTTCAAAACTTCATTAGTACAATGAAATTCAATTAAAAATAGAACAAAATAGAACAAACAAGTCATTAACAACGAAACCAATAATGGACACAAATAATGGATTTAATATTGATAACATAAAATGCATCAATCAATAAAAAATATCTATTGTTGAAACTGAATTCAATGTTGCAAAATTGAATTTAAGAAATAAATAAAAATAATCAATTAATTCCTCGACCACAACGTAATTCACCGAAAAACCATGTAAATTATCGGACATTAATCAGCTACATGTTAATTACCAACAGTTGATCAATTACTTTTATCAATGGTTAGGGATTATCATATATTTTTAATCATGTTTTGTTGTTTGAAAAAATTATTTCAATTAATTTTGGAAATGATGCGATAAACAGGAAGCAAACACAACAAACAACGGTCGTAAAACCAGACATAGACAAATGCACACACACACGCCCAAAATGCTGTTCACTTAATTAAAATTTTAACGATGTTCTGGCGTGGGAAAAACTATAAAAACAACAATAAAAAGGGAGAACCATAATAAAACAAAAATAAACAAAGGCAAATTAACAGAAGCCAAAAACAAAACGAATCCAGAGCGAACAAGTGGATGGCATTTTCAACAACAGTGGAGCTAAAAGCAAAACTGAAATAAAAATATTAAATAAATGGAGATTTCAATGATTAAAACGTCAACATTAAACAAATACGATAATCAAAAGGTTTTTTTATATTTCTGGATGAAATATAAAGGAAGCGACAAGTGTTTATTTAGCAAATTTTAATTAACTACGTGTAATAATGGGAACGTGGGAAAATGATGTCGAGTCCATTAAATCAATCGCAATGTATTGGATTTGGTAGCTGTTGGCATTAATTACGATTTCGCGCCGGTGACATTTAAGCGGATTTGCTGATCTGTTACACGCTTCGATAAGTTTCAATAATTTCACATTAAATGTTTTTGCTTGCACTATTAATATACCTGCTGTGATCTCGATATGTTAAAAAGTTCTTCGGCTTTTATCCAAAAAATTCCCCATAAATCATGCATCCCTCTCTGTCCCACGGATCCACGAAACAGATCCCTGAGCATATCCATAAATCTGTGCTGCGGACGAATCCGAAATTTTTCACCACTCGGAATTTTCTTGGTTTCCCTCGAATTCCATTGATTTACATTTCAGCAAACGTCCAAACACTCGCCACCCCCATCCACGCCGCAGTCCCCGCATCGTCATCATCGCCATCAGCGGGTTCTCGATCACCCGCTTCTCCTCCTGCAGTTCTCTCTATCTCTATCTCTCCAACACTCCACCGCCGACCCCTTCCGAAGCATGCATTTGATTATAAAGCATGCATTATTCTTCATTCCACTCTCGGCTGCGGATCCGATGCTGCAGCGCATCAATTGCTGACCTCGATTCGATTTTCACTCTTTTTGTTTTGTACTTCGAGAGGGAAGAACACAAAAACACAAACAATGTACGGCGATAGACGGCGGGAGGGGGGCGATAGAGCGCGAGGGAGATGCATGGATGGAAATTGTCTGCAGTTATTTTGGGAACTCGTTCGGTGGTTGTTGGTGGAATTCTGAAAATGTTTGCACATTCTGCTAAGTACTCGCACGTGAGTTTTCGAGAATCGAGCAGGGAGCTCAAGGTTTCTAGCGAGGACTTTGGCCGAGTGGGCGCACATGGCGAGGAATATGATGCAGGAAGTGTGGAAAACGCATGGACTCATGAAAGGCCATGCGATAGCAAGCTAAAGAGTGCATCAAGGTCTAGAACCATAGCCAGATCTTATGCCGTTTGCTCTTTCCAGGCTCCTAGACCTCGCATTTTCTCCTTTAACAATGCATTCTCTGACTTTAATGTGTTGACCTTAAAGTAGCACAGGCAGGAAAGTCTTCTCCGCCCTGACGAGTTGGTTCCGAAGACCGAAGAGAGCCACATGAAGGACTAATAGAGCCCTGAAGTTCATTAGAGCAGATTTAATCAACGGCGCAACAGGACTAAATGAACCGAAGCGCGGGCAGAGAATGGGGACAGAGGACAACATGAGAATCCGAGCAGCCAGGCGGAGCGAGAGCGAGAGCGGAGTAGAGAGAGGGAGAACGACAAGGGTACGAGGGCAGGGCAAAGAATCCTTTCGGCAATAAACATAAATTATTTGCGCTTAAATTGGATGCCAACTTGATGAAGATGCTGCTGCAACGTCCAAGGGAGCGATTGAGAGGGAAAGGGAGAGGGAAACGGAAAGGAGAGAGTGAGAAGGACTGGGGCTGAAATTGATAAAACAAACAAAGCAACGGGGCTGGAGGAAGTAATGAAAGGAAACCCGAAAACGGGGAGGAGAAAGAATAAAAAGAACAGGACGGCGGACGCTGATGACGAAAATTACAGCAAAGCAGGGAGAGAGGCTGAAGGAGAAGGAGAAGAGGAGCAACAACAACCACAGCAAGAACAACAGATCAAGGGATAATTGCAGGACAACAAGGAGAGGGAGAGAAAACCACAGAACAAAGTGAAGGCCGAAGAGGAGGGAAAGAGGAGGGAAAGGGCGGGGAGGGCAGCGAGCGTGATCGGTGGGCGGAGAAAGGTCACTGGGTTGAGGGAGGCGGGCAAAAGAAAAAATGCTGGTGGCGGCTGCGGCCGTGGCTTCGGCTTCGGCTGGCGACGTTCAAGTGTAATCATGGAAATGAAATTGAATACCGAACAAAGGCAGATCCGTCAAAGGCGTTGCCAGATGGCGGACAGCGTTCGCTGCAAATTTGCCTCAGGTCGAGGCGCCGTGGATTACCTTGGGACGCTGCTAATGGTGGGCTGGAGGTCGCTGTGAAATGAGCTGGAAGATGAAAGTTTCGTTCCAGCGTCTGAGTGTAGGCGAGCTGCAGAAGGCCAGAGAGAGGTGGAGCGAGTGAGGGGAGGGAGCGAGGGAGCCAAATTTCTCGGGCCCAAGCGCGTGGCCTGCAAATGCGAAAAATCAATTCTCCTCGAATCCTTCCTGGAATTCGGCGACGGCATCAATTTATGAGAAAGCCGGCTTTTCCTCCAAAATCGGCCCCAATTTTCCCTCCCTCGGTCCCCACGTGACGCCTCCATGTCGTTTCCATTGTCGACCGTCCCTGTCCTCCTGATCGCCGTCTCGCATTGAAGTCTTCGCTCGTCTTCGTTCTCTTCCACACGAGTCGTCCGGCTGCGTTTGATGTCATTTTCGTCAGAGTATCTTTGATTTATCTACGTCGATATCGCAGACACATCCGTAGTCTTGACGTTTCACTCCAGCGTCCCGCGCTCCCATCCGCCTTCGGTGCGGCTTTGACTTCTCCTTCACCTTCTCCCCCTGCCTCCCACACGACGTTCTGCCTTATCTGCCTATGTAATTTCCTTGCCTTCGTCACCGTGAACTGGCGTCACGTGAACTTCTTCCTGTCACCGGGAATTTACGTCTGCCTCTCGAACGGCGCCCGGCCCTGCCACGAAGATGCCGCCGAATCATCTCCCAGCCAACCATCGATCCATCCGTCGGCCCCTCCACCCATCCAGCCAGAGCTCGGTGGAATTTCGAAGTTTAAAATTCCTCCACTGTGCCGTCGACGTCGGCGGCGCTGTCTCGCTCTATCAGGTCTACCCTTCGCGTCCCTGCCTCACTCGTCCCTGCACCTTCGTCGCCTTCGTCGTCTCCGTCATTCTCGGCTAGAACGCTAAACCGATGCTTATCTCGATAAAATATAATTTCATTGAATTGATTTTTCCAGGCATCGGAATTACGTGATAAAAATACGAAATTAGCTGGCGACCCACGGTACGATACGGTGCGATATCGTATCGTATTTTCCGTGGGATTATATGTCAGTGTTGTTGTTGTTGTTGTTGTTGTTGTGCTTCCTGGCGTTGTAATTGTTGTTGCATTTGTCGGCGTCGGCGTATTTATAGTTTAATGTCTTGTAGTTGAGATCGAGACCTGGGATCCAACACGAAACCAAACCGAAAATCCGTCAGCCCCAAACGTGCTGAAGTGGAAAAAGGGAATTTTCAAAGAAATTACAACAACCACAACAACAATCACAACCACAATCACAAAAACAACGAACAAAACAATACACAGAAGCTCAGTAGCAGAAGCAGAAGCAGAAGCGGAAAAGGCAATTCAACATTTGGCGCGAGTTTCAACGCAAGGAAGAGAGAGAAGGAGAGAGAGCGCGAAAGGAATTTAATTCAATAGAATTCAATGACTTGGCAGATGAGAGAAAGGAAAATTAAGGAAAAACGATTGGGCGGAGTTCAAGTGAGAGAGGACAGGGAGAGGAAGAGGGAGAGGGAGGGAAGCGAAGAAAGAAAGCATTTCACGAAACTAGGGGTTTTGTAATAAAGATAAAATAGTGAAACTACCTCAAGTCGTTCCATTGTTTGCTATCGAGTTACAGAACTTCAATACAGTTCGCATACCATTTGGATTAAAATAAAGCTCTGACAGTTCGAATAAAAGTTTTAAGGAAAAAAGTACGAGTGAAACATTGAAATCTTTCTATTTTAAAAGCATAAATTTTCACATTTTAAACAATCAAAACAAAGTAAATAATTCTTAATTACTTTCTTTTTATCAGTTCAATCAAATTTCCAAATAAAATTTTCAAATATCTTTTTCTTGCCAATACCCAGCACAACAAGAGTCGTCAGCAGCAGCTGCCGTTGCTGCCATTATTGAGAACTGTTTAAACAACATTTTTCCCCGGGCAAATACGCAGTTAAATGAAAGCGATGAAACAAAACAATTGCCACAAAAAATATTGGCCTAATTCACTAAAGCAAACAATAATATCGAAAATGGCAGGATAACAGAAACAGACACAGAAACAGCAACAACAATGACAAGAACGAGAACAACAACAGTGGGAACGAGAGCAACATCAGCTGCCGTCGAGTGAAAATAATCCTTAAATCCAATAAAAACAAACATCAATAATGGGAAAAAATCATAAATAATACACAAACACCCGATGTTTTAAAGAAAAAGCTAACAAAAATAACGAATATGATTCGAAATATGGGCCAACGGGCGAAACAAAAACAAAAGCGAGAGGAACCCCGAAAAAGCCAACACCATAAACAACAACAACAGTCATGTTTGCAGAGTAATTTGTTGAAGGTGGAAAAAAGTCACAAAGGGCCAAAAGCGGGCGGCTGAGGGAGGGAGATCGAGAGAGAGAGAGAGAGGAACACCCTGGACATTTGCTCTCGAGGGCCAGTTCGAGAGGTCATGGGTTCGAAGGACTTTTTGATATTTCCATAAAGATTTTTTGTCCTCACTTCTGTCGCTGGTTCCTCGTTGTTTTTGCTGCTGGTATGTTGTTGCTTCGTCCCTGATTGGGTTTGTTGGCTTCTGTTGAGATTCCAATGCTGTTGCTGTTGTTGTTGTCGCCGTTTCCCTTTTCGCCAACAAGGACTTTCCGCAGAGCGCTTCCGCTGCCGGCCGGAAGTCGATTCGCTCACCCGTGAAGCGGGGAGATCAGCGAGTCGGAGCCGACGCAGAACGGGGGACGAAATCATATTTCACCAATACATCGAAATAAATGTTTATCTCGGACAGGAGGAAGTAGGGAGCGGGCCAGAGAGAGAGAGAGAGAGAGAGAGAGCGAGAGAGCGAATGCAGGGGCGGAAGAAATCAAAGAAATTTCTCTCCCGACGACGACGGCGACGACGTGCGTGCGTGCGTGCGTGTGAGTGGTTGCAATTTGTAACGGCCCTCGTGGTCCTTGAGGATTTTCCCACAAACCCACACATGCTGATGGCAACGAAAACAATAGCAACAACAACAACACCACTAGCACACACAAGAACAACAAACACGGGCCAAACATAAATAAATAAATAAACGAGTGGAAAAATGAATTCGCTTGACTTAATTTACTATTTCCCCGCACCCAGGTCCGAGGTCGTCCGGTCCGCCCGTCACGGCGCCAGGATGCGCCGCCTCCTGCGCGTCGATGTCGGCGTCGGCGTCGATCGAACATCCTGGGCCAACGCTTTGTTTGTGGTTCCTCTTACGTGCCTGCGAGAGGACGGCGGACGGCGGTCGGTCGAGCAAATCTTGCGGGAGGTCGGAATGGATGTGATTTCTGGGCCTGTGTTCGTGTTCGGGTTCGTGTGTTTGAAGGCCATGCGTGTGTGTCTGCGGGACGTGGTCCGTGTCCGATTGTCGTGTGTGTGTGTGTGCGTGTTTGTGTGCATGCTCCATTTATGTCTTGATTTCGCATTCGTTCCGAAAATCACGTTCATACGTTTGTTGCTTCCTGCTGCCTTCCTCCTCGCCCCCTCTTCCTCGCCCACTTCCTCATAGTCATTCTTCGGGGGAATTTGTCTCTCTCGCTTGCACTAGCCCTATCTCGTTCTCTCCCCCTTCCACCTGCCCTGCTCCCTGCCCCGTCGTCCTTTGACTTCTCGTACAAAGCATCTGAGTTCTGCCCCAATTTTGCTGCTCCTGCCATGGTCTTGTTGCCGTTCTCGCGTTGCTACTCTTGTTGGCATGAGCAATGAAGGAAGATTAGCTGCAGGTAGTCTTCTCTGCTTCTGTCTCTGTCTCTGTCCCTCTCACTCACCCCATTCCCCTTTTCCCGTATTTGTTGCAGCTCCACTCGTGTTTAGTCGTCGTGCTCAAGTTCCAGTTTCATGCGAGATGCAGCTCATATTTTGACAGCGCTCCAGGTGAGCGACAGAAAAGTGTGCAAGTGAGTGGGAGAGGGAGGGGGAGCGAGAGGGGAACGCGAGTGAGCGAGCGAGGACGTGTGGTGATTAAAGTTTCATCAGAGAGAACGAGAAGTGTCAGGGGATCTCGGCAGTTCACGAGTTCACGGAGAGTTTGAACATTTTTAAGCATGTGAAATTCTCCGTTGCCCCAGTTGTGAAGCCTTCGGAGTCTTCAATCAAATTCACAGAGCCCCTAAGAGTATTCAAAACTCCAGCCAAAGATATCTTTAAGGACATAAAATGTTTGCAATACAGTTGAAGAGATTCTTAGCCATTAAAGGTTGGAAAATAAATTCGAATTTTGCTTAAAATTTCATACATTTTGTACTTTTCATACAAACATTTCTTTACTTATTATTTTCTTATTATTTCAAAGTGAAAATTTAATTTTTAATTTGTTCAAAAATTGCACAAAAAATAGGAAAATCCTTTTCAACATCTTTAAATCCTTCCACCACAATTTAACGAACCCATCCCTAAACGAAAAATGTCTGAAAAATCGCCCAGTACAGGCAGAGGTCACGAGGTCGAGGAGCAACAAGGTCCTGATACCCACAAACGCACACAACCAACGGAGCAGCCACGGCGTCCATCACTTCATGTGCACAGGATTCTGAACCGAAAATTGGGGGAGTCGGCGAGGGAAAGAGGAGGGAAAGGGAAGAGACGACCGTATGGAGGAGAGGCGAACAGTGCGAACAGTGAAAGCGAAAGGGAGGCAGCTGGCGGGTTGGCGGGCGAAGAAAAACAGCCGGCAACAGTTTAAAATAAACTCGCGCGCCAGGGAATGAGGACAAAAGAACGACTGCATAAATAATTGCGCTTTTTATAGACGCAATTACATGCTTCACACACACACACACACGGCCGAGTGCGGGGGGGGGGGCCTGGGGCAGGAACTAACCTCAAACACGCTCTGCAAAAACGAATCCTCCGACAGGGGGAGTCAGGACGAGAGGAGGACATTTTTGGCGAGAGCAGGACGCGCAGCATATGCGCGGCACGTTTTGAATTATAAGCTGGCAGCAACACCAACAACAACAACAGCAGCAGCAGCAGCACTCGCCCATACATAATACATGTCGCTGCTCACAAACACACAACACAGACACAGACACACAGACTCACAGCCACTCGCCTCTATGCACATTCATAAAAATGTAAATAAATAAAAAATGTGGAGCCGGAGTCGAAAATGCCCAACGAGCGGCTGAACGGCGAAGGACGGAGCGATGGAGCGAGGGAAAGAGGGAAAGAGGGGGGGAAAGAGAGAGTGAGGGGGAGCCGTGCAGAGCCAGGAGGGCTGTGGGCAGGAGACAGGGGCGGCGATGGCGGCGGCAGCGAGTTCCGAGCACTCGACGCGACGCGGAAAACACTTTACAAGGACATTTCTCATATCCCGGCCCGACTAACGGCGGCCGGAGGACCCGAGGACTAGAGCAGGACGACGTCGGCGGCAGAGGCGACAGGCGGAGCCCCCAGAAGGAGGAGGGGAGACCGAGGGGGCCACGAAAAACGGCAGATAAAATCACGGCCTCGCACACCCTGCACATATGCTGCGAATTTAACGCTTTTTCACATGTTGGCAGGACGAAAAAATCCCAAAAACAACTCCGACACCGCCACTAACCATAATAAAAGGAACACCAACGCCAGCAACAACAACAGCAACAACAAGAGAGCGCGTGGCATCAACGCGTGGCCGTGGTGTTGATAATGGCGTGCCGCATGCCAGCCGAAGGAATGTGGAGAAGGCGCGAGAGAGACAGAGAGAGGGAGAGATAGGAAGAGCCTCGACGGAGGAGCGGAGGCGGCACGAAAGGAGGCGGGCGAGGAGCCAGAGGAAGACCGGGGCGGCGTCGGCCGAGGAATTGGCAAAATAAAAACGCACGAAATGCAGTGGGGCGGCGCCGTAAATTATGCAATAAAAAATCACGAACGAAATCGCGAGAAAAATGCTCCCCGAAGCGGACGCAGGACGAAGGCGAGCCCAATGAAGACAAAGGAGCTAATCGTTGAAGCCTGATGAACTCAAATGCATGGGGCAAAATCTTTATGATAAAAAATATGGACTTAAGCACACGTCTGAAGAATTGAAATTCAAATTTCTAAAGTAAAATTCTTTAAAACCTGGAATAATGTGAAGAATAAAATCCACGAGAAAGGAAGAACGTAAAGGTTTAAAAATATAAAAATAGCGTTAAGTAAAGAGAAGAAAAGTTCAAAAATTGCCGACGATCCTACCAAATCGTAAAAACAACTACAAAACAGTAACCGAAAAGATTCCCTCAGCAATCGTATTTTCAGGCCGATTACGGGGCGGAGAACGAGCGGGAGGATGGGAGGGAGGGAGAGAATAAAAAGCGAAAGCTGAAATTATCCTGGCACAGTTTGCCTGCTGAGTCGCGCATGTAAGTGTGTGTTGGTGTGAGTGTGAAGAGCAGATGATGTCCTTATTTTTTCGCATTTATTTTTTCGTTCCTTTTTTATATTTTTTATTTTTCGTTTTTTCGCTATTCTTTCGTATTTTTGTATTTTCGTCTTTCGATCTTATTTTTTCGTTTCTCTTTAGATTTTCGAATCCGGAATCAGCTCAGGCTCGATTGGTGGGTACAGAACGGCTCTGTGTACGTCTGTGTATATGTGTGTTTGTGTGGGTTGAGTAAGTCCTTGTAGACATGTACATGTCTAGGGGAGTATTTGTGGCAAACGGAAGTAGCGTCTGCCGGAAGTTATGGCCGAGTAAATGTTCCTTTAAAGCTGTTCGCACAAGGGTTTCGCGTCGAGTACAGAAGCGAGGGAGCGAGCGAGAGGGCGGGGATCAGTGCCGAAGCACGGCAGAGCGAGAGACTCCGAGACAGACTTATGGTGCGAAAAGCGTGCCGCGGGAGTAATTTATAGAAACGCTCGTGGAGAGTAGTGCAAATGTGCGAAAAAATGGCTGAAGATCACGAGAAGAAGTGCCGAAAGTCGGATTCGCGGTAGTGAGTGGCAGGGGGAGGGGGTGAGGGGAGGCCGGAAATGGGGAAAGTAAAATGGGAAAAGCGCGGATTCCATTGAAGTTTTACGAGTTGAGGTTTACGCAGGAAATTAAGGCTGGTTCCTTAAAGGAATTTTAAAAAGCAATTATCCCAAGCTACAAATAAACATTGCTTAAATTGAAAAAAACGAATAATTAATAGTCAAATACAATTAAAATTTAATTTTTAAATTTTGTACCTACTCAAATCGCACCACAACACGAAGAGAAATTGAAAGGCTGAATTTAGTCCCTGGTAAAAACGAGAATCCCGCCGAACAAATTTAAATTCGAAGAGAGCTTGGGCAAAAACACAAGCCACTAACACGACACGTGAGAGGCCCGGTTTAATTGAATTAAATTCGTTTGGAATCAGCAATTATTAAATAAGCGCCAATTGGTGGTGGGGCGGACGGACGGCACGAGCAATTGAAATTATCCTTAGGGGCTTGTGTTATTATTTTTGCTGGTGAGTTTGTCGGCGAAAAGCGTTATTGTTGTTGTTGTTGGTAGTGGAACAAAACACTTGCGGACACGATACTCCAACACGGCTTAAAGTCAGGCTACGATAGAATTATTTTGCGATGGGTATTCCTTTTCCTTGTAGTTGCTACTGTGCGATTGTTGTTGTGATTTTCGTTGTTCTTGTAAGGTTTGTCGCCGTCGCTGGGACTCTTTTTGTGGCTAGGGTTCTGGCTATTGTTGGGATTCTAATTGTTGTTTCAAACTAATGTTAAAATTAGTTGTTAACAAGTGTGCTAATATAGCAGAAGTGGTCGTAAGCGGCTTTCAAGGCATGTTAAGAGGTAACACATACACAGCCGCACACGCACACGCACACCCCTTCAATCGCCCACAGAGACACAAATGCACAACCACCCATGCACGCTCTAATCCACATCACCCATACACGTGGAAAACAATTACAGGGATCGCGGCGACTTCGTTTCATTTCAGGCCGACTCGAGGCTACTCGAGGTGCAGGCTGTTGTTTCTTTGTTGTTGGTATTATAATTGTTGTTGTTGTAATTGTTGTTACTTTTGTACATTGACCCGGTTGCAATTGCCATTAAATGGCTTTCAGCACGCAACGTTGCAACTGTAAATGTGATTTAAAACTTTTACGGATCTCATTTTCACAACTCCCTCTCGTTCTCACGTTTCAAGTCTTCGCCACTCAATCACTCCCTCTCTCTTTCTTCCTATCTGGCTCTCCTCCCTCGTCATTCATAATTTGCACGTAGTTCCCCAATAGATGTTGAACATTGCACATTATTCCTGAATGTGAAAAGCCTCAAAGCTCTTGTCGTCCTCTTCCTTTACTATCAAAAATCAATTAGCAGTCGTGGTACAGGGTGAGAGTGGAAGAGATGGCACTCATCAAATGTTTCCTCCACACATTAAGTGCACGAGGATGTCTGGAAAATGACATTGGTCAAATATTTGCCGTTGTTATTGTTTCCATTGTCTTTGTTTTTTTAGAAATTGTCGCTGTCGTTGCTGTTACAATATAATAATAGTCCCGGCTTTCATTAAATTAGTGCTGATGTCGAAGTACGAACAAGAGATGGATCGATGTTGACGAAATCACGGTAGGTAGAGATCCATAAAGTTGTAATAATTGGAATAGTCACGGCTAATGGTAGGGTAGTGGAGAGCAAATTAAGAAACCTATGTAGTAAAGAAGACAAGCAAAGTAATTGATAGAGTTTTGATTACTTCTGTGCTGAGAGGTTTCCAGGAATGTGGTTTCATCATTCAATTGGTGTATTGGTAGTGTTTCATTGTTTAACCAACTCAAACTTGTTTGGCAAATCTCAGGAAAGATAAAATTGCAAAAAATATTAATACCAAATTCATTAAAATTCAAAATTAATGCATTGGATGCCTTTTCATTCCACATGAAAATTAAAAGGAAAATCCCATTACACTAATGCAGGTGTTTTCTAGGAAAAATCGGAAAAACCCTCGAGAGTTTCAACCAATTAACACTCAATTTACCTTGACTGGTCAAGTTCAGTGCAAACCTCATGAGAGAAAATCAAAAATGAAAGGGTTCCAAATACCACAATTATTACAAGGACGAAGTGGCTTAATTGACCAGATTGACTTGTCCTTGAGCCAAGGAGGCCTTGAAACCCCCAGTTACTTCGAAGAAGCCCCTAATTCCGAATATTCCTCGCACACACTGCACCAGCACCTACTAATCAACGCGATTATGATTATTTCCCAATCACTAGCACCGTTGGCAACACGTGCATGAATAATTCCATCTCACATGCTCACATGGGTACGGGCAAAGCTGTGGACAAAAAACACTCATTACTTTCCACTTAGGCCACCACCGCGACCGCGACCGCGACCGCGTCCGCCCACCGACCACTGCCCCGCCCCGGAACCCAGTTCTACTAGTCGACTAAGTGGGGCCCGATGATGTCGACTCGATGATTCGCAATACCGGGCGAGTGTCATGCGTGACTGACTCGGCCGGCGATCGCGATTGAAACATTAACGGCGTTGTAGGTTTTCGCCCGGAACGTCGAACAACCGCGGAACGACACACATCTGCTCTGGTGTTCGATATCGGGGTGTCTGGTGGAACAACAACAACAACAACAACAACAACAACCACAACAAAGTCGCCCAAACCGAGGCTCGGCACCCAACGAAGAGTCGGGTGGAAAGAGAAAAATCACAAATAATTGTATTCAAAGTAATGGTGGACGAAATGAGAAAATGCTTTTAGGGGCGGTTTTCCAACTGAACGACTGAATGAATGGGCGAGTGAGTGATTGAGGGAACTGACTGGTTGATGGAATAGTTCGGCCGAGCTGGGTGAATGCAATGGTGACATTTGTTTGACTCTGCCGTTGACATGACTTTCTGATTACGCGCTCACCCCGAATGAGATTAAAATTCGATTATTTTCAATTATTGTGTTACACGCACTACAAATGCGTTTTTCCAAGCGGGGGATCCAGGCCAGCCAGTCCATGGGACGGGTCAATGACGTCATTGTCGCCGATAATTCAATGACACACTTGAGTCTCTCGACGCCAGCGAACAGATGAGCGTTCGGGGAACCGAAGCAGGGCCTGGGGTTCGAACCCTATGTTGGGAAAAGAAACATCCTCTCGAACTCACCTTCGTCTGCCGTTGCGGGGTGCTGCTCGGCCCGCGCCACGCCCACCAGCACCGTAATCCCAGAGAGCAGCAGCAGCCAGGGCGCCGATTCCGCTTTCGAAACACTCATTGTGGGTTTTTATTTCCGTTTGTGCGTTTTTTACCTCGATTTATTCGAAATTTTTGTTGAATTTTCTCTTGGGAAAATTATAAAAAATTATACACTGAAAATGTGGTGGATTTCATTCAACTTTAATCACTTCTCACGTTTCACTTTTCACTTCACATTGGAAATTCCTCGCAGGAGGCGGTCATAGTTCGATCAGTGGGCGGGATTTTCCCCGAGCACCATCTGGAAGGACATGCCGACTGTCGGAGGTCTCTGCAGTCGCTACAGTGGGACAGATTCTGAAAGGAGAAGAGGGAGAAATGATTTAGTTTTGACAGTCGGAAAATTGAATCCATTTTTATTTCGGAATAATGCTCTAGGCTTAATAATATTACATTTAAATGTTTGTTAATTTGTAACTATTTCTTCTAGTTTTGAATTAATTCATTTGATTAATGGGAATCGTTTTCAATCGTCTCTATTTCCCTTCGTTACAACATTCCTCCACCTTCTGAATGAAAATAAGGAAATTCCTAGCGGAGAAAATGCTTCAAGCCTTTCCTCGGGAATCTCCCCAGCCTCCAGCCGCCTGCCTCCGACCCCTGGTGCCCCACCCCCTTCGCTCGGTGTCATTCGTCGTTATCCTCGGGGAAGGCGCTGCGTGTCCTGAAAATGTCGCATGGCGAAATCAAGATGTGGTGACTGACAGCGAGTGAAGCGAACTCAACTCCCGCACTAGCGCACACAGGACCAACCACAACAACAAATCCGACGATGCTGCCCAACAACAACGAGCGATGGGCCAGGATATCCACAGGTAGGCAACAAATAGTTGTCTTCGTCAGAGCTCGCAGGGCTCTCCGGGGAATTCCCCGATGATGTGGCTATTGTTGCTGCTGTTTCGGGTTTTACTGCTCCTGACATGGTTTCCCGTCAGACCCTGCCTCCCACGGCGCCCGCCCCCGCCACGCAGCAACTCAAAAGTATGTCAAAAGTATTTTTTTTCTTGTCTTCGTCCTCTCCGAAGAAAATATCTCAGCATTTAACGTTCTTACGCCCCGCCGCTGGGAATTACGAGAAGCGGGCGGTAGGATGAGCAGAAGAGCGGCAGGAGGGAGCACCGGAAAGAGAAAAAGAGTGTGGCGGAGCAGGCGAGGAGGTCGCGGTGCGAGGGAGAAGGAAATTAAATTCAGAACTGGAAGTTTCGTTGCTCGGGCAGAGCAAAAGGTATCGCCGAAAGTCCTTGGAGAACGGGGCTCCTTTATTAGGTGGAATTTTGACAGGCGCCAGAGGACGAGCCGGAGCCGGAGCCGGAGCCAAGACAGAGGCCGAGGCAGAGCGAGAGAGTGAGAGAGGAAGGGGAAGCAGGAGCAGACCGGGTGAAAAGAGTGGAAAAACTTGGCAAGAAGTTTAATTTCAAGTGAGAACATTTTCGAAAGGGTTGCGCCGGTATCTCCGAAGACGAGGAAGGAAGTTGAAGAAAGGAGGAAAAAGAGGTAGGGGGAGGTAGGCGAAGAGGGGGCGAAGTCTGGAGGATCCTTTAAATCGAGTGGGAAATGGGATTTCCCCAAAGGCTTCGCATCAAGGAAGCCGTAGTTAAATTGAAAAGCACTTGAGTCATAATTTCAATAATCGAGGGCGACGAGGACGGGAGCCAAGGGGGCGAGACAATTTTAATCAACTTTCGACTTAACGCGGCGAAGACGAGCAGCAGGAGGGTGAAAGAGAGGGATTCTGTATCTTAATTCTTATAGCAAACTAAACAAAGTAAAAAAGACGAACGAAATTAAGGAGGATTCGACAGGAAATATTTTGTATTCTCCGTGCTTTCGCTAGAAATTAGGAAAATTCAGGAAAATTATGACAATCCCGTTGCGTATAAATTGCCGGAAATAAAATCCCTTCATTTCGAAAACTCCTCTCTAGGGAAATTTCGCCGCCTTCAATTAGCAGCGAGCAGTCGCCAGTCGAATGTCGTCGTCGGAAACGACACGCTCCAAAAATTACCCATCTCTTTGTCCAACCCCCTTGGGTCAATTAACACCAGCGCCGCCCTCGACGGCTTCACGACCCCGGCCCGCCCGGCCTGACAACCCAATAAAAACGCATTTAATTCGACATTCGACGGTAGAATTAAAGGATAACAAGTGGACGTAGGACGAGAGCGGGGAAATTACAATGAAACATCACAAAGGCAACAAATGAACAAGAGTGACAGACCAAAAAGGACAACAAGCCAGTTTGAGGTCCTAAAATTACAACACCGAACGTTACGACGGCGAGAGGTGGAAGAACCACAGAAATTTCCCTCACAAATGTAAACAGCGGGGAAAAAATCAACCAGATGTCCGTCCTTTGGCCTTGCATTTGTTTAACTTGAATTCCTCAGGGCCTCGCTCGTCCGCGGGCCCCCTTTCGGTCGCCCCTCCCTCCACGACATGCAGTTACGTGTGGTGGAAACACGGGTGGTTGACATTTCCCTCTCCCTCTCCCTCCCCCGTTATCCAACTGCCTCCTTCTTCCCTCTCTATCTGGCTCACCTATCGCTGCAATTAAAGGCCATTTTTCCGAGTTCGAAATCTCAAGAGGCCGAGTGGCCCGAGGGACCCCAAGAGCACAGGGAGAGGGAGAGAGTGACAAAACATGCAAATGTAAACAATGAATTGTTGCTCGTTGTTGTTGTTGTTGTCGTCGTTGTTGTTTGTGGCACCGAAATATGTGGCCATAATTCTTCACGCCCTCTGACCCGACCCCCTCACGGCTTGCCGTCCCGCTCGCTCCCACTCCGACCCGCCATTAAAATCCCCTTCTGAGGATGAGTTCGTCGATAAGGGCGGGGAGGACGGGGGAGTGTTGGTCATTTTTCACCGGACTCGTCCTTGTCGCTGTCTCCGTCGCCCTCCCCGAGGACCTCTTTGTCCACAGCGACTGCATTCGCGTCCATTCTATGAAATAATAAATTATTTCACAAAGGACTCCTGACTAACAATGATACGGTCGAGTCCTCGCTCGGTCCTCCTCGTTTTTGTTGCTGTGTTGTTGTTCTTGTTTCTGTTTTTCGATATATTCCGCCGTTGATACGAGTATTTTTTGGCCTTTTGTTCTTCTTATCAAGATGCTAATTTGGAGCGATTTTTCACGCTTTAATTATGCCTTCATTAGGCCCGTGCCGCAGGAGTTATTAATACATCAACGCAATATCCTAACTAATAGCAGACCCGTGACCCCTCGCCGACGCTCCTGATTAGCCTGGCCAATTGGGTGGTCGGTCCTGCTGGTACCGGGACCGAATTAAAAAGGAATCGAGTCTCTATGGAAATTACGTTAATTTCGCTTGCGCTTTCGTTAGTTTCGATATACCAAAGTGGCATTGTTTTTGTTATTGTTCTTGTTCTCGATATTGTGTTCTCTCCTACACACAAAGTCCTCTTCACCATGCATATAATTTTTGGGAGTAATTGGTGTTTTCGTATTCATTGTAGGAATTATTGCTGATTTGTAGAATTACTTGATTAATGTTTCCTTTGAGGAATTCATTTCTCAGACCCGACCTTTGACCCGCTCCTTCTCTTCTACCTCTGGCTCGTCTCCTTCTTCGCCTCCGGTTTCCTCTGCTGCTTTTTAATTTCATTAATGTTTTACTTTTCCCACGTCTTGGCGTTTCTTTGAACTGCTTTCAGGGCCATTGCAGCGGATCTCGGATCGGATTCGAATTCGACATCTGGTTATTGTTCTTTCTGCTGTTCCCTTTCATTGAGATTTCTGTCTGTGGATTATTTTTTGTTTCTGATTCTCTGCGGTTGAGTTTAGATATTTGTTTCAGTTCAATATTTATTTCTGAGAAAATATTTCGCTGACATTATTCATTGACTTCCATCGATTGGTTTCATCATTTTCATTCATATGATTTGTGATATTTGGAAATATGAAAATTGATTTTATTATTGAATTTTGCATGTTTTCGTAAAGTTCTGACTATAAAAACTGAATTCCAATCAGAATTTCAGAATTCCTATAACTCGTTCTCAAACAATTTGAACCCAATCTGCAGCAGGGAATACAAAAGTAATAACAACAACAACAGCGATGACCACAACAATAAATTACCAGGAATATGGAGACAAAACACATTTAAAACAAACAAAATCCAGCGCCTGCAACAACGGCAATGGAGAGAGAGTCATTTACAAAAACAAAACGCCATTTACAACAATGCCATTAACAACAACAACAACAACAGCATCGGCAAGTTCAGCCCATAAAATATGAATAATTATTATTTATATATGTTTTCTCCCTCCCCCTCATTTAGACTGTGCACGTTCTCTCTCGCTCTCGAGCAGCTTCTATCAAATGATTTTTTATTTGCCTGGACTGGTCAACTGGCGGCAACAACAACCACAGGGGCATGGGGTGAAATGAGCAAAAAATGGTGGCAACAAATGCTACCAACTACAAAAACAACAACTATTTGAGGAACAACAACAACAAGAACGCCGGAGGCTCTCGACGAAGAGCTCAAGCCAAGGGTCCTTAACATGCTGGGCGAGTGTTGGTGTTGGTGTTTGTGCTCGGGTATGATCGCATTATTTATGAATGATAAATTTCTGCTACACATGCACTCAAACACACACAGACACGTTATTTCATGCCGCTGCTGCGGAACGGCACAAGCACAAACACAAACAAACACTCGAGCCACATGCATGAGTGGCCCGTGAAAGCGTGAACTATGATTGGCGGCCAGACCCGTTGTTGTTGTTGTTACTGTTCGATTCAATGATCCGCCTGTTGTTGTTCCTCTCGCTTTGTAGTTTTTATATTGTTGTTGTTGTAATTATTGTCCGCCCGCCACCAGCCGCCTGCCTGATGAGTCGCCGGGCGCCATGGAACAAGCGCTCCCTCTCCCTCCCTCTCACACTCCCGCACGGCCAGGCGCCGTCGCTAAAACAACAAAACACGGCGACCACAAAACAACAGCCAGGCCTAGAGGAAGGACTAAAACAACAACCACACATGCCACTCGTACATAAGGATTACGCCAAGCGGCAGAGGAAAACAAGGAGCGAAAAGTGGGGGAAAACAGGAAAGAATTGGAGAGAAAACAGAGGCCAACCAGGGGTCGTGGAGTCGGGTGGGTGGAGGACGGGGGCTCGGCCGGGGTCCTGCCGAAATAAGGCGAGTCCTGCCGGGCCCGTCGCCAGGTTCCGCCACCAGCCGCGGCCACCAGCCGGAGCTGAAGATGAAAGACCCAGCAGGTGTCGCCGAGGAGCTCCGGGAGCTCCAGCGGGCGGCAGGGAGGGGGCCGCGAGGGGCTTCGCTCTGGGCGACGGGGAAATTTATCATCAACTTTGCGTGATTGGCGGCGAAAGTTCACCTGGCGCCGCTGCAGGGGGCGGAGGCGGGGAGGGAGGGAGCGAGACGGACTCGCTTTCTCCTCCCGCCTTCTTCGTCGTTCACTCCTGCGGAAAACTTCCCCGTCGCCGCCTCTTGAGTATTCACAGTTTTACCGAGATTTGCACCTGAATTTAATGCGAAGAACCGAGTCAAGGCTCGATTCCCGAACCGCCACAATGGGCAGTCGGGAAAACTCGCGAAAGTCCTCGAAATTTGGTTGATTTAAAAACAGCAATTGAATTTCGTCACGGCGACTGAGGCGGAGCAACTTCCAGAATAGAACTCGTATACAATTGAAGAAAAGGTGTCTGGTGATAACGAGTTCCAGCGAATGCAGGAGGACGCCAGGAAAAGGACGGAACTCAGGGCTTCCTCGCAACTGATTCCTGACCTTCGCACAGAAACCTCCGAAACCACGAAATACGAAACATCGCCAGTGAAAAAACGCTCAAAAATATCTTTCCCCACGGAGAGAAAGATTTCCATCTGGCTTGTGAATTCCTCGAAATTCCGACGACCCCACTTCCGGCCATGGAGCCAGCCGGGGTCCCGCTGTCTGACCGGGCTCTGAGGAATTTCACGGGAGCTGAAGAAATGTCAGAAATGTGTTCTAATTACGTTTTGCCGACGAGTATCCTTTTGTCTGGTTCTCGTTCCTTGGGCTTCTCGTGCTCGTTTCGGCCTTTGCGCCCGTCTCAATTGTTGTTGCCACAAGCAGTTGCCGTGCTGGCGGTTGGCTCCAGGACCAACGCCGATTATAATCCTCGTTACGGCAGCAACTCCTTGTAATCCGTGCAATTCACACACATTCACGGTCGCACTCGGCTCTTTAATCCCGCTGAATACGAATTTTGGCGGATCCTTTAAGGATTTTTCACTTCCTCTCACACTCGATATTTCGGGTGGAATTTCGGATTTCGGATTTTTTCAACACTGTCACGCCTTATTTTTTGGCACGCGGTGTAAAAGCGGGGAGTTCGACAGGAGGTCGGCAGAGGCGGCGACCGACCAACCGACCGTCGACCGAATTCGCGCTCCCGCCGTCTCGCGGTTCGATTCGAAATCGCTGTCGTGTCGTTCACGTCGTCTCGTGCTCGTTGGCGTCGTAGTCGCTGTCGTCGGCCACGGATCCTGGCGTTCGCTCCCTCATGCAGGACTCAGCAGCGCGCGACGAGTACCAATTCGCTTGAATATCCCGGCAACACTGAATTGATTGAATTTTTCAAATTTATGAATTGCGTGCGCCGCCGTCGTCTGCACGACGCTCGTGTGGAACGCATTAACAATTCGGTCGTTCTTCGTTCGTTCGTGGTTCGTTCGCTCGTTCGTTGGTTCGTTTGCGCGCTGGCCCGCTCTCTCTCAGTCTCTCAGTGTCTTCGGCTCGCCGTCTCCCACTCGATGCTCTCTCTGCCGATGGCTGTGGTCACCGTCAGTGGACCGCGTTCGGCCGCGCTCTCGATGGCTCTCGGTGGTCTGTGGACTCGCTCTCATTCGGCGGCTGTCTCCCAATTGCTCTCTCTACATTTGGCGTTATGTGGAGCCAGTTGTCGGTGCTGCACAGGCGCATGGGCGACATGTTGCAGAGCATAGCAGGAAAACCTTTCCAAATGCATTCAAAAATTATATTTATTTTGAATTCAATTGATTTGATTCATTTTCGAAAAATATTAATAATGAAAAAAAAAATTTAATATAAATTTTTTCGTAATCCCAATAAAATAAATACAAATATTTCATTTTCCCAATACCAAAATGTCATTCACTTTTTGAATATTTCCAATTTTCAAATTTGAAGTTTGGTGTTTATTTCTCCCATGATGTCAGAACTTCCAAATATTCCAAATTCCCACCATCTGTTTGCCTTCTTTACACCCGCAACATGTTCAACGTGTTTACAGGGTCGGGCAAACATGTTGCAACTTCTTACAATTGGACTGCAGCATGTTGCTTCCTCCCACAGGTGCGTCCACAATGGGTTCCACTCGGCTTCCCTAAAGAGAGCAAGAACGGTTTACGATATTGCGCTCTCTTGGCTCAGGGTTTAATCACGTAAGTGTTGCGGCAACGTGTGGGTGCTGCATGGTAATTGTCAGCAACATTTGGATTTAGAACGTTCTGGGAAGAGACGGACTGAGAAACACAACACTAGCATTTTAAAATATGTTGCAATTGGATTTAAAATTATTCGACCATTTTTATTAAAATGGTTACCGGTAAAATGAACAAAAGGTTTTTGATTCAATATTTTTGTAAGTAATAAAAATTAACAAAAGTCAATGCGGAATTGGAAGAAACTCCAATGATCCCACTGAAATTAAATTAAATTTCCGCCCCTCGACGCCGTTGCCAGAGCGTGAAATAAGGCGGCGGAGAGGCCAGGCCAACGGCAGCGACAACAACAACAAGGCCGCAACAATAAAAAGACTCATTGAGCCGAAACGCTTCATTAATGTTTTCATTACCGCCGTCGACCTGGGCCGAACCGAACCGAACCGAACCCGCCCGGCCACGGCCCCGACGGCGAGGACCCTTTTCGGCCCGGCGACCCCGAGGACCGCTGATCAGGTGCATGCGAGAGTCATCAAAATTGAATTAAGGAAACATCACGGCCCAAAGGGTTGCTCGGCAATAATGCAGCAACAACAACAAGCGCGGCCCTGGCACCAACAACGCCACGAAGTAATTAAAAACCCCCGTAAAAGGCAAAAATAAAAATCCACAGCCACAATAAACAACATTCATGAATTTCATGCAGCTCCATTTGAAATTTCGCCGCGCGCCCGATCGAGCGAGGGGAGAAATCGAAACGAAATCAGGAATAAAAAATAAATTATTAGAAAAGGGAGCGAAAGGGAGAAAGAGAAGGATTCCAGCATTAAAATGTAAATTGAGATATTGCTGGCGTGTTGTTGTTGTTCCTGCCACAATGTCCGTTACCGTAGTTGTTCTTGTTTTTGTTGTTGTTGTTGGAGTGGACCTGGACCTGGACCCGGACCCGGCCACGGTCAGGTACTGGAAAAAGTCATTGAACGCAGTTCGGCGCACGGCGAGTCTCATTTGCCGTCCCTCTTCCTCCCGCCATCCCCGTCTTTTCTCTCGCTCCCTCGCCCTCTTCGGCCACCTCCTTCGGCCGCTGCTGCCGGCTTCCGTCGGACGACTTGGTTCCAGTTGCTGCCGAGTGTTTTCTGTCGGTTCCATTTAAAATGGAAATTTTCGGGTCTTGTTTCTGATCGCTGGGAATTCATATTTTTCGAGCAGGTTGAAGCAGTTCCTCCTGCCCGGATTCCCAGCGACTGCTGACTGTCTCTCGGTCCTGAGAACTTTTCCATCTTTCACAGACTAATTTCAGTTGTGGGGAGAAAACTGCGACACTGGAGGCAGGAATCTCGGCCGGCAGGAATTCCAACAGTTTAAATGTTTATCCCTTAGGTGTGACCAGTTTTAACCCTGTTCTTCAACTGCATGTCCTGACCTTTTCACCCCATGACCTTGATCCTTTGATCCCTTCCATGTGCGATCTCTCATTTAATCTGTTGATCCGCGTAAAATTCCATTTGGCTTTGGACTTTCACAGCCGCAATTCCCAATTCAAATGATGGGAGGTTTAAACAAACATTTTACATGCCAAAAGCACTGAGCAATAAATGCCGAAATAATTTTTATTAAAAGATATGAATATGCAATATTAATTTTTCTATTCTTTAATGGCTGAACCGCTGAAGAATGAAATTTAATCTCTCAGAAGATTTTCCCTGAATTAAACTCTAATCAAACGGCAAACGCATTTGCCTAAAAAACCCTGTCAATGAAAATGATGCATTTTTGTTGTGCCGTTGTTGTTGCGGTATCTTGTTGCAATTTCAGTTGTTGTTGTTGCCATCCTTAATGCCGTGGTTGTTGGATTAATTTCGCTCACCTTGCTTTTTATCGAATAATTTCCCGGAATTTGCATCGCGGACGACGGCGAAAATCTTGCACTCGCTGGCCTTCGCATTTAAAAATTCCTCTCTCTCTCCCCCTCACTTTCTCGCCTCCTCCTCTGCCTGTCTCTCTCGCGCCGCCTGTCGCTCCTCATCAGGGCCCGTCTTCGGATTCCGGCAGCTTCCTCTTTTCGTCCTTCGGCGCTCGCCGTTGTTGCTGTGGCTCTTCGTGCGTTGTTGTTGCATCCCAATGCTGTTGTTCCCTCGGCCTCTTGTTGTTCTTGTAGTTTTGTTCCACTCAGGTAGCTCCCTTCGTCCCTCTCGGCCGGTCAACGCCTCGGACGCTCCGACTGCCGAGGATCCTAATTGGAATTAAAATCGTTCTTTGGCCGCATAATGGAAATCTTTTAGGGGAATTCTTTCGAAAGGATTCCACCGAGCTATTGTTGTTGTTGCACTGCGTCGCATTGTTGTTGTTCCACAGAGTCCCGCTGGATCTGCAGTTGTTGTGAAGTTCATTTTTCTTCGGTGATGCAACGAGATCTCTGCGGATGTAACAGAACAGAACCGAGGGTCAGCCGGGCAGACGGACAGACGGACAGGTCGGGAGGGAGACGGCGGACGGACTCAGACGGGATTGCATAAATCATTCATTTAGATCTCCAAGATAAGCAAATCTGGCGACATTTGATGCCGCCTCCCATCCCTCTCTCTCTCTCTGTCTCTCTCTCTCTAAGCCACCGTCTTTCCGCACGTCATTAGCATTGCGCCGGACTCTTTCGTCCTGCCCGAGACGACGGCAGCGAGGACGCCAGTGGACGATCGTCTCGTGTACTCGCGGCCCAATAAACCCAGGGGTTTATGGGACGGCCGAGGTCCAGGTACGTCGACAACTTGACGATCCTGCGATCCTGGGATTTATTTGATCCACCGAAGTCTTATCAGGTGTCAGTTTCGGTGGTACCCAGACCTCAATCTGGGCGCAGCACTGGAGGAACTTCTGCCACGCTCGTCTTAATGAGGACTCAGACGAAGTTTCCCTAAGTGGGAAATCTCTCTGGTCTCCAAGGAGCCCTCGTTTATCTAGAGTTCTTGCTGTTATCTGCCTGAGCCCTCCATAAACACCTTCCGCGCTGCTTCCTATCGGGACCTGAATCCTCTCCGCAGCGAAGATGAACTCGTCAAAGGTCCCCTTCTTAATTGTGTCGCTGCCATGGGCACCTGAGACAGTTTGTCCGAGCTTAATATGCATCCAATCTTTATGGAGGCGACTCCCTAATTTTATTTATCGTGTCCATAAAGAGGCTTATCTGGGAACTTCACACAAGCGGGACGATGAAGCACCGAAGCACTGAAGGAATCTCAGAAGAACCTCCGATCGAAGACCGACTTCGAGTTCGAACCTCGAGCAAATCGCTCGACCCAGTGAAGACAGAGACATTCCCAGGGACAGTAATTTTTACGACCCTTTATGGCTTTTTATTAATTTCCACCCAACCTGCTGTTGTCTCGCTCTTGCACTCGGGATCTCTCTTAGACTGCCAGATCTTGTCGTTGGTCTGTCTCCAGCTCCCTGTCCGTCCAGCGCGCCCTCCGACCTTTGCTCGTTTATCGAACTTGTTTTCCGTCCCCATCTTTGAAGTCGTGCGGCGACAGAACCGAGTTGGGATAGGTTTCGAGCCAGAATTAGAAGGAGAGGGGCGCGGACGGACGGACAGACGGAGGCGGACAGCGACGAAGGGAGATAAAGGGAGAAGAGACGGTAGGTCGAGAGAGCGACGAGAATAAGCATTTAAAACCAATGATTGAAGAAGGCTCCAGCATGAATTGAGTTAATTTTTCATGACATAATGGCCGAGGGAGGAAGATGAAGGCGAAGGTGGAGCGCGTGGTCGGAGGAAGAGGCCGGCGAGTCGACCGACCGATAGAGTGAGAGGGCATGCGGTCGTCGGTAGGGAGACGGAGCATAAGAGAGATACGAACATGACAAATTCAAGGCGTTGAATTAATTTGTGTTCCATAGGAATGGTGATTTTATGCCCGAAGCTCGGCGTGGTCAGGTCGGCGACTGGGGCAGGCGAGGGGGAGGGGGCGGAGCCTCCAGACTCCTTTGAACATGAGCGACGCCACTAAGATGGTCGTCGTTGTTGTTGTTGCTGCTGCTGCCGACGATAAAGGTTTAAACGTTTTCCCGATACCCGTCCCTGCCGAACCTTCTGCGAGGCAGGAACTCCGGCTCTCCACCAGGGACCCGGGCTCATTATTGATGATCTGTTGTCAGAAACCTCTTTAAGATAGAGATAAGCTCGAGAGGGCTTGGCTTCGCGTCGAGGTCGAAATTTGAAAACAAGTAGCTCGGCGTTTTTTTAATTTTAAATTTCGTATAAAAATGCAGTCAAATATTTGATAAGACGCG
The DNA here is from genome assembly GCA_947389925.1 of Coelopa pilipes. Classification (NCBI taxonomy): domain Eukaryota; kingdom Metazoa; phylum Arthropoda; class Insecta; order Diptera; family Coelopidae; genus Coelopa; species Coelopa pilipes. The sequence continues at coordinate 1,691,290 of OX376698.1, read as the reverse complement.
GGCAAAAAAATCGGAGGAGCCGAGGAGTGAGGGAGAGACAGAGAGAGAGGGAGAAGGTATTTGGGTTTCTCCTCCGGAAGATAAAAGCCAGCGATTAAAATTAATGAGAAACTCTTTACACAGAGTTCGCAATAACTGGCAGGAAAGTAGCGGGATGACAGGATCGGGAGGATGAGCAGGATGAGGAGGAGGATGGTAGCGGGAGGAGAGAGAAGTGGGGCAGAAAGAGGGGGAAGCAGAAGTCTACAGGGAGCGGCAGCGAAGACGGTCCCATGGCGAGGTGTTGAAAAATTCCGCCGAAGCGTTGAGATGACCGCGAGCCGATTAATTAAAACCACGCACAGGTTCGGCGTCGTCCTTTTCGGCCGACACCCTCTCTCTCTCTCTCCGTCTCTCTCGCTCCGCCCGTTGCCGGTTCCCCATCTCGTGGAAGATATTTGTAATGTGCGAAGATAAACATCGGCAAGAAGTCGAAGAGCTGCTGAGTCGGGAGCGCGAACCGTGGTCAGGGCGGCGGCTGACAATTTAATTAAATGCCTGGCGAAGTCGAACGAGGTCGGGAGAGAAATGCACCGAAGACAGATGCATTCGGGACAAATGATGGGGATTGAAACTGTTTTCCCGAAAGGGCTTCCTGGGACAATTAAATCAACTCTTTTATATACATAAATGCTCTTCGATATTCGCAAGCCACATTTTCTCACCATTCCGTTTTTTTTTTCTTCATGGTTTTTGGGCGAGTCAAATTTGATCTGGTGGGAGGAAATTGTTGACGGAAGCCTTTGTGGTTGCAAGGCTTTCGCTGTTGCTGCCGGCCGCTGATGTCAGAGCATAATTCACGAAAAGTTACTGCAGCAGCGACTCGCGACAAATTGTCGCGACATTGCATAAATTGTTGATGCGACGTTTCGAGTCGATGCAGCAGCAGCAGCCGCAAGAGCCGGAGGACGAGGGCGGCGGGGCGACGGATCACACAATACGGCAGCGTGTGACCGAGAAAGGGCGGCGGGCAAAAACGCGTTCGCGCGAAGGGCGCGGAGAGGGAGAGCGCGAGGACGGCAAACAAATGGCGAAACTGTCAAAATGGGCACCGAGTCAACAGGATGACGGGAAGAGTAATATGCAAAAGAGGAGCAAAGCAAAAGCACAAGAAGATCAAAAAGGCGAGACCACAACGAAGTGAAAAATCGCGGAACGTTTTCTTCAAAATTCCACTCCGAAATATATTAAAGAAATAGCTCAGGACGATGGCCTAAATTTATAATTTTAAATAATATTCTTCCCTCGAGTTTCGAGTCAAAATATCACGTTTCTCACTCAACGAACGGCCGAGAGCTCTCTCAACAATCCCTGCTGTGGTTCAAGAACAACTCTGTTGAAACAGCGACGATAGAAAATAAATAAATAAAATTTCGTTTGTGTTTGCCGAATACGAAATCGATATGGAATGGAATATTTCGAATGAAAAATAATTTCACCTCAATCACAATGGCTCAAATGGAGGCCAGGTCCGGGTTGGCAAAGAACGTGCCGCCAGGACCGACCGAATCGGAGTCAGGCGGCACATCCTTGAACCAAGCAAAGTGGAAATCGATTATTTTATTTCAATAATTCATTGAACTTTACTTACACTACTTTATTGCATTTGTTTATAGGAATAAATGTAAATGACTTGTTAAATATTTTCCAATCTAGAGCAAATTCTGAAATATATTTCTGTGAATAAATTTGATTAATACATTTTGTGTAACTTATTGTTAATGTTATTTATTGAAACTTGATTTTTATATTTAAAATGATTGCATTTTTTAGATGATGTTAATTTTATGCTCCTCTCTACTGTGCCATTTCGTTCCGCCAGATGAAACAAGTCCAATAAAGCTCCTAAATTCTCCCCATGCCATCCACCCTTGCGAAGGCCCCCCGCCTACCCCGCGCTGTCATCTCCACCAACCACCGGCTGACCATCCCGATGACCGATCCTAACTAGCCATGCATTCCACCAGCTCCATGTTGGTTCTCTCGTCGCACGTCCGGCGTGCGGCCGAAAGTTCGATAAATAAATTCAACAAAACAATCGCAATCAACTGGCCTGTTCTGTGTAATTGTTGTTCCCAGGTCTGCTGTCAGTATTTTCGTGTGGAATATCAATAGAAATATGTGTGTGTACGAACAAAATATATTTTGGAAACCCGAAATCCGAAATTGAAAATCGAATATATATATATCGAGAATGGGATATTGTGTATATAGAACGGCTTCGTCGATACGAATTTAAAGAGAATCAACACGTCAGCCGAGGTGTTGCCTGCATCCCAATGAGCCCGAGTGGGAGAGCAATATGAGAAACGAGCTCCCAGCTCCGAGCCCGAGCTAATCGCGATGATGAAGTTGTCTCGGAACAGCATTTTGAATATTGATCGCCGGAGTGATTTATTGGGGATCAGTGACGAGTTGTGAATTCGAATTGCGTCTGGTCTGCAGAATCAAAGATTTCATCAAAAATTCCCTCGTCGTCCACTGCACCAATTCTAACCCGTTTGGCCGAAATCTCTCCCCGAGATCTAGAGATCTATGATTTCCTGAAACGACACTCGCCGCGGACTGGTGGAAAATTAAATCCGGATGAAGATGGGTCTCGTTTCAAAGAAAACCCATCGCCGAAATCGAGCTAAATTAATTAGGAGACCGACGAGCGATGAGCGGTGAATCATCGAACACCGTGAGAACTCCAGGGCGATGATAACTTAATTAGCGACGGAGCTGGAGCCGACCCCGTTTCCAGTGTCTCCGCTGCTGTTGGTTTCTTGGGTTGGGGAGAGGAAATGCCAAGATCGGGATTCGGGTTCTCTTTTCCCGCTGCCGATATTCAAAACGACGGACAGCGACATTTATCATGGGGCCGGGACCACATCGTGTGGGGTCCTCCTCGCTCTCGCTCTCCCTCCTTCTCTCTTTCCCTCTCCTTCCACCGTGGACCCTCGATTCGATTCTGCTCGCCTGGGTAGAGCCCAGGCTGGATCCCTTGTCCCCGTTTGAATCGGACTCAGTGGTGCCTGGCCTCGGTAATCCACCGAAGGAGAACAAATAAACCACGAAATCTCCACAAAATACACCAGACGGCATCCACAAAAACTCTCCTGCCTTCCCACGTCTTCCCAAATCCACTGCGATTGTGTCGAATTTGAAAAATATGTTTCAATTAATTCTCCGCCATTTGACAAAACTCCAGCGAGCTGATCAATAAAAAAATGTGAAAATGCTAGTAACAACAACAATGGCAACAAAACCAACAACAATTATTTCAACAATGACAATAATTCAGCTGAAAACCACGGGGTCCGAGCCAGGCCAAAGGTGCGGGAAAGGAGGGGGCACCAGGAACGAGCGAGCGAGAGAGAGAGAGAGATATAGAGAACGAGGGACTGAAATTTTCAACACGCAGAGCAGCATATGACAACAATAACAATAAAAACAATAATGACAATTACAACAACAATTCAGATATACTTTGAACATGATGTTATCCGAAGATTAAAAGCAATAAAAGGAATTTATATGCGCTTCGACTGAAAGTCTCAAACAGCGCGATAATTAATGTTAAACGCCGATCGGATATCTCATCAGGAATCCCCTCTCTCCCTCTCTCTCACTCTGTCCTTCTTGCCCGGGTCCCGGCCACCGGTCCTTGGCCTCTGGCGGACGCCTGAACCCGAACGAGCCTGGGATTGACGGAAGAAGCGGGAGCCAAGAACCAGCGAGAAGGTAGGGCAGAAAGGGACCCAGATAGGGAGAGCGAGTGAGAGGGGGGACAAATCCTACATGACTGTATACCAGCAGCAATCGGAGGAATTTTTATGCGATCGTGTGTCACGTCCCGAAATCGATTTAATTCCAAATTTGAGGGTTCCCTTCGGAGGGTCGTCGGTGTTGACGTGAAGCTGGTGGTTGCTCGTAGCCGGTCCTGTTCCTGTTCCCGCTCTTGTTCTTGTTGTCGAATCGAAATGCTGTTGTCGCAGGGCCGAACACAATTAAATCGTACCACCTGCACGAGCCCAGCGTCGACCGCAGCGACGGAACGTGTTCGAAACAAGAGCCAGGCGACGACGACGATCGTTGATCGAAGGGTCGATTAGGGAGAGGCGAAGAAGGGAGGGGAGGGGAGGGGAGAGCGATCTGGGGATCGTTCAGCCTTTGAGACCTTTGAACCCGGAGCCCTCGCCGAGGGCGGTTCCGAGCCATAGAAGAGCGCTGTGGAGAGGCCAGCGATGATGAGGACGTCGACGACGCCGTGATGACGATTGCCGCGAGGTGTGGGAGGCACAGGGGTGGCATCGGCGGCACGGGAAGCTGCCGAGAGCGCGGCAGGGTCGAAGTGGTTGGCGTTGTTGACACGACGAGGTATTAAAGGGCTTGACGGCGGTTGACGCGGGGTCCGGGGAGCTGGAGAAGTTGCCGAGCGGATTCCGGGGATTACAGGGCGGAAGGGTGGTGACGAAGGGTCCCCGCTGAAGGGTTGCCTCTCGAAGTGAGTGCAAGATGAGGCGTTGAAGAGGCGGCAGTAGCGATCGCGCTTCGCCGGGGAAATCAGTGGCCTTTGTGGTTTGTTTGTTTGTTTGTTTCGTCCTCCGAAAAAGCCCTCTCAAGACCCTCGCGGCACAATTGCATGCACATTTTCTCCCACATCTTGTTCACTATTTTCCAAACTTTTTACTGCGGGATTCAGGGCCATTTATTTAAACTATTTTTTTGAAGCCTTTTTAGACCTCGAAAACACCTCGCAGCAAAAGCCCTTCCCGCTGCCTTATTCAAATTGAAAGACAATAAAATACATTCCTTTTTGTGATTTTAAGGCCCGATTTTACGTGTTTCTCTGGGTGTTTTTCGACGCACTGAAGCGCCTCGGGCCAGAGTGTTTTTGTTGCCACAGCTGTGCACGGATTCCGCCTGTTCGCACCTCCGGCCCCGCGCCGTGCGATGAAAATTCGACTCCTGTTGCGAAAATGTCAAAGAGGCTTTTATTTACAGTTATTTCAATTGACTTTCATTGCGTTTGTCCTCGTATTTTTGCATGTTTCCCTCCGTGCTGTATTTGTTTCTGTGCATCGAGAGTGTTTTTTGCAATTTTTAAATGCCTCAAGTGAAAGTAAATAAAAACCTTCACCCAAACACATCGTTTGCTCCATATTATTTTAGTACACATTATTAATTGATCTTCTGGATTTTTAAATTATTTCTTCATTATATTTCTCACTATGCAAACATTTATTTATTTCCCGCTTACTTTTATTGAGTTTTGAAATTTTGACATCAACTTGTTTATCATGGGATTTTTTTGAAGAAAGAATTTTTCGCAATCCATTGATTTCTCCGAATTGTTGAGCCTTTAAGTCCTTTTCCGGTCGTTGACCCCGTTCCCTCGACTTCCGCGATTTCCGGCCCTCCTCGTCCTTCTCGACCTGACCTCAACCTTGCCTCGGCACCCGACTTCGGCCGAAAACAGCATTTGCAAACAGAATTTTCAACATTGTTTGCAGGAGGTTTCTTCCCCCTCCCCCCCCTCTCCCTCTCTTTCTCTCCGGGTCTCGCTTCCCATGGTCGGCGTGTTTGCTCTGCTCTCGCCTTCTGAGAGCCTTATTTGCATCGTATAAAGCAGTTTCTTCCAGTGTTGTTTGTTTATTTATCCCTACTTGTTCCCTTTTCCTTATATTTGCAACTTTTTTTCTTTTTTTAGTTGGATATTTTTGCACATGTTGGACTCTTTGTGTGACGGATCCTTCTTTTTTAATTTTTTTTTTTACTTATTCTTGATATTTTTATTTACTTAATTTTGTTCTTCCCTCCTGGATATTTTCGAGTACTTTTTCTTCTTGCACATTTTGTCCTGTAATTTATTTTTCGGTTGCTTCTGGATATTTATTCGCCTTCTGGATATTTTTATTATTATTCTCGGTGCCTTCTAGAGCCGTTTCTTCGGCTTGGCTGTAATTCGGCCAGACTTTCTGCGTCTTAATATTTCGCGTATTTTCGGCATCAACGCAGTTAAGGAGATCCTCGGCCGTGGGCAGTGGGGCCAGCGAAGGCTTCATAAATCCTGGTCTGTTTATTGTTTCCTTGTGTGCCCTTATTTTGGGCGCCCTAGCTGTTGACTGACACTCTTGCCCCACTATCTTCTCACTCGCTCTCTCTCTTCCCCCTTTTTTCCAAAACTCACTCCCCTCTCCTCTCCTCGTCACTGCCTCTCACACGTTTGGTTCCTCCTACAGCTCGATATTTACTTTCCTCTCAATTGGGATTATTTCTCATCTTTCGCTTTCCCCCCGACTTCTGCGTCTCGTCCCGCCTTTCTATTTTTATTTCTCTCATTCCCGTTTCGCCTCCGCCGCTCCGAACCCTCGCCAGTTTCTGCTCCTTTGGTCCTCTTCCCCTGACTCACGTGAGTTGGCCGCAGACGCACTTCACATTTTGTTGTTGTTTCCTTCCCTCCTTCACACTGTGTTTGCCCGCCGCCGTCGACCCTCCCCCGATCGGCTGCTCGCTTTCTCCGTTGATTTTTGCTACCGGTTCAACCGTTTTTTCCACTTCTTTTCCAGGTCGATAATTTGTTCCCTCTCCTTTAATTTTTTACATTGTCCTCTTCCTGAATTATTTCCTCTCCTTTGTCTGGCTCCTGCTCACGGTATTCTAGCTTTTCCTTTCCTCCTCCTCGCTTGTATCGAGGATTTCTCTCATATTTTACTCTTTTCATTTTTTTACACACTTCTGTATTTCCTCACTACACTTTTGTCCTTGCAATATTCTTTGCTGCTTTGGCGCCCGCTACTGCACGACGTTATTGCTTGCTACTTTCTGCCACGCCCACGCCCCCGCCCCCTCTCCCATAATCATAAACCATCTCAAGTGTTAACAAGTGGCTCCCCCGGCTGGCGTTTCGTGTAATTAACTGCTCCTGAAACTATCGTAAGTCTCAAATATCTTCTGAGTAGTCGGCAGCACTTGCCTGGGAGGCTGCTTATTGTGCTGTCCCCCTCTCTCTCTCTCTCTCCCCCGGCTCTCTGTGTCTCTGCTACTTTCTTTCCTCTAGTTGTCGCCGTCGCTTTATGACAAGACTCCGGTTTTATTACTTGGCCGCCGGGGCGTGGAGTTTCTTAAATTGGTGTCCCATTACACGGTCCGCTACTCGCCTTCCTCTTCTTAGCCTCCTTCTGGAGTTAGTCGAAGTTTTTTTTTAACTTGAACTGCTGGATTTTGTGTTCGACTTTATGAAATTACATGTACTTGACTAAGAGACTTGAATGATTTTTTTAACACACTAGAAGACAATTTGTATGCAAACATCCCAATCATCCTTATTTAATAACAATATTTGTCTCTATATATAGCTAAAATTATATCCTAAAATTATATGATGAATTTGGGTTTCTGGCGTATTGCAGTCTCTTATAGAAAAAATCATAATCATCAAATTAACAAAGAAGTACCTCAAATACCTTGGTTAATAGCATTCAATTGTAATATGAAATTCCTTCATCAGATATAAAGAATTCAATATCAATTTTGAAACATAATTCGATGACCGAACTCGTCGCCCATCCCCACATTCGTCCCCTGACGCAAGCAGCCCCTAAATTAGTCGCTTCAAATCCCTTCCCGACCTCTAGCAACCCGTGAAAATCTCCGCAAATTACGACTTCGGAAGCGTGAATTTCGGTGAATGGTCCGAGTTGTGGAAATTGTCGGATGACATGAATTGCTGTCAATTAAAGCCAAGGACACCGGCTGACCCGACCAAGACCCGCCGTGGCCGTGCTGCGACGTTGGGAAAATTCCCATTAAAATTCTCAAAATTCCCCATGATTCCCACATGATGCATGAAGTCAATGCACATGTGCGCGATACCCACACACACACACACATATGTGTCGTGCTAAATGCTTTTGTTGTTGTTGGCGGTGCTGGTCGCGCTGTTGTTGTTGATGTCGATATCAATTTTCATTTTTGCGAAATTGTTGGAGTTTTTGTTAATGCGGAATTCAAACAAAAGATTTACATTTCCAACAAAAGCACCAAGAGCATTTACAACAGAGCAACTCCACAACCATGGATACGATATTTACAACCACAACAACAACAACAACATTTTGAGAGGTAACACCAACAACAACATCAGCGCCGACAGCGACACCAGCAGCACCAGGACACGAATCCCTCTCTAATGGACCCACACAAGAGCGGGGCCCGTGGCCTGAGGTCCCTCAGGTACCAGGACCAAAATTCGCCGTCCTTCACCCCGCCCCGCCTCTCTGCGGCGCCCTCTTAACACGAACACTCAATTTGAGCGCGCGGGAAAATCCAATTAAACGAATAAGAGACGCAAATTTTCCGCAGCCTCCGACCGACCGACCGACCGGCCGACCGAATGATCGGCCCTCGGCCGTGCCTAAATTCCCGTCGCCCACCCGCGGTCCACACGACCGTCGTCCATTCGGCCGTCCTTCCGTCAATGACCACCATTCAGTAGTAGTGGTTGTTGTTGTTGCCTCTCTCTGCCTATGACGACCCTTTTGTTGTAATTGTCGGCATCGTCCGCGTCGACGTGTTGTTGCCATTGTTGTTGCTGTAATGGTTTCCTGTCCTCCCCACGCGATTCGGTCACAGCTGTTTATTTTCTCCTATTCTCCTCCCTCCTCGCTCCCTTCCGGCCCTCCTTCTCACTCTCTCTGCCTGTGTTTCGCTCGATATTGCAGCCAGCAGGGGGAAAAATTGTCGTTAGTATTTTTGAAAGGTCGGCGAGGGACGCAGGCTCGGGGGATCCCCTCGGTGGCTCCCCTCATCGCTGCACGATTATCCTCACATTCCCACAACAACAACGAAGCCTCAAGGCACAGAACATTTTCAAAAACTACAAATTCTGCGAACTTTGAAAAATAGAAGGAAAACGAAATCGACCTCAAGGGAATTTTTCAATAACTTCAATAACGAAACTTCTTTAAAGGAAATTTTAGCGATAATCAGAGGCTTGGGAAATGAAAATAAAAAATTTTTACAGCCAACGGCAATCGGTGGAAACCTAAAAATGTTTACTAATTACTCGATTTTAATATTTTAATTAACCTATTGCTGTGGTTTCGAAAAAATCGCTTCCTGGGCCTTCGCTCGCGTTGATAAAGTGGTTTTTCCACCTCTCGCTCAATTTCACACTGTTTTTATGTATTTAATTAAAAATCGCGCGACACCAAGTATCCGCTTTCTCACTCCCTCTCTCCACGCCCCTCCCTCCTATCCTCTTCCCCACACACTATTGCACTTGCTCCCTCCCCAGTGCGTTAGTTGAAGTTCGCGGTTTAATTTATTGCCGCGACGACATCTTGTTAACAACATAATTTATGCGGAAAATATGTAAATGGAATGTAATTTGTTGTTGTTGTTGTTCTCGTGTCGCTTCGCCATCGCCGGCTGCAGCGTCGCCTGGTGGCGCTTCCAAGAAGCCTAATGACAGTCGCCGGCGGCGTCGTCTTCGCCACCACAAGTGGGCCGCAGTCGAGTGGCCGAGGACGACGGCGGCCACACGGAAGCCCACTGTCCACTGCAGGACGAGGCACAGACGGCGACAGGGCAGAGGATGCGGGAACATTTATGAAAATGGCGTGGCCACGGCGAGGAGAGAGTGAGGGGAGCTGCTTGAAAATGTTAGAAAGAAGCAATACAAATAGAGAAAACATTGCGAAAATCTCGAAGTGAAAACAACACAACAACACTATCTGAAAACTTCACATACGTTTGTCTCATGTCCCAATGTAAAATAACAAAAGTTATTATCTTGTGTTTAATTTAATTGACAACTTTTTTCGAGCCTCTAGAGAGCCTTGAGGCTGCAAATGAGTGGGAAGAGGCGGAGCCGAAGACAGACGTCGCTGCAGGCCGGAGGCGGGGGCGGAGTCAGCGACGGTTGCAACTGCGGGCGGCGACAGATGACGGACGGACGGACAGACGTTCTGAGGCGGCGATAGACATCGCCGGGAAGCAGCAATTAAGCTCGCCGAAAAAGGAGCAACACTGTCATTTGTCAGTGTCGTCGTGGTCGTTGGCCACGTCGTCAGCGGTGGTGCCTGCAAGCGTTGTTGTTGCCACCATTGTTGTTATCACAGATGAAGTTGTTGTTGTTGTTGTTGTTGCAATATGATGATTACTTTTATGAAAGCCGGTTGATAAATTGTGAATGAAATGAGAGCCATTTCGAGCGAAGCACTTCAGACAGACGAAGCGGGAGGTGGAGGACGAGAGCGTGCAGACGGCGCACGAGCGAGGGGAGAGCGAGGAAGGGGGGGGGGGGAGGCAGGCTGGCGAGACGATGGCCACTGTCAACGCACCTGACGAGGCGGACGCCAAGCTGACAGTTGGGGAGATCGAGGAGCAGCGATAGACGAGGCCTGACGGCGCGCGCGACATCGACGAGAGATCACTGGGACCGAGGACGACGATGAGGACGAAGATGAGGAGGAGGACGAGGAACGAGGAGGATTTTCTATTTTCGTCAACCATCCGTCTGTCCGTCCGTCATGGGCTTTGTTTCCGCAGAATCTTCTTCTGAAGCTTCTTCGTTGGATTTCAACCATCTCTGTCCCTCGTTCATGACCCCGTCCTTCTCCATATCTCTCTCTCCCTTTCTCTCTCTCGCTCTCTCTGTCCCTCGCTCTCTCTCCGACCCACGGTATCTCTATTTCCTATTGGAATTTCAGAAATCATTTGAATGAAAGTGACAACAAGTGAGAGGTTTCTAAAGAGTTCCAGAAGTTCCAGAGTTCGATTCCAAAGTTGACCACGGCATGTTTCCCTAATTGAGTGAAAACTGAGTGAACTGAAGTCGAGTGAATGAAAATCGAGAAATTCGGAAAGGTGTCTTGAATCAACACAAAAATTATTTAAAGTAATAAGTAAACATTACTTCAGAACATGTGAAGAAAGCAGTAACAGTCTACAGAAAAACATTTTTTCTTCGCAGTTATAAAGCTTTGCAAAACCCTGCCAATACCTTACTCTCACGTACATATAGAACTCCTAACTGACCCTCCAGGTCTGAATGTCCTTCAGCGAATCCCTCACCGGATGACAACGTCCTTTAAAGTTTAAACCGCCATCGCCGACGATTGTTGCTGAAGACAAAGGACACGAGAACCCGCGCATTAACGGCGCGCGAATTCAATCAATCATCGCTTAGAGGTTTTTTCCTGCATAACAATTCCACATTCCCTGCCCTCCCCGCCCCCCATCACACGGCAACGTCCCGACAATCGCTGTCGACCGGGGAAGACAAAGGCAAAGACAAAGACATGGCTGGCGTCCTTTCAGCGAGTTCCTCCATTAAAAATCCCTTTGTCGAGCAATTAACCTGAATCAACACACGCACACCGACAGCCAGATGGACGGATAGATAAATGCCGGCAGCAACAACAACAACAACAGAACAACAACGACAGGAATGTAAATAAATTATTGCATAACTCGCGTTGTTGCCATTTCCGTTGTTGTTGCTGTTGTTGCCATTTAAAATGCAAATTATTGAAATACCTTTGGCACTTGTCTTTAAAACTGCGCACAATCAAACAGTCAAAAGCCATAACAACTGACACATACACATGTCCTACATTTCGATCTGATAGCGACGCGTGTGTGTGTGAGTGCAGATGTGCATGTGTTGGGCCCCCTTTATCCCTGAACCTGCATAATAATTGTCCTCTCTCGGACAATGCGTCGATAGCCGATTATTGTTTTTATTTCCCCTTTCCGTGGATTGAAATTCATAATTGATTGTGGCAGCGAAATCCCCTCTCTCGCTGTCTCTGTCTCTGCCTCCCTCTCAGCCCACAATTACCGCCCTCCACCCTCCGCGTGCCCCCGCCCACTGCCCACTGCCCACTGCCCACTTGACATTTTGCGCCTCATTATTTATTGATTTGACATTTCGCTGCAATAGGATTATGCGAAAAATTATTTCCCTCTGCAACGTGCTCCCTTTACTGTGTTCCACCATCACCATCACCATCACCGAGAGATTATCGCCTCCGCTCGCAGCGATTAGCACGTGACATGTGCAATATCTTCATCGCCTGGAGATTAGCATTTGTTTATGTCGATTTGTCCCGGGCAAAAATCTTTATGATCGCTTTGGTTAGGCCCAAATATTCCGTACTAATTGAAATTTCGAATTATTTACACATGTTTTCTATCTCATTGACTTCGATGTTCCCCGCACTCGCCTCCCCACTTCGCCACGTCCTGCTCCACTTCCCTTCGCTCCTCGGCATGTCATCTGGCGGCTCGTGTGTCCATCAGGCGTCAAGCTCTTGTGCACTCCATTCCTCGCCTCTTTCTGGTCTGCCCTCTCCCTTCCACCAGACCATTTATCACTGCAGAGCAAATAAATTCCATCGAATTGCGTGCCCTGTGGCGTCATAAGCAATGCCAACCAGTCGTCGGGTTTAATTCCCCTTTGGCGTTGTTGTTGTCCGTGCTCCGGGGTCCCCCCACGAGACCCCGACACGAAGATAAAGCAATCGATGGCCCGCTCCACCGACTCCCAGCCCACAACTCCGAAATAAATTGGAAAAAGGCGACCAATGAAAAAATTAACCCTTTGCCCCGGAGGTGTCGGGCACTGATTTCCAGCGAGGGGCGATTTTGGGAACTGACGTGATATATAGACGATTTATGAATCCCCTCGCCCCTCCCGGCCGCGAGGAATTATGATCGCCCCATTACGTCAATTTATGACAACTGCAAGGGATTCAATTGATGTTGCGCTGTTCTTTTAACTGGCGTATGTTCATAAATTCATCCCCGAATCTCACGCCACGCGACGCCCCACATGGGGACATCTACTTGGTGAAAGGGATCTCGCGCCATTGTTGTTGTTGTTGTTGTTGTTGTCCATTTCGTATGGGAATCAATTAAGATTTTATTACACTTGTCCTGGTCGCATTGTCGTCCAACACGAGGCCGTTTGCATTTATTTCCTGCCTTTATTTGTCCTCCTTTCACGTCTGTATTTCCGCCCCTGGCCCCTGGCCGCTGGCCGCTGGACGTTGACCTACATGTTTGTGTATTAATTTGTCCATAATTTTATTTGCCCATACTTTTGGTCGATATCGTTTTATTATGTCCTTGGTTTTACTTTTATTTTTCCATATTTAGTGTTGTCCATATTTTTGTATGTCTCCACTGTTCAGTGTTCTTCCCTCACGCGTCCCTTTCTACTGAACTCTGTCTCATGTCTTCGGCCGTCAATTAATGACGTTTGCATGTTTATTCTTAATGTGGCGCCGCACAATTATTAGATGATCATAATCGTCTGCCTCCCTCCCCCAGTCGCTGTCAATTGGACGACTGGATGTCAAATGGAGGGACGAATGGATGGTTGGATTTGTGATGTCGCGATGGGGTCAGCGGTTCGAATCGGGGGTCAATAAAAAATCGTCGCTGCTCGGGGTTCCATTGGCGAGACATGGCATGGCAACAATGGCACATTTCCTGATTGGAAATATAATTCATGAATAATTCATACAGAATTTTGTATTTTTATTTCTTTATTCTCCTCTTCCTCGCTGCTAAAAATCCTCTCTGACAAATCCAAACTCGCTTCCTAAGAAAATCGCTCCACAAGGAAATGGAAACAGGACTCGGACGCCAACTTATACAGAGATAGGAAGAGAGAGAGAGAGAGACAGGCAGAGTTGGGGCTGATGCGGAAACGAGAGAAGCCCGTCGTGCCCTCGTTTGATGCACATTTCGAGATAATTACAAACACGCATGACTCGACGCCACTCGACGACCCTTCATTCGACTCCGTCTGCCCTCGCAGCCCCTCCCTCTTCACCGCTCCGAAATCATCGCTCCATCACTGCCCACTTCATCCCTCTCCCTGCACTCGAGGTTCACCGACTCATGTGATTGGGAGTTTGAAACTCATTTCAGTTGGAAAATCCAAACCGAGTCAAATCAAATCGAAATTCGAAGCTCGGACGACCAAGTGGAACAGAACCCAGCCGACAACAATATCAGGCCTTCGGGCAAATAACAACAAGGACAACAATAACTTCAGTAGTAGCAACAACAACACGACCAAAAATTTGTAGAACAACAACAGCAGGAAACTTCTCACTAATTTGTCAAATGGCAAGCGATGCGGTGCATCCATCGAGACAGTTGGCTCGGTTCAACGGCTCAAGTGGGCCGTCGTCTGTCTGTCTTTCTCTCTCTTTCTCTCCCCCTCTCCCACAATATCTCTTTCTCGAAGTATTACTCCATCAATATCCTCACGTTGTTGGCAAAACAATAAATTAGAAGAATGTAAAACGACAAACTCATGTTGAATTGACACCAAATGCCATAAACCAAAAAATTAGGGTGAAGCAGGGAACGAAAGAGGGAAGGAAGGTAGTATGAACGGGACTAAAGAGGGTTGAACCAAGTTGGAAAGGAAAAAACATTGAAGGAAACTATGAAGAAATGCTGGATAAAGAAATTTAGGTAAAGGAAGCTATTGCTAAATTTTTCTTCAAAAATAAATGGAAATTGAAAATAATGAATAGAAACTTATGAACATTTTGACATAATTTTAGCTAGATTCCTCAGTTTGAAATTTCCTGAACTCATCCATACTGCATCATGGTCTCCCATCACCTTCTCCCATCTTCCGTCACATCACCCAACTACCTCAAGATGTTATCACAAGTTCCTTATCTTGATGTAATTGTTATTGTTGTAAAGTCTTGGACAAATGTTTAAACATATGCAGGGAGAAGTTTCATGTAAATTTGGAGAGATGAGCTGTAATAAACAACTTTGGCTACCAAAACAATAGCAACAACAACAAGGAGAACGGCACCATTAGTAACATGAAGTAGTAACAACAAAGGCGGTTGTTGTAGTTGTGCGTCTTGTTGTTCTAGAGCTGCTGTTGACGTTTGTATAAAACACTTCAAAATCCACTTGTTGGATGCATGCTCGCATAAGATAGACAGCGAGACGGACAGACAGACAGGTGGACAGACAGATGAGTCAGGGGACGGAGGATCGACGAGTGGATGGGCGAAGAAGAAACTGTGGTAAAGTTCATCGGACAACCGGCGTGAGCGACACCCTGTAAACGATGGGCTGAACAGACGGACGAGAGAACGGGCGGACAGTCGGAGGACGGACAGAGGAAGATCGATGTGCTGGGCGGACACCCGGCTAACGGTGGACGAGGACAGACGCGCCGGTAAACGGTTTGACCAGCGTCCACGAGGTGCCGGCGAGCGAAAGAGGCGATGGATGAGCCGGCGCTGGCTGGAGACAAGTCGGGCGGAGGACGAGACGAGGGACGGACGGACGAGCGGGCGGGCAGGGGACGGCTAGATGCATGCATTAACCACAGACAGCCGTGAGCGACGGACGGATTTTGCTGCCTCCGGCTGAGCACCTTTCACTGAAGTTCAACCTGTGCGTAGGAGGCGGTGGCCGATGACAGTGAAAAGGCGAGGAGTCTGCGATGGGAGCCAGGCCGGGGGCCCCGGCCTTATCGTGGAGTGGCCCGGAGACAGCAACGAAGTCGGAGCTGTAAAATAGAATGTTGCAAGGAGGTGCGGAGAGGGGGCGAACGGGTGAGATAAAGAAAGCGAGTGAGAGAGACGCAAATAGCGAACTCTCCAGTGGGGTGCGATTCATCACAAGTGCGTAGGTTGGTAGTGGAGTTGGGTCTTACAACAGAAAACTTGTAGTCACTCGACAACAACTACTTGTTGTTGGTGATGATGTTTCGATGTTGTTGCACTTTTGTTTAATGTTTCTCTTGTGTCTTGACATTGTTGTTGCTCTTTCTGCGCTACTCTTTTTGTAGTTACCTTTATGAAGATGATTATGACGAAATTTGGTATATTGTCATAATATTGCTGTCGATGATAGTGTCTGATATTGCAGGGTACGTCGTACTTGTAGTTGTTGAACATGCTGTTGGGTCAATTGTGGTTGTTGTTGCTGCTACTGTTGTTCAAGTTCCCGTTCCTGTTGCACCTTAACCTTAGCCGTTGTTTACGAATTTACAGCGATTTTTATTAAATACTCGAATAACTAATGAGGCACTCAAGCGGCTTCCCAAGAGGAGTGGAAGACACGGCGAAGGAAGCGAAAGAGGGGAGCCGAAGAGAAGACGGCGAAGTGGTGGAAGGCAACAGTGGGCAGCGAGCGCTGGGTAAAGGAAGTCAAGTGGGCAGTTGTTGACGCAAACAAAGTCAAATGACCTTTCGAAGGCTGGCGGCCGCTGCGGATGTAGGCGAAGTGCTTTTGGCCACGACTTTCCACGGGAGGGCAATGAGAATAAAAGGGAATTACATTTGGTTTCAAATAATTATATTACTGAATTTATAAAAACAATTTTTTGATTTTTGTGCTAAATTATGAGAAGTTATAATTAGTTAATAGAATGTCTTTTAAAAAACAATACAAATATAAATTTTTGTAAATTTTCTGATTCCCAATAATTTCATGAACAATAATTTAAGGAATTCAATTAAAATTTTGAATTATAAAAATGCAAAAAAATTTCGTTTTTCGAATTTTATCGAAATTAGATTATAAAAATTAATAGAACATGAAGAGAGTGGTAGAAAAAAAATCTGCCCCCAATTTGTTCACATTCCCACTACTGACCTCAAAACATCAACGTTGATCACTCGAAAACCAACATTACGACGACGACGACAAAAAACTTCAGAAACAGGAGCGAGAAAGCGAAGACATGAACCAAGTTCAGCAACAGTTTATCACAACTGTCAACGTGACAGATGAGGAAGACAACAACAAGCACTGCAAAACAAAAATAACGAAGAAAATAAAGCAATAAATAGAAAATAATGAAATATATCAAGAGCAAACGAGAAAATACAAAAAATAAACCAGAAATGAAATGGACAACAACAAAACAGAGCTAAATCCACACCACGTGCTCTCATAAACTCGGCTACAACAACAATATAACTGACAGCTCTCTCTGACAGCGGGAAAGTCCTGCAGGAAAAGACAGCATGACAGAAGGAATAAAACTCAAACCGGAATTAAACGTATAAGAGCGAAAATAATAAAAAACACAACAAATCACAGCCAAAAATCGAAACAGAATCAAATACAAGGAACAAAATAGTAAATAAACAGGAAACATGGGAAGGAGGAAAAGGAGGAGGAGGAGGAAAATATGAACCTAGCGAAAAGTACAAGGGCGTGGCCGGCGTCTAGCTCCCCTCAGTTAGGGAGCCCAACATGTCGTCATCTTTGTCAATCCGGCACCGGAAGCCGGAAGCCGAAGCCCTCATCGTTGTCGTTGCTGTTGTTGTTGGAGGGCGTAATTATGCGACCATTCTCGGCCGGGAGCGAGGGGTGGGGCGACGTGAGTTGACAGCTCCGGCAAAGGGAGCGGCGGGAGAGCAGGAGGTGGTGGCACGGCAAACAACAACTAATTGCATTCAATTATTTAGGCTTCGGGAACATATCAGAAAGGGATGTTCGACGTAAAAACCGTAGTAAAAATCCCAAATGAAATCAGACGAACTCCTCGAAATAAGCGAGCCGAGTTGGGGACCAGGAACAACTCGATGGCAGGAAGAACAGTTTGAACGGAACTCTTGACATTCACCACATCCACCACACGTCCACCACTGACCTCGAAGTCCAGCTGCTGCTCGGCTGGTTTTTAATTAAAACCATGCAAATTCGCGTCCCCTTCACCCCTGGCCAGGGGAGCCTCTGGAGCTGACGCTTTAAATCACTCGCCCATCAGCCCAGGCCCGCCTGGACCGGGATCCACGACAGCAACGACGACGACGACGACGACGATCCGAGGGCCCAGCGAGCACCCCGAGTGGAATATTCATTGCATTCGCGCTGAGCAAATAAATAATAATTTCCAATGCTGAAGCGAAGCCGCTCCATCTATCTATCCATCCGTTCGGTGGCCCTCGTTGCTCGAGGCTCTTGTGCATAATTTCCGCCGAGTCCTACCGTTCTGTCCGTCCCACCGTTTGTCCTGACGTCTGTCCCGCCTCCTCGTCGTCCCCCGGCGACGGCAAGGTTTAGTCGAGCGGACGAGACAAGGCGAGATGAGACCAGCTGGAATGACGATTCTCGGAAACAATTTCCTTTCAGGTTCAAAGAGCAGGAGCGCGAGAGGACCCTGAACCATGGCCACATCTTCTTCAAACCCCCCTCTGCATCCCCCACCCCTGACGATGAGATGACGATCGTCGGGAGATGGAGGCGAGATGGAGACGAGATGGAGATCTCGAGACGTCGGCCGGATCGATCTACGTCGTGGTGTTCGAGCTATTGTTGGAGCCACTGTGTTGTTGTTGTTGAGCTGCTGTTGTTGTGGAGTGGTTGTTGCTTCAGTCGCTGTTGTTGCTTCTGTCGCTGTTGTCTGCTCCGCTGTTCGCTGCTACAATGAAAACACAAACTTTCAGATCGTTCCGACAGATAAAACTCAATTGAAAGGAGCGACCCGAGCCATGGCGCGAGACGTCGCCTCCTCCGCCACCAACCTCTCCTTCCCATCATTCCTCCTTCGCACCCTCGCCTTCTCCATCGTCCTCGTCCTCCGCCGCCTTCTCCAGTCGCTCGTTTGCCCCCTATTCCTTGGATGGCCAGTCAAAATGATCGTCACTTGCTGCTGACTCTCGCGACTCCTGGTCAGCTCCATCTCAGCAACCTTTCATCCATCCCTCTGTCCCTGCGTCCTCGTCGATCGGCTCTCGCGAGTCTTTTTCCAGTTTAGTTGGTGTCGCTCGTAAATTATAATTTTATTGCCACGCATTCGTGGAACCTCGGCTCGGCCGGAGGAACCTCCGAGAGCCACTCGCTCTTCACCCTGCGCCCCAGTCTCTCCCTTCCTCTCCCTCCCCCTTCTTCTTTCCCTCTTTCCCCACTCATCGCCTCTTCCGATGGCCGTAGACCGTGTTCAGCATAATTTGTTTTTTCCGCGCGCTGCTTCTACGTCGTCCTTGTTGTTTTTCTGCTGCTGTTGTTATTGTTTGCATTGTTGTTGTTGTTGTTGTTATACAGCAACATAGGGTGTAAAAAATTAAAGCGTCGTCCGTCAGGCCCCTACCGACGCGACCAGTGCTGCCATAAAATTAGCAAAAACCGCGAAAGTGTCATCATTTATGTTCGGCCTTCTCTGTATTTACATTGATTGGAGGGGGAAGGAGAGCAGAGGAGAAGGGAGCGAGAGGGAGGGGTGATATAGGCGACGGCCAGATATCCACACGCAGACTAGTTCAGGAGACAGACCGAGGGGCAGTCGGAGGAGGAGGGACGGGTCCAGGAGACGAGATCAAGCGAGCGAAAAGACAGTGGGACGATCGAATTGATCGAGGGAAGCGCGACAGAGGGTCGGTGGGCCAGACCGACCAACCGTCCGTCGGTTCGACACCAATAGGAGCCGATCATAGGAGGCGACCGATCGGACGGATGGACGAAGCGAAGACCTCTCGATCGCTGGCCTTAAAGTGCTTTATTAAAGACGTCCAACCAACCCCCGACCCGCCGCAGCCCCCTCGGCCCCCGAGGCCGTGATTGTTGTGGCTCCTGCTCCGGCTCCGGCTCCTTCCTTCCGTCCTACCTTCCACGATACGCATTGATTGGGATCTTGTAAACGATCTTTAGGCAGCTTGTTTGTTAAACCTCTTAAAAGTCATTTAAAAATATGTTTTTGTTCAAACTCATAAATCAATTAAAAGAGCTTCACATCTTCTTGTTGCTGGTCGTTGGCTGCCTTTGTTTTTGTTCAACTCCGTGGTTATTTATAGACGGCTGTGCGTCAGTGTGTGTGTGTGGCTCGGTATGTTTTGTACTGGTCTCGAGGGAATTCGTTTTTGCATATGGTTAATTGGGATGTGTCGTGGAATCCGGTAGACGGGATCAGCGAGCCAATGGGGTTATGAAGAGATTTTGTCTGCTTCCTAGAGTTATTTATGGAGAGCTTTCGGAAATCCAGCGACCCAACGACTCCATCGAGGTGAGGGCTCAGGGCACTGGAGATTTATGTGGGAATTTCTTTGAATTGTCACGTCTTTATTTAGTCGTTTGGACAACTTTGGAGCTCAGATTTATTTTCCGGGAACTCCGTATATCACAGGGCCCGATCGAGATCGCGATCTGGAAAAATGTTGAGTGTATTAAAAAATGATGCCCATAAATAATCGAGAAAAAATGAGATGCAGCCGACTCTACTGGAGGAAGACTCGTGCACAGTGGGCAAACGGGGCGATACATTTTTAATGGAGTTGAAAATGATCACACTGTAGCGAAACAAAAAGGGAAACAAAATGGGATGATGGACGAGGCCGCGATCATCGGGGGCTGATTCAGCGGAATTTGTATTCTTTCTTGCGTTCCTGATAAAAATGATGTTTTCAACACGCTTCGCTGCGATTGCATAATTTTTTAAATGGACGTGTCTTCGGTTTTTTGGTCTGTTTTTCATAGTTTTTTCTTTCACTCCTTTTTATTTTCCCTCCTTTTTTGAACGGGTTTTATCAATTCTATAGTATTTCGTCCTCTGTGTTTGTCTCTTCCGCTGATCACTTTGGACATCATTTTTTATCTCATCGAGTGACAGAGATGCGTGGTCACACATGATTTCCCATAGCAATAGCAACAGCAACAACAACCAGCACTCCAGCTACAGTGATAAAAATCTTTTGTAGCCTACCGCAGTCCCAGGCTGGAAGCAAAGAAAATACTTTCCTATTTACAGACACTGCACACACTCAGCGCAAGTCATCGGAATAAACGATATTCTTATTTAATAGAGAATTTATTTTATCAAACACAATAAATTAAAATGTTATTACTTAGCAAAAAATGAAGCTTAAATGGCGTTCCATTCACACAAATATGTGAAGTGTTTTCATTAATATAAAACATAGATGCACCTCTTTTTATATGCATATATATATATATTTCAGCTGCTTGTCGACACAGACTTAAGTAAGTAAATTTCTAAGTAAATATTTCAAACCATGATTAATAATTAACAATTCTCGTATGTCTCTTATTCAAATTCTTTAACTATGCATCCCAACTTTTCCCCCGGCTGTCTGCGATTGATGCATTCATCATCATGCCGCCCATGCATCTCTCAAATTACCATTTCCCTGTCTCGTGATCTCTCTCTCAGTCGCTCTCCCTCCCGCTCCTCCGTCCTTCACTCCCTGTCCCCCGCTCTCTGGCCTCCTCCCAGTTCCTCCTTCTGCCGCCGTATCAGAGCTCATTTATCTCTCATTAAATCATTGAGCTGTCAATCAATTCAACGATGTCTCGGTGTGTGGAATTCGTTGTGGTCTCGCCTGTTATCGATGTGATGCATCGGATCCATCGGCAACAAAGCAACAACAACCACCATCGCCGCTGGCCACCAGTGCTGCTTCTTCTTCTACTGCGTCGTCGTCGTCCACTTGGCCCTTTATGGTCAGTGTAATTATTGTCGCTCATCAGTTCTTCTTCTGGCCGACGTCGCTGTCGTCCCTAGCAATGTTTTGTTTTCTGCCACTGTCTGTGTCTCCTTTGCCTCGGCGTCTCTCGTCTTCTTCTTCTTCTATCCTTTTCTCCCAGTGTCTCCCTCCCTGTCGCTCTCTCTCGCCGCCCCCGCAAATACCGTTGCCGTCGAGGCGGATCTGACCATTGTGTGCGCCCCGGTCCCTCGGCCAGCTCAAGTGCATTCTTTCAATTTCAATTTATTGCAGTCGCGTTGCTGTGTCTTTGTTGTAATTGTTGTAAATTAATGTTGTAGTTGTTGCACTAGTAGCCATTGTTCTTGTTGTTAATACTGAGTTGCTGTTGTTGTCGGTGCCGTTGTCTCTTTGATGTTGTCGATCATGCTGACGACGACGACGACGACAATTATCGTGGCCACGATAAAGTTGATGACGATGTTTAGGGCGTCGTTCACGACACTATGATGATGTTTCACTTGCAACATTAGTCAGTCGTAGACGATGACGGTAGTATTGATATCGTTGGCGATGATGGAATTGACTGGGCGCCTCTGTCAATTAAGTCCAATAACTCTATGAGTCCGATCGACACTCGAGCATCGCTAATTAGAGGGATTTAATTGGGCACCAACGGCGGAGATCCTTGGCTCAGACTTCATTAGGCCCGGCAGACCCCACACGACTGCTGCTGGAGATTCTGGCTTTCATCAATTGGCTCATGTAAAGCGAACTATATCCTTAAATCCGAAGATTTTTCATAGTAAACCAAAAAAACCAGTCAGTCGAGTTCGAATGCAAAATATGAAATGAAATTCATTACTAATGCAGACATCAAAATAGAAATGTTGAACTATGCAAAACATTGCTGAGAGAAAAATATATTCTAATTCGGTGAATTTTGATACTCCCAGTATGTCTGGGAGCTGCTGGCTCGCTCTTGTTCTAATTACGTCCAACAGACAAAACGCGAAAGTCGACACCGGTTGCAAAATAGTTAGTAGCACGTTTTAATTACCGAGCAGATGGCGGCTGCGATGATTAACATTGTCATGGCGATGATAATTTTGTCAGCTTAGGGGAGATCATAATGCGAGCAAAATGTCATTTAATACGCTTGCCATTCTTTCGTTCATTTCATTTCCACTGTATATCAAATAGTTTATTTTCAAACATATATATCAAATTTTTTTCCACTACTCAAAATGTGGGTCAGTGGATGGTGGAAGAAGAAATCCGCAGGAAATTCCATTGTTTTTCATACTAATATTGGATTACATGGGATTTCTGCAGAAGAGACATTGTATAATATTCATAGTATAATTCCTCCAGAAGAGTTTCGCAGAACTCCGCTCATGGGTACTAGATATCTTCAATGGCCTAGAGAGAATAGAAATGTGAACACTCTACGCCAAATCTGTCCTCCTTAAGCCCCTGAACGCGGCGGTAAATTCCTCAACATCCTCAATCACTCACATTACTTATGCATCGATAGTTCTTCATTATCCTACCGGTAGATCCCCATACCTTCTTCGCCCGGAATTCATGTGAAACCGTCCACCACCACCACCTCCTTCATCATGATGATGGTGTCGGACCTTCCGCCGACAAAGACATCAACGGACTGCTCATCGTCTAATGGGAATGGCTTTGGCGGCAGAAGAAACGAATGCTGACCACCCGTGACAACAACAGCAACAACTATAGAGATATTGCTTCAAGGGAAGAGCTTCATAAATATAAAAGGGAAAATAACCACGACAACAACGCCAACAACAACATCCGTCTAGGAAAGAGCTGATCAAAACGACTACCAGCAGAAATTTTAAAGTCCCCGGTAGGTGGCGACTCGACGAGACTATAAAAGGTAAATGGAGTTGTCGTTGGCCGCATTGTTGTAGTTGCCGGCTGTGTCGTTGTTGTAACTGTTGTTGCCGTTCGCATGGCTGTTGAAATGTTTTTTCTTCGTCGTTGTCGCGTCGTCATCGTCGTCGTTGGTGATGATGTTGTTGCCGTTGATGCAATAAAATGTTAACTTGTGTTGACAGAGTTTATTAATGGCTCTCACCTCAAACAGGAAGAGCGATCCGCACTCGAACTAAACGGTCTGTCTCAGCTCTCTTTCTGATTCTAAACAGAGTTTGAAATTTTGCTCTCTTTAAGGAACTTATGATCGAAATAGTTAAAAACAAAAAAATTCATTGTACGTTTTTAAGAAGAAATAATAAGAAATGAAAAAAACTACTACTTTTTCAAAAATATGATATAATTTTCATTTTATTTTTTTCATATTTATGTCATATTAATTAAAAATTCTTCCACCCTCCTTCATTTCACTCATCGTCGCCAGCCTCGTCCCCTCTCACAGCCCTCGCCATTCCTTGAAGTGACAAAATTTATTAAAACTTATTTCCAAAGTTGCTGCCAGAAAGGCTCCGAACTAATTGCATTTAACATTCCATAGTGTGGAACCCTTTTCCCATTCAGAGACAGCGGTTCCTTCCTCCAGCCATCCACCCACATTTTGCTTCCACCCTTCCATCAACCCTTCCTGCCACCCTTCCTCCCCACATCCTTCCGCCAATCCCTTCACCCGCTCCGGTGCCGGTTGCAATTCAAGTGAAGTTTCCTAGCATGAAATGTTAATTTGCAAGTTTGTTGTTGAAAATGAAGATTTATTAGCAATTGTTGTAGGGAAAATTAGCAGAGTCGTGAACGAACTGCAGGAAGGAAAGGGAAGGCGAGTCTCGGAGTAGAGACGGAGAATATAGTAGCCGAAGTTGGCGAAGAAAACGCGATGAATTTTGGAGGAATGCTGCAGAGGACTAAATGGATTCGGTGTCGAGGATTTCCTTCAGTATTGAAGATAAAGGAGGCAAAAAATCGAACAAAATTAGAACCAATCCTTAATGTTATGGTTGCAATAATTTCAGCTCAACTCCATCCTAGACCTAACGCTGTAAAATTTTTATTTTTTTTAATTTTAATAACACCAAAAGTCCTAAGTTTGGCTTCGTTACAACGTGAACTAGGTATAATAATAAAAATAATTAATGAAAACCTAATTCAACGCGCAAAATTACGTCCATCGGCCGACATTTGGAGTCCAGGATGTGGCGAACGAAAACCCGATAGCGCAAATACCACAATTTCGAAAATTCCCATTATAACTGAGCCAACAAAAGCCGTGCTGTGCCGTGCCGTGCCGTGAAGGCACATTAAAATTCCAGAAACACCTTATTTTGGCAGACGACCGTCAGCGAAATGAAAGCCACCAACAGGCTGTGGAGACCACATCGTGAGTCCGCACCAGCAACAACAACAACCCCACTAACACAATGACAGCTCTGTTGACACCGACCGAATAATAAATTACAAAACAGACCACGGCACATATGTACAAATGCACGTGTATATGGAAAATATTTGTATATATTATCGGCAAAATCGACGAAGGTACACAAGGAGACGGGCGCGAGAGCAGGAGATTGTGGGAGTCCACGAAGGGGCCAGCAAGAGTGAGCGAGGGAGAAGAATTACTATTAACTAATTACTTGGAATATCGTGTAATCGTGGGGATTTAAACACAAGACACGTACCTCGCGGGCATCCCAGACACACGAGGTGTCAAAATGACATTTCGCACTGACAGCTCGAACGCCCGAGAGACTCGGCAGTGGTAAAAAGAGAAGCAGGTGGGCGGGAAAGGGAGAAGGTGAGAGCTTTATCGCTATTAAAGGATCAATGTCACAAGTTCCAGACGTGAGGTTGTCGCGGACAACAACAAATGCATCGATTATACACCGAATTAAGGAGAAGAAGGAATTTCAAAGCAGAAGGAATTCAATGGAGGAGGAATTGGGGAAGGCAAAATCGTGTAATGAAAAGGAATTTAGAGAACAACTAAGGTTTAAAGGGCAGTTAAGGAACTTAATGGCAAACACAGTCAGTGTACGAATGTATGAAAATCAAAGAAAGGAACGACTTAGTGAGCAATAACAAAATTTCGTTTGGGGAAAACATCTGAGTTAAGGACATGTTAAATGTGATCAATAAAATGGAATCGAAGACAAATTTTCAAGAAATGAACCGATTTCAGGGGAATTCGAGACCGCCAAACAAATGATAAATTTGAGCAGAGACTGGAGGAGGAGTCTCTTCCCGGGAATTCAGGTGATTCACGATCGAGGCCGAGCGACAGAAGAGCCTCATGCCGGAGCGACGGAAGTCCTCGTTTCACAGCGGCTGGGCTTGATCGGAATTCGATTTGAGTAGACGTTCATTTCCTCCCCGATTAGCTGCGATTCCCGCATTGCCCCATTTCAGTGCCGCGAGCGAAAACCGTGTCAGTGACGATCGTTTTGCGTCCGGAGGCCGCCGTGGAAACCCTACAACGTGCCCCGCGGCTCGCGGCTCGGGGGCTCGGCGGCGTCAGTGGAAAGCAACACCGGGGCTTCGTTCCACTCTGGCAACGCCGCAGCCGCCGGCTTCCTCGGGCGGGGTCGGGTCTTGTCGTGCGATCGGTTTCGCGCATCGGGTTTCGCTGCCAGATCGTGGATCGTGTTTGTGTGGAATGGCGTGGAATGTTGTCGTAATTGTTGTTGCCCCAGTTGTCGTTGTTGCGCCTTCAGTTGTTTTCAGTTTTTGCACAGCGGTTCAATCGCTGCCTCCCGCCCGGATTCCCCACAGAGCTTTTCCGTGCTCATCATTCGTTTCTTTCATTTCAATCCACCATGGATTGGTTGGTTTCCTCGAACAGTAGTCGAACCCCCTGCAAGGTGGGTTTTGCGTTACGCGGCGGTGTCGGTTTCATGAACCTCAGAACCTCAGGTTGTTATGAACTGCGGTCATGACTAATTTGTTCGAGGCTGAAACCGGAGCTCTCAGTGCCACCGGCTGCGGAGAAGCCGAAGCCGGGCTGTGAAGGATCCAAAGCTTGCGACCGTTTCTACACCATGGCCGTTGTTTCAGTGGATGGATTTCTAAAGCCTTTGCTCAGAATAAGTTCTAAATAGATATTCGATAAACACCGTAAATAAATAACGTCATGGAAATTATTCTTCCGAATGGATTGTTTTGTGTGATTCCTTGCAAGAAGTTTCGTCGTCAACCAAGTTAATCCCAAATTTGTTCCGCCTTTTGATCTGCATCCCTCCCCACGAGGTCTTACAAGGGCTCCTGCAATCGAGGTTGGAATTTTATGAATTTTTCAAAACCCCTCCGAGGGTTAAAAACCTGTTTGTTTCGAATGGTTGCCTCGACACTCCCGCATTAACATAATTTTCATCAGATTTTCAAAGTTGTCGCCGATCTTGTTGCGGCGTTGTTTTAAGAACAAATCCAATTTGTTGCTGTTGCTGTGGCTGTTCTACAACATCCTATTGTCCCGCTGCTCGTTCCTCTTCAATTTCGCGCTCCTCTGGGCTGGTGTGAGTGTCGTTCATTCTTTCGTTTGTTTTTGAATTCCGCTCTTTTAATTTCTTCGCTGTTTTGCTTTGTTTTCGCCTAATCCGCAACTTCGGCTGCGACTCGATGTGTATCGTAAACAAAGACAGACAGACAGAGAGAGAGAGAGAGAGAGAGAGAGGGTGGGAGCGAGAGGAGACGACTGGTGCGATCCGGTCTGGTCTGGATGGCGCCATCTAGCGCAACTCATGAATAACTCTTATTTCATTATGACAGGATTATCCGCGTGCGCTTCGCCGTCCCGTCCTGTCCTGTCCTGTCCTTCCGGTTCCCGCCGTGCGCGAGAGGGAGACGGAGAATGGGACGGCGTCGGCGTCGGCGTCGGAGGACGAAGTCCTAAGCCGAGGCGACATCTGTTCGTGTTTCGGAATATTTTCCTCCCGCTCTTCCGCGTTTGTTTTCCGTCTCGTTCCGCGTGTTCGTGCGTTCCGAGATAAATTTATGCAAAAGTTTCCACGTTTTTAACTCATCTTCCTCCTCCTCCTCCTCCTCCTTCCTCGGGGCGCTCCATCCATATCTTTTTCTCTCTCCCTCTCCCTCGAAGTTTAAGTAATGAATGTTTTCTGCGCAGTAACTCGAAAAAGTTCCCCTTCTTCTTCTTCGTCTGCTGCTGTTGCTGCTGCTGCTTCCCCTCGCCCCGCCTCCTGCTCGCTCGTGAGCACTTTCCAACATTTAAACAAATGTTCATTTCATTGTCACAATTAAATTATGTTCAAAAGCTAAGTAAGTTATGGCTTAAAATTTTTGACAGTTTCAAAGTTATTCGCCTCTTCCCCCCTTACGCTCGCAGGCGAGCGGGAAGCCCTTGTTTAGAAAGCCCTGCGCCCGGAGTTCTCAAGGAGACGCCGGCGCTCCCTGGGGCAAGAGCTGCGAGCTGGGCATGCGTCACGTTCCACTTGGCGTCGTCCTTGGCACGATGTGTGAACGCGGTGGGTCCACCGACCTCCTCATGGTGGTTGGAAGCACTGGCTTGGTCTTCAATCGATTCATCTGGAGGTTTCGGCTCCTTTACCCAATTCCACGTCATCCTCATGTTCACTGGATTCACAGGATTCATTCTTCACTTCAAACCCTCATTCATTCCATCCACTCGTTCGGTTCCCTCTCCCACTCACCCTCCCATTCATTCCTCCCTCGTCACTGCCTCTTCCCCCCGCACCCACAGCGAGTGGTCAGCGTTCACCGGGGACCCCGTTAATGTGTCCTGATCCTCCCGCCGGCCCCTTCGGTAATCAGCTCCAGCTTCCGTCTGAATTATTCAATGCCATTTTTAGTGCTCCACGCACTGTGCAGAGGTTTTCATTTCACAAAACAGGAGTACACAAAATACAGGCTTGAGCGGCCAGCCAACTGTGTCAGGTTAATTAAAATGGTTTAGAAAATTCTGACTGTGTTGTTGGTGCCGCAGGGCGTCGGCCCTTGTGTCCTGCGAGTCCCGCAGGACCGTCGCAAGCACATAATTTTTCGGTCGAGCTCATTTCTTATTAATTTCCGGCAGAAATGCAGAGCTAAATCTTGTTGAGTGCTGTTGTTGTTGTTTCGGTATTACCAAATTTGTGCAGCTCTTCTGTTGTTTTGACTGTTTGGTCTCACCTTGTTATGGATTTCATTACACAATTTTCCTTCAACTATTGGTCATAATTATTTATTATTATTTGTGGATTTTCTGCCCTATGTTGATCTTTTTTGTCGTCTGTTGTTCTTCGGCTCCCTCTTCTGATAAATTTGCCTTCGTATTCCAAGCACAAAATTCACGTTTTGTGAAAAATCTTGTAAATATTTAATTTCCCATGAAATCGAACCAGCAGAGACATTTGATTGGCAGTTGCTTTTGTTTTGTTTGTACTGTTTTCGTTCACTTTGCACACCTTCGTCGGGCTCGTCTCGTCCCCTCGGGTCGAGCACCATTTGAGCATCGATCGATTACGGGGCCTCCCAAACATTCTCAATGCGAAAACAAAAAAATAGTTTTCACTTAGTGAACATTTTGATAAGAAATTTTAAATTTCCGATATTGTGTTTAATTATCAAGATCAACAATTCAATTCAATTTTCTTATTATAATTTTGACTACTTTTTTTACCAAGTACATTTATTTTTCTAATATATATTCCAAGTTTATTTGCAATCAAACCTTTCACGTTTGTTTTGAGTTGGTTACAGATCTGTATTTATTTTGCTAATAGCAATTTTCTGCCACTTGTATTTCACAGTTGTGCATTCACATATTTTTTCAGTTCTCTTGGGAAATCTTTGTAATTCAGTGTCTTGCAATTTCCTTGATTCTCCACGATTGGCGCCCCCTGGCACCGGAGCTCTTCGCGGGAAAAGCTCTTAACACGTCAACCTGCCGCTGCCTGAGGCTCCTGCTTTACCGTCACCGACACCGGCGGCGACGTCGCTGCCGTGGCCGGTGCACAAATCTCGGACTCGGGCTCGGTCTCGGTCTCGGGCTCCAGTCCTCGAATCCACTTCAGGGGCCGCGCTGGGGCTCCGGTCGCCGGCTGACGGTTGAACCCTTTGTTAACGGCCGGTTGTCAGCTTAATTGCGATGCTGTAGGTAGGTAACCCTGGCAGATGCAGAGAGGGCGGCCGAGCGAGAGAGTTAGGAGGAGGGAGAGGGACGGACGGGCGTTGTTGGAGGGTGCTAAATAACAACCGGTGGAGGTGGGGCACGGCTGGGGTCGGGTGGCTGCGGGAGGTGGCAGAAAATGGCCGATGGACGGAGATCAAAAATTAAGCTTCCTCCGCTCTGGCGCCGACCCCTCGCCCGCCCTCCCGCATCCACCTGTGCAGCTCGGTCGTCGAGCTGTCAGTTTGACAGTTCGGTGTTGTGCAGGCTCTGAGTGACAACGTTGTGCGAGAGGGCATCATTGTTGTTGTTGTTATTATTGTAATCGATATGGCTTCGGTTGCTCTTGTTGTTGTTGCTCTTTTGCAGTTCCTCTGGGTAGCATTTTTAATGGGGGTCTTACACGTTGTTGTTGTTGTTATTGTTGTTGTTGTTGATGTTATTTTTTCACAATTGCTTACTCGTCAAATCGTGTTGTCTTTGTTGCCTTTGATTTTCTTGTTATCATTCTTGTCTCGGTCATCGTTGTTGTTGTTAGTCTCATTGTTACCAACATGTACGCTGTTGTTGTTGTTTTCGTCCCCAAGTTGTTGTTGTTGTTGCTGTTGTCACTCAATCTGTTGTTGTTGTTGTCCTCCATACCCATGTTCTTGTCATTGTCTTTGTCGGTCGCTGTTGTTTTTGTTCTTCGTACGCCATTGTTATTGTTATAGTTGTTGTTTCAACACCGCTATTGTGTTGTTGTACCCTCATTTGTAGCCTCAATTGTTCATCGACACCTCCTTCATTACGTTCATGTCGGTGCTTTTTTCCACTTTTCTCCCTAATTATATCGAGATCCCGCACTTAATTTCGGTCCCTCGCACTTTGTCTCCTCCCTCTTTCTCTGCCCCTCCTCACTCTGCTCCCCATTTAAGTAGGTTCTCGTTGTGGAAGTCGGTGCGAAGATCACTTTTGAAGCACCCTCTGGCTCCGACGGGGCCAAATTAGGGCTTGTCAGAGGCCAGAGCCGAGCGTTGAGAGCAAAAAGCAGGAAAATAAAATCACGTCTGTTGCTAATTCGCACCCATCGCGCGACAAGGGTCGCATGGGGACCAGGAAGTCAAGTCAAACCTTGAAGTGCAATTAATTTGGACTTCAAGTGACTTCAATTGCTGCGAAGAGTTCTAGACGTTGTCAGGAAGATTTCAAAGTTGTTTTTTGGGGATTTCGAGTGATTTTAAGGGGCATTAGCCGTTGATCCAGGGGGCCCTAGACCAGTGCTCAAGACTTTGAAGCTTCAAGCGATATCAGGAATATTTCTGAACTCATTTTATTTAGATTTTCAAGAGTTGCATTGGTTTCGTCGTCGTTTTGAAGCCAATTTGTAAGGCCCAAAGATCCGTCAGAGGCCTTGAAGAACACCTTAGAGTCTCCCTTCTCCCTGTCGTCTCAGGGATCGTAAATTACTCTGTTCCCTCTATTGACATTCGGAATGCATAAATTACACGAACACGGCTCCTCCAGAGGCTGCCCTGAGTCCCAAGCAGGCCGTCTGCCTCGCACCGAGTGTCGAACGACAGCTTTTAATTAACAACAACAACAAAATTTGCAACAACAACGACCAGCTTTGATTTCAACGTCGACTTTTATTGATGACGCTCGTAAAATTCATTTAATTGTAACTCAATTTCCAGGCATCCCGCGACGACGCCACAAGAAACAGGTTCGCTTCCGGTGTCTGCCATCAGCGTCTGTCTGTCGCTCCGTCCGTCGCTCCATCGCACTTACTCTGCCCCCCTCGCCTCCTCCACCGCCTCTAACATTCCTCAGTCGACTTCTGCGGACTCCTCAAGGTCTGCGTCAATCCGTCAACCTTTGGACCCACTCTGCCGACTACAGCCGCCTGCTCTGCAGCCTCCGCTGGCTTTCTCCTCGATCTCATTTTCCCCCACATCCGCCACCTGCCTAGCGTAGCCAGATCGGACCGGACCGCACAGAGGGATCAAGATCTCCCACAATTTCGTGGCGGCGTCTCCTCCAAGGCCTCCATCGTCGCGACGCCGGATGGGTTTTGTTGCCACTGCTGCTTTTGCCAAACAATATCAATCTCTTTCCACCTCAACATCCTCTCACTTCGAGTTCCCAATTCGTCTCTCTTTCTCTCTCCCATCCAAGACTGCGGCTTTTTCTCGATCTTCCTCGAGCCGCATCGTCCTGTTTCGACGTCTTCTCTTCAACTTCTCCTCCTTTGCCTCTCCACCACCCACCTCCTCATCCACTTCTCTTCCCTCCATCCACGGCTCTGCTCTACATCCACTCCTCTTCTCTCTTCACCGGCCTCCCCACATCTCTCGGCCATCTTCCTTCGATCTCTTCTTGCGTCCTCATCGCCACGTTTAACAAGACGCCACGCCAATTAATTTCGTTTGGCGGCGAGGCGCGTCCGACACGACACTCGCTGGCAACCTGTTGGCCTCTCTCGAACGTCCTCCCTCCCTCTCTATCTCCATCATTCCCTTTCTCTGTCACGTGTTCTGTCGCCGTTGCCGTCGCTGCCACCGTCGCCTCGGGTGGCAGCAGGCGACAGGGCGCGGAGGCCGTTGACAGTTCTGGTTCAGTCGGCTCGTGATGCCAACTGTGTACGAACTGGCTCTTGGTGCCGAACTGGTGCGTGTGTGTGTGTGTGAGTGACTTTTTTCGAAATTAGTTCGCTTCCCCAACACTTCATGGCGAAAATAATTTATTTCTGATTAATTCGAGGTTTTCTTACAGAAATTGTAAATACGTTTTAATGTCGGAGTTGTGAAATATATTCAAATAATTAATTTTTTTATACTCCTTCATACAATTGGTAATTTATTTTTAGTACCTTGTTAAATTTAATTTTAATATCGATAGAATTCAAATTCCCTCACTTCAATTCCATCAATTCCTGCGCTCGATTAATTCGATTCCCATTGATTCGTTCTTCTAATTTCATCTCCCGAATCCCCCCTCAACATACTTGGCATTCTCGCGTTTCCCTCTCTTTCTCGCTCGCACTCGCTCTCTATGCCGGCCCTAATCAGATTGTCCTCTAACTCCTTAATTCCTTTCGAATGAACTCATTAGCTCGCGCCAGACAATGTTCAGGAAGGAGCAACAACAACACGAAATGGGAATGGGAATGACAAATGTCTCGCGTGGCGCCAATTTAGTTGCATGACAACCACAACAACAACAACAAAAACGAAAAATACAAACGAGAACCCTGAAGCAACAATAATCACGGCTAACAACAACAACAGATAGCAACGAAGATAGGAAGAGGAAATCAGAACGGTAGAAGGAAAAAATCGAAAAAAAATCTCTAAAAATTCCACAAAAATCAATTTAAAACTCATTTGGTTTTAATTCCTGCAGACAAAAAAAATAATCGGAACATTCGTCAAAAAAAATATCAAAAAAAGCGACACCAACAACTGCAGGCGTTCCGCGGAATTCAATCGCAGTAACTCGAAAACTGAGGCTAATTTCGTTGGCTTCGTTCGTGTCACGAGCAAAACTTTCAAATATCCTTTTGTCCTTGTTGTTGTTGTTCTTATTGTTGTCGGATATTCGGGGAATTTCGCGCAAATGTTGTTGGTGAATTCGCTATTGTTGTTGTCGTTGTTGGGACAATACACGCGAGAGCTCCTCGCCAGCTCGTGCAGCGCCGGAGATCTTTCGCTCCGTCTCTCTCGCTCCCCTTCGCTCTTCGGGTCTGTGTTTCGGGTTATGCGTTGTTGAGGTTTTCTGGATGTGCATGTGTGTGCGTGTGTTTGTGTGCTCTGATTTATCGATCCACGGTGGGCGTTTTTTAATTAATTCCTTCCCTCGAGCATTCACGAAAACTAATTTGACATTTTTCCCTCTCTCTTCCTTCCAGTGCAAAACTAACATTTTGACACATGAGGCGCTCTTAACTGGCAATAATTTCGCGGTCCCGCTTGTGGCTGTGCGTGTGTGTGCGCGCGCCGTGGGTGTTGCCGCGACGTCGCCATTAAGCATTCATTGGCCAAAATTATGTTTGTCCACTGAGTTATTTATCGCCAGGTTCGATTTGTGGGAATCGTTGGAAGGGGAATTTGCATTTATTTTTCGATCTCTGAAGGGTTCCGTTTTTGCAAAATTTTTCATATGGTTTTTGGACCACTCAAAATTGGGTTAAAAACGTTTTGCTTCCTTTTGGACTCTTCCCAACTTCGTTGTACGCCATCGACTGGTCTTCCTGGACTTCCCGTGCCTTCGTTGCTTTCTCCTTTTATGTCCTGCACATCCTCCTTGTCAATCGCTGACTTCTTGTCCTCCGCGAGCTCGTAATAATCTGAAATTTGTACGCTAATAATTCCGCCGAACCTCCGCCGAACTCCCTCCGTCTCGTCGATCTTCATTAGGAGTCATTAAGACGTCACATTAAGAAGGTGATTTATGTGGGGCGTGATTAACACCGCGAGAAAAATGGGAGTAAGAGCAGGGAAATCGCACAAAAATGGGAGTAACTTCGATGTCAAGGTAATTTTCACACATTTGCCGTTTTCAGCCTCGACAAATGCTCAAAAGTAAAGTATTATAAACTATTTTTTTTTTTCCTAAATTAGCTCTAAATTCTCTCCGAATGCAATTTGCGCAAACATGTTAATAGTTTTTATTTTTGAAAAGAGAATTTTTTATATTGTGCTCTGAGTTTTCTGTTTGGTTCATTTTCCTTCCTCTCTCTAAACTCTCACCTCATCTGTAGACCCAACAACGCCACCTCGTCAGCAATCCGACCTTCGAAATCATTTTCACCGCCACTTCGCCCATGCTTCAACCTCCTCTTTTTCCACCTCGTCAGCACATCATCCGGCATCCATTTGCGACTTCAGTTCCATCTTCACCTCATCAACCTCGGCCTCCCCAGCCGTCAGACGCCTCACCACGTCAGCCCAACGCGCTGTCAACTTTAGCATTTCGCGGATTCCCCGCCCTCCCTTCGCCAATACGCATTTGCACCTGGACTTATTCCTTCGAGCATGGCGTCGAAACACGACAGCCGTCCACGGGCAGCGTTCGTTCATCTGGACGGACGACGGCGGGACTGACAGGATGCAGCCAGCCTGACACACAGAAAGAGGGACGAACAGAACGAGAGAAGGACAGACAGCAGACGCGGAGACACCCAGACAGGTTGTTGGGGAGACAAACGGCTGTTCTGACTAAATGACGGACGGTCGGACTCTGCCTGTCTCTCTGTCTGTCTGGCTCTCCTGCCTGCCCATCGCGCTGTCTGCCTCTCTTTCGCTCGCCCACCGTCCC
This sequence comes from Coelopa pilipes, assembly GCA_947389925.1. Lineage (NCBI taxonomy): Eukaryota > Metazoa > Arthropoda > Insecta > Diptera > Coelopidae > Coelopa > Coelopa pilipes. Next base: position 1,656,436 of record OX376698.1, on the reverse strand, counting down.
GCGGTCCGTCGGCCACACCGCGCTCTGAGCGCATTTAACGTGTTTTTAACGAACCATTCAAATCGCGGTCCATGTGCTCGTGTTGGTGGTCCAAATGTTGTGCTGGCTTGTGGTAGTTGTTGTCCTTGTTATTTGTTGTCGTTGTTGTTGTTGTTGTAACTAATTTACGTCCCCGGCACCGACCCCGCCCGCGCGCTGCGAACGATCGGCCAATTCGAGCGCCCCGGAACACGAAAATGTGGGCAGTCGTGGAATCGCGTCTTCGGCCGGCCGCCAAGGTCGAGGTCGTTCTGGCTGTACCTGCGGGCGGTCCCCCGCCCCCCCTCGCGCAGACCGCCGTGCTGTGGCAACAACAACCACCGCTCGATGTGGGTGGCTTCGAGGAAGAGCGAAGTTAATTAACGTAAACAAATGGAGAATTTGCGTCGAAAAATGCTCGGTGTTGTTTAAGTGAAGGCCTTTTCCGGATTTCCATCGCTGCGTTTGCAGCAACTACTTCGTTTTCCATTTATTTATAAATCTCTTAATTTGCTCATATTACTTTCGTTCCTCGAGCTTCGTTTGCGTGCATGTGTTTTAAATGCAACTTTAATGGCTCGCGCTGCACCATAAATAAAACCGCATCAAAATGTGTTGATGCCATTCGACAATTCTCGAGGATTCGATCCAATCGAATGCCTTTAAATCCTCTCCGCCCTCACCATAAATTCATGATCCGGCGGACGCCGAGCGAATAAATAGATAATAAAAATTAATTGCCTTTTCGTGGTTGATGGAACGAGTCCGCCTTCATTGGCTGCTTCATGCCTCTGATTAATCGGCTTCAATTAAAATATGGATCTTTTAAATGGTAATTTTAATGTCTCATTAACGTGGCCTTTCGCAGGTTTTCGATCTTCCGACATGTTCTTGTTCAAATTTAATTTCGGCAGGGATCGACATGAAATTTCATAACCAAATATTGATGATACATGCATTTTATAAATCATCGAATTCACTTCACATAATCACAAACATATTTTCAATCTTTCTGTATTCAGAGGACCACTGAAGACGATTCTACAATGCAGAATTCAAAAAAGAATTTCCACGAAAAAAACAAGAATCTCTGAAAGTGTCCAAAAAAAATTCGCCAGAAAAATTCAGATAAAGCCGGAATAAGAGGAAAAAACCGACGCATAAATCCTCGATTCCATCGCCTGTCCGCACAATGGGACACCTTGGGCTCGGCGACAGACGCCGGTAATGCTTTCAACACGCCGTGCAGACGATAACTCGCGACTTGTCGCACCTGGACGCCCAGACGCCTCAAATTCGGCGGCTCCTGCCTGCGCCGTCCGCCCTGATCCTGGCCAGCACGAGCGCCGAGAAAGGGAGCGAACATAAATTTTGAATTCGCAACAAAAGCACAGCAAGACATTCCACGAACGCGGGGCACCGGAGAGTAGGTGAAAGAGAGAAGGAGGGAGAGCGGCAGAGAGAGACAGGGCAAAAGGGAGCGGGCGAGCCGAAGCCCTGCCGAAAGCCAACCAAAGGACCAGCAGATGAAAGTATTTAAATAAGATGTCACGATAAGTTGAAAGATCCGAGACCTCGGCAGTCTCCGCCACTATTTCCTTCTCCCTCTCACACTCTCTCTCTCTCTCCCTTCCTCTCGGGACGCCACATATTCGCTCAGACCATTGGGGAGAGTGGAAGAGAGAAGGTGATGGAGGAGAAACTCCTTCGCGAGCATCAATCTCGATGAAACGGAAAGAGGGAAAAGAGAAATAAAGTCAACGGGCGACCTGGAGTGAGGGGAGAAAGAGAGGAGAGGCAGCAGAGAGAGGGGCAAGAGCGGTGTAGAGAGAGAGAGCCAGCAAAAATGAGAAATCCCCGAAAAATAGTTGACTAAAAACTTACAAGTCCTCGACGTCGCGAACACGCAGCTCGGGATGTATTTCGGGACCAGCAGGAGCCGCGGCCACGCCCCTTGCCATGGCGGCTGGCGACGCCGCCGTCGACGCCGCTGCAGCATTTCGTGGAATTGAATTGAATTTCAGCAGATTTTTATTCATTCATGTGTCGCAGCCACATTTCGCGGAGCATAAAAGTTTCAGCGCGAGAGGAGGGGGGCGAGAGGGCAATGGGTCGGCGGAAGGAGCGGGGCGAGAGCTGCCGATGAGAGCGAAGAGTCAGAATCAGTGCCGCGGGGAGGAAATGAGTTGGAAATGTCAAAAATGCAGCGATTTGGAATATTTTTATACATTTGGATTTCTGTTCGCTCCTTCTATGAAGATGAAAATTTGCCAAATTTGCGGAATCCAGAAATCGAATTTTTCTCACTGAAGTGCGAACAATATTGTGCGTGTTTTTATAAGAAAAACAAACTAATGAAAATTCATCGAATGTTTTCGCAAAAATCCTATACTACTAATTATAATATATTAATTCTTAATGTTTTTCACGAAGGTTTCCGAGGTTGAGTTTGAAATTTTCCTTTCAAATGGCAACATAAAATATTATTTTTTCAGTCAAAAATGTGCCATTCAAATTTAATTAAAAATGCCCAATAATTTTAATGCTTTCTCGAGCGTCCCTCGGCGCACTTTCGACGAGGTGGATGCAAATTCTTCGATTTAATGCATAAATACTGATGGGTTCATAAAGGAATAAACGAGCGAATGATTTTTAAATTCCCCGCGATGCTGCGATTCCAGCCGAGCGTCCCACAGGGCACTTTAGCGGGGAGGAAAATCGGGCCGAAACCGAATGGCGAGCGGAATTTCACGAAGCGATTTAATGTGGGCTGCACCGCGGGTTGCGGGGGGCGGCGGCGGCGGCGGCGGCGGCGATGAACCCTGCATAGTGGGGGTAGAAACAGGAATAAACACAACGCAGTAGGTGCGAAAGTAACAACGACAACTATAAAAACAGCAACAAAAACAACAACAAAGGCAACAACAACAGGAGCAACAGTATAAACAACAAAACTCCATTAGCGGAGATTTTTTATTCGCGCCCCTGGGAACCTATAAAAAATTCAATGCCGCACATTTTGGGGTTTTTATGCCATGAACGATTCAGCGACATCCACGATGAGGACAACAGCAACAACAACAACAACAACAACCACAACCACACCGGCAGCGACACCATCGAGGACACGAGCACAAGCACGACAACAAACAGCGCCCAGCCAGGCCGAGACCAGCGGGCGCCGACGTAATCAGCGGCCTCCACGGGCCGCTCCCACCGCCGCTGCTCCGTCTCCCTCCCTCGCCACCTCGATCGCACCTTCGCGCCCGCAGCATCGCTTTTGCTCTCTCTCTCTCTCTCCCTTTCGCCGCGTTCGACGGGACCCTCAGAGCTCCACCGGCGGCGACAAAGAGACGGGGTGAAAAGTGCAGAAAAATCAGGGAGAAGGCGAAAAATCCCGGAGAGAGGGAAAACAAAGAGAGAGAGAGAGAGTTGAGAGGCACCGGTGAAAAGTGCCCGGAGGAAAGACAGGGAGGGCGAAAAAATCACGGCGAAATTCGTCGTGAGTGCAGCGGATGCGGAGCCATTGCCGTGTTTGGCGCTGCTTCCGGTTGTTGTTGTTGCTGCTGCTGCTGTCGCTGTCGCTGACGAGAGAGAAGATGCTGCGAAAGATGGCGACGATGCGGTCGCTGCTGAGAAACATCATCATGATGATGGGGATGATGCCACTGAGCAAGATGATGATGTCGTTGCTGCGGCCAGGACGTTGGCGTCCTTGCTGTAGAGACGGTGGTCGGCGGGTTGTTTTCGTGGTTTTTTAGTCGCTGCTCCCGCTCCTGGCGTCGTCGGCAGTGCTGCCAATGCCAGCGACAGCGATACCTCCACCGAAATATCGCCTCAACAATGCGGCAGCGAGGATCCGTCGCGCCCCGAGAGGTCAAAGTGGGTGCCTCCAGCCGGCTCTGTTTGGCCTGACGTCGGCCGCTGCGGAGCATGCCGGAGCGCGGTAAAAGCTCCTAAAAGATTCACACAGAATTTTCCACTCCCAGGCGTGGGATTGGGGAGAGCTCGCCAAGGACAAAGGGACATAAATATATATACGAACATAGGCAGCTGCCCATATGAAAGCTTACAAATTTCACGAAAACGAAATGAAGTGAATGAAAATGAGAGATCACAAGTTAAAGCTCTAGAGGTTGATATCATTAAAAAAAACTCCTTTTTCCTACTTCGTATATAAAAGATTCACATTCAATACATTATTTTGGTACTTTGTTAGTAGTTTCTTCTTCACCTTAATTAGTATTCAAATTACTATCATTTCCATTAATTTTCCCTTACCTTCACCACCGCCTCGGGCAAAGTAAAGTGCAAGAGCTTCCTCTCCACACTAGTGTCACCTTTCGTCAACTTTGGCCTGCTTCATAATTCACTCCAACATCTCCCCCAGGGGACTTTTTCCTTTCCTGTAGCCAGGACCTTTAGCATCATTGCCCTCGCTGACAGTCTGTCCGCCTGGCTCCCTCAGTCGCTTCTGCTCCCCTCACTTCCTGCGAGCATTTTCCCGTTCGCTTATGCTGGCAATAAAGCGTCTATTTATAACGTTGTAATGTGCCATAAACTCCGGGTGACATTTGAATTTTTCATGAAATCGAAAGCCCCTCGCCCCTGCCGGCTCCCCGCCCGTCATCGCATCCTGACGGTGCAGTCAATGCACTTTTAAAGGCGCACGTGTCGATGGCCGCCCTGCGGGCCGGCGAGGGTGAGAAATTTACACCTAGAGGGCGAGAGGGACTCCCATGGAGAGGGAGGGAGATAGGGCCGGATGCAGCCGGATGTCAAAAGTTAACTGCTGTCGCACACAATTTAAGCAACTCGTATTTTATTTAACGTCGTCGATCCGGGGTCGCGCTGAGCTGCACCGATGTCCCGACCTCCCGTCCTCCCATCCCGCCGCGGCAAACTTTTATCCTCCGGAGCTCGCTTAAGGCTTCATGGCTGCCGTACGCTCCACGGTGCAGTGCAGGAGTCCATTGCAGTTCATTTAATATGTGGGTTCACTGCATGGACGAGAGTAGTTCCATCGATGTGAGTGGAGTCTAATGCGAGGGACGAGTTATGGTCATAGTCATGGTGATGGAGATGAGAGAGAGAGAGAGAGTGGGAATTGATGAGCGACGAAAGGCTTCTCTAGCAGAGAAGGAGGAGGAAAAATGCTGGATGTTTTGGAAAATAACTAAGTTAATGGAACATTTTCCCAAATGCCTGATGTGCGATTATTTCGCGGAAAATCGTTTTCAAAATTCCATTCCATTTCAGATAAATTCACTCGACCTCAATTGCAGTCGTCTTCCCGCGAAGGCACAACGGGTCACTTGGTTTGAAAAATCAGTTCATTAAAACCCTCGACTGAAGTCATTCTCGCGAAACAAAGGGGGGACAGAGGGACAGAGGGAGAGGCGTCCCAGCGAAATCCCGAAAGTAGGATCAAATTCTCTCCTCCTCCTCAGCCCATCTCTCGCCACATTCCCGCTGAATGCTTCCCGGTAAGGCCCCATAAGTCTGTCATTATAATAATTACAAGTCACATGCTCTGCCCGTGCCCCGTGCTGGTTCTTCTTCTGCCACTAGGCTTCCTTTTCATCTCGCCTTCGCACTCGCTCTCTCCCTCTTTCCCCTCTGTCCCCTGGCCGCACGATGTCGCATTTTTCAACCTCGATTCCAGCGAAACCTCCCATCTGGCTGTTGTTGTTGTTTCATTGTTGCTGTCAGCCTCATTTTCTCACTTGCCTCGACGCCGAGCGCCCGACCACATGTTCCGACACCGCCACCGATGGTGATAAACATCTCGGACGATGCCGAAACTTATCATTACTCCGTCCTTATCAACGGCCAATCGCCGGGGTCTCCGCCGTCCTCGCCCTCGTTAGCGATGCTCCCCAGAGACGCCTCCTCGTACAGGGAAACACGCTCGGAGCCCGCAAAAACCCGCTGGACACCGACCGAAACGCGGTTGAAAGCATCGAAAAAATGGCCTGAAAAATCAAAAACCCACTTCAACCGCAAATAAAGCCACTTCAGTCGAAGAAAAAATTCAGCTTCGGTAAAAAATCCCACTTTGGCTCGCAAGCAAAAAGGCCAGAGAGAGTCCTCAAGTGGGTCCGAAAAGTCCTCCAGCCGCGACGAGGATGAATTATGAGCGAAAATTGTGGCAATCGTTCAATATATTTTTAAATTTAAAAGTTAATATATTTCGGCGGCTTAATCATCGGTTACCACAATGGGGCAGGGCGAAGATGCCGCTGGATGCGGCGGTTGTCAGTTTTATTAACGACACGCATGCAGTGTCGACGTGTTCGTTTTTTGTCACAATTTACGTGACGTCCACTGTAAATAATTGGATTTAATTCCTGTTTGTTTTCGCCTGTCATCAATGATTTTGTTCTATTTTTTTCGCTTTTTTTCCATAATGCCTTTTTCGCTGTGCGCAAAACATCCTTCAATTTCATTGTTTCACAATATCAATCAGCATGCGCTTGTTATGCCCGTCCTGAGGCTGCGATTTGCTCCCATCGATCTTAATAACTATTTTTTCGATTCACAGATTTCCTCGCCTTCCCAGAAAGAGGCTCGGTCGAGCGAGGAAGGGAGGGCGTGAGGGAGCGGGAGCGAGTGCATTTGGTGCAATTATTTACATGCTACCAGCCTTCACTACGGTGGTCTGCACAACCTGAGATGGCCGACAGTGGGCCGAGCAGATGAAATTGTTTTCGGCGTTGTGTCTTTTGTAAATGAAAGTCTTCAGTAAATTTTTGTGAATTTCATACAAAAATAATTTCAATTCCCATGGAAAATTGTAGAATAAAAATTATGAAAATAAATAAATCTTTTTGAATGTGGAATGTTATTAAATAATAGATGTGTTTTTACCGACCTTGCCCCACTGTGCCCACCTAAGTCTGGCCTCTGCACTTTTGCTGATTGAGAGTTTTCGACGAAAAGCCAGAGAGGTTTCATTAAGAAATGAACTGCTGAGAAGACACATTTCAATTTGCTCCTCTCCATCTCGGCGAGAACAAAGAAACGTCATATTCTGGCCAGGATACAGGCATGTCCTAATAGGAACAAGAGGAAGAGGAAGGAGAAGAACAACAGCAGCAACAACAATCAGTAGAACGACGAGAAAAGCAATCATCATCATCACTTCATTGGGTCGCAAATAATTTCTCTGCTGACTTGTTGACGTTTGGGCAAAGAGGAAAAATTAAGTGATTACCATTTAATTGAATGCAAACAAATGAAGCAATCCTTTAATAAACTTCAACATAAACAAACACACCTACAACAACTGCCTATATAAGAATCAGTTATCGGAGACGAAATCAGACATGGGGAGGAGGAGGCGAGCGGAGCAGAAATTTGCATATTTTGCCATTTAAAAAGCGATTTCTCAAGGCGTACCTGGGAGGCGCGTAATAAATGACCGCCGGCAGCCATGACACACGCACACCAACACACACAGCCACACAGCCACACAGACACACAGCCACATCGACAGTGTTGAGGGACAGACGGCGGCCATGGTGAGCATAGTCGCATCGCATCGCATCGCCATCTAAATCGGAGCGAAACGATTTATTTTCATCAGCGTAAAATTAATAACGATTACAAGGCTGCGAAGCGAGGCCGAGGGCAGGGTCTGGGGCGGATTCGCCGAGGAGCACGATCCGGGATCGACGTGGCCGAGGACGCCGCCGTGCGCCGGGAGTTAATCACCGCGGCGAGCCATAAATCCAAGAGAAGCGGCCGACGGCGGATGGCGGACGGACCGATGGACGGAAGGAAGGAAGGAAGGAACGACTGCGATGGCGACGAAGCGCTGGGGGAGGGGCAACAGGGATGGGCAACGGGGAGCAACAACGGCAGCAACATCGCCGTGGAGAAGACGAAACATTTGTTGTACATCGACTGGCGCCGTCGGCACTCGTTTCTGGCCGGGTCCCGCGGCTCGCGTCGAATGTCCTGCTGCGTGTGGCGTCCGTCCTGCTGCCGGTGCAGCATAATCGGGATTTATTAATGCAACAACAACAACAAGAACAACAACAGCAGCAGCAACGAACACGGAAACCCTGATGATATTAACAACAACGGCATTGAATGAAATGGAAGAACCTCGCGGGGATGTGGAATGGGGCAGGAAAGGGGTGAGGGGGCGTGGCTCTAGGCATCCGTCAGTCGCCTGTGGGGTCGTCGTTTCAATCAATTTCTAGAACTGAGCTCGCAGAATGCACGAATTCAAGGCAGCTCAGATTCATTTTTCGCTCGACTCAGCCGATCAAGGGCTGGATCGTCTCAATTCAGTTTCCCACCATCGCCTCTCATCGGCGAAAGCCAGTCGACTTGAAGTGTCTCGAATATCCTTACCGTCGATTTTGTCCTTTTCCCTTTACCCTTGGCATCATCCGCCACTTTGTCTTTCCCATGATGTTTGAAAAATTATCCCACGCCCGTCTTCGCCATTTTTCCCATGTCAAACTTCGACAAGTCAACTTCATCAATGCTTTTGTCGTTATCAGCTCATCGATATCGATATATTCGTCATTATCTTCGCCGAATTCATCATTATCTCGACCATGGTCCACACCTCGCTGGACGCTGATTCAACGCGAAGGCTGTCAAGTCACGTAATTAGCCAACAAATTCACAAAACAGAAATATAAATACACATATCAATTCGTCCCTTGAACTGCTCTCTCTGTCTCTCTCCATCGATCAACCTCCTCCTCCCTCTCTTTTCCTCCTTCTCTCCACATGGAGATGCTTATTATTCGCTTGATTTAACACATAAATTAAACGAAGAAAAACAAAGGAAATGCTATCGATCGCCAGAAAGACCATCGGTCCCAATCAGAAAAGCGCACAGAAGGAGGGCGCGACAGAGCAAGAGCGACCGAGAGAGAGAGAGAGAGAGAGGGAGAGGAGGGAGGAGCGATGTTGACTTAAGTGGATGTGTGAAATGTCAAAGATGGAGCGACACCTTTTGGCAGCGGTTTAATGCGCGCGGACGGACATCGAAGGCAGACGACACGGGGCGTCGCGAAGGGGGCGAGGAGGAGGGAAACGGAGAGAGATGGAGAAAGAGACGAGAGCGAGTGTCAAACATATCCAATTACGCTGACAGTTGACGGCCGTTGGCCGCCTTTGGTGGTCCCGTTCCCAAAGACGGATCGGCGGAAGGAGACAGACGTAACTAAAATGATTAAATATAGGCAAGAGAGAGAGAGAGAGAGAGGGAGAGAGAAGAAAACCAGGAATAGAGACCGAGATGAGGAGTAAGCCGAAGTCATGCATATTAAATTGAAATTCGGCCGTTTTGTTTGCACGGCTTTTGATGTTCCACAGCCACGGCAACAACAATAAACAATAAAAGCAACAAGATAAATAAACAATAAAAACGCCATACAGTTCCCAACAACAAGACGAAAACAGAATAACATACAAAATAATAATATACAAAAATTACTCAAAACAAATATTGGCATTCATGTGATATTGATTTTTTCGGCTCTTGTTTTTGATCAGCCGCTTAAGTGGAATTAAATTGGAAGCCGAGAGATGGATCGGAGTTCGGGGGAAACGGTAGCAGCCACAAACAGTTTGTACATGGTTAATTCCAGAGATCGATGGCGGGTTTGAGGGGCTGCTGTTGGTGTGCGGGAGGTGTTCGGGGGAGAAGCTTCGGTATTGGACCAACAAATTCTCAGATCTACCGTAGTGTGTATACAGCTAAGAGTGGATTCTTGGTGAAAAGTTTGAATAATGGATTTTTATGTACAATTTTGAAACAAACAGAGAAATATATATTAATTTAACTATCATATTTCTTCAGACTTCGGGATGCTTTTATTAATCTATGTACATACTTAAATAAGGGGGACGTAATTTTATTCAAAAATGCTTCCACTGCTCGCTACATGCCCAGGAAGGGAGGGAAAGACAGGAGACAGAGGCGGTGGATGAAATATGCACGGACAGAATGTTGACACTTGTGAAATTACATCCTTCGCAATGCTATGCAAAATGCATGGCAGTGGAGAGGGCGACAAAATAAAACGCGAACATAAAACACGAATGTTGCGAATGGGGAAGGAGAATAATATATTGGAATTACAATTACGAATACAAAATAAAATATTCCCTTTGTGAAAAATGTACTCACGTGACTCTGCTACATTTGGCTAATTTGCGGATGTTTTTGTTTTGCCTGCAAGAGGGAAATTGGAAAAAAATTAAAGAACCATTTTGCTAATTTAAGAACTTAAATTTAAACTCGGTATTTCAACCATGTTCCATTTTATAATTTTTCATTTTAATAATTTTTCGAGATATACCAAATTTGTTCGATTTTTTCCCAATTGACCATCTACTGAAATTGGCTATCGATTTGTTTAAAATTTGAATTTCGAAAGATTATTTTAAGCTTGTTTTTTACACATTTTTTCTCTCTTCGTCCTCGTCTCTTTGAGGGCTCAAAGAATGGAAGGACGGACGAGGCGACTTCAAATCCCCCAACACCCCGTCCGGGTGCACAAGAGTCTGTTGGACGTATGTGAGAAGGAAAGGCAATGCGTAGCAGGGAGCGAGAGGGAGGGACAGAGGGAACGCTTCTGTCTCTCTCTCCCCGTTCGGGATGAGTGGAAATGCAAATGACGCCGACGACGCCAAGAGCAGCAGCAACAACAACAATAACCACAACACAACAGCAGCAACAACTGCCCAGCGCCGACTACTCACAATTAATTTTAATGCCCTTTGCACATTTTTTGCTCCTCTTTCGCTCCCTTTCGCCGCGTCGCTTCTTCAGATTCTGCTTCTGGTGCTCTTTTACATTTTTGCATAATTTTCTGTGATGTTGAATTTGGCGCCGCAAAAGGCACGCATACTCAATTACGAACGCACACACATACAGCCGCACCCACACCCACACATGATACACTTCACACATATGCGAAATTGCGTTTTTATAATCTACTACCTTCTTTCCCTCTGCGACACTGCGATTTATTCTCTTTTATTTTCAATTTAATCTCCCTGTGTCGCCGAGACTGCGTCGTCGCCTCGCTCCGTCTGCCCTCGTCGTCTCCTCGCTCCATCTGACTCATTTTCCTTCCTCCTCCGTTGCTCGCCGCCCCCGGTTGTCCCCACGCCAGGCCCTTCAACAGTTCGCTCGTCTGTCCGTCTGTCGTTCATCTCCGGGTCGTCCTCCTCCATCTGCGCCCGCACCTCGCCTCGTCCCGGCTCGCCTGGCTTTGCCTCCTTTTGTGGATGAAAATTAAAAAATTAATTTTATGTTAACGCGTCCTCGCATGACTCGCGCTCCCGACTCCGACTCCGACTGCGACTCCGACCCCGACTCCAGTTCCAACTCCTGCCCCAGCCCCAGCTCCGAGGCATAAATAAGTCAGAAACACTGCTGCGACTTCTGCCACGGAGGTGCGGAGGACGGGGCAGTGGGCGAGGGCGAGGGCGTGGCACGAGGGTCGCCCCGGCTGAAGCCTAATTGTATTTAATGCCAAAAAATTTGCGCGACATAATTTCCATGTTGGCAACATTGTCATGTGTGTGCGCGTCTGCCCAGGAGGGGCGTGGTCGGGGAAGCTCTAATTAAAAAAGGTCTCAACTTGAATTTAAATAAAGTAGCTGAACAAGCAGCTCGCAAATGGAAGTCGGAAAGGAAGCCGGGCTTTCCAGGCAAGTTCAAGCAAAAATGAAGAGTTCAAAATAAGAGCATTGCAGAAGTAGAAATTGTGAAACGGAAAAGTAAAAGAAGTAATAGAAAATAGAAAAGCAATGTGTAGGAAAATAGGTAGACGAAAGAGTAGTGAATGAGAAGGAATGGAATGCCAGGGAGAGAGAAGTCGTAGAGTGGAACCAAGAGTAGCTGAAACGAGCTGAAAGGCATGGTAGTAATTAAAGGACGAATTCCGTGGTCCTCATTTCGAGGATCTCCTTTGGCAACAACATATTTTCGGACTTTGAAGTTCAGTGAGTCAAAATAAAAAGAAACACAAAACACAACGAAATAACGTTAAAGTACTTGAATATTTCTATATGAATTTCCAAAAGCACTTAGTGAAACATACAAGAATTCGCAACCAAGTAATTAGATTTGATTTAAAACTTGAAAATATAAAAGTAAAAGTTGCAGAGGAGGAAGAATTAACAACAATTGGCTTTTAAATTGATTTGAAAACTATGTAAAAATGTATTTTTTGTTTTTAGTTTTGAGAAAAAGTATCGCAATCAAAAATTCAGCAACCTGTCGACAGCGCCAAAACAAGAACAACATCTAGTCGCTAATTTTTACAAATCGTTCGCTGCCAGCGAAGCCATCACTCACCGGTGGCCCCAACATTAGGAGAGCCCGGTGGCCGCCGAAACCAGACCAGCAGCAGCAGCAGCCACAACGGGAGCAACTTCGATAACAATCATCGGCAGCTTTCTAAACGTTGTCCACGCAAAGAGGCAGCGATAATAAAAATCACCGGCCATCATTAATTTTGTTCCGGGCGAAACCCCAACGACGGAAAATGACCGAGAGAGGGGAGGGGATGAGGACCATCATCGGGAGAGCGAGCGAGATGGAGAGAGGGGGGGGGGGGGAGGGCAAGAAAAACGATCCATCGAAGGAACATCGACGGGGAAAATCATCTGCATCATTTTTAATACCGGAATCGTCAGCGAGACTCACAGAAACAACAGCAACAGAAACAACCGTGGTGAAAGCAATAACAACGAAAACTTCACAACAACAACGACAACAACAGCAACGACCATCAGGAGCAACCAGTGCAGTCGGATCGCGGCAACTGTTGGTTCGAATTATGAACAAAACGTGATTCATCGCGTGAACATTTAGCAGTCTGGCAGCCCTGGCGGCCGGCTCATTGCATGGCCATTTGCTCCTGTTGTTGCTGCTCGTGATTGCCATTGCTGTTGCTGTTGTGGTGCAAAACAAAAGTTTGAAAAGCATTTGTTTATCGACGATTCCACCAGCACCGGCTCCAGCAACAACGACAGCAGCAACAGCTGCCTCTCGTGCCACTGCCGCTGCCGCTCCATTCGCGGCGCCCACAATTCTCCCGCAGACGCCATCAATCAATTCCATGGGCAACGCGGCGATTGGCAACGCCACCACCATCGCCATCGTCAACGGCGACGGCGACGGCGACGCCATTTTGCCAACCGTATCGCGATGGCAATGGGACCGTTAGCAGCGACTTCAGCCCAGTCTGGAGCACCATCAGCAGCATCAGGAGCACCACCAACAACAGCAACAATAGCAAGAACCACAACAACAATGCGAAGTCGTTGCCAACTTCGAGATCGGTTTTGTTTCCGTTGCCGTTGCCGCTGCCGGTGCCGCTGCTGACTCGAGCAGTTCTGCAGCAACATCATATTTCATTGCTATGGGTGGATCTGTTGTTGTTGTGGCCTTCGTTCTTGTTGTTGTTCTTCTTCGAGTGTTGTTGTGGTCTAGTGTTTTCCCCCTTTGCTTCATATTTTTGCATTTTCTTCTCTCATCCACCCATCCGTCCGTCCGTCTGTCCGTTTGCACTTGTTATTGTTTCCATTGTTTATGTTGCTGCCGATCGCCCGGTTTTTCTGCTGCTCTTGTTGTTGTTGCTATTTTTGCTCCCATTGTTTTCCGCCTCGTCGTCGTTGTTGTTGTGGCCATTGTGTTGTTGCCCTGGCATCCAGCCATCGTCATTTGGACCCCGTCAATCATTCAGCACCGGTTTCAATCCTTCGTTGTTTCTTCTAATCCTCAGCACGAGCTTCCACTTGATTATGTTGTGTAAATTTGTGGCCATTCCTTTCACTCTTCCTTCTCGCTCCTCCTCCGCTGCCTCCTCCTCCTCCTGCTGCTCGTCGGCCACGCAGCGAGCGTGAGTGGAGAGTTTTGAAGTTCTTGTAGCGAGTTGTTTCGAGAGCGATTTGTTTTTTGTACAGGGCTTTTGCTGCAAGTATTTGTTTGATGAACTTTTATGCACCGGCTGGAAGTGTTTGTATTTGCTTTTGTTTTGTTTTGTTTAGAAGAAAACACAAACTCATTGTTTGACGAACTCTTGCGGATTTCATTGTTTTACTTCGAATAAAAATTCGAATTCGCCCTAAAACCACTCAAGCAATATCCAGAAATGAAAGGGCAGCAGATGAAAACTTCACACAATAGTATATTTGAAATTATAAACCTTAAATATTTGCAATTTGAGAAGATCGTTCTTAATTCTAAATAACCAACAAATTTAATTAAGTTCCATTTTTATTTAACATGTTAGCCAAAATTTCCTGCAACCTATTCAAAAATATTAAATTCATAATTTCCCACTTTTACATTTTCAAATCTCTGCTATTGATCACCAATTTACTCCTATCTAATATTGGTTTCACAATTCTCAAATCGATTTAATGCTAATTCCTTTCTAATATCCTTTCGTTGTTGCTGCTGCTTTGTGGGATTCATTGCACAAATCACGGCTCCAAGAAACTGGCAACGATTGAATAGCCTGAGGAATGAGCCAATAACAACAAGGCCAAGAGCGACGAGCGGTGGAAAAAGTCACGAAGAAGAGTAGTGGAAGACAGAGCAGTGGAGAGGAGGAGAAATTGGACGGGAGGACATTATTGTGAAATTTGATAAATCATTGCAGAGTGAAATATACACAGCTAAGAGTTGGAGGAGCCGTTGGTCAAGGAGTCCGGGGACGACGGAGGGAGGCGAGGCATGGTGGAGGCAACCCCGGCACAGGGACGGCGTCTGCGGCGAGACAGAGACAGGGACAGAGACTGCGGACCAGGATGACTCAAGGAGCAGCTGAAGACAAAAACGTGACCGGAACACGAGGGTGGAGAGGAGGGATCGAGTGAGAGAGGCAGAGAAGGGAGGACGAGACCGAGGAGCGAAGACGATGCAATCGCAGGCGAGACGACGACAGTGATGACGATGATGATGACGATCTCGGGGATGATGACGATGAGTGCAATGCTCCGACACTTAGAGGTATTGAATTTTTAATGCGAGTCAAGCAGGGGAAGACGCCGTTTTTGTCTCTTGTTTCCGAAGTCCTCCCGTTGTTTTTCTCAGTTTTTACTCTACTTCCCCTCTACCGACCCCTCTTTCTCCCTCACTGAAGCTCATTCCTTCTCGGGCATCGTTTACAGCTCTTAAATAGTTGCGAGCGGAGACGAGACTGCGATGAAGTGGAAAAAATGAATTATAGAGAAATTGAAAAGAAGCGGTTCGGAAGAGTTTACTATTTAAAGCGGTGGGAAAGAGAGGGATGGAGCAGGCAAAAATTGCAGAAAAATAAAGATTCTAACTCTAATTCAAAGGAAAATAAATATTAGAATTAATGACTATGACTAAAATTATATGTAATCAACGAAAAAATTAAAATGAAACAAATTAAAAAATTAATTTAAAAAAATTAAAAATTCATATTTCATAAATATTCCGTTAAAATTGAATACCCAGGAGTCATTACGAAATATGTTAAAATAAACAGAAAATAAAAAAAGGAATAAAAGCAGGCACGAAAAAAAAAAATCTGGCTGAAGTTTAATCTGGGAAGAAATCGCAGTAAAATGAAATACAAATAGAAATTTTTTTACGAGAAAAGTCATTGAAATGTCGTCGTCACGCAATGACAGGGAGAGACAGAGAGAAAGAGAGTGAGAGAGAGGGGGGTGCAAAACGAAAAAGGAGTTGATGACGGAAGAAACTGCAAAACTGTTTGAAAGTTTACCGAGTCGTTGTTTTGTCATTCTTATTATTGTTCCAGTTATTGTTATTTTTATAGCAGCAGTTGTTGCTGGTTTTCGTTATCGTTATTGATGTTGTTATTGTTGTTGTTTCTGTTGTTGTGTGGCAACCATTTGCAGCAATGACATTTCAATTATTTTTGTACCCTCTCAGCAGTTTTTCCTTCTCTTCTCTTCTTTTCTCTTCCTTCTTCCTCCTCCCCTCCCACTCCTGCTCCAAAGCGAAATAGAATGCCGCAGAAAGGGACGGCAATAGAGAACGGGAGGGCGCGAGCTGGTGGTAGGTGGAGAAAACGGCGATGATCGAGTTTTAAATAGTTTCTCATTGAAGTGTCAATTTCTGCGGAGACTGGGGGAAAAAAGGACAAAGGAGGGCGAAGAGCGGCAACGAGGAAGGGGTGAGAGAGGGGAGGGAGAGTTTCGAAGCTCGCAGGAAGGAGAGATGCCGTCGAAAATGCTTTCACTGGCGACGACGAGGAGGAGGAGCAGCAGATGGAATTCGTCGACTTGTCTCGTGCCGGTTGTTGTTGCGGTGACGTCAGCAATTGTTGTCGTCGAGTGAGTTTTATTCATGTATTTGTTGCTTTTTGGTGATTCTTCAGTTATTTTTCTACTTGTCGTGGTTGTTGTAATTGTTATGGTGTCTGGAACGTGCCGATGTTGTTGCGCTTGGTCCGGTTCTTGGCGGTCCTTCGCGCCCTGTTATTGTTGTAGTTGTTGTCGCCAACTGCTGCTGCTGCTCGACGTCGTCTGGTTGATTGGATCCCACGTTGCCGGCGGCCGTCGTCGGCGGTGACCCGACTTCAGCCCTGGGCCAGCGAGACGTCGGTCGCTTCGGGCCACGACTTCGCCTGCCCTGGTCATGAATTCGCTCCTCCGACTCCCGGTCGAGGTGAAGGTGAAGACATTGCGTCCAGGAGCCCCAGCCAATTGAGCCCGCGTCGAATTGGGGGAATTCGCGGGAAATCGAGTGCTCAACCAACCGTTCGCCAACTGTCGCCGTCGCCATCAGCATCGCCTCTCGCCTTCCCTGCCAGCTTGGCTCACCCCAACCTACTGCTGGATCTGGCTCTCCCTCTCTCTCCTACGCGCTCCCTTCCCACCCTGTCTCCCACTCCCTCCTACCACCCTTCATCCCTCTCCCTCCCTCCCTCTCCCCTCCCTCTCCCTCTCATGCACCAGCCAAGAAAAATTACTTCCAAAAATTGTCAATTTCAGAGAGTTGACGTTTTGTTGTTGCTGCAGTTGCAATTGTTGCTGTTGATAGAGTAGTTGTTTTTGCTTGTTGGTGTTGTTGGTGGAATTGTTGTTGTTGTCGTTGTTGCGGTTACCGCATTTTGGCCATTTTGACTGACGCTCAGTTCATTGCGAGCTTCCAGTGCTTCAGCGCTTGCCTCCTTCTTCTTCCTTCACGTTGGGACGGACAGGGAGAGGGAGAGGGAGAGAAAAAACAGAAGAGAAAGAGTTGAAAGGTCTAGAGTGCGCCAGAAACAGGAGGACAGAGAGAGAGAGCGAGAGAGAGAGAGGATTTCTCTAGCTGTCGTCGAAGCTTCACTTGTATTTGTTGTTGCTACAGTTTCTGTTCCCATTGTTGTTCTTCGAATTGTTGCTGTTCGCATTGTTGTTTTAGTCGTGAATATTGTTGTTGTAATTTTTGTCATTTCTGCAGCTCTTCTTGTTGCCGTTGTCGGTGTTTCTCGAAGATGGCTTTAGCGATTTCTGGTCTCTTCCACCGTGGCATCCCTAGTCGACAACAATAGCAAGAATGTACAACAACAACAACAACAACAACAACAACAGCAGCAATGTTGTTGTACAACGACACAGGTGGCAACGCCGCGCATTATCGAACTCTGATGACAGCCAATGTCAATCGTGCCAGGACTAAAGGAATCCAGGTCGGGGCGGGAAGGGGAAGGAAGGAGACTAAGACGGCTAGAAGCGAAGGGAAAGATGGGGGAAGAAGCGGTGGCGAAAAAGAGAAAGCGCTCTGGAAGAAGAGGAAGAGTTCGGTGACTGAGATGGCGGTTAAAAATAATTAGACAAAGGAGATCGAAGCACGAGTCGAGAGAGCGAGCGGAGAGTAATTGAGGGAAGGCGGGAGAAGCAGCAGAGCATCGAAGCGAGGAGGAAGACAGAGAGAGAGAGTGAGAGAGAGTGGGGGAGGACGAGAGAGCGAGACGGAGATGTCCAAGACAGCCTTGCCAGAAGGTACCGAAATTTACGGACAGCTTAAGGGAAGGAGGTGAGGAGGGAAGCCGCAGGAATGGCACGGGAAGCGCAAGAGGGTGAAGGAAAGAGGGAGAGAGAGGATGAGGAGAGAGGGAGAGAGAGAGTGAGTGAGAGGGGCGACGTCACGGAGTGCAATATGCAGACCGCAACGAGGGAGCATCTCAAGAGCTTAACGACAGCTCCAGCTGCGGCCGGAATATTAAGAATCCCAGTTAAGAGCCCTGGGAGGGAAAAGTGGGCTGGGAAGGAGACTAAAAATCAGGGATCAACGAATTTTAACTGGGAGCAGGGTGGGGCCACAGAGTGAGTCGACGGGTGGTGAAGAACCAAATGAAATCATTTGAATTGCGAGGAAATTTGAAGGAGTTGCGGGTTGGAAAGCGATGACGGAAGCTGATACCACTGATTGTTATTTACATGGCTTGAAAATCCCTCTGGCCCTGTGTTTTTGAATTGTTTTCTATTTCTTTTGGTTGGTCATCCCGTGGAGTTTGTTTTCTTCGAACAATTAATGATTATTCGTCGATTTATTCATCCAATTAATCTCAACCTTAGCCCCGAAATCCCTCCTGCCATCGCCATCGCCCTCCTTCTCCCGACTTCCAACTGTTAATTGTTCAGTTTGAACCTCGTCGAAGAAGAAGAGATTCTGAAATGCGCAGTCGGCGATATTTTTGGTAGCATTTGCCGCGTTGCTCCGAAATCCTGGCTAATTAGGGGATTTCCAGGAAGGACAGAAGTCCCTGGGCCGAAGGATAAATACATAAACTCCTGCTATTTTCACAGAAAGCGAAAACATTTGTATCGGGGACGACACTTGAGTATTAGAATTGCAATTTATACCATGATTAATTCAACATAAAGGTGCAAATAATTCTATGAAGTGTAGCAAAAAACCAATTATTAGTAATCATAAAAAGTAGAAACATTCAGAAAAAATTGAAACGACCACAAAAAGCACCATTCGCAAAATGTAACAATTACAACAATAGATAGGGAAACGCGTGCAATGGCAAAAACACAATGACATGAAGCACCAACAACAGGCATCAATAATTAATTTAACAAAAACTTTCATCGGCCACAATTAAAATGATTGCGAGGCAATTAGAGAGCAAAATGAGTGGAATTAATGCGTGGAACAGGAAAAAACTGCAGAACAAAACATTTCCCAAACTAATTAACATCTCAAAATCTACAACGGTTGCGGAAAAACAAAGTATTTAATTAGTAATAAAATGGGCCCGTAAAAAAGGATTGTGTAAAAACTTCAAAAATACATTTCAAAAAAAGTTGTACTGAAAAACATTGGTATAGAAAAACCATAGGGAAAATCTACAAAATTATAATGTTGTTGTCCTTGTCGTTTTTAATAAAGTAATATGAAAAAGGGAGTGTTAAAAAGGATTTAAAAAATAATGCGGTTGGTTTGAAATTAATTCGTAGATTGATCAATATTTCGCATTCAGCTAAGTTAGTGCTATGTGAAAGTAATTCCTGGAAAACACTTCATTGGAAAAATCCTTTTTTAAAGAATCCTCATGGATTTTCCACATGGGGGTCGCCGCCGGTTGTCGCTTGACAGACACACTATTGAAAAGTCGGCCGAGCAATTAATAAGCCGCGTTAATTGCCTCGACAAGCGTTGCACGCTGTGCGTTTGCGGGTCATGAGTTTGTGGTCGTCGACCGATATGGTGTCGTTGTTGTTGCCTGTGTTGTTGTTGCCATTCCTGTGGCCTCTATTGTTGTTGTCCACGGCTGCTGTTTTTCTGCACATGTTTCATTTCCACGATTGCCGCCGTTGTTGCTCTGGATCTGCGTATTAATTGAATTTCTGAACAAAGGCAAATGGGTTTGAATGGCGAAAATGGCAAAAATGCCAACAAAAAATATGTAAAAACTCATCTATGGCCATTGCTAATTTGCTGACAGCTCGCTGCATCGAAATGGCGTGAACCATTTCGTACAGAAACACAGCATTACCTTCACCGAAATTAAAGCGTCAAAATAAAATTGATGCGTTTTTAATTTACAATGTTGTGGTTGTAGATTCTATCACCAGTTAGCTTTGGAATTATCATTTTTGTAACCATTGTAGCTATTTTGGTGACAATTTTAAAAAGAGATTATACATATTCCTTCTCCTGAATTTACAGTTTTTCCAAATGTTGGTTGGAATTGTTTATTTTTTATTTTTTAGAGCTTTCAGTTTAGCTTTTTTATTATCTCTGTTTTCTCTTTTGCTATTGTTTGCTTATTATGTTACTATTATAGCTGTTGTTTTGGTGTTTTGTGGAAAACGCATCTATTTACATATAAATTAGTAATTAAATGTCCGCAACATCACCGGCGTCCATCCCTTTCCCGCGATGCCCCGTCTCTCCCACAGCCTTTACGCACTTCATGTGCTTTTAATTTACAGTTGATTTCAATATTTAAATTCGTCGTTGAAAGCATTTCGTTTGCGGTGAATTCGAAGGCGTTGCATTTGTGATGCCAAAATGAATAAATGGAAATCGTGCCACGTGGCGTATGAGGGACATTTTCCCAAATGGGAATAAGGGGATTTATTTTCTCACTGTAATTTACAAAATAAATCTAGCATAATTTAAATGAAAGGAGGAGCCAAAGGGCTCCTTTCAGTTAGTTTCGATTTTTATGAAGCACGATTTATTAAAAAAAATCCGAACACCTTATATAAAACGTAACCTATGAAGGTTTTGATTCATAATTTCGTCCTGTTTTAGAACTCAAAGAAACAACAACAACAAGTTCTTTCCCTTTAAAGACAGGAATCTCCTTTGTCTTTCCTTCAGCAAAGAATCCTGCAGGAAAAAGGCGTGAGCGAGTTCAAATCAATCGCCTGCCTCTACCTCGGCCACGCCCCCGCTTCCCGCCTCTCGAAATGCCAACAAATTTCGATATTCGAGCAGCTTTTGTTTCGCAATTGAAGGCAATTGAAAAGTTTTTTTATTGCCTTCTCAATTCGAGTCGTTGTTTGTGCAACAGCAAGAGTAAATATGCAGAAAAACAAGGAATCAAAGCGGCATGCAACAACAACAACTACAAGTATAGCAACAAAGGCAACAACACCAACAAGGGCAATGGCAACAACAAGTAGGACAAGTGGAGATCCAGCAAGAGCCAAGGGAAAATAATCCAAAATATCTCGAGCTTTGAAGATCGCTGTCAATCTGGGAACAGTCGGATATATCGATGTTGTTGTTGGAAAGGCGTGTTTTAACGACAGTCCGTCATTCCCCGACACCGTATCGGTGGCAGTGGCCGTGGCAGCACCAGCCACGCCCCAACCACGCCCACGTTCCACCCCAGACGTGAATGATTTCTGAATGGTAATAAAAACGCCGGCGACCTGGGAGGAAAGGTGGCAGGCAGGAATGACAGACGGAGGGGCGGAGAGGGACGGCAGACAGATACATTGAGCGAAGGAGGCGTTGGACAGATAAACATACGGGCGAAGCCTGGCAGATAAAAGGAGGAAAGACAGCCATCGGCAAAGTTAGGGATAAATAGCCGGGCAGACAGCCAGACACACGAGGGGGCCAACCCGGGTTCAAGGTGAGGAGGAGGAGCCCACATAGGGAGCACGAAAGCAGGGTGACAGGAAGCATAGCGGAGGGGGTGGGGGGGCGTGGCTAACGAGACACAATCAGACGGCCGGAGGGAAGGACCGATCAAGCGGCGGATAGGGCCGAGGGCGGCGGACAGGAGTTCGAAGGACAGACGGCTCGAGGAGGTCGACAGCCAGACACCACAGGGTCAAAGAGCAGACAGACACACGGCTGCGGGGAGGGGCAGGGGGTTGCGAGAGGAAAACCAGCAACCAAATTAAAACAACTGCGATAAAAATGTACCCAGCACACATGTCTGGGCGACGAAAACAAAACCCACTGGCACAACACGGGACAACAACACGGGACAGCGTTGCCAACGTCCCAACGTAGAAAACGGCGGGACAGAGACAACGACAGAGAGAGAGAGCGAGAGAGAGAGAGAGAGAGCGAGAGAGAGAGAGAATGAGACAGAGCCCGTGAAAGTGAATGTGAGCAGAAAATTCGAGTTTAATTGGAAGGGCACGAAATTAAATTGTTGTTTACGACTTGTCTTGACGAAGTTGTTTGCGTTGATGAGGGCGGCGGCGGTGTTGTAATTTCGTGCTGCTGGTTCTTGTTGTCATTTAGATTGTTGTTGTATTTGACGCCCCAATATTGTCGGCTGTCATGGTAGGAATTAAAAACCTTCCCTTCAATGGATGTTGAAAATATGTACGGAGTTCTGGCTTCTTGAGGTTTCTCCATTAGAATCAGGGGATTTTGTGTGGAAATTCATTTCCAAAAATGAGTGAATTTTCATAATTTCAATATCGCCTTTCTTATGAGAAAATACATACAGCTCCATACCTCCGAGCACCAGAGACTGCAGCGACTGGGATTCGATGTCGATCAGGGCAGAAACCTGTCAGGCGGACGTTGATCGACTTTGATCGGCTTCATAAAAATTCAGATCTAAGCAGACCGCACGGCGAGCAGGGAAACAGAAACAGAAAACAAAAGCCATTGCAGAAAAAAAAGTCGAAAACCAACTCGCAAGCAGCAGAAACAAAACACTGAATCGTGATCAAAGACGACTGAATCGTGAACCACAACAACTAATCCACTGTCGAATTCAATGAACTGGGAGAGAAGGGAAAACAAATTTTCAATCGAGAATTATTCACAAGATCAGAAAATAACTCACAATACATGGGACGACGTCCGCCACCCCCCCGCCTCGACCCCGCCTCCCCAACGTCATCGTCGTCACCGTCGTCGTCGTCGGGTCTCCTGAGAGTCTGAGTCGCGTGGAGCGAACCACGCGACGGCGACAACAAGAACAGCAACAACACAAAGAGCCACAACAACAACAAAGGCGGCCCGCGGAGGCGTGTGGGACGCACTGGGGCTTCTGTCAGTTTTAAATGCTTTATTGCTGACAGCATGACAAACGCACACAGGCACCCGGCTGCAAGCACACACACACACACGCTCAGACGCAGACACACTTGCTTGAATTAAGGCATTCTGGGATTAAAAATTTGCATGTGACATTTAGTTGCATGCACGGTGTTGTTGTTGCCCGACTGGCGTTCTTGTTGTTGGCCGGTGGTCGGCCAGTTGTTGCCGCTGCTGATGTTTCGTAGTTAATGTGGTTGTTGTGTTTATCGTCGTTTTGCTGCCGTTCGTCGGAATCTTGCTGTTGTTGTTGTTGCTGTTGCCGTTGGCGGTTCTGAATTTATTTATAATAATTCATAAAATTGTGAAAAATTTCCTGATTCATTTGCCAGGATTATTTCTAAAACGTTCCATTAAGACTGCCATGACGAGCGAGATAAAACGTAAATAGAGCAAAAAATAAATGGACATATTAAAGTGTCAGACACATTTCCACTAGCTCGCTGGAGACATTGATGAATATATTCATTATTTTACTATTAAAATACATTTATTTATTCCGAAAACCAGTTTCAATATTAATGGAAGGATTCAGGAAAGATTTTAATCTCTGCATTTTATGTCATTAAAAATTGCATTTTATTTTACTGTTTAGATTTAAAATAAATAATCGTATTCTTTGAACTATAATTAAAACATAAATTTTATTTTTTCGATTTTTAATAATGAACCTTCTTCACTTAACAGCTACATTTTCAAATAAAAAGTTATATTTTTGTACTTTTCAAAATTAAATCGTAACATGCCTTCCTTTTTAAATATTCCCCATTAGTTAGAAATTTCACTCGATTTTCCCCTCCCCCTTCCCGAGCCAATTCAATTCGAATCCACTCAGCGTGGAGCACAACCAACCAGAGCCAAGAAGCATATTCCAGACCGAAACCAGAGACGACGAGAGCGTCCTCACCGAGGGTTAGACCAGGATCCTTCCTGGCGTCGACATTGTGGCAACAGCATCATTGTTGCGAATGCCATCATGGCCATAGTTCGATCGCAATCCCTCGCAACGACGACTCCATCTCGCATCTCCATGGCCACCATCGACATCGGCAGCCACCCCACCCCACCATCGACATCTTCATGTGCTCCGCCAACGCCATCGCCATCGTCATCGCCATCGTCAGCGTGAAATCAACTCGGTGGCCTCAGCGGTATTGACTGATTGGCAGAATGTTGTCGACACAGGTCGGCCGATGATGAATTCAATTAGAGCGGAATCAGTGGCAACAGCATCGCAAACAGCAACAGCAACAATGTTATTAGGGTCGGGACGCACTACAACAACGCCGACACCGCCATCGCCATCGCCACCGCCACCGACACCAATATTAACACCATCAATTACAACGGCACCAGTGCCGGTTACGAGTATCGGAGCGCAAACGGCCGCCACTGCGAGGGCAACGACCCACTCCTTCCGGGCCCGCTCCAGAAGTAGGTGGGTTGAACGTGAATTATTGCGTTTTTATTGCCGCAAATTGATCGCCATCTCCTCGTGTCACAAGACGGAAATTAAAGCCCAGCCGCGATATGATAAATCGCCTTGTGGACAAGGATTTTTCTGTTCTGACTGGTAATTGAATGAAAAATTCTTGACAACAGTTTGATTTTTGAAGCGATATCAAATACCACGAAATTTTAATGTCAATGTTCTGCAACTCGAAGGAACCTTACGAAAAAATATCACACCAGTTTAGAATTAAATTATAATAATATGGCATAAATTAATATTAAGAAAGCAAAACTAAAGAAATGTCTAAAGCATATTTGATAAACAAATTTCCTGCAATGAATATTATGTAGATTCCGTTACGTGTGTTTCCAGAGCGATATCCGCAATATTGTCCCCATCATTCCCCGTCTTCCCCGTTTCCCACCCTCCACCAATCATCAAAGCCATCGAGAATGGTGACAAATTGTCGCATTCGAACATGCGAAACTCACAAAAACGGGCCAACGACATTTCAAATTCACAGCTTTCGCATGAACATGGACAATGGCAGCAATAGATAAAATAGATAAAATAGCAACAAAAGCCGTGGCGACAACAATAACCACAGCAACAACAAGTGGCATTACAGCAAATCAAGTGCTCGGCCCCTCGGTTCAGTTGCGTTTGGTTCGGCCGCATCGGTCCGAGGCGCCTCAATTATTTGCTCGAAATCAAATCGTCGACTGTCGCCGGAACGTGATAAATTTCCATTGCATCAAAATTGATGACGAAAATATTCAATTTCGCATTTGCAGCAATTGAATCCGAGGACGATGGCGCAGGGTGCGCAGGCGATGGCTGATGTTTTTGCGAAATTCGGCGGCATCCGCAAGCGATCAGGGACAGCAACAACTTCGGCGACCCCAATAACAGCAGCAACAACCACTCCGTCCTCACCACAGGCAACAATAACAACGTCGACGACATCATCAGCAGCAGCACCAGCAACGCGACATCGACGTCCACGACAACATGGCAATCGTCGCTTACAGATGCAGAAGCAGATGCTCTTTCTCCCTCTGTCTCCCTCCCTCTCTGTCGCCCTCTTAGCACGAACGAGCTCTGATTGCGATGACGATGGGAGGGAGCGGCGGAGGCAAAGGTGAGGGGTAAATGGTGGAGCAACTGCAAATGAAGGGATTGTAAGTGGAGCGAGTGATTGGTGGAACGATTGATTGGTGGAAGAAGTGATTGGTGCAAGGATTGCTTGGTGGGACGATGGTGCAGACACCGTCCATCGCAACAACGCGATAAGGGAAATCGTAGAAATTAGAACACGTTTGTTAGCGGCGTTTGCTTAAATGTCTCCTTAACATTTCCCTAAATTGTTTTGTCAATTTTATAATTTTATCATAATTTTCATGCCATTTTTATCATCATTTGTCCTCCCTCTTCATTTCTTTTCTCCACCTTCCTTTCATCATGTCTCTTGGTACTTTTCAGTTATCTCCTTTATATTCATTGACTTTTTTGACCCCATATTTCGACAACATTTCCTTCCTCTTCGTCTCTCTCTCTAGCTTCCCCGAATTCACTCACTCTCTCCCTCTCTCTCACACGCTGCCCCCCGTCCCACCATACCCGGTCAATGCTGGCATGTAAATCAATCGCTGGCGATCGTCACGCGTGATTTCGGTGGAGCGACACGAGTTGTGATGTTGTTGGTGACGTGGTTTTCGGCTGTCGCTGTTTTCCTGGCGGCCGAACTGCAGCCAACTAAGTTCATTATTCTTCATTAAATTTGGGGCATGTTTCGCGTTGAAGGATAAATTGTCCAAGTATTTTTTGGGCTTCTACTAATTGTTGTTGCTTCGTAATGTGGCTCGTGTTTTTGTTTTTGTTGTTGGTGCTGGGAATGGTGTTGGTGTCCACCCTGCAATTATTTTCACACCAGCGGTATGATGTTGTCATGTTCTCGCCTTCGATTTTATCAACCGTCGCTCGCGTCGATGGAACCTCATTTAGAGGGCTCCTGTTGTTGTTGTTCGCATTGTTGTTGCTGTTATTGGTGATTTCTCGTTTCATATGAAATCGACACTGATTTCGGATCAAAATCAAAGCATGCGGGAATCCGTGGAGAGCGAAATCAGAGCATCGAAATCAGACATCGAACTTGGATGGAAAATTAATTGGATTCCATGTTGGAACAAGTGGCCGGGGTCGACTGAGGCAGCACGGGTTCACCGAACCCTCGGAGCAGGATCAAAGGATGGGCTGCGGAGCGGACGAGGGCGAGGCGGAGCAGGAGCCGAAGGATTTCAATGGCATTGAACTCGCGGGCAGACAGCCCGAAGTGGGAGCAGGGAGAAGGAAACGACACGAGAGATACTGTATTGTATATGGCGAGGAGAAAGTTCGATGTAGGGAGGGCGGAGTTGGCGGAAAGGACCAAAAACATCAGGCAGGAGGCGAGGGAGGGGGTTCGATGTTTCTCTGGACACTCGAAGGTAATTGAGGGCAGCGAGAAATCGCAGGAAAATCCTCTTGTCTCGCCGAAGGATTACAGGATTGGACCTACGAATCATTCGCCTTGCCCGATGCAGCTGTGCAGACAAGAGCGGAGGCGACAGAGTGAGACAGAGACTAATTACTGACAAGTCTGACCTCCGTCCGGCTCTTTCTTGCGCTCATGTCTGTCTCACCAATCTTTCTGTGCCTTCCATTTCGATGTAATTTCAGTTCGTGATCAGCTTTAGTCATTTTTCCGTCTGGCTCTGTCCCTTTCTCGTTTCCCTTCCGTCACCTGTCTGA
Organism: Coelopa pilipes; assembly: GCA_947389925.1. Classification (NCBI taxonomy): domain Eukaryota; kingdom Metazoa; phylum Arthropoda; class Insecta; order Diptera; family Coelopidae; genus Coelopa; species Coelopa pilipes. The sequence goes on along the minus strand of OX376698.1, from coordinate 1,629,164 downwards.
AGTCCGTCTGCTTGTCCGATTGTCCGGAGAATTCGCGAATTACACTGGGAAAATAAACCAACGCTAACACGGCGCCAATAGAGCAATTATTGCTGGTTTTTGTTGCTTGTTTTCCTATCATTCGACTTCAGAGTTGAGCAAACTTTTTGTTGTTGTAGTGGTTGTTGTTCTTTCTTTCTCCTTCCATCGCGGACTGCAGTTTTACATTTTCTCCAGAGCCACTTGTTGTTGTTAATTTTTCTGCGATTTTGTTGTTGTCTTGGGAAATTTCGTTGTTCCTTGGGTAGGTGTTCATTGTTGTTGCTGCTGCTGCTGCTGCTGCTGCCGCCGCCTGTGCCAGCGATGTAAAATGCATGTGATGTGCAGTTACAGCAACAACACAGCGACCAGTGCACTACAACAACAACAATAAGGCCCACAAACTTCTACTACACAGGCAACAACAATCATAATTCTCACTGGGTGCGTAAACTGCAAAAACAACAACGACAACAGCAACAACTGAAGGAACACCAGCAGCAGCAGCAGCAGAAGTAGAAGGAGCAGCAAACAAGACGAAAAACTAGAGCAAAAATCGAAGAAAAAACTGGACGACAGGAAAACGGAAAGAAAAAATTGTGCTAACAAAGAAATTGCAAGTTGGTCATAAAAGGAATAGTGGCAGAAGCAACAACAACAGCCATGGGGAAATGGGTTGTTGTTGTTGCTGTTGCTGGCAACGGCACGAACAGCAGTAAACGAGGCGGCAGACGATGGGAAGAACAACAGAAACAACGACAACAACAAGAACATCGTCTACTGCAGCAACCAAAGGAGAATCATCAACAACAGGATCGGCAGCGACAGCATGTGGAACACTAACAACAACAGCAGGAACCGCAACAACAACAACACGTGTAACAACAACAACTTTAACAACACTTGCCATCGATTCCCCGACCTTAACGCAAGGCTCATCAATTCTCGTTAAATTCTCTGAACTCCTGACACGACTCAAATGGAAGCAACAAGGAAAACAACCAGATCAGAGTCAGGAATTTCATGGAAAACAGTGAAGTAATAAACGGCAACTAAAGCAATAATCGAAAGAAATAAAGAGCGTAGATATTGCAAGGGAAATACTAAATAATTGGACACTGAACAGTAATATATTTATAAAAAGAATCAATGAAAATTGCCACGCTTATGAGAGGTATGAGCGTTCTCTTGTCTACAAAAATATTTGTTACTCTCACTTATTTACTCACATATTACTTATTTACTCTCACTAAAATGGCACACAATATCAGATAATTTGCTTGAAAAATCGGACTCGGTCCTAGACACTTGGGACCTGACGCAAATGGCTGGTCGATGGTTTTACGCGTTGAAGTGAATTTCCTTCTGATTAGAACATGAGCAGGGGTGGCCAAACTATGAAAATTCAAAAGTGCCAGTAGAAACGGGCAAAATTAGTGATTCAGAAACACATAATATTATATAGTTTATGATTTGTTGTTATCAATTTTTTTAGCACCTATATCATTCTTCGTTTCGAATTTCCTCCAAAGGATTTTCGATTATTTAAACTTTCTCTTTCCACTCCGCTGGTCCCGGGAACTTTCTCTTTAAACGAACCGGCTTTCCGAGGTCGTACTTCATGATGAAGTTGTTAAAATAAAATGGCTGGCCTCGCTTCCTGTCAGCCGTCGCTCGTGTCATTTCGTTTACTCAGCGATGGCGTGTTTCATACCCTGCTCAACGTTGTTGTTTGTGTGGACTATTTTTATTTTTTGTTTACGCTTTCTTTAATTTATTTACTGTCGTCTGCTGCTGCGGCGTCACGCGTTTGTGGCTTAAATATCGTCGTTGACAGTTGCAACAACTGAACCTGCGACACATTTTTTCTCCCACTCCCTTCGATGCGTGCTCGCCCTTGTTCGCTCCTGGCTTCGTAATTTTTTCCAAACTTCGAGACTTCCATTTTTCGAGATTTTTGCATAGTTTTTCTGTTCTCTTCTTCTAGTTTTTACTAAAAAATATTTCTTGTCAACCTCTAATTACGCTTTCTCCTCCATAATCGTTCCGTATCTCGTTCGTGAAGTTGTTTTCATTCCGTTATTCATTGCATATGTGCGTGTATTTCGCTGCATTTCCTTCCTTTTCTTCCTTTCTCATAATTTTCCTTTTTGTCCTCCTGTCTATGGTTTCATAAATACGGTTCCTTATTTCTGTGTGCCGCTGTTCCGTGTCTCTTGTTTGTGCTCTACTATTTTTAGTTGCTCTTGTTATTACTGGTTGTTATTGTTATTTCTTGCACTTGTTATTATCATATTCTGGCATTGTTATCGTGGTTGGGGGGGCCGCGTTTTGGTGCCTTCGCCCGAACTCGGCTCTGGGACGGACGTGACGCGTGGCCCCGTCCGCATGTGAGTGCGTGGGTCATTTCGCTGCAGTCGTGTGAGTGCGGCGGAGTCTGGGTCAACTCAGATCTTGAAAGTTTCATTTTCGAATTCAGGACCCCCTTCACGAAGCCCCAGGGCAGGAGTTGAAATATTTAGTCATTGGAATCAGTAAACGGTTGTAAAACTCTTCTGATGATACTCTATCAGGCGGTGGCAGGATAAGACTCTGGGGTTCGGAGCGATAAAAAGAACCCCAGTGGCCTCCAAATGTCTTCCAAAGCCGCACAATTTTTTCCGTGCCTTAATAAGTTCCCATAGATTTGGTTCCCTACTTTTTCCATCTGTCCTTCTTGATTCCCACTGCACCACTGTGCTCTCATGAGTCAGTCCCAACAGCCTTTGTTCCTCGTCGCTGGCGTCCTCCCTCTCTCCCCATCACACACACACTTTCTCCATTGTCCCTTCTTGCTCTCCTTCTCTAATTTTCCACAACTCCATGCTCGCATTGTGCTCTGCACTGTGAAATAGCTTGGGCGAAAAGCTCGCTCGTTTCACTCAAAGCAAAGCCGCCCTCGCCACGCCCCCTTCGCCGCTCACCAGCTGAAAGGGCTTGACTTTTGGTCAGTTCCATTCCATTTCGTTTCCTTCGCCGCCCTCGCTCCGTGTTTTAATTAAATTTCATTGAAAATTCAGCGCGCGAAACAAAGAAAAGAATTAAAAAGAAATACATATAAATTCAGAGAAGCAGAGAAATGGAAATGAGGAAAACGACAAAATGCCAAAGCCCAGAATAGGAATTGCAAAAAAAAGGAAAAGCTAAATAAGAAAAAAACAGAAATTGGAAAAATAAAATAGAAAAATAATGCTACAAATGGGAAAACACCAGAAGTGAAAAGGATAACAGAAGAAGGAGACGCCAAGGAGAGGAGAAGGAAATTTGTGGCAAAGGCGAAAGGAATGTCGGAAAGTGCTGGGGAAAGCTTTGAGGGAATTAAGCTGCTCTGGCATGGCCGAAAGCTAATATTTCACGGAGGTCAGCTCTCTCTCTTTCTCTCTCTCTCCCACTCTTCCTCCTTCGCATTCGCTCGTTCTCTTTACCTTTCTGCATTTCACTTTCAACTTCCTACCTTGGTTAAAAATCATCCCTGTTTTCATCTCTCAAAGTCACACAATTAGACAATTTGCATTCTCTCACCTCAGCCCATCACCTAATCTCCTCTGTCCACACCTCTCTCCTCTCCTTCTCTCTCCCTCTCGCTCCTCCTTCGGTCCCTCGCTCCCTCGCCGAAGTCAGAGTTGTCTGCCTGAAAATTTGCGACGCAAGTTCAAATATTTGCACACGTTAACTTCACGAAAGTTGAGAGCTTCATCATCAACATGCGTTAATGTTCCTCCTGCATCTCGCTCCCACACCGACGCCTGAGTGAGAGAGATATCTTCCTCTCTATCTATCCCTCTCCCGCGCTCGCTGTCATTCCCTCCGGATGGGAGGTTGTGTGCTTTGAGCTCTCGCAATTTCGAAATTGTTCCCGGCAAAGTTCTCAAGTTATACCCAATTTTTTCTCCTCACTGTCACTGTAGTTGTTTTTGTTGTCGTTGTTGTTATTGTTGTCGCTGCTAATGTTGTAGTTATTGTTGTTGTTCTCGTTGCTCCGCCATAAGACAACAATAGAGTTATTTGCTCGGCTCATTTCGAGCCGTCGTCTCTTCAGCGCTCGGTGGGGTTTCAAGGATGTGCATTTGGAAGCCCTGGGCTGGGTGGTGGGCGGAGGTGAGAGGGTGTGGAAGACACAGAAGTCAGGGAGATGGGGGGAGGGAAAGGACTGAGTAGATTGAAAGAATATGAAGAAACAAAGAGATGGAAAGCATGAATGGAATTGAATGAGAAGGTGATGAATAGAGACAATAAATCTCAAATCAACAGACCAGCGATGACTATAGCCAAGATCCGACGCCCATGCCAGAGGTAGAACTATTTATGGACATCACTCGCTGGCACCAGAGGTAAGAGAAGGAGCGATGGGTGGGCCATGTTCGGAACCCCTGGAAAGTTGGACGACGCGAGTTCGGGCAAACAAAGCAATTTCCCAGCGTCGAACTTAGTTGACCGTTGGCAACAAAACGATTTGGTTGGCAACGCACGCGAATTCAGGAACACACAAAACGTTGCAGTTCGCAACTACAATAACAGCATCGCCACTAGCTGGGGCAAAAAATTTCAACTGCAATCATAACAACAATTATGACAACAATAACAGAGAGAAGGGCAAAATAACATCAGCAATAGTAACGACAACAGGAGTAACAACGGTATCAACAATTTCAACGACAACAAAGACGACGGCGGCAACGGCAACAACAACAACGACAACAATACAACATCAACAGCAATAGTAGAGAACAACAAAAACACGCAACAACATCGATCATCGCATGTAAATCGTCTCGTTGAAGCCGTCTGCACGCACAAACCTCACACACAGTGGGTGGCCGGAGGTATCCACTGGCCCCGTCCCCGCCCTGCCCCACAGTACCCTCCGTAACCCCCTCTGCTGCCCCACTCATCCACTCATTGTTCGGTCCTCGCCCTTCCACTTCACCTTGTTTTCGCGACTCTTCAGCGAGTTGGAGTCGGAGTCGGAGTCGTCGAGATTGGACTCGACTCCGTGTTTGAGCGGTGTCGACTTGGGGCTTGGCAGGCGAGGGCTCGACGGCTCGCGGGGTCGGCGACGAGCTCCTCATCAAGTGCGGCTCGACAGTCAGTTGTTGACACGCGTCGCGTCGCCCCGAATCCCATCGCATCGCATCTCACTCGAGTCAAGTCGATGCGATGTTGACGTGAGTCATGGATGCGTGTGGTCGTGATCGTCTGCGGCCACCAAGAGTTTCTCCCAGCTCAGGGCGAGATCACGAACCGATCTCTCATTTACTCACGTGCCTGATTATTCAGATCCGACTTGTTAATTTCCGACATGGTCACCTAATTGAATTGAGTTCTTCGCGGTGATTTGTTCTGGCTTTCAACACGCCATCGATATTCTTTTTATTGTATTTAACTATAGTTCTTCTATATATAAAATGAATTTCCTCTCTTGCATGTAAATCGATAATTCTAGTTCGCGTATTTCGTACCTCATCCTTGCTAAGCCTCCGCCTCAACCCCTGCGTCTCCTCCCGAAACTCCTAAGGACCTCTCGCTCTCTCCCGCTCGCCCTCCCTGCCTCCTCATAGTAGGTCCTCTTCGGACCTCCGGCCACGCTCATAAATCCTCTCCACGAACAACAACGTGGTCCTCGGAACCCTTCGTCGTCCGTGCGTGGCCTGGCCAGCAGCGTCGTGGGGAGGGCGCGAGAGAAGGAGAAAAAATAGACTCATGGTGAAGAGAGGATGAGCGAGAGGGAGAGCGAGAGCGAGAGCGAGAGCGAGAGAGGGAAGGGTGGGGGATCAGTCGAAGGATGCAGGATTTATGTGTTTTGTTAATTTTCGTCAGACGCTCGTGACGAGTCGACAAACATTGACAGTTAAGAGCAACAACAACAATAGCAACAACAATATACCCAACGACGTCACCAACATCGTTATCGTCAACGTGAACGTCGCCGTCAACGTCAACGGCGTTGCCGACAACTGCGACCGCCATTTGTTGTTGTTGTTGCTCCGACGGCTTTTGTTGCTGTTCAAAATTTTATGGTAATTGCTCAAGTTGTTGGTGTTACTGTTACTGTTGTTGGTGTTGCTGTTATTGTTGTTGATGTACAATAGTATTGTTGTTGTTTTTGTTGCCTGTACTACTTTTGTTGTTGTCACTATAGTAGTAGTTGTAGTTGTTGTTACTGAGCTATTGTTGGTCCCGAGTTCTTGTTATTGCCGAAGTTTTAGTTATTGTTGCTCCTATTTGCGTGCCATGCTGTTGTTGTTGTTGCTGTTGCCGTTTGTCTCCAGTGTTCTTGTTATTTCAGCTGTCCCATTGTTGTGTCAATTGTTGCTGCTCCCCGGGGGAGGCGACTTTGATGTTGTTGACGATAAATTCGCGTCGCCGGTCGTAAAAGTCAGTGAAACATCGCAACTGAAAGGTAGCTAAATATGGTTTTAAGGCGGTTACTTCAGCGGATGAGGTTGGCAGGAGGGCCGTAATTTGCTCCACTGTATGGAAGACGATTGCAATTTCCAACAGATCGTTTTCACCTTTTGATTTTTTCAGTTTTACCATGTTTTTCTGCTATAAGTTCCTTTATATTCCTTTATTTTCCGTCTGAGGTCTGAACATGTTCTTCTAATTTTCCTTTTAGTGATAAATATTAAACTTTTGCTTCATCCTCCTTCTATAATTGACAACTTTGCACTTCTGGCCTTCACCTTCACCCTGCAATCGCACACTTTCATTCACTGTGGACTGCCTTGACGACTTTTACAGTTCTTTAGACCCATTAAAAGGTCGCTGATTCGATGAAAATTCCCCTCGCATGCCAATGAAACAGTAAAAACGCTGCCGCTAATAAACAAATCGTGAGGCGCAATTAAAGCTAATTTTAATGTTCCGTTTATTAATTTCAACGGCCCACAAAGGCCAAGCGCCAGCGACTGGGAGAACAAGCAGAAACGCCATAAAAGCTCAGGAGGCAGGGCGGCAGGACGACAGGACGACAGGAATTAGAGTCCTCTGCGAAAGGCGAGGCGAGTCGAGGCGACGGCCATAAATCAGGAACTCATGCAGCACGCATCGATGTCGCATTAATTGCAATATTGCATGTGGCTGGCACAAAGAAGCCAGCTAATAATTGAGTTTGGGTGGAAGGAAGGGCCAAAAGGAGCCTCCACACCACGAGGGGGGCAGAGGAACAGGTGGCACCGAAAAACTTACAGCGCCACCTGAGTGTGTGCGGACCAGTTAAGCGTATGCGGAAAGTCGGTAGCAAGACAAGGAAACTAACATGGATAATTGGTGTAGTGGCTAATGGGAAAATTATGGTAGGGTATAACGAAACCGAGGAACAATTTAAAAAAATAGAATTGCTTTAATGTGTGGTGAATGCAATGTGTGTAAAAAGGAGCGTAAAACACAAAAACGTTTACATGTTCTTGGTGAATTTCATTACCCAAACATGCTGGAAAACTCAAATATTGAGTTTGTGACATCGGAAATTTCCATTAATCACGAGCGTTCAAACTGCGTTTAAACAAATTACCTGATGTAATAATGAAGTTGTATCAGTTTTTCTAATCAGCCCAAGACCCAGATTTCTTCCTGAAGCTTTTCCACTCGCATGACCCTTTAAAGACAGACAGCAAAATACTTTCTCGATTTCGAGTGAAAAATGGGTGCAGGTGACTGTGGGAGGCCGGCCGAACCGGGGCGAGCGGGACTGGAGGGGAAACAAAATCATTGCGAAGCTTCCCCCAGTTGTTGTTTCCTACGATTTTTGTTTGTGTTCCGCTTACTCGCACTCGCCTCGCAGCTCGGGACACGTGTCAGACACCTGCTGCTATGTTAACTGAGGCGTTACATTTTATAAAGTGTTAAGAGCGATCGCAGGATTTGGACCACTGCAGGAGGAGGGAGGGAGGGAGGCAGGACGAAGGCCCGATGCGAGGTTGGGCGCAAATTTTCTCAGTCTTAGCGAGCAGATAAAAATCTTAACAACTGCTTAAATGGAGATTTTTATTCATCCTTCGGAGGGCTTGCGAGTGTGTGCGAACTCCGACGTAGGTCGGTATGTTGCGTTTGTGTGGGTGTTTGTTGGAGTAGAATAAGCTGCAAATTACGAAATCCAAGTGTGTGGAGCTCCTCCCCCTCCCACCCCCCGTTCCTTCCTGCACCGCTGTTCGGGTCCGACGGTAAAAGGATTTCGGGCTGAGGAGCCTTTTAGGGATTATAAAAAATTCATTTCCACAGGAGAATGCACAAAATGCTAAGTGTTGATTTCTGGTATTTTTGTGCTTTCATTACGAAATTAATTTTTCATAATCCCCTCAGAAATGCAAGCAGCAAAAGATATGATACTTCCAGCCATGCAGCTTTAACGCATCTTAATTGGAATCGATTTTGGTATTAAAAATGGAGAAGATACCTCTGCAATAAATATTGGAAATTACAAATTTCCATAATCGCAACATGCACTGAATTCAATTAAAACAAAACCGCAAGCCGTCTCCTGAGAGACCGACCAGACCACCGTGGTTTTAAGTCATTTTCCCAAATGCTTCAGTGGAGCGTCTTCCGAGATATTTTGCATGCAGAATGCGAGGTGCCTTAAATTTCAGAGGAACTGAAGGGAGATGAAGGAAGTCGTAAAGAATCTCGACTGAAAAGTAAGTACACGACGGGCTCAGGAGATGCCATTGAATATTCTAACAGCCGCGTTCCCTTAAATTCCCGCCCGCAACAAATAACGCCGAGGCGGAAAATCGCCCTCTCCCTTTCCCTCTCCCACCCTGTTTGCATCCGCTGCGGCCTCATGCCGAGGAGTCCGAGGGCCTCTTAACTGATTTGAACTGCTGTAATTCCTTTGATTTCGCATTTAAATAAGTGCTCCCTGGACTGTCGTCTAGTATATTATTACAACTCGCAGCACTTGAAGCGCCGACCGCCGAAACCTCCGCCCTCCTCTCGCCGCAGACCCACCCTCAGCCCGGCGCCGTCTTCGCAGAGTCCTCGTCTTGGTCCTGGCCCTCGTCGCCTTGGCCGGTCCAGCGACAAATTGTCTGCTGCCCATGATCCCACTCCAAGGGGAGTTCGGTCCGTCCGAACGGCTGTCTCTGCGCCAAGGCGTCCGTCTGTCCGGCCACTCACACCCGCGCTATCTGCGTCCGCCGCTGTCTGCTGCAGGCCCTGACTGCTGGCCAGAAATTGGCAGCACTTTTGGCCACCACTGTGACTATGAAAATTTAATAATGTTGGAAATGCTCCCAGAATTTGCATAAGAAAAACGTTTCCTCGACTGTGCCCAGCATCGGCGCCCGACTCCGACGCCCCCAGAGAGCGGCGGGACGGGGCGGGGTGGGGCGTGGCTGTGTGTTGTACGCATAATTGTAATTGATGCGTTAATTTACATTTTTATTAAATTCTGGACTCCGGAGTGCCTGAGGTGCCGTCAAAAATTTCGAAGATTTTCCGACCTGGCGCCCTGGTCCTGGGCGCTGGCGGGGGCGGGGGCGACGGTGTTTGACAAATGTCGGCCCCACCCCGGCCTCCACCTCGATCTCGCTCACCTCGCGCGGCCGAGGTTTGTCTATGCAAATGACTGTTGTGGCCAGATCGTGCGGTCTCCTCCTCGCTGCCTCTGCGGTCGCGGCGAATTCCTTCGAGTTACGATCTCCAAGAGCGAGGGTGGGCGTGAGGGAGAGGGGTAGAGGAAACGAATTGTGTTTTACGTTTTCGCAATTAGTTTCCTGTAACATGACATCATTAATTGGGCTTAAATGAAGGGAGTTGTTGTTGCTGGAGCATGGCGGTTACTTCACTTGGCTTGAAGTCGTTATTGTTGTTGCAGCTGTTGTTGTTGTTGTTGCCAAACCTGCTAGCAGCGTTTTAGTCGAGATTAATGTTGGCTATTGTATTAATTATCATGAGATTATCTGCAATTCCGGCCTAATTGAAATGCGAAATTCTGAGGTTTCCTCGCATTAAATGCGAACGATTGCGAAGGTTGGAATCACCACGACAATTTTGAAGAGCTTCTGCTGTTACAAAGGAGAAATTCCGCAACATTACTCGGTATATACACACATCGGCTGGGCCTTAAATACCGGTGTGTGCAGGACGAACAAGTGTCTCGTATCACTTGGGCCGGAGGCCGGCAGTCCCGACATGTACAGATATGTAGGTGTACATGTGTGCCTCGAGCGACATGGCCATAATTCCGCTGTCACGCCGACAACCACACAATAAAACCAGAATCCCAATCATGCGGAGCGCTCAGGCGAGTCTTTTACCGAATTCCGATTGGAAAAATAATGATACGAAACGAGACCCAACAGCACACGATGATGCAAACAATGTTAAAGAAACGAAACGAAACGGAGTCAGTCGGGGGGAAGTGGGTGGCGAAAACCCTGGAAAATCGGTAGGAATCCCGGGGGTAGGCAGTGAGAGAGGGGGAGCGGGAGAACAGCCGTAAAAATGTGCATTTCTGATCGTTTGAAAGCATAAACGTCAACTGACAAATGCCTTTTCCCCGTATTCGGTCGCTGTGTTTTATTTGCTTATTACTGTGTTTATATTTTATTTTATGCGATTTTCATTGGCATGCACTCGGCACGCCGAGCTGCATGCCAAATGGAGCAGTGCTGCCGTATCTGCATGCTTTTAATACACTTGCGAAGTGCTGCCGAATCGACCGGCGGACAGGACAGGAGCGCACACGCATAGACAGACAGCTGGACGGACAGGCGGACCGACGGAAATGGAAAATTTGTCCACATGCCGGACGTGACAAACATATTTAATGCCCATCGATTCGATCACGATCGCAAGGCACTGGTTGTGGCTGTGGTGGTGCAGCGAGTGGGGAGCCCAACAACAACAACTGCCACAGAATGTAGGCCAAAAAGAAGGGCAACAAACGAAGCAACCAGAAAACAACTAGGACAACACTCAGCTCGCCGCGAGAGTAGCGAAATTTGGTGAATGTAAAAATCGTGTTCGCTGATTTTCCTCGGCGGGGAGCGGGGATCGGGGCGCAGTCGGGGCGAACAAAGAGCGAACCTAATACGAGCCGCAATTAAGAGAAAATCGCACTAGTGGCAGAAATGATGGCAATGCCATCGCCTACTTGGCCAGCCGAGCGACTGCGACGCGACGCGATGCGATGCGATTCCCGATGCATTCAATCAAAGCCCGCCGATCAAAGGCGTCGCCACCGAATCGAATCGAATCGATCGAATCGCAATGGGACGGAACGAGATGAAATTAAACAAATTGAATGAGTGAATGAGTGAGGGAGTGCGCGAGGGAAATAAAAGCCGTCCGTCCTCGCCGGTTGCCTCTGTTGCAATTGGCCCAAGTGGCCACTCGACGCTGCGCACTTGGCCGTGGCTCCGGGCTGCCGGCGTTGCCACTTGCCGCCACTTGTTTGTGCTCAGAGAGAGTGGGCGAGTGGGCGATAGAGAGGAAATGAGCAGGATGAGGAGGAGCAGACCGCGATGGAGCTCGCGATAAGCAGCGTCCAGGGCGTTTGCCGCAAGAATCTCTTCATGATTACAAAGAGCGATCCGCACGAGGCCGACGGGGGGCCGCAGAGGTGGGCAACGCTCCACTTGCGCGCCACCACGAGGCTCACCAGTGGAGCGGGCGCGGGAGAGAGAGGGAGGGAGAGAGACAACTGTACGAACGATTTCCTCCCGAGAGATGCGATTCTTTTATTCCTTCCATCCGGCCAATTATTTGCCCTGCGATCCCTGAATTAGCCCACCTCAGTCCCGTTGCAAATCGTATTCAGTCCTTCTCGCTCTCCCATAGTTACTGCCCCTGTTTCGCTCTCCTTCCCCCTCACCCTCCTCCTCTTTCTAGTTATCGTAATTCAAACATTTTGCACGCTCCGTTGGGAACACGAGTTTCACCTGTTTCATGCTCCATTCCCTCTGCCTCCCTCTCTATTAGTTTCCTCTCTCTCGGCCGCACTGGGAGGGTTTTCTCTCTCTCTCTGTCTCCCTCTCTTGCGCTTCGTTCCCATCTAAGTGCTCGAACAATTACGTAATAATATTCGATTTCAATTTCATTCCACTCCTGGCCACGCCGGCGTCTCTTAGGGGAAATTATCATAAAAACCATGAAAATCAATGTCTCGGCTCCGGGAGCCGGTGGCCGGTGGAGGGCATGGAGATTGCCGAGGATGGACGGCGACGGCGATGGGCTGGGACGAGGACGATAACCGCAGCTGGCCACGGGTCAGGGCAGGACGATGATCAATGGAAATGTCGGGACGCGACTACGACGACTGCTCAAATGTGGGCTCCTGGCGGGTCGAGGGTTAAGTGGCTGAGAGGCGAGTCGGGAGAGGGCACTCAGAGGGTACTGGCGAGTGAACGAGCCGGGGCACGAGTGCTGCATGGGGTGTAGAGAGTTGATGGGGCACGAGGCGAGCTCTCGAATCTGTGGCCGGTCATTAAAGGAGTTAATAGTTGAATTGGTAGTTTAAACACTTTGGTTTGCCGTCACTCGATGGGTGGTGAAGCTGTTTTCTGTTTGATGTCTAGATGTCCAGACGTGTGTTCGAAATAAAAGCAGTAATTGTGCTATATTTCTCTTTCCATAAGTTCCCAATGCCCAAAGATCTGCCCTAATTCTCGGCGATCGATTGCATTGACTTCTTCTCCCCGGTCCCACTCAGATACCGCGTGAGAAACGCAGCCCCAAGTTGAAAAAGAGCAGCTCCGCGGCGCGAAAAGAGCAACCAGAGCGTGGGAAGAGCGACGCAGAAACTCCAGTCAACCATGTGCTCTACAAGAGCAACCCCGTCATGTGACAAGAGCACCGTCATCAGCTCAAAAGCACAATCGTCATCGTAATCATCGTCATCGCAAGACTTGGCAGAGGACGGCCAGAAGGACGATTGTCTGCGATGTTCGGAGGCCCCGAGATGATCGAAGCGAAGCGAAACAATCGACCTGAATAGACTGCGGCAGCCCACGGTCGGCGGGGTTCGGGGTTCGACGAGGGTCGGGGTTCAAGTCCCAATTGGCCGGAGACCTGGATGGAAATGGAACAGGAAGCAGCTCAGGTATTGCGCCGGGAGGGAGAGGGAGAGACATCGATGGGAGAGTGTGCGAGAGAGAGAGAGGAGGAGAGAGCGAGATGAATTGTCGATGGCATTATGCAAATTGTTCTTATTGTTTTCATTGTTTTGCATTTCTACTCAGTGATGTTGTTGTTGTATGTAGTATTGGTTCTGTCGTTGACGTTGGATTTGTTGTCTGTGTAGTTGTTCCGATGGTGGTTGTTGTTGTTGTTGTATAAATTGTCATTTTCAATTGAGAATCTGCTGTTGTTTGTATTATTTCCTTTTCATTTTTTCATTTTCTGCGATTCTTTTTTCGCTGATCTCAGCCCGAATGGCAGCAACAACCACTGGCAGGTTCTTGTTATTGTTATTATTTTATTATTGTTGTTGTTGTTGTTGTTCTTGTTGTCAGAGGATTGAGTTCGAATGGAGTCAATGGAGCAGAAAGTATTACGAGCCAAAGGGAGAGGCCACGAATCACGCGAGTGGGAGAGGGAAAGAGCACGGAAGCCAGAGTGAAAGAGAGAGAGCGGGAGAGAGTGAAAGAAGAAGAGGAGAAATTCACACGGCGGCGGATGTCGCGGGAATTAAGATAGACAATGGCAAGGCAATTGCATATTGTTGCCAATAAGCGATTAAATGATTTGTAAAATGATAGGATTTTTTCTATTTCGCTAAATTGACTCGACGACATCTGAAATCGGATTGGCACAGCCTAGGAAAGAGAGAGCCAGAGAGAGAGTGGAGGGATGGGCATATGAATTGTGGGCCATTTACTGAGGAGTGGAAGGACATTGGACAAGTGGAGGTTTTCAGCAATTGACTGGTGGATCTTCATTCGATTAGCGCGTACACGAACACACTTAGCCAATACACACACCGTAATAATATGGGATTTTCTTTCGACATCCTTATCAGTGATACGAGAAGATCTACCTAACATATGTTTGGGTATTTTCCTCCATATTTCCCTCTCAGCAAGTCCGCATAAATCTCCGTTCCATTCACCGTTTGACCTCCTGGCCGCAACAATATCAACATCAACATCGCCATCGCCATCGCCGTCGTCTTCATCATCCTAAGCCCTCCACACAGCGCCGGATGAATGTCCGGAGAAGACGGAGCGACCACCGAAGGCAGAAAATCCTCTTAGGAACCGCACTCAACGCCTGCTGGACGGGGAGCCAAGCGGGAGAGAGAGCGAACGAGAGAGAGGACGACGATGCGGCGGACGGATGACGCCTCGGAGCAACTCAAACAATTGTAATTGATTGAAGTGAAGCTCAGCTAATGAACTCGTTGTGATGCGATTATTATCTGCATCCTAGTCTGGCGAGAAGGAGCTCATTCTCGGTCTCTGCCCTCTGGCTCGGTCCCGCCAGGACCCTCGGGAGGCCGACGCCAGACTCGAGAATGGCATCGGCAATAGTTGATGGTTAAGCCCGAGGGATTGCGAAGGCGTTGAACCGACCGTTGGGAGGAGGAGGAATTGCTAGGTGAATATTTTTAGCACAACCGTGTTTTCAGCCTCAAACTTCTATTTGCACTTTGAAAGTCTGCACAGGAAAAAAATAAAAACAATGTTCGCATTTGCTTTGATTTAGAAAATAATTGATACTTTAAACCAAATAGATATTCCTTTTCTATAGTGTATAGTGTAACATTTTACGGTGAACAAGTATGAACAAGTTTTCTTCTCATAAAAGCATGTCCATTGGCATTTAATAATAAATACAAAAAATAACCATATAAAATCAATTAGTTCCACAACATCCATTCTGGTCGTTCTCCCCTGGGATAATATTTTTTGCACAAAAATATCCTTTTGACCCACACTTTCGTGTATTTTTGCATAACGTCGAATGTCAAAAAATGCACAGAAATTTGTTAATTTTTCGCAAATTCCTTTTTCGACGATTTTTCAATTAGTAAATATAGAACAAAAGATAAATCCCTCCGGAAATGTTCGCAAATAAAATCAACATTTGGCTTCATAACATCCATTTCCCATTTCGAATTCAATCGGGGAATTAACTACAAATATTTCACGCCATTTAAGCCAGGAAAACAACAACAGCAGCGACAACAAAAGCAACGGCAAAAAACGGCTCCAAACACATTTATTTTCGATTTCGATTCAAAATCGCAATGAAAGCAAATCGCGGAAAAGAGGAAAGTAAATAAAATCTTCACGTCATTAAAAAATGTTCAATAGTTGTAGTTGGCAATGCCGGCAATTGACATTTCGCCCGTTGTGTGTCATTGACAGACAAGTAAATTATATCTGAACCGAAATGGCGGCGAAAGAGAAGAGGAAGCAGGCGCTGAGTGAAAATGCAATGCGTTGGAGGAAATGAATTTCCTTTATGACTTCATCAATACGTCGGCAGAGCAGAGCGAGAGGGACCACGAGAGGGAGACGGCAGGCAGAATAGCAGAAAACCCGAATGACAACAAGACATAATGACGCAATTAAGAACATGACATTTCAATTACAAACGCAATTATTGACTGCTCCCGGACGAACAGTGCGCAGATATCGCGGAGCCGCGGATAGACATCTCTCTGGAGAGAAGTCGGCTGACAGAGGTCTGCGGAAGAGGATCGGAGGAAATTCTGGGAAAATAAACGAACACCATTGGTTTTGTGGTCAGTTTGGGTCCCTCCCTCCCTTTTGACAATTCGATCAAATCTCGCCAATTCAGTCAGGAACTTCTCCCATATTAATTTCAGTTAGAACTTGGCGTTATCTTCTCCTCCTCAGGCTTCCATTCTCCCCACATTTTGCTGTCTTTTTCCACCAGAAGAAGAGAAGTGAAATCCCTTTTCTTCCTTGTACGTGTATTTTTCTATTCCAGCTGCCGCAACTCGCGTGTTTTTGAATTGCTCCTCTAATTGACGACTGTTTGTCCGACAATGTTTTGAAATAATAATTTCCTTAAGTGAATTCCGTGCTAACCTAATGTACTGAAAGTCATTTCGCCTCGCCCCCGTTCGCTCCGTCCCTCTCAGCTCCCGTTCTGCTCCCTTCAGCCCCTCGAAGTGATGGCGCCGCCAGAGGTTCATTAAATAAATGCGACACTATTGGCTTTCGTTGCCAGAGTTAATATTGGGAAAGTGCTCTAAATCTTCTTCACCTTCCCATCGGTCGCTCACTCCACCGCACCCTCGACCGTCCCCTGCTCCCTCACTCGCACTCGCCCCTCGCCATCGGTGTCGTCCTCTGCTATTTCAGGTGCATTTTGCTTGCAACAACATTTTCCAATTTGTATTTATTTTCGCCCGCGCTCTCCTTGGGTGGCGTGGGAGAGAGACGGGGGATGGGGCTGACTTTCGCATTGGGGTTTTAAGTGCATTCATATATTTTGTTCGCCACCTCGGTTGTAAATTTCTGCAGCAACAACATTGTCGTGGCGAGGGCGGGCGGGCGAGAGAGAGAGGGCGGTCTCTTCCGGAGTCTTGGGCGAGCTCGTCGCTCCAACTTCTGGGATTTCGTCTCCTTCTTCTACTTCTTCTTCTTCGTCGTCGTGGTGGCTCCGGGGTCGGTTGAGACTCCGGGCAAAGGATTGAATTTGTATCTGGAGTCGGGATCGGGATCGGGATCCCGGGGCTCGATTGGAGTCATCGTCACGAAGTCAGTCGTTGTGTAAATAGTGGTAATCGTTATTTATTCGCTTCATTTGGAATTTGTGGCTTTTCCGGTTCGCCTCGGGAGCCGGAGGGTTCCGCAATTTATGGGAAATCGCCCTGAGTTGGTTGTGTTCAATTTAGTAGAAAGTCGCGTTTAACAAATTAGCCTCGGCTAATGCTTTGTGCGGGTCTTTCAGAGGATCTGTTTCAGAATTATTTCTCTCCAGGAAGCCATAAAAATTACTGTTACTATTAGTAAATGACCAACAAATTACTTGCTTTAAAAATACCCATAAGATATGGTTTTCATGATCAAATCCAGGCGTGCGGCAGGAAAGGAGACAAAAAGACCATTCATTTTGTCCAACATTTTTAAGTAAGTAAATTAAAATTGTGTGAAGACACACACAAGCAAAGGTACCAATTTAAAACCCTCGAAATATGCGAGAACTTTTCGAGTTTTTGTCCCCAGCTCTAATGAGTCCACTGAGAGAGACACAGGCAGAGCGTGAGCGACAAAGGCGAGACAAGGACGACTGCGTGCGTGCTGAGAGTCGGGAGTCGGAACGCCGGAGAAGCCAATGGAGTAAACGAGAGGGCGTGTGCGAGCAAATAACTCATGAAAGTGAAAAACTTTCGCATGCTTTATTTAATTAAACGCAATTTACACGCAAAATAAAATCGCATAAGTGTGAGTGAGAGGGAGAGTGAGATCAGGGAGAGCCTGGGGATGAGGACGGGCTCCAGAGAGCCAGAGCCAGGGCCAGAGACCTTCTGTTTGAGCAAGGATCTTCCAGGCAGGAAGAGCACTTCGCACTCCTGTCCCTCCCTCTCGCTCACACATCTCTCCCCAGTCCTATCTCCCGCCGTCATGTGTTGTATTTAAAAACTTTCAGCCGACTTTCCCCGGCTTTCCTCGTGAATCGCATTGGTATTTGGGAATTGTGAAATTTATCGCACTCTCGCTCAGAGTTAAGGACCAGGACAACAACTTCAACAACAACAACAGCACATGGCCATATGGTAATGACAATTGAACAAGTTCTCGAACAAAGTGGCGAAAGTTTCGACTGCAGCAATGAATGGGCGTCGGAAGTTGCAATTGTAATTTATCGAGGGAGAAAGAGGGAAGCTGGGGGACTGAGGTGAAGGAGAGGCGATGGAGTGCAGGGCTTGAAGGACCCAGGTCCTGTTTGCACTAGAACACCAGGAGTCGCCCCCGTAAATAGTCTAGCGAAGAGGACTTTGGCCCACGCGAGTAAAAAATGAATCGATTGGCCTTAAGAACATTGATGAAAACCTTCTTCCACCGGCCTGTGGAAACCACAACAACAGGCTGCCGAGCGAAAAAATGATTTTTAAACGGAATCTCGTTCCGCCACCAATTAAAGTGGACCGGAAGTTGGATCCCCACATAGCACAATTACTTGGACACGTTCTCCTGGAAACGTTCACATTCAACCCATTTCAATTTATTACACTTTCTCCGGTCGCGGTCGTGATCGCCGTTGTTGCAATTATTTTGATGTTTGTTTGCATAGGGCCGCGGGTTGTTGTTGCTGCTGTGGCATGTTGTTAATATAATAAATAATAAATAACCAGGCGAACGAGCGCCATTTGCAACGAAACACACTCTCATTCTCACTGGGACATGCACGCTCATCTCTCCACGCGCCCGTGTGTGTGTGTGTGTGTGGAGCTTAACTGGGATGTGTAGAAAGGTGTGAGGGGAGCGAAATTAATTAACTGCTTTTTTATTGGTCTCAGGTGTGCGTAATTCGCCAATTTATGGTGAATTCAATTCAATTACTTTGCATATTTTTCAGCGCCACCACGTGACGCTGCCGCTAGGCCTGGGCCCGGGTGTCTCGCCGTGTGTGTGCGGATGTGTGAGTGTGTGCGACTGAGTTGACTACGCAGCGGCGACCGCGACGGCGACGGCGACGTGCGTGAGTCATTAAATGCTCCACTTAAGGTCTTTCCTGCAGTTGGCCCTAATTCCCCCCGGCCCCAGGTGGCGTGCGAGTGGGTCTCGTTACGGACTCGCTTGAAAAGCGATTGTCCTCCCCTCCCCTGTTGCCCTCTCTCTGTCTCTGTCTCTGTCTCTGTCGTCGGATTGCAAATTAATTAAATACAAACAGAAAACAATGGCGGGAATATTTCACGGCGTAAATAGGAGAGAAAAAACCGCGCAGACGAAGTCAAATTGCTGGCAGGCAATTGCGGAAATTTCATCACTAAACATTATCCAGTCGCTAGCGGATAATTTTGCATAAGGCCAGGGGCATCGAATGTAAATCTGTGCAATTTTCAAACGATGCCTCAAATTTGCTTCAGAGAAGATTTGAGTCGAATTAATTTCTACATTAATTTTTCATTGCGTAGAAGAGAAAGAAAAAAATTCTGGGACAAAATGTCCACTCCCTTGAGGTCCTGGCTGGAAGACGTCGTTCGATCAATTTCCCCGGCAATGACTGAAAAGAATCCTTCAGGAGAGGAGCAAAACCGATGGCTCTCGGTTGGAGACACTCGCGGTCAAATTGCTGGGAGTGAATCCGCATCCCCCCTGGGATGCTGGCCTGGATCCGCCGGACGCGAGCCATTCGCACGACTCCAGTCCATTAGGGCACACTTTATATTCGGATAAGCGTGGCCACGGCCCACGACGGCTGCCACGCTGAGCCCGCTCCCCACCGATAGCCAGCCATTGCCGGGCACATGCGCGGAGCCGCCGCCGATGCTGGGGCCGACGTTAATTAAGCGCCGGCGATCCGAGCCCCTGACAACTGGCTGCACGTGGACACCTGCAGACCATTGATCACGCGGAAGCGAACAAAAGACCCGGAGCCGCAGCCAGAGCCGACGCCGACGCCGACGTCATCGAGTGATCCCCACAGCTGCCGCCGCGACCGGGCCGGGCTCAATCAATAAAGGCCAATTGGTCGATTGGCCAGAAGGCGCAGCCGCCATTCATTCAGTCGCGTGGTTCGACGGGCCAAATTAATTAAAACGGAATTCCTCCACCTCCACCTTCGTGTCCTCGGCCAGCCGCCCCTCTCCCTCCCTCGCTCGCCCTCTCTGCGTTCGACTTCTGTCAATCCCTTTGTTTCTGAGCCAACAGAGGCGCTCGTTCTGCGCTCCCGGGTTCTGCCAATGGCTTTGGAGCTCTCCTTCTCAGACACACACACCCACACGCTCTCTCTCTCTCTCTCTCTCTCTCGCTATCTCGCTGGTTTTCCCCCATCTCTTCCCCTTGGCCTCCTGCCTTCGCCCATTGTTCGCCGATTGACTCCAATTATTATCGGGTGCAATAAGGAAATTCGAGTCGCCTCCACCCAATTGCATCTGTCTCTCTTACTCCGTCCAACTGCGCCCTCCCCTCGCCCCCTCTCTCTCTCCCTGCTGCCCCTGCTTCGCTTAGTTTGTCGGACTAATTGACCGCTATGAAATTTTATTTACTTTTCAACTATTTCTCGCGTTTTGTTTATTTATTTTTATTGCTATTTTTTCCCTTGACTCGACGCGATTTTATGGCTGGGCGCGGTGGCAACGCCGTGACTCGGCGTGAGTGTGGCCAACGCATGCGAATTTGTAGCGGAGTGGAAAAAAAAATAGTTTTCAATATTCTTCGCCGCTGAAATTTCGCCGTGTTGTGCTGGTAACGGCCACTGTTGTTGTTGTTGTTTTTATTCGGTTTTAGTCCGCAATTATTGATGTTGTTGTTGTCGGAGTTGTTTTTCAATTACAGTTGTTGTTGTCGTTGTTGGTGCTGTAGTTGTTGTTGTGACTGGTTGTATTTGTTGCCATGTGTCAATAGATTGTTTGCAACCAAAAATGGACAATTGCATATATTATGGCCGGCTGTTGTTGTTGTTGTTGTTGTTGTTGCAATTCTCTGCCGCTGGTTGTTGCAGCTGTTTTTGTTGCTGCTTTGGCGGTTGTTGCTCGTCGCTCGCCTGGCCTGGTCACTCGCTGTGGTCGCAAGAATAAATTTGCTTCGGTTTTCCACAATGTTGGCAACATCAGCAGCAGCCACAAGAGCAATAGCAATAACAACAACAACAGCAACAGCAACAGCAACAGCAGCATCAACAATAATAATTTCATGGAGCCGCAGCAGCAACAAAAACAACCGGAGCCCGAACACCAACGGCGTCTCGGCCAGCAACAGCAACAACAACAACAACAACAACGCCGCCACAGTAGGCCGCATCAGCGTCACCGCGGTCGGCGTCGCCGTCGACGCCACCAGCCGGGGGAGGGGTGGGCAACAGCAACCACCAGACGTGGTGCCAATAGCAGAAACAACAACTACAACTACAACAACAACAACATCAATTGCCGTCGCCGCAAAACCTCGGCCTCAGCTGCAGCCACCGCGACTCGGCCCCGGCCCCGCCCCGCCCCGCCTCCCACGCGACACGCGGGGTCCGCGCGCTCTTTGTCTTTGTCCGTTCGGCTTTCGGTCAATAGATGGCGTGAGCGCGCCGGCCACTTCTTCTTTTCACGGTGAATTGCGGTGTCTGTGCGTGCGTGTGTGTGTCGGCTTTGAATGTGTGCGCGTGTCCGTGTGTGCGTGTGTGAATTGCGAACGTGCTCCGACCGCCTGGTTACGCGTTTAAAAAACAATCAAGTTTAATTTCAATTCAAATTAGTGCAATAATGCGCCGAACAGTCACCAGCCTCGTCTCCCTGTCCCGCTCTCTCAACACCCGCTCCCCTCTCTCCCTCTCTCTCTTTCTCTCGGTCCACCCCTCCTCGCTCTACCGCCCTCCCCCTGCTCTGTTGCCCCATCTCCCTCTCTCCTCCTCCTTCGCCTTCTCCCCAGCCCTCGCTCTCCCCACGTTGCTGCCGCTAAAGCTACAGTTATTGCTGCCGGCAATGTTGATGGCGTTGTTGTTGTTGTTGTCGTTGTACACATTATTCCTGCTATTGTTGGCTGGGCTCTCGTCGTCGTTGTTGTTGCGCATGTTGCTGGTGAACCAGTGGTTGTCATTGGTCTTGTTGTTGTCGGTCGCCGGTTTGTGTTGCCGTCGCCCATGCTGTTGTCGCTGCCCGGCTGCAGCCGCTGCTACTGCTGCTGCTGCAGGAGTTTTTACGGCCATCGTCTGTTGCCGCAAAAACAACAACAGCAAATGGTGTTTTCCCAACATTTCCAGAAAAAATTATCCCATGCGCAAAACAACGTTAATCTCTTCTCTGTCTCCCCATCTCTCTCTCTCGAGCCACGATGTTTGTTTGCAATTATCCGATATTATTTTCCATTATCCGCTCGCTGAAAAATTCGCTACAGATTATTTGACTTTAATCGAGATTGAAAGAAAACAAAACAAAGCAAAAAAACCACATGGAATTGAATGAAATTTGTCGAAAATTATCCTGCTGGATTTCCACGGATAATTCGGATCGAGGACTTTCACATTGCAAGAGCCGCTACCATCCGTCGATCGCTATCCATTCGGTTTAGATTTAGAGATATAGAGACTTAGTAGTCAGCAGTCGGTCTCTTATAATTACAATATTAGAATTAGACTGGAATAAAAGCAGCTAAAATAAAGTAGGTAAATAGAATCCTTTATCCAGATTTCGCCTTAAGCTCAAACTCCTTTTTCCAATCCAATCTCCCCTACTACCACAAATCTTCCTCGGCCTCTTCTCTTGCCACAAGCCGTCCCTCTCTAGACAACTCCTCCTTGTCTGAATGCTGTCCATTCATCTGACACTTAGGCTTCATTTGCAAACTCAATTAAAACAACTGCCAGCCCAGACGACGACTGGACGATCCGTGCCGCGATGACGATGATGGTGGTGGTGAATGGGACGGCGTGGGCTCAACACGTTTTCACACTCAAGCATTGAATCCATAAGCCGAGCGAGCAACAACAGCAACCAATGAACTCCCAACGATCCGCCTTCGAATTGAAGCCAATATCGCCGGCCACAGGCACAACAACATCAACGACATCGCCCTCCTCTCCTTTCCAGCTCCTCGCTCTCCTCGACTCCTCGACTCCTTCTCAGTCCACTGCCACAGAAATCTTCTTCTAGATCTTCTTCTCGCGGCCACTCGGCTCCATCTCACCCAAACGCGTTGCCTCGCCCTGCCCTCCTCGACTTCCTCGACCGCCCCACCTGGCGGCGGCCAAGGCCCGCTGAAGGTGATGGCGATTTAAATGCCGATAAAACTTAAAATATTATTGCGGTAATCGCCGGCGATGGACGGAATTTAGTTGTGACCACCTAATAAGCCTTCCAGCCACACCAGGCCGCAGCGAGCGACCGCAGCAATGACAGCAACAAGCAACAACGAAAGTAGTGACAACAACACAGGGGTAGCAAAGGCAACAACACAGCGGGCACTGGCAACACACAAGCCTCGCGGGAGAAGGAGGAACCGCACTAAACGCCGGCCAATTAGAGGAGGGAGGGAGAAGGAGAGGAACGGAGGAGGAACCCTCAATTGCAGAGCACCTCGAGCATTTTTATACCTCGTAAACTAAGCGAGATCATTGCCGCTAAGCCACACGATCCACGCGGGATCCTCGCGATCGCTTCCCGATCGAAGTCGCGGGAAGGCGCGGTCTGGAGGACGCGGCCAATAAAATGTCGGCTCAGACATCGGGCCAGGCAGCTTCTGGATAGTAGTGGTTTTCGTCGCCCGACGCCCGGCGCTCAACGATCGACGATCGAGGGCTGCGGCGGGCGGAAGTCGGGACCAATAGACCCGTGGCTATCGGCAGTTGGTCATGATTTTATCGAGCCAATAAATTAGCCGATAATAGCGAGAAATATTCTGGTTGTTGCCACGGCGGAGGTAGACGATAAATTCGCCGACTTCACGATCGCTAAACGTCCTCTCGAATCGCGCACAAATTACAGTAATTTCTGCGTCGAACTGCAGTGGTTGCTGTTGTTGTGGTTGCTGTTGTTTCTGGTTTTCCACATGTTGCTGTTGCTCGTTGATAGAACTGCGTTTTATCTGATAAAGTTGTTAAAATATTTCGACTTTGATCGAGCGTCGCCCCTTAGTCGGAATTTTAAATATTCAAAATAATCGATTCGCTGATGAGGAAAACGATTGCAAAACCTACGAATATCTCACTCCATCGCCGATGTCTGTCAGGCGTGAATGCCGCAAGATATTCGGACATATTCCGGACAACAGCCAGTACAGATCCAGTGATTGTTGTTCGCGACCTTTTCTCAAAGATATTCGCCATAAAATCAATAAATTGAATTGTGAAAAATTAATGTAATTCGAATGCAAAAGAATTTTTGAACTAAAAATAGACCTTAAGCCTGGACAAACAGAGATGAGCCCCGAAAATGCGATAAAGGATGAAGTTTCCAGAGATTAAGGACAACAAACACTCAGGTAAATGTCCAACAGGCCCTGGTATGAATACAAATCCACTCCCCATTTCCCGCCATTCGAAAATTCGCCATTTCGCACACAGGCGCGGACACATAGACCTGAAGTCTATAGATAGATCTGGGTACATCAATTCGAGCAATAAAATTCTCATCACGTGCACGGCATATAAATTAGAAATTGAACATTATTTATTTGCAAAGCGATGCCTTATGAAATTCCTATGAATTCCCATCAATTGGAGAGTTTCCACTCTGACCCCTCGTCGGGCGCCTCGGCTGCTGTCCTTGTCGACATTTTTATACTGCTTATCGTCCTGTCCTCTCCTCCCCGTTTCTCCATCTCCTCCTTCCTTTGCATGTCATCTGCGACGGAGCGTTTTCTTTATTGACTTAGGAAAGGTTCGCTTACGTTGTTTTCCAATTGTTGTTTTGCGTTCCTGTTTTGTGACTCTTGACATGCACGAGAGCCCTCCTCCCCCCCTCTCACTCACTCTGTCTCTCTGTGTCTCTTTTGTCCCTGTGTCTTCTTCGTTTGCGTTTATCTGGACGTATGCGAGTTGATAAATAGCATACCATGAAGTCGTGTATAATATACCAGGACATGACATCGCATGCCTGAGCTGGAGCACGGACACACACATATATACGAAGCACATACACGCACACATGTGCCCACTCTTCCACTCGACATCGCCTGGAACGGTCGGTAGGCAATTGTTTCTTATCAATATTTTATTCGGAATCAATTTATTGTTGAACTTCACATTGACAATTTCCTCGCTTGCACCTCTCTTAACACCCATCCCTCTCGCCCTCTCGCCCTCTCTCTCTCCTACCTCGTCTCGCCGTCCTCGTCTCTCGACCATGCGACGTTGGCGCCCAAGCGTTAAAGCAGTTTTTTGATTGATTTATTCGAATG
Source organism: Coelopa pilipes (assembly GCA_947389925.1). Taxonomy (NCBI): domain Eukaryota; kingdom Metazoa; phylum Arthropoda; class Insecta; order Diptera; family Coelopidae; genus Coelopa; species Coelopa pilipes. The sequence continues at coordinate 1,604,139 of OX376698.1, read as the reverse complement.
TCTTTTCCTTTCGAGAAATTTCAGAGAAGACGGAGGTCAGACTGAGAAGGCACCAGGGTATTTTATTTCTTCGAACAACAGCTCATCACTAATGCATCGGTGCTTGGTAGTGAATTGGCCGAGAACGAGGAGGGAAACAAAACTGTCCTCGTTCTCTCACTTTCATCAATTAATTCAATAAATTTCTGCCTGCATGAACCTCCCTGCTAGTGATTTCACTTTTCTTAAATTCCCTGCTATTTTTCCTAAATCCCTTGCCAGCAAATTCAATTTTGCATTTCTTCTTCGTAAAACATAAAAGAAGTTCCGAACTCTTTACTCCACTTTTTGGTTTTATTTCACTGCAGTACTTTTTTTAACTACTAATATTTATAATCGCATTTCTGCTACTCTTTACGCTCTCTCTGCCGGAGAACTACTTTGCATTCGACTTCTCCAACAACGACTCCTGCGTCCAGTACTAATTAACTTTTTCTTCCCAGCTCGGTTTGTTTTCTCCCTCGCTCTCGCTCTCGCTCTTCGAATAACATTTTAATTGCCCTCCACTCGTGTTTCCCCGACTCCGATCGAACTTTCCCTTTGTGTTTCGGACTTTCGGAAAACTTTCAACTAAAAACTTCGTAAAAATCTTGAAAAAATAAATTCTTCCCAACAGTTTCTTCCCTGCCTCCCGTTCGATCCTTTTAATTCTATTTGTCTGACGGAAATCCGTCCGTCGGGAGTGGGAGAGGCGGGCATCGGGGAGGTGTGGAAAATTGAAATGCTGACGGGGCACTTCGAGGGCGGGGCCGGGGGCGTGGCCAGTGGTGCCACTCTGCGCTTTAAGAAACATTAATCTCCGAGGAAGCCGAGGCGAGATGCATCCGTCCTTGTGGTCGTGGCGGTCGGAGGGGGCGTGGCGGGTCGGTGGTGTGGACCGGTGGAAACTTTCAACCACTTGGAGTTCGGGGAATTTCTGCAGCATCACTGACAATCGCCCTTCTTGACCAAACATGTTGTGACAATTTTCGACCAGCCCGCGCTCCATTAATCATGACAACGACAACAACAACAACGGCGACACCCACTGCAGCAACAGCAGCAAAGTCAGGGAAGGAAAACAAAATCCAGAAGATGATGACGAAGAAGAAGAAGCATTGGTCCTTCGACGCCACCCTCTCTCTCGCTCTCTCGTACTCTCTCCTTGTTCCCCTCGCTCTCCCTATCTGAAGACGAATGTGTTCGTGTGATTTTCTTTCGAAGTATTCCAAAATACATGACTTTTCGCGCGAGTGTTTCTGACTGGGCGTGTGTGGGTTCCCTCCTGTCTTGGTATTTGTGCATCCTTCCATGAGAAATAGTGCGGTCGAGAAGTTTTCTACAAAATCTCATGGCAATCTCTGCGACCGTATCCCGATGATTCAATGTTTGCACTTTTAAATATCAATATTTACACTCAGATCATTTTGATCATCCTATTTGCATCGAATATTTTCAGCTTTTTTTTTTTTTTTGTCATTCAAGTCTGTTCTTTTTGAACTCTCATTTCGTTTCATTTCTTATCTGCCTTTGACCTTTCACTTGTTTTTGAACTCAATTTCGTGGACGTCGCCTTTAAATCTATGAAAACAGGAGAAACCAACAGAACGTGATCCCCCGAAGCACATACAGTAAACTCTCGTTGCTGGTAATTTATTTATCAAAATCAGAGCCATAAATCGACGTGGAAACAACACAGAGGTTGTAAAATATTTACGGAAAAGAAGAAAAAATGTGTACAGAATACAATCAGAAATAGAACGGCGAGCAAAAAGGAGATCGAAATCCATATCGATACGGAATTCCAGGCAAAAAATATAAAAAATGCAACGAAATACAGAAAAAAAAAAGAACAGTAGAAAAATGGAACATTTTAAAAATCAAGTAAGAACGACAAAGGCAAAAGTGCGGGAGCAGAGGTGCGGCGGAAAAATGAAATGAGAGGCATGCGATTGCCGAAAGGATTCCCGCAGTGCGTGTTGAATTGAACGATTTGTTAAATAAATATGCAGCGCGGACGCCGATAACGACCAGGCCTGCCGAGCCGACGACCTGGTCCCCCTACCGCCCTCCCACCACCTCGCCAAGCTCGACAACTGCGTGGCGACTGGACGAAGGACGGCTGCCAAGTGCAGACGCCGTCGATCCTAATGAAAGTAAGCGGAATCTGTGTGGCCCGGAGCTCGCGGGACACGTGATAAATTAAGCGATTTTTTCTGTCTCAACTTCTGCTTCTCTTCGTTTTATTTTGATCCTTCACATTTTTATTGCAACATCTTATTGACGATGTAGCATTTCATTAAGGATCGCTATTCATTTCGTGATATTTCACTTCATTTCGTGCGTTGTTGTCGTGCGGACAGTTCGTGTCTTCGTGAGAACGCGGCTGAAATTCGCGACACACCTTCGAGTATCGCTGAAAAGACAAACAAATTCGGTGAAATTCAACAGGTTCTTATGGCACTTTTTAGAACGCGGGCTGGAAGCTTTAGAAGCTTCTCCAGCCTCTTGACGATGTGAACCATTTCCAAGGATGGAAGCAAAATGTTTACGAATCCGAATTGCGAAATTATCCTCCGAAATGCGGACTGCAAGTACATTTTCAACATGCTGTTACCGCAGACCTCCTGTTGTGTCCTTCTAAACGTTCGGTTCACTAGTTCGCTCGCACACACACACGAAGCAATTAAACTGCACACATTTACCACCGCAGAGCACTAAAACATACACTCGCGCTCACACAGACACAGTAAAACATGTGCTGTTTATTGGGTCTGGGCTGCCATTTGCAGCACATGTGGAAGTTTTTTATTTCCGCTCGCTCCTCCTCCCCTCCCCTCCACTCCCCTTCCCTTCCTTACACCACCACTGCCTTCTCCACCGATGGCTGCGTGGGTTTCCATTCAGCCCGAGCGAGAAGGAATGTGTGCATGTGTGTGGGTGGGAGCCATGTTGAATTTGAAATTTTATTACAATTAATTGCACTGCGATGCCCACCACAAAAAAAGCACAGGCCCGACACGGCATCGGAAACCGCAACAATAACGGAGAATAAGAGCGAGATGGGGGGAGAACGTCTGCAAAAAGTCAACAAGAGATAGAGTGAGAAATATGGCGACGTGAAGAGACACACAGCAGATAAAGACTAATTAGGGAGAGGAGGGAGGAGCGAGTGCGAAAAGGGGACGGAAAAGGGATTTCAAAGCGGGCGAAAAGGATAGGGGATGGGAGAAAGGACGAAAATAGAGAATGTGTTTGAAAAACACGCGCGAAAATAGAGTTTGCTTAAATAAATGAACGTTACTTTAAAGGGGACGGTTAAATTGACTTTAATTGAATTAATATTGCATTAAAACAGATTAAAATTTAACAAACGAATAAAATAATACAAAGGAAAGATTCAAATATACAAGTAAAATATTTCATAAAAGAAAAAATTAAAAAGTTTCAAGAAATTTTGGAGAAGAAATTGATATATAAAATTTTCAGTGCAAAGAGCAAATTGAAAGGTCCTTGATTTAAATGCAAGACGTGCATAAAAGGAAGATCAACAGAGTTTGCTGGATTGAAAATTAACCGAAGAAAAAAATACAATAATTAGGCATCATCGACGACGCAGTACAGGATGGAGCTGCTACAAGTAGTGAAGGGAAGCAACAGGAACAACAACAACTACAGCAACATAAAGTCGTATCCTAATTACATTTTAAAACCAAGTTCTTATCGCAAACGCCTTCGACACCCAAGCAGTTGGAAAAAACCCGATGGTGGGAGGGGGAGGAAACAACAAAAACAACAACAACAACAAGTTGAAGCAGCAACACCGAGATGGACAATAAAAACGGCCAACAACAACAATGAAGGAGAATTTGCAAGTAAGAAAACATCAAATCTGCTTTATTATTGTTGTGAATTCCCTGTTGTTGGTGTTGTCGTTGTGTCGATTGCTGTTGTTGTTGCTGTTTCGAACAAATAACCAACACAGCAACAACAACACACGACAACAAAACACCACCGGAGTTGTGAAAAAATTCTTTTAATTTTTACGACTCGGCGCAATTTTTACGAAGAAGCGACAGAAATAAAACAACTGAGTGAGAGAGCAAATACGAGAGGGAGACAGAGAGAGCGGTTGGCCGAGGGCGAGCGAGAGAGAACCATTTTACGATATTCACTGGAAAATTGAAAAAGGCAAGATGCAGAACAACAACAACAACCACTGGGCACTATGGAGGGAAAGGCAGAAGAACACGTGGGGAATGAAGAGCAGAAGGGAAGACGAGGGAAGGAGAGAAGGTCAGAGAGAGGGAGATGGAGATGGAGATGGAGGGAGGCGCAGAGTGAGGCAGATGAGGAGAGCGTGCGCGCATCCAACTTTTATGGATCTTTAACATTTAATGGTGATTGCAAAGTTGATGATTTTTAATTCACGCAAATGATGCATTTCTGGCATCGGTTGATTTATGCAACAGTCTGGCAACGCTGCCGCCAACAGCGTTACGACGCGACACGAGACGTCGTCGGCCCCGTGGAGCCCGGGGCGTGCCCCACTCAATGCCGTGCGATGGCGCGTCACGAGAGCTCCAGACGCTGACATGTAGGTCGGTCTGTCATGTTGACAGCAGCAGCAGCAGCAGCAACAACAAGAGCAACAACCAATGTGAACACTCGGGGGGAAAAGAGAGGAGTGAAGGAGTAGAAAAAGTATGAAAATTCACTTGAACTGCAGATTGACGAAATAATACCTACAAATTACAAGGAACAAATGTTGACAAGAATAGAATAAAAAAAAGTCGGCAGGATTCCCCGAGGTCCTTCGAAAGTCCTCTCGAAAACTCCCCAAAAAACCCCAATCGATGCAAAAAGTACAATCGATGCAAAAAGTACAATCGACTAATATTTTCCCTCGTGACTCCTCCTCGCACTGTTAATTTTTAATGCGACCGATCATCGAGACGGCTGGCGGAGCCACGACGAACGACGACCGGGAAGGGGCGAGAGAGCGGGTCGGGGAGGGCGGGTGGCAGGGACGACGGAGGGATCCCGATGGAGTCGAGAGCGATGAGGGGAAAATCCCAAATGATGATCCAGATAATGATGCCGAGGAAGTCGATGACGAGGATGCTCAGGACGAGGCTGTTGATGACGAGGCTGTGGATGACGAGGCTGTTGATGGGAAGATGATGAGGCGGGAGCGGATGAAGGACGGCAGGGCGGAGGACAATGGGGGAAGGGCAGTGGTGGATGCTCCGAATGGCTGGTGATTATAAACAAATTATGACATCGCGTCGCCATATGTTGGGAACTTCTTTATTGCCAAACCACACACGCACGGAATGTGAATGACAGAGGCGGAGGAAGAGAGAGAGGGAGGGAGACCGCACGACACTCGCGCGAAGCAGTTGCGCCATGCGTGCAAAAAGCGACTGCGAAAACCTCTCTCGGCGGAGTTCTTTTTACAGCGCTTTTATGGGCTTCTTTTCATTTTGAAGTTTTCAGGCAATTAAATTGTCCTGCGAGCGCGGCATTAAAGGACGAGCGATAAAATCAAAGTCAAAGCGGGGGCAAAGCGCGGAGGGTCGCATAATTTTAGGCGCCGACCGCCGGATCTCGTTTGCCAAGAGGATCCTGATCCCCTCCCGCACTCGCTCCCCAACCCCGCTATATATGGCTGTATTATTTTACGATTTCATTATTTACGATATGCCGTCCCCGTTGTTGTTGTTGTTGTTGTTGTTGTCCGTGTCATGACAGATTTTGCGCTGCCCGACTTCTGATCATAATTTCGGGCAGTTCGTGGAAGGCAACGCGAAACGAAACGAAACGAAACGAAAGGGAACGAAATGGAACGAAGTGAGATGAACGAGCCAAAACTACGTATCGAGTTCCCATGTACTGCGATATCTCTATATACATATATCATTAGCGGCAACGTGCCACATGGCCACATGCAGGCGTTGCCATGTGCTGGTGCTCGTCGCCTCGATAAGGCCGGGCCTCGGAGCCCGAGTACTTTTTCTGCTCCTGTTCTTCGGCTTTATTGTTTCTCTATTTGCGTGGCTTTTTCGTAATATTTCGTCTAGGGGTTTCCCATGTTCTTTCGCGTTATTATTATTTTATTCGAGAGCTTTTTTCCGTCTGAATTTAATACATTTTCGGTCGCTCGAGGCAGGAAAGTTCGCCGCCTGGAAAGTTGGTGTGTGTTGCAATTTTTGTTTTTTTGTTTTTTTCTTTTTTGAAATTTATGGTTCAGCTACTCGCGGAAGAGAGAGAAAACTGCGAGAGATGTGAAGCATTTCCAAAAAAATTATCAAAAAATATTACTCAAATTTAACTCGGACTCGTATGAAAGGGAGGAACTTTCGCAGTAGCCAAGCTAATGGGAAAAAATTACCAGAAATTTGGGAAAATTCTCCCTGGTAAATTGTTCACTTTATAATTTAGTGTATAATTTTCTAAGTTTCTGGTGTGCTGAGAGTCGGACGAAAAGGCTAAATTAATAATTTTGTCCAAACCAGTAAATAGTACACAAACACATAATCTTATCTGCACATAGCATAAGCAGATGAGAACAGCGACAAGGACGGGTGAAACAAAGGCAAAAATAGGCAAATTGACTTGACATTAGAGCCAAACGAACAGTGGTCTACAATAACAACACACCAAGTTGGCAACAAACTCAATTAATATTCTTCGCCATGAACTTGGCGCAAATTTTCTCATTTTGCTCCAAGTGTCGCCACGGCAGGATAAATAGAGAGGGAAAATCATAACAAAGTATTAAGAGCACAACAACAAAGACAGCAAAAATAAACAAACCAAACGACAACAACAACCAGAACGTCGGGAAGCCGGAGAGATTTTGTTTCGCATTAAGAAGAAGCACAGAGGCCAAGAGCAACATCAACAGATTGTGGAGAAAAATAGCAGACGATGTCGGGACTGTTGTTGTTGGCACATACTTTGTTGCTGTTGTCACATACTTTCGTTGTTGTTGTCACTTCGTCGTTACTCCCACGGCCGCTGATGTCGCCGCAGTTGACTTTGTTGTTACTTTTGCCGCCGCTGATGTGAAATTATTAAAAATCGAATTAGTTTATGAATGGGCGGATGTGGCGCAGTTCTCGACGCGGAGGATCGGCGTGCGAGTGCGAGTGCGACGGGGATGAAACGAGGCGATTGTGGAGCGATGAAGACGGCGCTGACGCCGGCGGAGATGGAGCGCGAAGGAGTCGATAATGAAGAGATGGAGACGAGACGGAGACGAGGTCGAGGTCTGTGAATGGAAGAAAGGTCATGACGATGAGCGGGATAATGATGAATGAGATGACGATCAAGGAGAAGATGATCGAGGAGATGATAATGACGAGTGCGATGACGTTGCCTCGATGAGACGATGGCAGCGATCTCGATGACAATGGCTGGGAGAGGGAAATCGTTGTCCGTGAAAACCCATTGAAGATTTTTAATTAAGATGACGAAGTGGGCGGCGGGAGTGGGAGGGTGAGAAAATTGCTTGAAATTGAAAAATTGGATTAACGTCGGGAAGTCGACGAGGCGAGGCGAGGGCGTGGCGATGGAGCGAGACAGCGCGATAACGGGCGTGCAGATTGATTTTCAATAATTCTCTGACGAGAGCGGAGAAGGAGAAAGCAGAGGAAGGGCAAAGGAGTGGCGGGGGAAAATTAAGACGATGGCAGGAAGTCGTTGTCGAGTCCTTTTATTGGAGAGATAGGAGAGAGAGAAAGGAGTATCTTTACAAGAAAGAAACGGGAAAGAAATGATAAATAAATGAACAAACAAAATTGATTTTATCACCGTTTATATCGACAATATATCCTTTAAAGAATAGTACATGACATTAATTTTTATTATTGGTAAATGAAGATTATTACGAATTTATTGCTATATTTTTATGGAATTCAAAACTCTTTCTCTCCTCTTATCTCTTTCTCCGAATGTCCTCGATTTCCACTTCATCGAACCCCGATTACGTGACATCCGAATCCAATTAAAGAAATCCTCATGGAAAGTGTCAAAAATTGTTCGAAACGAGAGACAGACTGATGGATAGAAAGACAGAGGAATAGCGCAGGCCAAGAGAGAGGGAAGGTTGAGTGACAGGGATGACATTCTAAAAACACGAAGACCTCGGCGTGAATTCGTGACTTCAGGCAGAGCTCGATGTCCACGAAGGCCACAATAACCGAAGAGTAGAGGGAGAGAGAAAGAGGGAGAGAGAAATGTGTAGCAGAGGTGGAGACATCGCCGCCGTCCAAGGACTTGGGGAAGTTTCGATGACAATCGTCAACGTGTGTGACATCGAAATGCAATCGAACCAATTGGAGGTGACCAGGCGTTTTCGAAGGACAAGGACCTGAGAGGACTTCTGTAAAAGTTTCCGGAACAGCAGAAAAATGTGTTATCAACGTGCTAACGCGGTAAAAAGTCAGAACTTTCCATATTTTAGGAGTATTTAAAAAATTACAAAAAGAAAGTATCCAGAAGTCAATAATAATATTTTTTGAACGGTTATTTATACAAAAATAAATAAAAAAATGTTCTTAAAATATAAAAAATAGTCATCTACAATGCCATGCACAAAGTCAATCACTATTAGGAATTTAAAGACAAAATAAATAACGGACAAATGGAGTTTCGAAAAACTATTTAAAATAGCAAGAAAGCCCAGGGAAGATACGAGCCTGCAGCCCCGTCCAGTGTTGCCTACTGTGCGTCCATTGCGACCAATTTAATGGACCGTTCGCCATTTAGGCCTTAATTTGCGCCATCCTATCGAAGGCCTAGCGACAAAGCGCAGCCGACGGGACGGACAGAGGCCAAACAGCCAGCCAGACAGACGGACAGAGGATGGGAAGAGAGCGAGATGAGCGGCCAGACCGAGAGCTGGGGGATCGAGCGTCAACTGGACGGCCGTCCGGAAGGAGAGGTGGACGTAGGGAGGGAAACAAACGAACACCAGCGACGGTGGCGGCCTCGATTGTTGACGTGCTCCAGGGCACGGAGGAGTCGCAGAATCGAAGGGATCAGGTGGGGAGAGGGGCCGATGTCCGTCCTCGGCCCCACGTCCCACGTCGAGTGTCGTGTTTTGGCGACAGATTAGAACGTTGTTACCGTATGTTGCCTCAAATTAAAGGAGATTTCGTGCAAATTGCACAAAAGCCGGAAAATCTCCACACTCCCGAGTGAAGAGAGGGAGCTGGAGGGGTTCATCGGCTGCACTTGGGTCCACTGAGAGTGATTAATGTGGGCGAGGAGATGCGGGGGTGGGCTGGGAGAGGGGAAGGAACAGTGGGAGAGGTAGGGAAAGACAGTTAGAGCCGGATAGATGGAGAAAGACAGACAGGAGGAAGAGGCAGAAGCGAGAGATTTGGAGGTGCAAAGCCAGGCTCCAGGAGTGAAGGAGAGAGAAAGGAAAGAGGGAAGGAGGATGGAAGAGGGGGAGAAAAATTATGAGAATAAACTGAAGTTGGATTCATGGTCAACAAGTGCCAATGGAAGGTCGTCAAGTGGAGATTGTTGAAAATTTCGTGGCAAACTGCAACAACTGCTCGCTCTCTCTCCACTGCCCTCTCAGCACTCGCTCCTCCGCCCTCTCCCTCGGCCGCCCACTCCCTGGCCAACCGCGCCGATTCGCAACCATCGACGCTAATCGAGGGTCGCTGCGGCCTGGCGCACGGGCGATCGACGGATGTCCGACCGCCGGGCCGCGGACGAGCTGAGCCAGTGGATTATTTCGTAATTAAACTAAATGCAGCGTGAGTTTGCGTCGCCCCCAAAGTCGGCGGCCGCAGTTGTCGGCCGTCGTTCGCCGGCGAGCCTTCCGAGCCGTAATTGGTGTGGTCGCTGATCGGGCGCCGGCGCTGCTTCTTCTCCTTCTTCGGCGACCAGTTGTTGTCACTGTTGTTGTTGTCCGCGTTGCCAGCGACGTTGTTGCTTCTGTTGCCTTTCCCCGCCCGCTGCAGATTTTCCGAAATCCATCGAACGAAACTGCGTGTGTGGTCAGGAGTTTGGGGAGTCCGATGGAACCGGAACTCGTTGTTGTTGGCGTCCAACTGTTTGTGGTGGGTTTTGTGTTGTTGTTGTTGTCAGTGTCGCCCACGAAATGGCGAGAATGAGCCGAAACTTCCCGTGGGGCGGGGGCGAGGGCGGCGACGTGAGTCGGACGTCGAATCGGCAAGTGGAGAGTTTTAAAGGCCGTACCGTATGATTAGGCGACTAATTGGAGAGCGGGGGAGGGGGAGGAGAAGGGGGGGGGGGGTGGAAAGTTTCCAACTGGCAGCAAGATTGAAATCACGTTCGTAACTTTGCGGGATATTCCAAATAGAAACCGAATAGAAACACAATAACAACAACAAGAAGAACCAGAAGAGCAACAACCCATGGCGGTGGCCTCAGTTTAAGAGGAACGGCCGGGATCGCGAAGTGGCAACGCCGCACGTAGTCGGAGTAATTATCCCCATATGCGAGGCGAAATTCCCACTTAACCCCATGCACACGGAGCCCCGCGTCGCACGAGTGGGCAGATGGGGCTTAGGCGAATGCTCTCGGTTGGCAACGCCAGCCTGCGTCCGGCCGTCTGCTTCCAAGCGACGCCTCCGTGTGCATTCGTATTTATTATGCATTCAGGTAACTCCGGCAGCTCCAAAGTAAATATGGAGCAACAGTAAACGGAAGGAGGGAGCAGCAGCTCGAGCTGCAGGCGGAGGAGGCGTGTGAAAAGGGGCGGAGGCAGGCCCGGAGAAGGAGCGGCAGCAGCAGCAACGCTCCAAATTAATGGCCTTCCATTAACCGGGCACCCGAAGGAGTGCAACGACAACAACAATAAATTCCACAAGGACCGGAAAAGGCAAAAACTAAACAGAATCAAGTATTCCTGCAACGAAAAATGGATCACGAACGCAAAGTAATTTTCTATCAGAATTTAGTCAAAAAATGGAAAATTTCAAACATCATCAAAATTGCAAGAGAGACAAAAGGAATCCAAATGCAGAGGCTTCAGAAAAGTTAAAACACGAAATTGCTAAAAAATTGAAAATCTGAAATTAAAATGAAATAAAAATTACAGCTAACATTAGTCTGCTGAAACAACAAAATTGTTAAATATTAAATATCAAATACTTAAATCGAAAACGACATCTCATATAATTTAATTTTATCTCCGAAAATTTCAAAAAATCTAAAAATCAATGAAAAAAAACAACAAAATGACTCAGCAACTAGAACTACAAAAACATCGCAGTGCAGTGAAAAAGGAGAGAAATCAAAGCGAAATCGCAGTCAAGTCACAAGTGTTTGCTCCACTTTCTGGGAGAGCGAGGAGGAGAGGGCGCAGAGAGGGAGCCAGAAGGCAGAAGTGAGGCAGAGAGAGAGAGGGGAGGAGGAGGATCGAGTTCACGGTGAGAAGGCGGATGGCGAGCAGAGCAGGCACGGCACGAGCAGGAGTAGGCCAGAAAGCTCCAAAGTGCGGGAGGAGCAGTAGAGGAGGAGGAGGGAGTAGGACGGAGAGAGGGAGAGAGAGAGAGAGTCTCGCAGTAGTCTGGGGCCCGGAGGAGTGAGTTAAGAAAACGGCAGCATGCGGCAATTTGCATAAATCCAGATTAGTGACATCTGACATCGCACGAGATCCGCCCGGCCGCCTCCGCCTCCCCTTCTGCGGCCGCTTCCACTTGTTGTTGCTGGCGCTGATGATGTTCTTGTTATTCCAGACCCATTTTTAATTCCTCCCGTTGTTGGTGTGGACATGTTTTTATTGCTTCTGTTGCTCCTGGAGATGCCGGCGTGTGCCGTGTTGCCGTTCCAGCAGTGGCAGCTGCTTCAGTGCCCCGAAGCAGCGAAGCGCACAGCTACGCAGATGGAGTTGGAGCAGTGGGGAGTCGGAGTGGGAGTGGGCTCGAGCTCGGATGGGTCGTAGGAGCAACCATAGGCAATTGACCGCGCGACGAATGGCGAACCGAGTCCGGACATCGATCTCTGTTCAGCCGTTTCTCCAACTCCCTCCGAAGTGAAGCAGCGAAGTCTCTGCTCTCGAGAGAAATTCTGGGAAGACAACAACAAAAAATCACGAAGTTTTTTACTAACATTTTGCTAACTCTATACTTTTTTACTTAATTGAAAATTTCTATCCAAAAGCAACGTCAAAGTTGAACTCGAAACGATTTCAAAATGACAAGAAAACTCTCTCTTCCATCACAAATAATGTAAATGAACACTTTCAAAATTCAAAAGAGTAAAGCTCAAGACTTTCACCTCAAACCTGGCTTAACCCTTAAAACTCCCAGAGACCCGATTTAAACTCTCTCCAAACCGACTTGAGCTTCCCACACTCACATTCGCTCCACAATGTCTTGAAATTCATTTCGCAGCCTTCGCTCGCTCCCAACATTTCGCCCGACATGTCGCCGACGCCGACGCCGCCGCCTCCCAATCTGGCCATGTCCTCTCCATTTTTATGCGCTGCCAGATCAGATCCCGGCGCGCGGGAACCGGAACCGGAACCCGAACCCGAACCAGAAGCGACGCGAATTGAAATCCTGACAACATCCGATGCGACCCGACCCGACGTCCTCGATGCCATCTGATGCAAGTGTTGCCACCTATTTCATGTTTGCGAACGGAGCGTCACATGGCGCGCCACAACAACAACAACAACAACAACAACAATGAAGCCAACAACAAGGAGCAACGCGATCCACATTCGGAGTCGACGAAGCGCGAATGATGTTTCTTAAGATGCTCCGCCATTGTTGACTCCGCACAGCTGCAGCCACGCCTACCGCCCTCGGCCACCGCCGCCTTTTTAGGCAAGCCCGTTGTTGCAGCCGAGCGGTTGTTGCTGCTGTTGTTGCCTTGTTGTCCTCACCTGAACTCGTTATATTCATTTGCATTCGCTGATCCTGATAATGAAAATTGCAGGAGCAGCTGAAGTCGCAGGGGCAACAACGGCTAAGGAAATATTACAACAACAACAACAACGCCACCATCTTCAGTGCGGAAGGGCAACAAAAACTGGATGAAAAATAACAATAGGAGAAACAACACAGCGACGGCGACATCTTGCAATCGAATGAACAACCAAGTTGAAGTTTTTGCCACCAACACACACGCACACACAGGCACACCGATGCAACAACACAGTTGCAACAACAACAACACACACTGCAGCGAAAACCATTGCAACAACTACCGTGGCTGGGCATCGGCAGAGCCAGCGACGAAGAACCTGCAGTGGCGCGAGAAAAGGACAAAGGAAAAACTCTTTTCGAAGTGTGGCATCACCGGTGCGGCAACAGCAACAAAGTGTGACATTTTTCCTCCCTCTCACTCACTCGCTCGCTCTCTCACTCTCGTATTCGCCGAAGAGGGCAACAAAAATGCAGTCGAGCAGCTGCAGCTGCACCAACAACAAGAGTCGACAACAGTCGAGCATCGTGTATTAATTTAAATAATGGCATTGTTGTTGGTTGTTATTATTGACGCTGTTTTTGTTGTTATTGTTGTAGCCTTTTTCTATATTGCTCGCGTAGCTCCTTCCTGCAATTCGTCGTTGTTGGTGCTCGGTCCATTGAAGTTGCTGACGTCGTTTCCCGTTGTTGCTTTTGCTCTTGGAGTTTTTGATGTCCTTTTGTGTGGTTCTTGTTGCGTTATCGTTGTTGTTGTAGTTTTTATTGTTGTTGTTGTTGTAGTCGTCGTGTTATTATTACTCTCGTCCTTGTTGTCGTTGCAATTTCAAGTCGTTCGAGTGGAAAATTAATTTTTTACAATTTTCCTAATGCCGTCCCGTCTTACCTCAGCAGCGAAAATCCTCGTGGAATCGCACCGAAAATATTCTGGTGGAAAAAATCCCACCGGGATAGACAAATGAATTTGCGAGCAATAATAAATTTGCCCTGTTTTCGCAATAAGTTGGGTTTTTTTTTAAAAAGGAAAAAGGTCGAATAAGATTTATCGCCCTCGAGTTTTGAGTCGATTCAGCGCTCTGGGTGAGAAGTCGATGGCGAGAAAAGGAAGATAAGATATTGCGTTTTATGGAGATAACAATATTTACTTGATTTGAATGAAATTGTTGCAGAAATAATAATCATAAGGTTCTCGGCAAGAGTGCATTAAATCGTCGGCTTAAGAGCAGATTCCAGTTTAAAGGCCTCATTAAAAATAATCAGGTTTTCAGAGTTTTTAACACAAGTCACTAGAGGGGAAAACTCTAAATAACAATGATAAAAATCACTTTACGAGCTCACAGGAGCTCCAACTTGACCACTAAAAGGGAGGAACAACATAATTTACGGTGGGACAACATGGAAAAACCCCGAAGACAGGACTTTCTGCAACAACAACAGTGGAAAACACTACAACAACAAGGGCAACTACATTGGCGAAATCTCGTTCAAATAATTTACCAAAGCCAAGCCAAGAAGCAAACACAAACACACGAACACACACTCATGCACACCTGCAATTAAATATAATTTGTGTTTAATGCAACAACAACAACAACAACAACACCAATCAGAGCAACGCGAAGTGAACGAACGAACGAATGAATGAACAACAGCAACAACAACAGCATGATGAACAGGAACAAGCAGAGCGAACAAACACAAACACAAACACAAAAACCTCATATTGCTGCAGACTATAATTTGCATATGTGTTGGCAACAAAATTGGTCGACACCGTGGCCCGCAGTTGTTGCTGCGGCTGCTGTTGATGTTGTTGGTTCGTTTACAAATTTTGTTGTTGTTTTCGGTTGCTTCTTCATTTGTTGCCACTTCCGCCTTTTGTTGTTTCTCGCCTTGTTCTTGCTCTGCTTCTTTTGCTGTTTCTGCTTTCTCTGCCAGAGATTTTGCTTGCTCTTGTTGTTGGTGCAGCTGATTCTCCTCTTCTTCTTCTTCTTCTTCTTCTTCTTCTTCTTCTTGACGCCTAGTTGACGCTGCCATACGTTAAACGTTCCGTGTTCAAATTCAACAAGTTGGCAACACTTAATTAAATTGTTCTTCGAAGGGAAAACGCAAGGCACACAACAACAAAAACTACTCCGCCAGGAAGGAAGAACAAGAAAATTCGAGTCATTCGAAAGAGTGCAGCGGGGAAGAGGAGAGAGAGAGAGGGGAGGGGGGGGGACGAGGAAAAGAGAAAAAGGAGAACATTTTAAACTTAATTAATATGAGAAATATACGCCGAGCATCGCATGTTTGCGAATCGGAGCAGGGAGTGAAGAGGAGAGGGAAAAGGTATGAGTGGAAGAGCGACGAAGGAGTGGGAGAGAGAGCGACATAGTGTTTGCATAGAGGAGGAATCACAGAGGGCAAGTGCCGAACGCAGTGGACGAGGAAGGTGAGAGGAGGGCGTGGCCGAAGGGGAGCGGGGCGAGAAGAAAGTGGGAGGAACGGGGAGACGAGGGAGGCCGCCAGTGGGAAGCCGTGCACTCGCGAGGGCGTGGCATTTTAATTACACAAATAACGAACCATGGCCACACACACCAACACAATCCAACACCAGCTGGTCTGTGAGGACCCGGAGGTTTTCGGGAAATTATTTTATAATTTTCAATCCTGCGAAAATGTAACTCCAAAATAATCAAGAAATAAATGTCATTTAACTAATTTCATCTGCGTCGCAAAATGAAAAATCAATAATTTCACAATATTAATATGCGAAAATGAGAGATTAACTCTAAAATAACCGTAATAGTTGCCTTTAATATTAATCTTCAAATGAGTTAAATGGAGAAGTTAAAAATAAACAAAGAAGTTCTAATCAACAAAAATATATTTTCTTGCATAAATATCTAATCCATATACTAGGATAATTTGTCAATTTTTAAAGAAAACGACAGAACATCATTTTGAAGCCCTACAAAGAAAAACTAAAAAAAATAAAGAATTCCAATGACAGAGAAAAATTCCGGCGACTACACCGTGGAAGTTTAATTAAAAAACTTGTGAATTTGTATCAACTGCTGAGAAATAACAGAGCGAAAAGTTTTCGGGGGTAACAAGATTTTTTCTCTCTTCAGAGAGGGCTGGGGAGAAGGCGGCGGGAGGCGGGAGGCGGGAGGCGGGGCCGTCGACGTGTGCCCCACAACCACACGAAGCCGGCAAAAAACAACGTGTTCCTCGCATCCGCAGAACCCGCCGAAAAAGTGAAACTATTTCCAGCATTGACAAAACTATAAACTTTGCCACCACCTGCCACCTATCTCTCTCCGTCTCTCTCTCCCCCTCCCTCGCTCTCTCACTCCAACTGTCTCCCTTTCGCTGGCCGCTTCCCTCGAACTCCGCGGATTTTCCTCCATTCGGGTTTCCTTCAACAACGTGATCGCAGTTTATAAACTCACTAATACACTGCCATTCACACGCACTCGGGTACCAAGGGAGTGAGAGAGAGAGC
This sequence comes from Coelopa pilipes, assembly GCA_947389925.1. Lineage (NCBI taxonomy): Eukaryota > Metazoa > Arthropoda > Insecta > Diptera > Coelopidae > Coelopa > Coelopa pilipes. Next base: position 1,587,708 of record OX376698.1, on the reverse strand, counting down.
GAGAGTGAGACGACGACGAAAAGAAAATCTCATTGTGGAAAATTGAAAATGAAGCGAAGGGTGGACGGAGACACCGAGAGAGAGCGGGTGAGGGAGAAGAAGTTTCGTTTCCGAAAATTGTGAAAAAATAAAGAGTCGATTTTACCTCTGACAGTTAATCAGGGGGAATAGGGGAGGCGAGAGCGGGACAGGCCAGCAAAGCAGGCGACGGAAAGAGACGAAAAAGGAAGCTCCAAGGAATTGAAGAAAACTGCAAAGGAGCCGAGAACCTTGCAGAAGTGTGGGGAATTTAAAGCCGAATTTAAAGCTTGAATTTCACAACAAGAGACCTGAATCGCACACAAATTCCATTAGTACGAATTTCTTCTAATAGTAATTACTTTAACCACTAAATAGGGGTCTTGTATTCCAACTCAACTGTAATCGACTCACTTCTCCGAGCAAAATATGCATCTTTTATTGATGTTGACTTCGACAACTTCGACTTCTCGACTTTGGCAGTTTATTTGGACAATAGATTACTGGCGAAGCCGACTCGATTGTGTCAACAAATAAACACTAATTAGTCCGGTTGGAAAACCCAGCGCCGGAACATCCCCGAAAAACGATTCCACTCAATCGGCGCGAATCGATTCTCGGCGGCGAAGTGAGTGCATAAACATTTGCCTTTCCCATTCCGGCCTTTAATAATTCTAATTGTTGCCTCGGGCCTCATAAATGAATTGCCTCCTCCGCACTTCCCTCTCCCACCTGCCCCCTCGCTCTGTCGCCCCCACCCAGGCCCCCGCCGCAATCAACAGGACCCGAGCTGCGCCAGGACTTTCTGCCTCCGGGCGAGTTCATCGTCCTAGCAGACGTCGCCGCGCCCTCGTCCTCGTGCTCGTGCTCGTTCGGAGTCCTTCAAAGCTCGCTGAAAACGTCTTCGACTCGGTCCTCGAAGTCCCCGACTCCGTTTCGGCGTGAATTGTCTGATCCCAGACTCCGACCATGACCTTCCGTCCACCTCTGGCGACGATCCCAGCTCCAGTTCGTGCTCCTAATCCCTCGTCTCGCACATCTCTCCGTGCAGATGGCAGTTCCTTCGCCATCCGTCTGTCCGCATCCTTCGGCTTCCATTTATGCATCGCTTTCATCTTCCTTTACCTTTGTCTCTTCCGCCCCGTGCCCCGATTTCCTGTTTCAACTCGATACAATGGGACATTTGCGACCTCAATAGAGCGAAGCTTGACTTGACTTGAGTAAACACCGAGACATGTGGACGGACAGACAGAAAGATGGATGGCTGGATGGATGGAGAAGTCGTCGATCGATCGATTTCCTCGCCGCCCCTGCTCGCTGAAGAGGTCAGCTCATGAATAATTCAAGGAAATTAAAACGGATGAAATTATGTTCGAGCAACTGAAGGGGCGAGGCTCAAAGACATAAGCGTGTGTCTAAGAGTTGAGAGAGCGAGAGGGAGTGCGAGAGATTGAAATTTCCGAAGGTCCTCTCGATGAAAATCTCCACATGGCCCTGGGGACAGAAATTCCAAGTTTCTAAGTTAGGGTTTGCATCAAATAAAAAGCTGAATGGGTCCTGTTGCACGAGAAGGAAGTATTTAAAAGGAGATAAAAAACTGTTTGAGAACAGATGATAAAGAATGCCCCAAAAAAAAGCGGAGAGAGATAGGGAGACAGAAATGAGTGTCGCAAGCAACTCATTAATCACCGCGATATCGAATAATAAAAATGGAAATTCAGGTAAGACAGTGGAGAGAAGGAGGGGAGAATGTGGGAGAGGCGAAGATAGTGGTCGAGCCAGAGAGAGGGATGGAGGGAAGAGAAGAGGCAGATGACAAACTTTGCGCCAGATGCGAACCGACCTTGACCCGAGGTCCGCCGCAAACGGCTTCCAACGAAGAGATTTTTTATTAAACCTCGCATTATACCATTCTCTATCGCTCCCCACCCCCCTCTCGCCCTCTCTCTTCCTCCTCGTTTTGCCCATCAGGCTCCTCGTGGGCTGACGTCATTTCGAGGAAACGAATATTAATAAAACATAATTCCGTTTTTCCCTCATCTTGCATTCGCAACTCAAGGATGCGTCAAACTCGAACGTCGAGCCTGACTACGAGGATCCTTGGGCGGGCCGTGGGTGGCCCAGAGGGCCGGTGGATCCTAGTTGTTGCTGTAGCAGTGTTGCCAACTTGAATGATGAGCAGATTCTTAAAGATATGAAATGAATGCTCATTTATCAAACTTTGCATGCATGCGGGAGAGAGAGGGAGAGAGACGCGCTCGACAGAAACGGGGACCGGGAGAGAGTGGGCGATAGAGAGAGAGCCAGAAGAGGAGGAAAAAAGAGAAAGGACAAGTATTGAGAAGAGAATGGAAACATTAGCAACGAGCGAAAAACAAACTTGTGCGAACAAAAAATATTGATTACCCCGGAGCTGGGAGTGAGAGCAACTGTGGGCGGAGGGAGTGGGAGGGGGACAGGGGGAGGGGAAAAATATGAGGCAGCAACGGATTTGAGACGTCACAGCATCTCGCTCTCCACTCAGCGAGAGCAAACAGCATGAAAATGAGGGCGAAAAAATAGAAAATCGCAGCAGAAAACGGCAAAAACAAGCTGAAAACGATAGCAAAAAATATGTGGAAATACTTAAAAAGTATTGAAAATAAGGATAGAAAGGACAGACGGAATGGAAAAATCGGAGAAGAGGAAAAATCGACTGAGAAGAAAGGGAAAATCAACAGAGGGAACGGAAACGAGAGAGAAAACAAGGAAAGTGACAGGAGAGAAGTGGAAAACGAGAGCAAGGAGACTGGGGGTCGGGGGCGGAAGAGCGGCTGATGGCGAAAACACTACAAAATGGCGGCTCTTTGTTGCTGGGTCCTGGCATTGACACGAGCTTTAACTAGTCTAACCCGAGTGGTGGCAGGACGAGCCAGTCAGAGAGAGGGGGAGACAACGAGGAGAAGACAGAGAGAGGGGGAGAGGGAGAGGAAGGGGCGGCGGTGCGGAGACGTAGCGATGCGTTGGGTTGGCAACACTGCTCGAAGCGTCAGAATTGCCCACTATTGATCTTAGCCGCCAGACACACACACAAGCACATCCACTCAAGAGCGTTTCGTTTCGATCCGAGTGAAGAACTCCTCTCCCTCACACTCTTCCTCCTCCTCTCTCCCTCCCTCTCTCCCTCCCTCTCTCCCTCTCTATCTCCATCCCTCTCTGCATCCTCCTCTCCCGCTTTGTCACTCGGTCCTAGAAGAATCCTCTAATAGTTGCAGGACTCCGTTTTTACCCTCGCCGTTACCGTACTTCTCCGTATCTCTCTCCTCCTGTCTCACTCTGTCTTCCCCTCGCTTCCCCTCTCCCTCTCACCCCCCTCTTCCCCCTGTCTTCCTCCCTTCACGTCGGTAATGGTTTGTTTTCTTGTAAATCACAATACTGTATTTTATTCACTGAAAACCTGCGTCCTTTGTCGCCATTTGTGCATCCTGATGTTGTGGATGTTGTTGTAATGTTCGACTGTCGTTGTTGTTGCTGCGATGACATCGTCATTTTTGTAATTGTTGTTGTTGTCGTGGTACTTATAATTATTGTTTTCGTTATTGAATGGAAAAACACTTGTTCGCATCGTGTTGAACGCGGCCGATTCCACGATTTACCAGCATTATTTTTACAACAACGCAATGGCAACCGCAATGGCACCAAAAACAACAACAACAACCATGGCAACCACGGCAACATCAACAACAACAACAACAACAGCGTCACCTCCCCGATCATCGCCAGCCCCCGGTCGCCTCACAGTCGTGTGCATCGTCCTTGGGCGTTGTCAACTGCGAAACCGCCAACAGCAACGGCGACAGCGACGAACGAACGAACGAACTTGAGCAACATCAGCAAAACATTTACAACAACAGTGGGCGTGCGGGGTGTGGGGTGCGGGGAGCATCGGCGCACCAACAACAAAAACACTCCATTCGATTTAATCGTCGGTCACTCCTCACGCACCGACAATCGATGGAAGGAGCCGCTTCATGCCGTCCCGCTCCCGCTCCCGCATTCCACAACTCGGCCGCGCTCCCCATCGCCCCATCTCTGTCGCGCCTCGCTCCCCTCGATGGGCACCGCGGCCACCACGTGCGGATCATCCTGGCGGGGCTCGGTTGAAGACCGAGGCCCGTCGCCGCAACTGCTGCCGTGCCGTTGTTTTTGCGTCGATCTCTTTTCTACCTGTGCAGTGTTCGTTGTATTTTTGTTGTTGTATATTTCTCTGGTATCTCTTGCTATTCACATTTTGTCGCTGAAATTAATTTTATTTGCTTCCACAATCAGTTGTGGAGAGTTTCTAGGTTCATCATTTGAAATTGCTCTTACTTCTCTCTTATTTTCATAAAATTATATTTATATATTTATATAAAATTATAAAAGTCCATGTGAATGACTTTTTTACCACATGCTATTGGTTTTAGAAATTTGTTTAAAATTTTTTCTTGAAATTTAGCACTTCAATTTGTAGAAGAAGCATTAAATTGACTTTATCAAATGTTTTGAAGAATTCCGTATTTACGAGGAAACGAGAGATTTTTTATTATTAATTTTACTACTTTCGTTATTAATTGTTAAAAAGGAAGATTTTTGAATAACTGTTCACGTACTTAAATCCAATTCGGACATTTAGAGAGGGAAAGAAGTCATAATTTTGTTAAAAGTCTTCCTGTCCTTGTCAGAACAGAATTTTTGACTTTCTATTCTCCAGCTCTCATCCAATAAATTGACGGAGTTTATGTTTCATAAGCATGAAACTTTAATTTGTGAAAAGACAACGCAATATCAAATATTTCCTCCTCTCCCCTCTCTCTCTCTCCCTCTCTCTGGGTTATAAATCCCTGCCAGAGATTTATATCCGATTTCATTGATTTTCAAATACGCAATTCTGACATTGAACTGTTCAAGACTGCCCAATGAAGCAGGCCATGCATGAGTTATAGTTTTTATTATTCTGCCATTTCTTCTTATTCTTGTTGTTGTTGTTGTTGTTGTTGCTACTAAAATATATCGCTTGTGGGCAGAAGAGTGCTTGTTGTTGTTGCACCCTCAGCCAAGCACACTCGAGCATTTCATTTGGGGAATTTGTCAAGTGCAACATTTCATTATTGTAGTGCATGGGGAGAGAGAGAGCGAGAGAGGGGGGAGGGGGAGGGGAGATTGGACTCTGGCGACATGGTGAGACGGGGATTTGTGGGCGAGTGAGAGGGCTGCGTATGCGTTCCTTATTAAGCCGTCGTCCTGCTTCCGTTCAAAGGCGGAAACACTTTCATCATTCGAGTGCAATCTATTGTGGGTCGCGGGCGAGAGGGAGGGGGGGCGGGATGAAGGCGAATGGGATCGCGAAATCGTCCTCCGAGAGCCATGCAAAAAGCGAGGGCCGGGCGGGGCCGGGGGAAACGCTTTTGATGGCTCTGCTTAAGTGGGGCGCCGAGCTCCAGGCGAGGGCCGCGCCCGACTAAAAAGCGGCTCAGTTTGAAAAATGAACTTGATTCCTGAGAATTCCATTTTCCCAAATCTCACAAAGACAGGACGAGGGGAGGGGGTGGGGAGGGAGAGGCGGCGAATGTCCTTTGTTTATGCTTCTCTGAGGACGAGTAATTTTTGATATCCTCTTATTTCCATCTATTCCATTGCTTTGGACTAATTATTCTTCACGCTGCTACGCCTTTCGCGTGGACATTGACAAATGACACCGGGTGGCAACGCCAGCGCACCGAGGGACGCGACCCCGGCCGGAGCGGAAGAGAAAAAATGCGGCTGTTTTTCCAACTGGCACTTTATTTTCCGCTCCTTCTTGATCTCGCTCGTCTCGCTCCGTCTCGCTCGCTCGGCTTCTCCTGCTGCTGCTGCTGCTGCTGCTTGGCCGTGGTCCACGGTTCGTTGGCTGCGCGCGCTGCGGATCGCGGCGGTCGCTTCCGGTCGCCATTTTTATTCATTCGCTCGGCTGGTAATCAGCTTTGTCCGAGTCAAAGACGCTTAAACCGCAGCACGACGGCCAGATGGAGCAGCCGGCGGGAGCGAGCGGGACCAAGGTGACCAGAGGGATAGAAACGGGGATGGACGGACGAAAAATCCCACAGAGACGGCAGTGGTTCGGCCCGGATAACAATGCGCATGAGGGATAACAAAGCGGCCGGGTGGGGCGGATCAGGGCCCGAGGGAGACAAGGAGAGAGCTGGAGACAGGGGGACCCTAGGAAGGGACAGGAGCGTGCAATCAATTAATTACACTTTAAACATCGACCACAATGGCAACCGCAAGGAGGCAAAGCAAGGCACGAGCCACCAGCGAAGCGGGAGGAGCCGCAGCAACGACGAGAACAAGGAGAACGAGGAGAACCACAACAATGGAAATAAAGATAATGTCGTTATCGTGATTTCAGCAACACGAAATGATGCATGGTGGTTGGTAGTGGTTTTTCAAGCATGTGTTCGTGGAAGAGCAGCAAAAAGCACAAGAGAAATGGACACGACTTGCGGTGGGGATTTCATTTTGTTTCAATTTTTTCCACATTTTTCTCCCGCTGTCTTTGTTTTCAAATATGTTTGCCCACACTATGCAATTTGTTGGAAACGTAGTTACTTCAAATGACTTTGCGTTTCGAAATGGAATTCCCAATCTCCAAATCGAGAAGACCAGCATCGACGTGCAATTAAACAATTAAATACACCGATGTCTCTGGGAGATTTTCCGCCCTCCGGCAACTACAGCAATAACTAGTCGAACTGCAGCTGCAAGAACAAGAGGAGGCACCGTCGATCAATCATATGCAGCTGGTTTGCAGGCTGCCCACATACAGAGACAACAAACTGCACTCACACGCACGGCGCTGTCACTCGCTCACACACACGCACACGATCTCCACCACGCTCTCTAATCCAGCCACACGGCCCTGAGAAGCTCCGACCCATGCAGCCGCAGCCACGCGTCGTGTGTGGAGGGCGGCAGACTAGAACGGGTGCAGGGAGTGAGCGAGATGGAGATGTAGATGGCCGCGTGATTAAGTGAAACAAGTTGCGAGTCGAGGGCCTGGGCTCGGGCTCGGGTTCGAGCTGGTGGCTGCCTCTGGCTGAAGCCTTTTGGCGCTGACAAGGCAACATTTTATTAAAATTTATGCCGCTGACAAATTATAGACCGAAAACGCAACGATGCTAATTATGTGAATATCCTCTGTCTCCCTCCATCACTCACTCGCCACCGTCCTCTGCGGTGGCGTGTGTGGGCTGTCAGTTGCAGACCCAGCGTCAGAGGGAGCGATTAAGAGAGTTTACAAGTTTTGGCCATGCATTTAATAGGCCGATTAATTTTAATTAAATTAATACATCCATCCCATCCCATCCCATCCCATCCGATCCCAACCCGACGATGATGAAATTTCCCTTATCCGGCGATAGATTAAAATAATTAATTGATTTTTCTCCGAGAGTCCCCAACCTCTGATGGCGAGTCGAGGCGAGTAGGGAGGAGTTGGATCGAGGGGGGAAGCAGGAAACGGCCCTTGGGGGTTTACTTGGGGTCTCGGGCACGTGCCTTAAATTCGGCCTCCGCGTCCCCACCATCATCGTCGCCCGGCCCGAGGGCACTGCATTAGCCTGGCTGAGGATGGCCAGGGTTCGTAAATGGAGAACTGCGTAGTCACTAAAGACGGCTGAATGGAAGACAACAACAAATACTCTTGATTCTATGAAAACGCAAATATCGCCAGGTCAACGCGATTGCACTCAAGCAATATTTCACATTCTGCGCTCCAATCGAATCCACTGAAGGGAACCGTTGGCCAGTTTTCAACCTTAGTTACCGAGGGGACCCCCGAGCAGCGTTGAAGGATGGCCGACACCCACATGACGCGTCCAATTGTTTGCTGACCTCGTCCATCACTCGGCGCACGTCAAAAACGCTCGGATTTCCGTTTTGCCCGACATATTTTTGAATTGGCCCGATTCTTTTATATTAATTTGCTGTCCATTTCGAGGCGTTTTATTTGCTCGGCGGCAAAACCCAAGCCAAAGAAAGCGAAATGAAAACGACGAATTCCCAATCGTTGCGAACGAAACATGAAAAATGCATTCATTCACTCGCTCGTTCGTTCTTTGGTTCTTTGGTTCATTCATCCCTGGCATTGGGTCGGCGGCGGCGCCAGGGCTGCAGCGAACATGCACAGACTGCGTCGTCCTCGAGCCTCGTCCTCGCTCGAATGCACTTCACAGATGCACAATTCATCTCAATTCAGAATCAATTCTGAATGGGTTTCGTCGGCCGCTCGGAGGTGGGCAGGGGCGTGGCGGGAACTGGGTTCTGAGCAGAACGGGACGGATATTAAAATTAACGAGTTTCAAATTCGCTTTCTTGGGCCACTCAGTCGGCCGCGGGAGCTGAGCGAAGAATGGCTCGAAGTAAGTTGCGGGATTCCAGGGCTTTCATTCAGAGAGACGGAACTTGTTGCTGCTGAATGGAGGACTGCAAGGAGACGAGATATAGATGAGGGATCATCGGCGGCTGGGAGCAGGAGAGGTGTGAAAGGAGTCGGGCTGGTCCTGGGGACGTAGACGACGGATGGAACTGGTTGGTGAGTGACAGGGGGAGAAATTTGGAAGCTCGAGTTGAGGGTGAAAAATAGTGGGGCCTGGATATGGGGCCGCTGGGCATAAGTGGGCGAAGATTGATAGCTGAAGGACAACTAACCAGAAGCGGGCCGGAGAACGACTGGACTGGAGTGGGACGGGATGGACGGGACGAGGGCGAATCCTGCAATTGATGGACATCTGAGGGATGATCGACAGGGAGCTGAGAAGCTCAGCAGCAGGCCAGGGATCATCGTGGCGAACATGGCATGAGAGAAGGAGCGGGGGTTGCGAGGGAATGAAGGAATGAGGTGGCGGAGAGTGGGTGGGGAAGCAGAAGGTGGCAGGTGCTAAATGAAGGAGCCAAGACCAGAACAAAGGACACGTTGATGCGGGAACAAGACCGAGGAAAATAGTGAACTATGCCACAAAAGCACAACAACATTTCACCGAATAAAGTTCGCCAAAAGGGTGCAACCATCACGACAAAAAAGATAAAACTTTAACAAACAAAAATAATAACCAAAGAGCAGGGAAAAAAATATAATAAAAATACACGACAAAAAATAAGCGGCAATAAAAAGTAATTGAAAATAAATAAGTGAAGCAAAATAAATAAGAATAAGCACAACAACACACAATTGAACTAACAACAACGGCAGTAGCTTAAAGTGGGAAAGCAGCTCGCGACCAATTTAAAATAAATAAAAACCTATGGGAAATTGGAAAAAAACACAAATGGTGCGCGTGAGCCACGAGATGCGAGGGTTGTGAGTCACAACAACAACAACGACGCCAGCAGCGGCAACCTGGGCAATAACAACAACAAGAACTGCAGTAGACCCCAACAACAGGCACAGCCGCAACAATTGCAACACACTAATTGGCCAAATGTCACAAAGGCGATGCAATGAAAGGCGAGCGATAACCATTGTTGCCAACCTCTGTTGACAGCGGCAACGAGATGAGGACGGCCTTGTTGTTGCTGTTGCCATATTGTTGCTATTGATATTTGTTGCAGTTTTTTTTTCGTTTTTCTTTCTTCTCGCTTTTCTTCTGTCCGCAGCTCATCGTCCGGTTGGCGATGATGGCCTTAAACGGGCGAAAATTGCCGAGACAAAAGAGCCAGAACGAGCAGAAGGAAGAGCGACAGCCTGTGAGTGAGAGAGAAAGAATGATTCAGAGTGAAAATGAGTGATGCAGAGGAAGAGGAGCGAGAGATTTCTTTGAGTAATCAGAGGAAGAACGAATTTTACTTGGTTTTTTCTTGAGAACGTTACGACGAGTTCGAGATTTCATGTATAAGAAATAAAGAAAAACTGATGTTATCATTGAATTAGTTATTCTTTGACCTTTAACATTAGTTAAAACAAATTACAATGTACAATGGATTTCAAAGTGTTAAAATCCTTTGTCAAACTCCTTGGGAGCGCTTCAGAGGGTTCAAAACGTAATCGCTGGATTTTTGAACCCAAACATCGTGTCATCTCGCTCGCCAGGCCTCCCTCTCACGGCTCCCAATCCAACAGAGCTAATGGAAAAATTAGAGTTCACGGAAAATGATGTGGAAGCCTAGAAGATGAACCAAATGAATACGAGAGAGAAGCGGGAAGAATAATAAAATAGCCGATTAAGAGGACTACAAGGGGAAGCGCACTCGCGCATGCAGGCAGCGGAAACAAGTGCCCAGCATGCCGTCTCGCTCCCGCCCTCACGCCGGCCGCCCGCGATGGAGGAAGTTCTCTCCACAAGAGATATGTTGGAGCGAAAAAGACAGCGAAAGAGGGGCGAGGGGGGGGGGACGACGTGAGGACGTCGAGGGAAATGTATTAAAATGTCGAAATCAAAGAGGAAAATTCTATTATTTTACTTTACTTTGGCAGAACAAGAACGAAATGTTTCTTGAGAAAACGCTCGAAGCGTCGAAGCTTTCGAAAGACGAAAGCTCAAGACAAACAGCGATTCTATTTGCCGACTGCTGCACTGGGTCCCTGCGGAGGGAGGGGGGCGAGACAGAGCGACCGCGAGAGCGAGAGAGCACGACTCACAGCGGAGGGACACAGACCGAGGCAGAGAGAGAGAGACCGAGAAGGAACCGAGAGGAATCGCTGGATATTGTTCGAGACAAAGGCCGGGAAGGAGAGCGGAGTGACAGAGAGATAGGACAAGAGAGAGATAGACATATAGAGAGAGAGAGAGAGAGAGAGATGGAGGGAGTGGAAACTTGAGCCAACAATTGTGTTTCATATGTTGGGGAACTGTTTGCATATGGAAAACTTGATGTGCATTGGAACAAACAAATGGCGGCGCTTTGAGAGCGGCAGCGTTAGAAGGAGAAGGAAAATGAGTTTATACAGAGGGGGGCGGGGGGATTTGGTTGTCGTTAAGGAGCCATCAATAGGAATGTAAAAATCTACATGCGGCAGGAATTGCAAAATGCATTGACAGACCAATGAGTTTCAGAAATTAATCGAAAAATCGAAAATAAATTAAAACAAAACAAATTCCAATTCCAAAACCAAATGCAGAATGACCAGAAATTATATAATTTAACAAACATGGGAAAGAAGCAAAACAGATAAATCACGAAAAAAAAAGAGCCAACTGCGTTGAAAACTCTAGAAGTTGAAACTAAAAGCTTAAAAACGAAAACTGTTTAAGGTAACGGTAAAGTGCGGCTCACGAACTGTTGAAGTAACCTTTTCCAATTAACAAATTGAAGTTAAAAACTCGGAGAGTCGGACCAAAGAGTTGTCAGTAAAAATGAGACTTTAAAATACACACATATATTCGGGATTTCTCGCCCACCCGCCCTCGGTGTCCTGTCGTCCTGTCGCGTCGTCCTGTCGCGCCTGTCATTAAAAATGCTTCCTCGCGCCCTGTCGGCGAGTTTTACCGCAAATGAACTGCGGAAAGCGCCGTCCTGTTTCCGGTTCCGGGCCGCGGCGCCCGGCTGCTCATTGTGGCGAATGGTGTTGCTGTTGTTGTTGCTGCTGCTGTTGCTTTTCGCCCTGGCACTCTCGCTGTGGTTGTTGCTGTTTTTGTTGTTGTTGGCGTAATTATTATCGCTGTCGCTGCTGGTGCTGCTGCTGACGTCGCCTCTGACGATGTAATGGCCACGAGCTGTTGATAAAAAACTGCAACAACAACTGCAGCTACAACACAACACCAACACCAACACCAACAACGTCATTAGCAACATCAACAGCATTAACAAAAATAATGACAAAAGCCACAACAACAACAACAACAACAACAATAACAACAACAGCAGCAACAACAACGGCAATAAGAAGGCCAAAACAACAGCGATGAAAACAAAGACATCGATGATGACAACAACAACAATAACTGCAATAATGACAACAACCACACAATGACATAAATATATCAGAGGTGGAAACTGCAACAACAACAACAGCATCTGTGATGGAGGCAACAACAGCAATCAGAGGGACAAAGGCCACAACAATTACAAACTGCTGACTGTAAAAACGAAGCAAGAACAATTTTAAAAACAAGTGATGTTGCGAATATGGATAATTTTTTTTTATCAAAAGCAGGAAGTGAAATTGTAAGAATAAATTAAAAAACCAAATAAAAATGAATCTCTACTGCAAAAAAATAATTTTGACAGTTTTAATATGAAAAAAATTGCATCAAATCCAAGAACTTAAATAGAAAGAAAACAACATCACAGAAACCAGTGGAGCAAAAATGATTTATTCCATTCTCCGAAAGCTGAAACAACTTGCAGACACAAATAATGCGAAATAAAGTCATGAAAAATGGGATAAAAAGTGTGGGTGTCGGAAGCATTTACAAAAATTACAGCAGTATCATTGTTTGTATAAAAACAATACAACAATAATTGTTTCGCAATTTTCCCCCATGAAATAAATAATGTAAATATTATATTTCTCTTTCATTTTTTATATCTCTCTCTCTCTCTCCATTCACTCGGCGTCCTCGCCCCTATTGTGCAGAAAATAGAAACAACAAAACTGGCAAATCTTCGCAAAAAGGGAGCGAGGAAGGAGCAAATTACAATCGGCTTCATCATCATCGTCTGCGTTGGCATCAACACCATCGTCGTCATCGCCATCCTCGTCGTCATCATCACCGTCCTCCTCATCATGACCGCCATCATCCCCTTGTGGAAGCATTAAAATTTTACGCATATTAATTTTAATCACCATCAACACTGGCTCCACTTCGTTCCTCTACCTCTCCCGCCCCCTCTCCCTTTCCTTTTCTTTTCTAGCTCTCTTTCGCCTTCCACTCCTTATGGTCCTTCGTCTACGGGCGCCGATTTTTCCGTTCCCTCGTGTTTTCACTCTCTTTCCTTCGCTTTCCGTCCGGTCGAGCAGAAAAGTGCGCGAGTGTGAAATGATTATTATTTGCATTTACACCTTGTTCTTGTTATTGCTGGCGTTGTTGTTGCAATTTCTCATATTGCTCTTAGATTTCTCGTGCCGTTGCACTTGTTGTTGCCGTTGTTGTTGCCACTGTTGTTGCAATTGTTGCTGTTTGCAATCTGCAAAGTGCTGCACAGCATCAAATGTTCTCACGTCATTTCGCCCATTTCTCTCAGCGTTCGCTCCGCGTCGACTTCGGGCAGGAAATTCCCGCGAATTGAGAGAAACATTTTTATCTCCGTCATCTCTGCATCTTCATGAAGCAAATATTAATATAAGAAAAAAAATATGTATAAAAAATTATTTCTAATATCATTCCGTAGTAATTTTTCCGTTTACATTTCGTTTTTAAATTATGACAGTATTTTAATTATTACAATATTTCCAAATTAAAGAGAATTTTTATTTATTCATTAAGATTTCGGAACAGCTCACATAATTAAATGTATGTATTAAATTGCAATCAGAGGTTAATGATATAGTAAATGAAATTATACATTTTTTTGTAATAAAACACTCATGGTTTAATAATGATAGTATTTCGATATTCACAATAGAAAGAATAGAAAGAAACACATGACTAAACTTTGAATAAATTTTCCGAACTGTTAAATTTTCAGTAAAATAATATATTTAAATAAAAGTAAATAATATTATTAATAGTTAGGTAAACATATAATTCACTTTCCTCTTATTCACTCATTTCACTTATTCTATCTGCAATCGACACTTTTTTATTTAAGCCACATTAATGGACTCCCATTGCCGCACCAGCCTCCCCCTCTTGATCTTCAGCTCATTAACGCCTTCCCCGCCCCCACCCCCTCGCCGTTGATTTGGCAATTTGGCGCCTGCTCCGCCAACTCGTTGGTTGCTTTCGGCCCGCCTCGGGCCTGGACGCCGCCGAGATAACCAGCTCGTCATCCGCGAGCCCCGCCCCGCCTCGCCTGTTTCCCCCAACTCCGCCCAACCCCACCCTTCTCCTTCTTTCCTCTCCCTCCCTCCCTGCTCCCATCAGCCCCCGACACGATTCGAGTGCTAAAATCGCGATTAAACACTAATAAATCACAAATCGTCGTCGGCCCCGGGCGTCGTCGTCATCGTTGGGAGGGGGCGGGGGCGGTCCGAAGGGGCGGGGTTTCCTTATTGCGCGAGCCGGCGACTCATGTACGGCGTCGCTCGGTGTTTATGGAGGCGCGCGTGTGCGTGTGTGCGGATCTGTGTGAGCTGTCAAAAGCAGCGTTGCCACATGTCATTAACGGCGACATAAACCGCACAAACAACATTTAACAGTAATTTCCATATTTATCAGCGACACAATATTTACTCATGAATTAAGTGCGGTCGACAGCCAGCGAGGGACGGACGGCGGAGAGCCAGCCAGCCGGAGCGACAGATAGGCCTAGCTACGAGCAGCAGCGAGAGAGAGACAGGGAAAGACCCGCGTTGCGAGACCTCGGCGCTTCCCAAACGGCTCAAGAGGTGGCGGAATTTTGACACTTGGAGCCAATTAAAATGAGCCGACTTCGAGGCGAGACGAGCGTAAAAATCACACCTGAGCAGGGGCAAACGAGACGGTGGACACAGTAAGAGGGGGAGGGGGAGGGGGAAGACCTAAGGTTAGTAAAAGAAACAGTTGAAGGAGAAAAAATGACCATGAACCGTGAGAAAATGGCAAAATACAAGAATGGGGTTTATAGGAAGATAAAAAAGGACAAAAAAACACCAAGAAAAAATTAAACAAAAATATATCACAAAATGAACTTACGGCTGAAAAATGAACGGATTGAACGAATAAGAACAGGAGAATCCGGTTCTCGCCACATCACAACGGGGATTAAAATTTAAGAATTTAATTGAAAAATCCGTAATGGGATTAAATGGGATAAAAGAGAGGAGGTTCTCTTGAAAAATGTCTGAAATGAAAGAAAACTTAAAAACCTCCACCTCCACCTGCACGTTCACCGCAATTCCTCAAGGACCCCTGCCAGTCCGGCCGACGCCTCACATGCCGCCGTAATCGCCTCCTTGGGAGCGAAATTTTTGCACCGAAAAATTCGCCCCCACCCGGCGTAGAAACAATTACGAACACATTAACTGTGGTCAGGGACGCGCCGATGGAAACAGCGGGACGGCAACAATAAAACAACAACAACAATAAGCGAACAAAGCCTCAGTACAGCAACTGGCAGCAAATGTTGCTGTGGAAGGCAGGAAAATCTCTTCCACGCTTCACGTGGGATCCACCCCAGAGAGGCGAACCGAAGAGAGACAGCGAGAGAGAGAGAGAGCGAGTTCTGTAAGTCGATTGGCAACCCAAAGAGAGTGCGCAGTTGGCAACTCTTAGTCGAGAAAAGTAGAGCAGCAACATTGCGAGAACGAGAGGGCGAACGTGGGCAACATGTTGGCAGCTGAAGGCGGAGGAAGGCGGCGGACGGGGTGTGGAAAGGGCAGCAGCAACAAATTTAGAGCAGCCACATGGAGATGCGACTCCAATGGACGATCTGGCAACACTGTCCGGCCGTCAACATGTGTCTGCTGGCTGCAGGAAGCAACAGGATTGCTGTGGATTCCTGGAGTGAGCGCTCTTTGTGGATCGCGGGAACAGCTGGGAGCTGCCGTGGTAGTTGTTGTTCTTGTTGTTGTTGCAGCACTTCGTCTCGTCTCGTTCCACTCCAACGATAGGCGCCGTCGTTCCCCTTGATTCGTTCGGCTCGTTCCACACGAGTCGCAGCACGCGTTCCACTTGACCACTGCCCCACTTGCCATCCATAGTTTCGTTCCACACTCTCGTGCATTCTGGCCAAGAGGCCCTCTCTCTCTCTCGCTCGCTCGCTCGCTCTCGCTGGTTCCACTGGACTATTTCTCCTCTCTTTCTCGTAGTTCCGTGGAACTATGTTAAGTTCTACACATGACTGAGCATGCAAAATCAATTACTGTGGATCCAATAAATAAATTAAAGCGGCCAGTGTGATCAAAAAAATTTCAAAACTTTTAAATCATGTTAAGAATATTTTGGTCATTTTTAAAATTACTCAAAAAGTTTGAAATTTTCCTATATTTTTTATTTCGCAAAAAAGATATAAACAAAATAAAGACCTTTGTAAAAAAAAACAAAAATACATAAGTTCTATCAATATTTGGAAATATTCCTGGTGTTTTTAAAGTGATTTATAAAATTTGAAAATATTCATTAGTTTCCCTTGGATATTATATTAAAACATTGAAAAAGAAACTGTGGAATTTGCAAAAATCTTTCCCCAAAAAAACCATTCGAAATAAAATGTTCGTCATTTCTTTGGAATGAGTATGATTGAAAATTTGACAATATACATATTGCTTTAAGTTGCAACATGTATTACAATATTGAGAAATAAACTGTAGAATTATCGAAAATCTCTGCCGAAAAGTCAATTCGAAATAAACTTCAGAAACTACTCACATTTGAAACTCCATCCTAGAGAAATATTCAGACGTCAGCTTTCGGACTATATTCGCACTTTCTTCCTCCTGCCCTTGTAATTGTTTCACTCTCTTGTTCGGTTCGAAGACAGCGCCGAAATTGCCGGAACATGAGCGACATGTAAGTCTGGCAGCACCGACGAGGCTCCCGGCCCTCGCTTTACCCGCACTCTTGTTTCGTTGCACGTTTCCGCGACCCGAACCGAACCGAACCAAATCGAATCGAACCGAACTGAACCGAATGGAATCGAAATCGGCGCCCCGACGCGGCCGGAAGCGAGGCGAAAATCCACAACATGGACAAGGGCAACGTGGGCCGCGCCTCCACCGGCATCATGGCCCTGCTCGTGCCGATCCGCTCCGAGCTGCAGACGGCCCGCAAGATCACGCTCTACGTGAGTCCCTCGCGCCCTTCTCCGTCCCTCGTGCTCGCTCATTCGGCTTCCCCCGCTCCCGCAGGTCCGCCAGGAGCTGATGAAGCTCCTGGTCCAGTACGAGATGGAGCAGTACGCGGCCGAGATGCTCTGCCTGGGCAAGGCCATCGGCACCGACACGGTCTGCGTCCGCTCGAACACCTCCAAGTTCTGCTCGCAAACGAAGCTGTGAGAAGATCGAGAAAACAATGTTTAAATCTGTCATCTGCAATTGTGCAAAATGTCGATGTGACTAAATTTGTTGCCATAATTATCTTGTCAACACATGCAGTAAATTCAAAAATAAAAAATTATCACAAATTGTGCTTGCACTTTGGTAAGGTAAAGGCACGAGTTATTTTTGAAATGAAAACCTATGGTATTCATTATTCAGAGACATTTTGAAATTAGAGAAAGAAATGTTGGTACAATTTTGATAAGGAATTACAATTATTATAATCTTTCAGTTACCTGTTAATCTTAGGATACGAATTTTTGTCTTTTTCACCTCAGAAACCCAGAGGATTTGACTGTTCTATAGGCAGTTCAATTGAATGAATGGTGCTTTTGAAATTTAGTTGCCTCAAACCGAAAGCTCGCAACGCCGGAGAAATTAATTAGCGGGCATGTGCGAGGGAGGAGGAGGAGGGGCAAGAGCAACGAATGGTGCATCGCAGTTATTAGTGCCGTATCAGAGCGCGTAGTCGCCGGAGCCCGAGGCGCGGCCGGCGAAGGCCCTCGTTCTCCCCAATTCGTGACGTTTTCGATTTGGAAACACGACGCCTCCGCCACCGTGGACGACACGGTTATCGCCGTCTGTCGGTTGTCGACATCGAAATTCAAATCCCGACCTGGACGTCGAAAACACGGCGGTCGGCCGCGGACGGTCTCTCGAAAACTGCAAATTATTTGGTAATTTCCGTCGCCCTCCCTGCCTCGTTTCCTCGCTCTCTCTCTCTCTCTGTCTCTCTCTACCTCCCTCCCTCCCTCTAACAATCTGTCCGTCTCCGCCCGTCCTCTGTTCGAAGGCACGCAAGCTGTCCATTCAACAGGATGGCTTCCGGCTGTTTGTCCTGCTCCTCGCTCCCACTCTCTGTCCCCAACTCCTCCATCTGTCCGTCTGCCATCTGTCTGTCCGCCGCTCTGTCCTCCATCTGGCTATTTGCCATCTGTCCGTCTCCCTCGCTCCGGCTTCGTGACTGACTGTGGCGTGTGTCTGTTCCGCGCACATAATTAGATATTCGACTCTCTCTCTCTCTCTCTCGCTCTGTCACAGTCCGTCCAGCCGTCCTTCGGTCTGTCCGTCAGTCAGTCGGTCATGCCATCCATCTGTCAATCTGTTTGTCTGTCTGTCCCCCGGCGAAGCCACGTCTTCACCTCTCTCTCTCTGTCTCTGGCCCCCTGCGCTTCCCCAAACCTGCCTCGCCCTTGTCTGTCTCTCCTTCTCGCCCTGCTGGTTGCCGCCGCTTCCTCCTCCCTCCCTCCCGGCCCCACCTGTCTGTCCACGAGTCAGTCATTAGTTCCGTTATTCGACCGATGTCTGGTCGTCGCCCGTCGGTCGGTCGGTCGCTCGCTCGGATCCTCCTCAATTCGTCCCGACTCCCTCGATCGTCCGTCCGGCCTCGCCGCGGTTCGGCACGACCGGGTCCCTCCTGCAATGGCGGCCATTTTTAATTTGTTTTTGTGCAACACGCCCACAGGGGAGTACCTTAGACAACAACAACAATAGCAACGACAACGACAGCGACAACGACTGCGACTGCGACTGCGACTTTGACGACGACCGCGGGGCCCGACGCACGTCACTCGCTTCACTCGCGGGATCCGAGCGGCGGCGGCTGACGGGACAGCGGGGGTGAAGGTGGAGGAGAGGCAGGAGGGAGGGGGAGAGGGGCGTGGCAATGAGGGATTCTACCAGCTCTCGGCTGGCCCTCCAGGCGGCGGCAGACGAAAACCGCCGACGCCGACGTCGCCGCAACTGCCTCCATTGCGATGGTGCGCGTCCCCAACAACAATGTTCGTTGCAACAACAACTACGACAACAACAAGAACAACAACAACACCAGCAACAACATGAACATCGAGAAACGCAACAACAGCGCCAGCAGCTCTCCATCGGCGGCGATGCCACCGCTATTAAGCGTATAAAAGTCAAAAGCCGACGCCGTCCCGAGCTGCATTTCAACGAGCCGTCAAGCAGGACGGCGGCCTCCATTGTCGTCGTTGTTGTTGTTGCAGTTGTTGGCGCAACAAATTTTTGAGGTTGCGCTGCCGTTGAAAGGAGGTTAAATCGAAATGGCTGCGGGCGAAATTTCCGAAGCACGGCAAATGCATGCGAGATCTGAAAGAGTGTCTGTCTGTGTGAGTGCGCGTGTGTGTTTGCGGGCGTGTGCCGTATGTGTGTATGTGTGTGTCCAAGTATCCCTTTGAATTTCGTGCGAAATACGAGTGCATGCCGAAGGAGAGCCGGCTGTGGAGAGCAGCGAAATAGGAGTCGATGGATTGGCCGAACTCGGTCGAACCTCGCTCCCCCTCCCTCTCTGATTCTGACTCTCTCCGTTGCCCCCTCACTCGCCCTGACGGACAGGTGCCGGGATCAATTGGAGCAGGTGGCGGTGGCAACTGCAGGCAGTCGCCGACCACGGCGGTTCCTGTTCGGAGTGGCTCCCAAGGGGCGACCAGCCTCGATCCAGGGCCTCGGCCGCTCGTGGGAGGCCAAGCGGCCTGGATCGCCGGCGTCAAAGGGGTCTGGGGAGACGGAACGTGGTCCGCCGTCCGTTGGAGCCGAAACGAAAAGTAACGTTTGGAATTCAGTCGACGGGAAAAATATTCGCTCCAAGTTCACAAAATTAACAAAATATAATTTGAAAAAGCCAATATTGAAAAAAAGATCATAAGTTAATCGACTAAAAAACATTTTCTTAACAGGCAAGTAAATTGGATTATAAGAAATAGAACTCAGATGAATAAATAAATTAAATGATAAATATAGAAGTAAATAAAAAATCCTACTGATTGAAATATTTAAACAAAGAAATATCATTAAAGTTACAATGAATTGAATGTAAAATTGATTATGAAATAATACGATTTCAGAGGGAAAATATGAAATTATCAACGAAAGTAACAAAGTAAACACTTTTTTCTGAAATATCTCCAGAAACAAGGAACAAAGAAATATTTCCGAAGTATCATTCAAGGGCCAAGAGAGAAGAAAAATAGGAAAGAGGAAACCCACATTCGCACAGAATTTGAATATGAAACGAAACGAAGTTAAGCAATAAAATTGAGATAAATCAAAAATGCCAGAGAAGTCAATAAATTTAAAATATTACCAAGTGAATCACACAAAGGTCGGAGGGAGTCAGAGAGGAGCAGCGAGGGAGAGGGCGGAAGTAGAGGAGGATGAAAAGCATTCCGGTGGATGAACCGACGGTATAAGAAAATCAAAGTTGAATATCGGAACAAAATGAAATATTTAAATCCTGTATGGCAATGCCTTTGGCCTCGCCATCATCGCCACCAACAACATCTTCGTCTCTCTCACTCGCACTCGCACTCGCTCTCCTCCGTCCTGCCCTGACATCCTGAGGGCGAAAGTCCTGCGGCGCCCAAGAGAAGGATTTATTTATTCCCTCCACAGTATTTCGGTGCAGATTTTTATGCTCGATATTTATTTATTTGCATTTGTTTCTTTTCTCTGTAAACTACCGAAAATCGTTTTCAATTTTTTACATGCTTTATTGATTTTATTATTTTTTGCTTTCATTGCTTTTCCTTATTTTCTTTTATATTTTATGTCATTTTTTGCCCTGGGGTCCTTGAAAGATTTGCATGAAAACAAGTGAAGTGGTTGTTGTTTTTGCTTTCTGCTGTTATTTCAACCTCGATTCTGGAGAACATGGAAGTCCGATCGGGAAATACAAATTTCAAAAATATTAATTGCAGCAAAGTATGGAGTTTAAATTGTGAACTGCAAAAAATATCAATTTTAAGTTTGAGAACTGATAAAAAAAATATTTTTTCAGTGTATTTTGTCAGCGTGTATTCATTGAAATTTATTCCACGCAATGAAGTCATGCAGTGAGAGAAATGTTTGTGTATCTTTCGTAAACTCCTCAATCCGACTGAAAGAGCTTCAATGGTTTGCTTGAGATTGAATTAAAGTTCAACAATGCACAACAAATTTAATTACAAACATGTGCAAAATTTTAAAGGTAATTGAAAAATAAATTACAGACAAAATAATAATGAATTTTCACATTTCTCCCACTCCTCCAGGATCATATCTTCCCAAAAATTATATTTATTTTCATCAAACTGAAACATACACCTGAAATATAAAACGTGGTCACGCTTTTTAGTTCTATCTTTTATTTCATCTGTTCACTTATTTTATGTCCGCTTCCTTCCCTGCTCCTTTTCATCTGCTTCGCTTCCTCCCCGCAATCCCCGGAAATCCTCGTCGAACATATTAATTTTGGGAATCATCTCCTGATTTGTAACCGAGCACGATCGACCTCATGTTCGACCTCGCACAGCTCACGTCACGCCCGATGTTGCAAATGGTTTCTCTCACGTAACCACGTGCGCTGTCCCTGAGAGCTCCACTCTCTCTCTCTCTCTCTCTCTCTCTCTCTCTCCCTCTCTCTTTCGCTCTCATTGTGTCCTTCTCTAGCTCCATGGCAGTTCTCTAATTTCCTCGCCATCTCCATGGCAGTTCTCTAATTTACAATGGATTTTGATTTCGTCAGCAATGTGGGAAAAATTAAACTATGGTATTTCTCTCTCTCTCTCTCTGTCTCTATATCTGTGCTATTGGTCCGTGATTCCCACTATCTCACTGTCGCTGTCTCTCTCACACACTCTCCGTACTCTCCAACCACTCGCGCCTCTCTCCCTCCCCTCGGCAGAATGCGAGCAGGAGTGAATTTCAGTTGTTGTTGGCTGAGAGATTTTTGCTTGAGTTCTTGTAGTCTTGTCTTGTTTTGTTGCCGTTGTTGCTGCGGCCCCTCGTGCTCGGCCCGGCCCGGACCGGCCCGACTCGTTCCGTCGACTCGCCTCGACTCGTGTCGTGTGCACTGACCTGGTCATGTGATTTGGCAAATTGCAGTTGATACCGTCGAGAGCACGAGGTCCAGCATGTTTCCGAGAGCGACAGACAGACAGACAGATGGACCGAGGACCGACGGACGGATGAACCAAAGACCGACGGACCGTTGGGCAGACGAAGAGACACCGGAGCAGGAGCGAGCACAAAGAAGTGGCGAAGGAGCGACCGAGGGGCGGCGGCGCCAGATGTCGGGCAGGACCTCGTCGAGCGAGCTCGTTGATGACAGGGCAGGTGCAGGAGTCCTGCCGTGGCCGGTGCAAGGACATTATTTAGTTTTCTTCTCCAGCACTCGCTCGCTGCTGTCTGTCCCTCGCTTTTGAGACGACTGAGGAACTAAAAATTAGGAATTTCCAGAGAAATTGCAGGATTTCCGATGTTCTGAACATGTCCTTCATACATCGTGCCTCGGGCAGAATGCAAAGGTTACAAATCCACCGAAAAACAGTGAGTGAGACATGGACACGAGGCGGAGTGAGAGGGAGAAGAAGTCACTGCCTGAATCCTGCGAAGCCACAAACATCTCTCGCTCTCGCTCTCCGAAGCTGCCGTTGTCGTTTCCACTGCCTGCTGTCCGATGTCTACGTGCCGCACGCTGCATGTCTTGGGTATCATGTCGACGGACAGACGTCGGAGAAATGCTGAACAAGGACAGGAGATCAGTGCAGGGCTCTGCTATTGACATCCGGCCAGGCGGCTGCTCCGCTCTAGCCAAGCTTGAGTATTCTAAAACTTGTCTTTGGTGGCATTGAAAACGAAAAATAGACAACATTTTGAGATCTTTCCAATTCAAATTTTTTATTGTCATTATTGTTTTATCGACATATTTTATACTTCTCATTTATTTTTGAATTTTCTCAATTATATATTCTTATGAATTTAAAATAAATTGCTCATTATCGACCCACCTCTCTCTTTTCTCCCAAAATCCCTAAGATAAAATCTATTTCTTCCAAAATGTTCTTCAAATACTTTTATACATTCCTCTTTTCATGAATGATTGATTTAAAAAAAAAAAAATTGTATTAAATCTTTGTTCTTCGATTTTGCTCTCTCTTTCGCCCCACAAAACCCACTGCCCAGTTTTAATTCGATTCTATTTCCACCTTCTCCCTGCAACGAGAAACTTCCCCCACTCGCCTTTCCCTCACCACTCGTCGCTGCCTCGCTTTATGTCCTTCTCTCTCTCTCTGTCTTCGCTCCTTTCAGGACTGCATAAGCTCGACAACGCAAAAGTCAACAAACACAGATGTGTTTTGTTCGCTGCAAATACACAGCCGGCAATAAGAAAACACGGGCTGGGCAATAATTACAAAAACAGAAGCTAAAACAACAGCAGAAATGACAATAGCGAAGGCAACAATAACAGGGACAACAACAACAATAATAATGATAACAACAACAACGCTGTCCCCGCCCCTCGTCAGGGGGCGGAGGACGTGGTGAACATCAATTTCCATTTGTATTTAATTTGGTGTTAAAGGGGAGCGAGGAGGACGGAAGTGTGGAACCCAGTGTGCGACAGAGAGAAGGAGAGGGGGAGAGAGAGATGGAGTGTGAACGAGAGCAGTGGAAGCGAGTCCGACGACCAGCGCCAGAGGACGAAAAAATCCTCGTCGTCGAGCGAAACATTTTCAATTTCAAACGAAATCCGACATCGTGTGTAAATGTTGAGCACACAACGGCAACAACAACAACAACCACAACATGATTTACTTTAGCAAAAACAACAGGAATTGCAATTTACAACAACCCCAACAACAGGTTTAACAACTAAATACCAATATATGCAAAGGCAGGTCTAACAACGCAAACAACGCGTTTACGCGCGTGTTCTGTTTAGCGAACACCATCAGCGAGAGAAGATGGTTTCGTTATCGCCATCACCATCGTCGTCGTCATCAGCGGCATCATCGGCATCATCGGCATCATCATCAACGTTGCTGTCTCAATCTGTCCACCACCCCCGTCATTCTGACCACGACCATCTACGCCGTGGCCAATGAAATAATTTCATCTCTATATACCGCCATCTACACCACGATTTACCATTGCAAACTTAATCGCACTTCACTCGAACCACAGCTCGAATCATGATGCCATTTTCCTCCTTTCGCCTAATGCAATTTTAATAATGAATCCTTTGAGCCCAGCGCGACTCGATGGGGAAAAAGAAGAGCGGAGGGCGGGAGAACGAAAGTAGAATCAGAGAATAGACGCAGCTCAGGGGGTGGGAGGGGGAGAGAAGTCCGAAAATAAATCCGCGCATTTATTCTGATAATTCTAATTCCAGCATCGCGTCTAATTGCATTTTAATTTTTCTACCTCGGCCCCACCGCAGCCCTACAATTACTACATTAATAGCAACAACTACGGGCGGACAACAAGAACAACAACTACGGGCGGACAACAAGAACAACAACAACAGCACCTTGAACAATAACAACAACAACACTCGGAGCGACAACAACCACCAAGAGTGCACGAATCCTAAGCTGGAGCCCGATTTAAACCCAGGCTTCCCAACCAGCAAGGAGGAGGCGATCGGAGGAAGAGGAAGAAGAAGCAGAGACTCCTCGACCTCGACATCATTATCTTCGCATCCGGCTGACGTGGTCAACAACCCGGAGGAGCGGCAACAAAGCAAAACCCGGCTACAGGAGGATGATGGGAAAATTTCAAAAACCCTTCACAAAGGAACCTCCGATCCACCGAGCAACGCGAATCCAATCAAAAACAAATAATGCGAGCGGTGAAGGGGTGGGGGGGGGGGGGGTGGCTACCATTTAAGGGGCGGGCGGAGCCACCTCCGGGTGCCCGCCGTGCCGCCCATTAATTAACTAAATATCCTTTGGCATCTCACAACACTTTGCTTTAATCATGCTGAAGCGCACGGAGGCCCGAGGGGCGGGCGAGAGGAAGGGAGGGGACAGGGAGCCCAGCGGCTCGGCCAGCTGGACAGCTGGACAGCTGGAAAGGCAGCAGACGGAGGGACGACCGGACAAGCAAATAGAGAGAAGGATGGACGGGCGCGGCCTGAAAGGACGGGAGCTGAATGGAGCCTTTGGTCATTACATGCACCTTGTTTGTTGCTGCACAAAATCACTCTCTCACTCTAACCCTCCCTCTCTCTTCCCCTCTTTCTCCCCGCCACTCTCTGGCAATACAATTTTCTGTCTCTTTGACAAAATCAAGGGCGTTTTCAAATTTAGTATAACGATGGCGAAATTCTCAGAACCGAAATCGACTCGCTGGTGCCGGTAGAAGGGTTTTCATTAATTTTGTTATACTTCCACGGACTCTGCACAGCAAGAGAATGGATTTTGTAGAATGGAAGTTTGTCCCAATCGACTGGCCGCCAGTGTACTGAATCCAGTAGAGCTTTCGGTTCATTCCATTTCAACACACTCACACTAATTAATTACATTACGAACCATAAATCGCAAAAATATCAGGCGACTAATGCTATTGATATGATAAAACGACCTGCTATTTATATATGCACACGCACACCTACATGTGAACATGCATATGTTCATAAATGTGCACGACCGTGTGTCGTTCGAGGACAAGGTATGATGTTAATTATGGTCAGCAAGGATATCGGTAACATTAGATAGTAAATATAGCTGGGGGGTTTTTCTGTTTTTCTGCGTGTTCCGTCGAAAGCAACCAAATATACAAATATAATGATGGGATAACAGTAATAAAAACATTACGGATAATCAAGGGAGATGGATATATTGCGGTTACTTTGTAGCTTCATTAATTCGCAGCCCATGGACATAAATTGGAGATTATTTGGTGGGTTTCCTAAATGTAAAACAAATGAAATCAGGTTAACTAAATAAAAATCTATAAAAGGTTTCATAATTGGCTTCATAAAGAACTACAAAAGTCTAGACTGGAGAAAACTTGAATACAATGGGGAAAACCTATGAAAACGGAGCAAAGAGCCAGCGAGGAAAAAGGGAGCAAAAATAACGCTATGAAAGTCAAACAGGACACCGGAAGGCAACACCGGAAGCTACGCCTTGCAACGAAAAGACGGGAAAAAGAGCAGCAACGTATCGAAATGGAGTAATCAAAAACAGCCCGGAGCTTGCGGCGGAATACAACTACAACAGTGGGGACGTGTGTGCGTGAGTCATGTGTCTGTGTGTCACAAGATTCGCTGTTAGCGGTGAAGGCAGAGGAAGAGAGTCGCGGGAGGTTCCGCCAAAGGCAAGCGAGAGTGGGAGACAGAAGATAATGAAGAGAAATCCATAGGTAGTGAGAAAAATCGTCTCCATATAAAAATATTTGATTATCCTTCAACAGCACCGATGAAAGCGAAGAAGCAGCTGTGCGAGAAAGGCAGACAAAAGCTTAAGAGTGGGTCGCGTGACCGAGACGGCGAGAGGGGGTGGGCGGAACGAGAGGAAAGGAAATAACAGAGGGGCTTAAGGGATTTATTAGGATTAAATCGAAGCCCGTTGCTGCGAAAATGAGGACGACTGAAGGGGAAGGGAGGCGAGAAAGATGTGGAGGCAGAAATTGGGAGAAGACGAAGATGGGAAGTTTAATCAAGAAAGAAAAAAGAATTAAAAAACGGAAATTTTTTAAATAAATAGAGAGGAATAAAAACAAAAAGAACGACCAAAAGAGAATAAACTTAAAGTAACAGAGAAATAAAAATATCTACCGATTTTTCAATAGGCAATAAACTCAAATGCAGATCTTGAACACATTTAACTTGATTTAAAGAAATCCACAAATAACAGAAAAGAAATACCATTTGTTATTGCGAGAGTAAAGAAAGAAGTGAATAGAAGAAGAAAGGAGCGACTAAAATGAAAATCAATGGCGAATAGTGGAAAATTCCCTTTCATTGCTCTCCGAAAGCCATGGACAGATGTCGGTAGCGTCGACCTTAATTGCCCGCCACGACTGCCTCGCTCTCACCCTCGTTCGTCATCTCTTCCCCACCCTCCTATCCCTTCTGCTCCCTCTCGTGGAGCCACGAATCAGGTCAACTAATCGCATTCACTCGTCTCTATTCAATACAAGCGTCAAAGAGTTCGTTCATTTCCTTCACACACACACAACCATACACACATACACATTCTGTTCTGCTTCTTTTACAGAGGTATATACGTTGTTGTTGTTGTATTTGTTATCCTCTCCTTGGCTCGATACAGGCTGAGCTGCCTGAATTTGCACCTCGAGCCCATTCATAAATATTTCCTTTGACACATCGCCTCCTCCCTCTCTCTCTCTCTCTCTCTCTCTCTCTCTGACTCGTTCTTGCTTCACTCTCATATTTCTATTTCCCTCTCCCTCGTCGTGTTCTTCGTGTCTCACGTTCCCATTTCTCATGTAGTTTCTTGGGAATCGTAGAAAACCGCAACATGCGAATAAATTTTCCGCTTTCCGCACACACATCCAGCTCGCCATCACTCACTATTGCAGTCCCCCTCTTTCCTTCCACCTCTCAAATCATCTCGCTCTCCCTACCAGTTTCTCTTCTCCGTTCATGGCCTCTCGCTCCTCCATCAACGCGAGAGGTCGGAAGGAGTTGCAGCCCATGCAGTTGGTCATGTGCCGCTTGCGGTTGACCCCAGCTCCCCAGTCTCTCCTCCTCTTCACTCTCCTGCCTCTGGGGGAAAAGTCCAAAGTGAAAAAGCCGTCCACACGAAACCCCAAAGTCAAAGCCAAAAATCCAAGACAAAAATCATCGAAGTAAAACAGGTTCAAAATAAAAATCTTCGGACACAAAAAGCCCTCAAAACGACAGACTTTGAAGCAAACAAAAGCAATAAAAAAATAAAATCGAAATAAAAATTCGTACGAAAAATCTCCAAAACAAAAACCCCAAAAATGAAGAAACTAAAGGAAAACCCCTAAAATGGAAAACTCCACCACAATCATCTCGAAAGCGAAAAACCCAATGAGAAGAGTGTGTGAAAGGGAAAGCGAGTGTGCGTGAGCGGGTGCGATTGCGATGGATATGGGAGTGATAGAGCGGCGTGTGGGAGAATTTATCACTCGCCGCTCGCCGTCTGACACTCAATTTCCAGTGCAATGAAGATTGACTCGGCCAAAGGATTAGCGGCGAATTGATGGCAGGCCAAATGGCCATGAAGTATTTGGGAGCCAGAAAAAACAGGCAACAAACCAACCGTTGTAAGGCGGGCCAGAGGCCGGGTCAACGAGCCAGTGGACGGACGGTGGAGACGAACGAGCAACTGGAGGATGAAGGGTGGGACGAGGCGACACAGGGAGAGGGAGCGAGAGAGAGAGACGACGCCCGTCTGTCGCCGTCCTCATGGTCACCAGCAACATCATCATCATTTTCCAAGCCATCATCATCAACAACACATCGTCATCACTTCCTTCATTTCACAAGATCTTCTTCAGCTTCGCCGCATCCTCATCATTATCATTATCATCCTCGGGCTCATCATCGTCCCCAGTCTCCTGCTCATCGTCGTCGTCAGTCGCAGCCTCATCATCGCCAGCGTCACCTCGCTGTTCAGGTTCCTGCTGCTTGCCATCATGATCATCGACATCTCACTCTCTCCAGCATCGCTATAGACCGCAATCATCAGCTTCGACCTTCCAGCGATCAGTTTCTCCAAGCTCAGCCCCTTCCACTCACTCCCTCTTCTGGCTTCACCATCATCCTTCGGCTGCTCCTCAGCCTCGTCGCTCCACGTCATGGAAGTGATTAGCGAAATTGCGTTGTGACCGGAATCTGTTCGCGTATTCACTGCAAATCCGGCAGCGACATTTCCGTCCCTACCTCCCTCCCTCCCGGCCTCCTCTAGACGTGGAAATTTATTGACTGTTATTTTCGAGGCTTAGTCCGGAGCCTCGGCCATGTTTCCAAGGAGCAGGACATGAAGAAGGAAAAGACGCAAAACAACACGAAGACCAAGTCGGTTGTCCTGTAAAATAGCGATAATGAAAACACGAGCTCCTCGACAGGCGGCGAGACAGAGACGGAGAACGTGGCAACAAGTGAAATTGAGAGACAACGTGGGGCAAAAGGAAAGGAGAAAATCCCACGGTGAGATAAATTCATATCGTAAAACCACGGAAAGTCATATATCTCCCATATAAACAAACATCTAAGCAAACACCGACGAACGCATGCGTCTGCGTGAGTATTTGTGAGTCCACATCGGGCTTCGCGTCACAGTCGCAAGTTATTGCGGGAGCGGGACGGAGCGATGGGACGAAAGTTTCATTACTAACTTGAAATTATTTCGCGAAATTTCAGATATATTGGAGAGGTAAGGACAGAGATGAAGATGGAGTATGGAAGAGGGAAGAAGGATGGAACTAGAGCGAGATAGATTGCAGGATATTGGGGTTTACAGTGGTTTCTTTAGAATGTTCATGGCTTTTATGGCAGGTCATGGAAACGCTGAACAATGAGAAGAAATCTGACTCTTGACATTATTTCCCTTCTTCAATTTCAACCTTCAACGAAAGGCTTAATTTGGGGCAATTATTTCCCGATGGTCTTCATTACAAAAGTTCTCCAACTCAACATGTGCCCAAATGGTTCATCGGGTCCAGTCGGAAACTCCATCACTCCATCATCAATCTGTTCTCATCTCCCACCTATTCGCTCGACATCCTCCACACCCGAGGCGACATCTTCATCCATCAGACTTTAGCCCAATCATTCCCTTCACAACACGAGTCGTCCACGACGTCTCCCGGGGCCAACAGTTCGTTCGTCCTCATCTTCGCATTTGCGCTTCTCACACTCTCCTGTCATCCTCTCCTCACTTCTCCCACCGTTCTCTCGTCCTCAGGCCTCCATTCGTCTTCATCCTTTCGCCATCCAATCGTCCGCTGAAACCCCAGTGGACCGAGTTGTTCACAACATCCTATTCATCCCCCTCCGTCTGTCTGTCCTTCATTAGTGAGTCGGCGTCGTCCTCCTCATCATCTGTCCTCTATACATCCATCCATCCGCCCATCCGTCCATCCGTCTGACCGGCGATGCATCGATCTTTCTTTCTCTGCGGCTAGACGAGGCTTCGGCCCACTTAGCAGATCGTTTTGCAGAACATTCCGACTTCTTTCGACCCCCCTCTCCTTCCCTCCCACATCCACGAGGCCCTTCTGTCTCTTTCGTGCTCGTCCCTCCGCATGTCTCCTGGCCAGTCTGTCCGTCCGTCTGTCCGCTCCTCAATCGCATAATTCATGTGTTAATTTACACTTTCATTCCCTCTGGGATTCCGGGGTTCGCACTGGACAAGCTGTGGACGTGTACGTGTGCTCATACACATACACACACACATGTCCCGGGACAAGTGTGTATATTTACATAACACGCTTATATACGTATGTGTACACGAAATTAAATTATATGTCTTGATAAATCAAGATTTTAAACAGCGATAAGCACTTAACGGCAATTGATGACAGCGTGGAGGGAGCGAGCGGGCGAGGGGCAGAGAGAGAGAGAGAGAGAGGCAGACATGCAGTGCCGTGAGCGGACAACGGGCAGGTGGAGAAGACACAGAAGGTCGAGCGAAGACACGTGAAATCCGCCTCTTGAGAGACGGATCCAAAGACAGAGTTGGGAGTTTGGAATGAAAGGCAGACAGAGAGAGACAGAGAGAGAGAGACAGAGCGGTAGTGAGTGAGAGAGGCAGCAACAAGCGATATTGCAGCACGAGCATTACACCGACTTACGTTTGTTACGTCGCCGTACATTGCTGTACCTACGAAGGGCTTTAAATTACATTCGCTCCTGTTTCGCCTCCGTCGTCTTCGTCTTCGTCCTCATCCTCGTCCACGTCGGCCACTGATTTACGAACGTCCGTGGCGACGTCGCCGTCTCACGCTCCATCCCATCCTTCCTCATGGTCGTCCTCGTCATCCTGGTCGTCCATTTGCCCCCCAGTCCCATCCATCTCGTCGTGGTCTTTGCATCTGTCTCATTGTCCGGGCTTTCCTTCTGCTTAGTGTTCTTGTTATCGTCCTCGTCGGTCGTCCACAATGTTGTCGTCATCATCGCCACCAACATTATCATCGACATCGTTTCTCCTTCATTTCCATCATCGTTTCTCATTCATTTCCATCACCTTCGTTTTCATAATCTCCGTTTCGATCCTCGTCGTCTTCGTCGGGCTTCTTATGATGGTTGTTCACATCACTAACGTGGCCGTCATCAGGCCCAAAACCATCATCACTGCGACTCACAGCATCATCATCACATTTGCACTTGTTCCTTGCTTTCTCCAGATCTTGTAGTGATGGACGCCCAAAATTTCACTCCCACTGAAGTGTTCATCAACTTGTAGTTTCCTCTCGCCAGCTCGCCTGCCTCTCCTGCTCGAGGACGCAACTCCTTCTTCATTATGCCTCCCATCCGCTCTTCGTCTCCCTTCCCCTTCTCCCTCAAGTCGGTCCTTCGTCTCCTTCACTCCCTCGCTATCGGTGGAAATCTTCTCTTCAGATGCTTCTAATACGATCGCCTCAGTTAATTTTCCCTCCTCTTCGGTGTTGCTCGTTTTCTCTTCCGGGACAAATCTTCCACGCTTTCTCCTCACTCTCAGCCTCCGACTTCCTTTCTCCATCTCCCCCTCTCCCTCTCTCCATCTCCCCGTAGCCGCGCGTCCCTTGCTTTGGGTCCTCGAAGCAGGTCAAGTGAATCTTAATTGACAAGTGGAATAGTCCTCGGACTTATCGGGGTGGAGGCCGATGGTCGGCGCTTCCTCTCAGCATATGCGATGTAGAATTCTGCATATGTCCATCTCTCTCTCTCTCTCCCTTGCTCTCTCTCTTCCCTCCGCCGTGCGTCTCATTAGCTGCGTGATTCATCGTCCTGATTTGTGTGGGACTGGCATCAGGTGACAACAACAACAAGCCTTGATAGATGTCCACGGCTCATGTTGGTGTTTGTGTATGGGTGCATTAGCGTGTACTGTAGTGTCTGTGTGTTAGTGTATTTAGGCATGTGTAGCTGTGCCTTGTTGATGGGTTCACGTGGTTGATGCAACGATAATTTATTTGGCGACGATGACAAGCCTTCGTGATCGGCGCTTCATTGTGGATGGCCATGATGATGACGATGGCGATGATGATGTCGATGATGGTGATGATTATCATGAACGATTTTCTCTCTATATTTCCGTGGGATTTTCTTGCCCAGGGTATTTGTAAAATTTTCACATCATTTATTGTCTACAACTCCATCGATTGCCTCTATGTCAATTATTTCCTTACCAACTACTTCACAGATTTCTTTCGATATCTCCATCGTTCCCTCCCACCCTCTCTCTCACTCCACATTTTCCCCTCTCTTCCCTCAACCGACCCAACTCAACCCACCTCAACTCAATTGATTGATCAGTAGTTTGATCTGGAATACCAAAGATGACGAACTCCGTCTCTTGAGTTCACTCAAAAGCTATGTCTGTGGAGCAATTACAAACCCATAGTCGAATCGACAGAGAGCAAAAGAGAGAGAGGGAGAGAGAGGGAGAGAGTGAGCGAGAGAACTGCACTAAATGCAGAGAGTTTGTCACGTTCAGCAGATCGTCTGGGCGCGCATTTGAATTCCTCGAACGAGGAGACTTCGCCAAATCAAATTTATTATGCTCGGCACGTTCGCGCTTATGGAAGCATCAATGCAGACGAAGACAGAGGAAGAGCGAGACAGACAGACACATAAGCGGAGGGGCAGACAGAAGAAAGGTGGATAAATGGTCCACGAGCGAGATGGAGCAATGGGGTGGAGTTGGCGAAGACGGCAGACTTCGTCGCATTCGCGACTGCAGGCGCGATTGCGATACCTTGGGGACGAGGAGAGAGCGAGAGAGGGAGAGAGGGAAAGAGAGGAGCGAGAGAGGAGGAAAGAGAGGAGCGTGAAATAGCGAGACAGATTGCATTCTGAACGGTTATAATTTCTTCTTTGTTTTTAAACACTGCGCTCCAGTAGATTTCGGTCCGATCTCACCGACCGTAATGTGTCCGTTAAATGTCGATATTATGAGCAGTAATGTATCCGTTATAATTATGTGTGTTTCCGTTAATTAATATGTTGTACACACGTCGCGTTCGCTAAAAACCACCTTGTGCACTATGAATTAAAATTTCAGCGCATTATGAGTCCGTTATGAATGCATTTTGAGTCCGTTATGAATGCATTATGAGTCCGTTGTGAAATTATTATGATCCGAATGAATTCCTTACGAGTGCTTTATGGGTCCGTTAAAAACCACAAGCGAAATCCTTACGTGACCCTCATAAATCTACTATAAATCTCCAATAAGTCCACAAAAAGCCACTATGAGTCCGTTAGGAGTCCTCTGTGCATCCGTTATGTGTCCGCAATGTGACTCCGACTCCGGCTCCGACTCCGGCTCCGAGTGTATGCGTAATCTCGTGGGACAAATTAGACCCTTCCGCCAGCAGCGTTTTGTCAGCCACTCAGTTGGCCCAACCGACCCTCACTCAGTCACTCAGTCAGGCAGTCACTGCAGTCATCGCTCTCCGGGTCCCCACCGGATCCTCGCCGCTGCCCCCATGTCCGTGTCGACGGCGACGTCAACGGCCCACTCTGTTGACCAGGCGGGAAGGTCGAATGGTATCGTGAACTTCCGGGACGTTACTCGCTCGACAGTTGACCCAACGCCTTCTTCCTCCTCGTCGAACCTCTCGGTCACTCTCATCGACACATTCTGAGTGCCTCTCGCTCCCGCCGCCACTATCGCGCTCGCTCACCCGGGCATTCGCTCGTTCACTTGTTAAATCGAGGATCTTCTTTCGACGACCGACGTCCGACGACCGGCGGCTCGAATTCTCCACTCGGGCGGCGACTCACACATAGATTTGCGCACCGGCACCGACGACGGCGACGGCGTCGACACGTGACGTGCTCCAAGCGACGTCGTTGTCACCACCGGCAACACCATCGCCGTCGCCGTCGTCATCGCTGGAGTCGTCGCCTCATCAGCGCCTTGCACAGCATCCAATTCCAGCGATTGCCTCGTCCTGCTGGGCCTCGGCGCGGCGAGAGAGTCGACAAAATGTCACGTACGAGCGTCGTGGTCAACATAATGGATGGCCCCGGATTCCACGAGGCGTCGCCGGACTCATTGGAGGATCGGCGCCGGCATCGGTGGATCGGCATCGTTGGGACGTCGGTTGCTCAGACGGCGACGGCACCGTCGTTGTTGATGTCGCCGAATCGCTCGTTTTGTTGATGCTGAATGGGTTCTGGGAACGCGTTCGAGGCGCAGCCAGGACAATGACAACAACAACAACAACTACTGCAGCAACACCAACAACACCAACTAACTAACACCAAGGCAACAACGAACGAAAATTGAGAGACGCCGAGGGAGTCGAGAGACGTCGAGTGAGTGAGCAAGGAAGACATAGAGAGAGAAAGAGAGAGAGAGAGAGAGGGGGATATTTTGGCTCAAAAGTAAGTCTTACGTCGACCTCCCTCCCTCCCGCGACCATCCTCCTCGAACTCAATTTCGATAGCCTGAGCTGTTGGAGTTGCCGACTATCGAATGAGTTCCGAGAAGGCTGGAGCTTGGGACAGGGATTGCAATGACAACAACAACAGTGCGGGGGGAGTAACAACGACAATGATAAGGTGAATAGCAACAACAACAAAGCTACTATGAGGTGAATAACAACAATGGCCACGAGGTGCAACAACGTTGAAAATGGTGAAAACCAACAATGATGGAAATGACAGGAGCCATGTGGAGGCATCACCGATAGCAGCAACGAAAGCACCATTGGCAACAACAATAGCAACAGAGCCATCTACAGTAGCGATGACAACAACAATTACAGTAGCAGTAACAACAACATTTATATGAACAGGAGCCCCGCTCGCCAGGATGAAGCGATTCCGCTGCATTGATAAGACCAGGATCAAACTTCAGGGCGACGAACCGACTCCACTCGCCGGACCAGGAGTCCCCGAGAGGGCGTGGCAGCCTGCCCAGGCTCAAAGAGAAGAAGCTATCAGGAGAAGAATTTGATTTGTAGGGGGGAAAGACGCATGAACGACGTACAAAGAGAGGCAGAGCCAGCTGAAATCGAGTGGAAACTGGCGAGGAAAAGGAATTGTGCGAGTCACACATTAGAAAGAGAGGGCAAGAACGAAGCCGAGGCGAAGCCAAAAATCGCCACTGATAGGGAGTAGAGAGAGGGGGAGAAAGGATGAGATCAAAGATACCTCTCTACAGAAGGTACATGAACGTCCAGACGGAACGGCGGACACAGGGATCGGGAGAAGGAGGAGAGAGAAGGACATTCGGATCTGGATGGACAGAGGTAGCCCGAGACTTTCGCACCGAGCCCGTTTTCCTCTGGTCGCCGGCCGGCCGTGTGAGGGGTCCAGGCTGGGCATTCGAGGAGTTCAGGCGTCGCCTCAGTCGTAGCCATGGCGAAGGAGCCCGCATCGAGCTCCGGAGGGCGGCCTGACGGAACTCGTTTTATCTGCCATCGGTTGGTTGCGATTCCGATGCGAGATTCGGGATGCGGAACGCGTGTGAAGGAAGGAAGGAAATGCGTCAATGAGAGGGGAATCAGGGGAGGCACTCGAGGAGGACGAGGAGGAGGAGAAGGACGAGGACGAGCTGGCCGATCAAGTGGACACGAACGTCCATTGTTTGGTCAGAAATGAAATCGTTTGGAGTTCGTTATCTTTTGATTTGATGCCAAGGTGTCGAATGGGGTGATTGTTGTTGTTTTTGTTGTTCTCGTTCATATGAGCTTCCGACTCTTGTGGTTGTTGCTGACAACGACATGTGTCGAATTCCATTTATGAGGTTGTCAATGTCGCTGCTGTTGCTCTTTGCTCGAATTATGCACCCTTCACTCTCACTCTCTCTCCCTCGCTCTGGCACTCGCTTAAATAAGACTTTAAAATCTCGCCATCGAGCCGAGTCTAAGGAGGATTCGGAGACTCCTTCAGAAGGCTCGAAGTACAATGGGAGGAAAGGAGAGAAGGAGTAGAGGAGGTAGATGGAAGGCGGAAATAGAAGGCGGACTAGGATGCAGAATATGCGACAAAAGAAGAAACAAAGCGGAGCCAGAAGAAGAGGCAGAGGAAGCGACAGAAGTGATGCAGCTGGACTGGTCCAAGGAGCGCCATCGGGCAAGGGAAAGCGACAATAATTGACGATCGTCACCAAATGAAGGTAGGCAGGAGAACGAGACAGGCTGACAGACAGATGGACGGTCAAACATGGCTCTGAATAGCCTAAGAGGAAGCCCAGACAGACCTGAGGCAGGCTTTCGGGAAGTCTGGTAGGAGATTACCAGAAGACGACTGGAGAAAAGACCTCGGGAAGGGAGAAGAGGGAGCGAGATGCAGCTATAGCGAGGGTGAGGAAAAAGATGGAACGAAAGAGAGTGAGATAGAACGAGAGTAGGATGCAGTTGGCCCCTGGCCAGGATTGTCCTATTGAAAATAAATGGCCCATTCGCAATGAACTCGGCGAGCACTTTGTAATGCAGACAATAAACAATTAAAACAATGAGTTATCGCACTAGCCACCTCTCCCTCTCTTACTCTCTCACTCTCTCACCCTCTCTGTTTCACGCTTTTTCTGGTTCTCCTTTCACTGATCCCTCGCTGCCTGCGATATCTGTGCCAAACCAATATTGAATCGAGTATTTTCACACCTTGGCAACACTTGCGCCAAGTAGGAGGGAGATAGCGAGAGGGAGGGGACGAGAAAGAGGGAGAGAGGGGGGGGGGGGAGACAGAGCGGAGGAGATAGACTGGAATTGCGCCTGGCGAAGAGACAGAGCAAGGAAAACGAGGAAGCCAAGAGGAAAGAGATCGAGCCAAGCGATAGCGCGATTGGCAAACAGAGATGGATTCCGCTGAGTGGGAAGGAGAGACAATACAAACACACACACACACGGACACACACACACACGGCGACAGCTTCGCAAGCGCCGAATTCCAACACCAATGGCGCAAATACACATTTGGCCACGGCCGACGGTTCGCCAATAAAACGGGCTGCTGTCGTCTAACCGAATGCGTGGCAGTCTCTCTGTCTGTCCTTCTGTCCGTCTGCCCGTCTGCCCTCGTCCATGGCTGTTCGTCCGCCCCTCCCAGGGCCGTCTGTCCGTGCGCCGAAATAAATTTCTGAATCGCTTAATTTCACTTTTGCAGAATTTTCAACGCTGCCACCGGACAACCGTCAGACGAAGGCGGCGACAGAGGGGTGGCAGGCGTGAGTGTGACTGAAGCGAAGTTGGCTCCATTGCGGACGGCGAGCGAGGGCCCTTGACGGCGACGGGGTGGGGGGGGGGTGGGTTGGTGTTGTGTGGCGCCAAGGCCTCTGCAAGAAAGCCACAACTCTTCAAAGATTTTCGGAGCATTTCGAAATGTTCCATTGTCGTTCTCCGTCCCGGACGCTCCCTCCTCTTCCACCCTCTCCGGCTCACACTCATTCTTCCTCTTTCTGCCTCTCTCCCCCTCTCCCAGCCGCCTTTTCTCGCCTTTCATCGGTTCGCCTCAACTACAAGTAAATAAATGTTTGCATATTTGTTATGCATTGAATAACTGCAGCAGCATTTCCGGTTCCGGTTTCGGCTGGTGGCCTATTGTTGCCCAAGACCCTCTGTCTTTCCCACTCTCCCTCACTCTCTCCCCTCCCCCTCTCCCTCTCTCGCTCGCTCGCTTCTTGCTCTTGCTCTTTCCCCATTCACTTCTGGAGTTTGCCGAGTTTTCGAACCGAAATTGCGGCTCGCCATGGCACACAATTGCAGACGAGGACGACGGTGGAGAACGAGAAGGACAGCTTGGAGAAGAAAAAGAAGAGGCTGAGCACAAGGAAATGCAAAAGAAAAAGCAGAACCAGCAGATGAGGAATCGGTCGGAAGAGATGAAGAAGCAGCAGAGGACGAAGTTTAATGAAAAGACGTTCGCCTCGGCGCCGGTCGCTCGGCCGTCATCGTGGGCTCCATGCACTTGTTTATTGCTTGCATCTCGATTCCTCTCCCTCTACCTCTACCTCCCCCCCTCCCTCTCTCTGTCTCCCTCAAAATATTTTTCTCATCCCTCGCCTTCGTCAGCTCCTTCTCCAAGTCTATTGTGGAAGCTCTTGTATAGAAGGGCTTTGGATCTCTCTGTGTGAGATCTCTGCACGAGTGAGCTGTCTGTACGTGAGAGAGCTCTGTATGTGTGAGATCTCTGTATGTGTGCGATCTCTGTATGTTTAAGATCTCTGTATGTGTGTGTTTTCTGTACGCGTGGAATTTCTATGAGCATGTGAATTGTTGATTCCTTTATGTGCCAGTGTTTGTTGCTTTTTGTCCGTTATTGTTGTTGTTGTTGCTGTTGTTACTTCGAGAAAATAATTATTAGGAAATTGTGGTCTCAGAGTTCCGAAAGTTTTTCCTCTTTGTTTTGATTTAATTGGTTTTGTTTATCAAATTAATTTTTGTTGTTGTTTTTTCCATTTTCCTCTTCTTCTTCTTGACTGCGTTTATTTGGTTCTCGATTGTTTGGTTTTCCACGCCTCGACTGCTTTGAAAGGCTTCTCTCTCTCTCTCTCTGCTGTCAAAGCTCGAGACATCCCTGGTTCAATGAACTTCGCAGGATGTTGGGGTGAATGAACGAAGGAAGTTCGGAGAAGCCATCGAAATTATATTTGAGAAAATGTTTTTTCTTTCCTTAAAAATCATCACTAATTCATGATATTTAAACGGCTACAAAAAAATCATGTTTGGCAGGTTACAAAATAATTTGAATTTATGCAAAGATCAACGGACTTGAGTTCAATGTCTTGTGGAAGAAGAGGGAGAGATAAACGGAATTAGGTCCTGAAAACCCCGACCGCGGCTCGAACTGAAAACAAACTTCGGACCCCCACTCGGGAAACCCCTCGTCTGGAACCCCGCACTTTTCCCCACTCTTCCATTTCAATCGCCTCGACCTCAACCCACGTCATCGATCGCCCCACTCCGCAACGCGTCGGGCGCCGCCACCGCAGCCTTCAACAACGAAAAACCACAGAGCGCCACAGCCGACCTCTCGGCTGCCACCCGCCAGTGTTGCCGGCTCTTTTCATCGCCACGCACCTCGTTCCTCCTCATTACCATCGAGAACTCCGAGCTCTCTGAGCCCTGGCCATGCTCCCTCCTAGCAATCGGGTTTCCTTGCAGGACCCTCTCCATCGCCCCTCTCTCTCTCTCTCCCGGGCTCCCCTGGCAATTGGAAATCACATGCTACACTTCACACTTCAACTTCAATTGCGAAGCCGCAAAATGCTGTTTCGCACGTAAGGCACAAAATTTCCATTTCCCCAAAGACACTCGCTCGCTCTCACTATCTCCCTCTATCTCTCTCTGTCTGCCTCCACATGTGCACGGTCAAAGGGAAAGAAGGAGCCGGAGGCAGCCATAGGCGAGAAATTGAAATGATGAACCGCAAAACCAAACATAAATTTCGAAATTTACTCTGAAGTAATTGCGAAAATTTACTAAATTCACAGACTTCGTTCTTTTTGGGACATCGAGCAGGAAGAGAACAAGAACTTAAGAAAGACGTGCGAGCTGAAGGCGAGAGAGAGTTGAGTGGAGTGGATGGAAGGAAGGCGATTGCAGGAAAGCAAACAAAATGGAGTAATAAACAAGAATACAAATAAAAAGATATAATAATAACAAGAAATTTAACAAAACACTGCAAAATGATATCAAAAAAGAAAAAGGTAGGTTTTGAATAAAGAGAAACTATAAAGACACAAATGAATGAAGTCGAGAGATAAGGAACAGAGACAGACATATATTCGACCAAGAAAGACCACACACACTGGAGCTGGAAATATATATATATCCACTCACACAAACACGCACACGTG
Source organism: Coelopa pilipes (assembly GCA_947389925.1). Classification (NCBI taxonomy): domain Eukaryota; kingdom Metazoa; phylum Arthropoda; class Insecta; order Diptera; family Coelopidae; genus Coelopa; species Coelopa pilipes. The sequence goes on along the minus strand of OX376698.1, from coordinate 1,547,844 downwards.
GATTCGGCTCACGCCCGTTGTGCACGAGATCCGCAGAGACCCACAAGAGATAATTCTGAGAAACTGAGAAACCCGTACAAAGTCCTTCCGACTCTCGCACGCATGGAGCCACCACCTCCCACACACACACGAGCACACACACTCGCACTCACACAAATGCACCTCAGAATGGCATTCAATCGTTCTTTCATTTTCTCCACAACCTCAAATTACATTTGAAATTCTCGCTCAAAGTGAATTTTCCAAGGGCTGGCCGAGCGGGTGCGCCCGAGACGCCAGATGCCGGCGGGCGAGGGAGAGAGAGGGAGAGGGGGGGAGGGGTGGCAAATGAAGTGTCTGAGGGTGCGGAATATTAGAAATATGGGTAATGGGCCGAAGGAACCAATTGCGGTTGCGGCCGAGCTGCAGTTGAGATGGAAACGGGCTGGAGCGGTGCAGACGGCGACGGAGGGAAGGAGGAGGAGGTGGGAGGAGTGAAAGCTGTAGAGCGAGAGTGGGAGAAAGGAACATGTGGTGGCCAATCTGGAAAAATTGTGCATGATCGAGACCACAATATATTTGAAACTGGAAGGAGTAGGGGTCGAATAGGGGAAGGATAAAGTGGAATTTGGGGAGGAAAACAAAAACAATTTTAAAAAGTTTACATTTTTCCGCAGTTACTATTTTTCAATATTTTTTGAAAAAGTTACATCGACATGAGATTGTACCTTTTTATTCCATTTCTTTTTTCATATTTTAGTCATTACTTCTGTCATCCTGAATGCTTTTCTCCATGTTCTTGATTATGGTCATATATCCTTATTTTTTGTAGCTCCTTTTGAGGTTCCCAAAAGCTAAAGTTGTGTATTCAAAATGCATGAGTTCTAAATTGTTGTCATTAAAACTTTCAGGAAACTCCTCAGGCCATATTTCATGCAAATTTCTTCTTTCTTCCTTCGAATTTTTTTTTTTTTATTTGAGACCAACTCTCGAAAATTACTTGAGTTGAGTTTTATGTAAAGCTTGCTTTGATCTTAGTTTGATTCCTGCTTTAGCTTGCTATGCATGGACTGGAACTGGTTTTCAGTACTTTCACAATCATTTTTGATTTATTGATTAATGTTCACATCATTCTACTCCATTTTCAGAAAATCTACTTGTCAATGTTTCTCGTGACCAGTCTCGACTTCTCTCATACCGTCATCGGCTTCTGCATCTCCATCGCCATCATTCTCCACGTCCATTTCCTCCTGATCGAACCGCATTCGAAACCACTTGCACCCAATCTGAACCCACCAGGGGACGCAATTACATCCCTGGTCAGGGAGGATTCCCTTGCCCCTCCATCCAACACCTCTCCTCGTTCTCTTCCCTACCGCTGCCTCCAGCTCCTGACTTTAATGGATCCACTTGGTCCGCATGCAGGAAGAGCCCAGACCTGGGAACGACCAGATTTGGCCGACTTCTTCCCTCTCCTCAACTCCCCTCCCGCTCCCCTTCCACATCACTGGGTTTCCCCCACTTTTCATCACTCTGACCGCACCGAGCAAACCTTTTTATGTTTTCCCACAATTTGGAAAGAAAATAGCTGAAAATCGAGGGGGAGCGAGACGGCCGTAGAAAGGGAGCGATAGGGAGAGCAGAAGAGAAGGGCGATAGGGAGAGGAGGGGCGTCGGTGCACCGCACGGAGGCTGGGCAGCGTTTCACTAACCCACTTAACATAATTCGCCATTTATTATTCAGCTTAAAATTGAAATACCTCGCAATCCGTCTCGCTCTAATACCTGCCAACTGGGCTTATAAATAAATTTCGCCAGCGCCAGACAGAGAGGGGAGAGACTGAGATAGAAGCAGAGAGAAGGGCGCAGAGAGAGGGGGAGCAGAGAGAGAGGTATAAATAGAAAAGAACTCTTGTAACGTCGTTCATGGATTTCGTCCTCCGGCTCTCGAGTGGCCGAAGCGAGCTGACCATTTATCGGTCCGTCCGTCCGTCCGTCCGGTCGTCCGTCCGCCCCTCGTCGGTGCTGCTGCCCAGTCGCTGCAACAACAACAACTACAACAGTCGAACCCCACACATGTATGTAAGCAATTTATATTTGTACAAGTTAACATTTGCTTCCCTTCGCCATGGACCTCGGGATCGAAGTCGGGATTTGAACATCAATAAAAAATAAAATTCCCCTAAACGCGGAGTTGCAACAAAAACCAGAAGAAGAAGCGGAGAGGAGAAAAGAACAACAACAGCTGCAATAACAACAAAACAGTGTTAGCACACAGTGTTAGCTTAAAATAACCTTAAAATTGAGGAATGAGTCGGAGGAAGGCGAAGGAGCAGAGGAGCGAAGAGAGAGACCGTAGACAGAGGATAGAGATAGAAAGAGGGAGAGAGAGAGAGAGATGGCGAATGGGACAGCGAACGACCACGATTCGACCGTAAAATGAGGAAACCAGAGCGCAAATAAAATTATTGCCAATTCTTTTATTTTACGACATTTCGTGTGCGCATTTCTTTCGCTCTCCCACACGCCCCTTCCCGTCAGCCCCCTTCTCCATCTCAGCCACACATTCGACCCGTCCCCTCTCGCTCCCACGGCCCGATATCTTCCCGCTTTGCCGATGGACCATCTGCCCTTCCTTCCTTCCGCCGCTTCCTTCCTTCCTTCCTTCGTTTCCTTCCTTCCTTCTTCATACAGATTCCTCCTCCTCTGAATCGCGGATCATTTTCTCCGTTCCACCTTCATCACCTCAGCCTCGGACTCTCCATCGCTCCTGCTTTCGCCCTCCCCGGCTTCCGTCTTCCTCCTCGGTGACTTCTTCCACTGATTCCCTCCGCTTCTGCCTTCCTCTGCCTCTATTAGCCTTTCCTCCGTCTCGTCTCCCCTGTCTCCTCTCCCTCCCTCTCTCTCTCTCGCTCATCCTGGTCGAGGCTCTCGAATCGGAATCCACTGCGATGGCATCTCATGTCCAGCTCTTGACTCCTGACTTGATTTTCTTTTCTCTCCCTCTCCATCTGATTGTCTGTCCATATTTCAACCGATCTTTCTCTCTCTCTCTGTCTCCCTCTCTCCATGCCCATCTCCCCCTCTTCCGCGTCGATATGTAATCTATTTGTATGCAATACTTGTTGGCGTCCGCTCGTTATCTCGCCGCACCCTGCGTCCGAGTCGTGGGCAACGTAGCCATGCCGTAACGTATCACGTAATGTAACGTTAACCCGAACGCGACCCGACCCCGCCCCCCTAACCCAAGCTAACCTAACTAAAGCTAGGCTAAGTACATGAGCAGCGACCGTTTTTCCTCGCCTTCTTCTCGCCATGTTAACATTTGTTGCTTCAGCTTTTTGTTCTTATTCCTGATGTGGTTCTAAGTATTCTTGTCGTTTTTCTTGCTGTCGTTGTTCTTCGTCGTTGTCGTCGTCGTCTTGTTGTTGCCTCTGTTCACTGTTGCCTCCTGGTCCTCCTTCGGCCGTTGCTGCCGCCGACATCTCTTCCGACTGCTGCTCATGTGTTATTCACCAGTCGAATTCCGACCGTCTCGGAGCCACAGCAATCGAGATAATATGCCAGTAAGCACTGACACGCCACTCGACATGGCGGCGGCATCGGCGGGGCGTATCTGCGGCGCCGCGTAGCGCGGGGAGCCGGGAGCGGGGAGCGGGGGCCGCAAAACGCCCCGATTAAGGTTACCACTCGGGGAAATTGGGCTGACCACTGGTGCTCGCTGGGAAGACGCTGTTGATCACGATAGGAAAACATCTTCATCGTCGGGTTGATGGTGATAATGCGCTGGTCTGCGGTGGGGATGATCAGTAATCACTAGTGATGATGATGGCCTTCGGAGGAGCCTTTGCCATTTCGAAAATTTCTGAAATTTGTTTCTTGGGAATTCACATTTTGTACACAACTTCACTTATGTAATTATTAGTTAATGAATTCTTAGGAAAAATCTTACTAAAACAAAAGAGCAAACGCATTTCATAGGAAAACCCCAAAAATGTCTAGAAGGTGTTCAGGAAAAATGTCATACACTTGTATACAAAACTACTCAAAACCAAATTGCTCGAATATTGATAATTCAACCGATTTCAAGCAAATTGGGGACTGGGAAGGTATGAAATGGATCAATCAAATGATAAAGATCGAACTTCAAACACGATATTTCTCCTATGGAAAATAGTCAATGGTACTTTTCAAATCAATAACATGCACTTGTTTGATGTTCTCTTCACCCTCTGCACCCTGGTGAACCGATAAGTTTCCGAGGCTCCTGATCGTAGCCAACGCTGTCAATAATCTCATGTCCTTCGTCGAATGTCCTTTAACTAATGTCCTGCACTTCGGAGGGATGTCTATCGAGAATTCCGTGCACAGTATAAATGAAGGCAGCTCTAGTCAATAAGACTGTCTGTTCGTTGGTCGCTCGTGCCGAGCTTGAAGACCGCAGAATTATTTGATACATCAAAGTCGCTAAATAATTCAACGGAGCAAGAGAGCGGCGGAAGAAGATACAGAGAGCGTGAGTGAGAAGGGCAGAGGGAAGACTTTCGAATGCAGATAAGAGAGAAGCAAGACTTGAACGTATTTACAGGTGCTTCAATACCGGCATCCTTGCAACGTCAGAATGGAGGCGGAGTGCTGCAGATGTATGAGTGCAGATGAGAATGTATCTGGCTGCATTTGTGTGAGTGTGAGTGTGTGTGTGGCTTTGAGTGCCGCAAACTACCTCAATACTATTTGCTTTGAGCTTATTTCTCTCCCTCTCTCCTCCCATCCTCCCGGCTGCTTCCCGGCATCGTCGAGAGCTCGTCCTTCCCTTAAGTGGAGCAGCCTCCTTTCTCTCTCTCTCTCTCTCTCTCTCCACTGTCTCTCCGTCACTGTCGCTCTCTCCCTCTTCCTGCCTCTTCCGACTAATGCACCAAATAGTTTCTCATTTGCTAATGTGTGTGCGTCCTGCTAAGAGCTCCCTTTGAGTCCTCCATGCCCGCCGTCCGCCTTAGTCCTGCCGGTCCACAAGTGACCCTCGTCCCTCCGTATTCAGGTTCATCTGAATAATAGTGTTGAGGACCATTCGATTCGATTGGTTGAAGTAAAAATTTAATCGATTAATTATCATTTTAATACGAAACATTGAAACTATCGCAAGGAAAACCCCAAATCGTTTCATGAAAATTAGACATAAATGTAATGAACTGAACAAAGGGTCTCAAAGACAACTATAAAAAATTTAAATACATAAATTACTGAACAAAAGTGTGCCAACAATAGCTAAAACCCCTTTTCTTCTCCAAAATCCTCCGCTACAATTCATTAAGCCTGCCAACGAAACTCGTACATAATGTTCCAAGAGCATTTTCTTAGAATTTTAAAATAACTCTTCGTACCGATTTTCAAAGAACTTCTCATAATCCTGCCAACTACCAAAGAAATACCCGAAATCCAACCTCTGAACAACCTGTTGGAGCTCACGAAACCCACGTTCAATGTTCGTGTATGTATGTGTGTGTGTGTCTGTTCACTGTAACCTTGGCAAGTTTCCCAGTTTCGAGGTTGAGTTGGAAAAATCGCCCTCCATCGACTGCCGGAAGCCGCCCCGCAGGATACTGTAAGCTTCAGTAAACTGTCTGCCAAGGGGAAGTTCATCTCTTAAGTACTTCCTCCTTGTGGCCGTCGGAGACCGACCCAAATCTGTCAGTGTTTTTCTCCTTTTCGTCCATCTTTCCAATCGTTCGTCCTTCCGTTTTCTTCATCCTCATCCTCCTCCCCCTTCCACCGTCTTTGACTTCGATCACGTCCCTTTATGAAATCGTTCCTTTGTTTCTAGCGCTCTTTCCATCGGATTCTTGCTATTATTTTTTTCTCTGCGACCTTTCTCGGACTTTTTCTCCACGTCTTGTACCTCTTGACCCTTTTTGTACTACTCTCTCTCCTTTTACTGGTACCGCCTGACCTGCATCGCCGCCTGCCTTCACGGAACTCGTTCCAACCCTTCCTTGTCCGATTCCTCATAGAAGATTCACTGCATGTACTTGAGTCGATTCCACCGTCGACCTCCCAAGGCGAAGGTAGCTTCTCCGACCCTCGGGTCGACAGACTTCTATCCATCCCTCTCTCTCACCCTCACCTCGATCTTCCTCCCACTCTCCCTCAACTCTAGCCTAATGAAGTCCCCACTCAATTTAACATTTGCCATTTTTGTCCAACCAATCCCCAGTCGATTTATTTTCCTTACGCTATTTCAGTCTGACTTTCTCACTCTCTCCCGCCCCTCTCACTCCGCCTCCCTGCTACTGCTGAAGCACGTTCCATACGAGTCCGTTGCTAATGAAAATGTCTCCATTTCTAATGCCAATTGTGGACAACAGAAACTCGTCTCCCAGCAGCAATAACAACTCTGACAAAAACAACAATGGCAGTAACGAAAACTCTTACAACAACAACAACTCCTACAACAATACCAATTTTTACAACAACAACATAACTCTTACAACAACAACTCCGGAACTCCAGTGAAATAAAAGTATTAGCAATTGAAATTTGAGTTTTTTTTCATTCACCACCAACCGATATTGCCTTGGATTGTTTTCCTTTCGTTCCGTCTGTCTGTCTGTCCACCTCGCAGCTGACATTTTCAACGAGACATATGTATATGTGTACGTAAATACACAGATATATCTGAGTGTGTTTTCATTGGCAACATTTGTGCTTCTTTTTCTCGTCACTGATTTTCCGAACATCGACAGACAACACGTGCCAGCGCCTGAGGAGGACACACATATCTACAACTACAACTATCTGTCTGTCTGCTGGACGGTTGGTCGGTCGATCCCAACGTCTGTCCGCCTGACCGGTCGCCATGTCTTTCCCCATGCCTTTACCTTCTCGTCATCTTCCTTCGTCCTTTCTTCCATTCGACTGCTGACCACCACCGCCGTATGCCTCGCGATTCCTCTGTCCGCCCATCGGTCTGTCTGTCGCTCTGTCTGTCGCTCTGTCTGTTGTCTCGTGCTGGGTCGCCAACTTAAGTTTATTTTCCACACAGATGACTTCATCTGTCGCATGTGTTTTCCCCCTTCCTTCTGCATTGTCTTCTGTCTTTGCTTTGCCCGAGTCGTTCGTTTTTTATGGAAATTGTGTTGTTGTTGTCGACTGTCGGGGTTTTCCTTACCCAGATATTTTTGGTCTTGTCATTGGGTTGTTTCTACAGCTTTTCGCATTTGTTTTTGTAGTTTCTGTTGTCGTTGGTTATTGACAATTGTTTATTTTTGAAGTCGTTCGAGCGAACATTTTTTCTGATGAAGTTTGGAACCATCCTTCCAAACAATTTTTCCACTGTCCATCTGACTGTCCCCACATCTATCTTGAGGATAGGGGTCTTTTAGAAAATAATCAATTTTTATATTATTACAACTATGCGATAATGATAATTGTGTCAGCAGTTTCCGATAAAGTTTTCTAATATTTCTTTTTATATTTTAAGTTGTATCGATAACCAATTGTATAAATGCAAAATGTAATGAATGATTTCAGAATCAATTTTGATTCTTCTTTGGTAGTCTGAAGTTCAAGTTATTGAAAAGTAATCCTGGGTTCGATGTGGGTTTTTCTGCCCTGGTTGGGCCGGAAACGAGGCTTCAGTTGAACAGACAACGTGATCGAAGTGCTTTCACGCAATATCCTCAAAAGCAACAACAACAACAACAACAAAAGAACAACAACATCATGGAGAAGAGCTCCTCTGGTCCTCTCGGTCCATGACCGTGGACTGGAATCGACGCGAGTTGAGGAACGATATTGAAAGCTTGAAATTTATGCGCTCGAAATCGAGAGCAGAAAAACTTGCCAGCCGTTGATGTTGTTGTTAGTAGTTGTTGATGTTGATGTTGCTGTTGTTGTTGGTGGTACTGACAGACTGGTTGTTGTTCTTGGTCGGGAGGTGAGAAATGGTTTCGGCGAAATAGTTTTTGTGCTTTCTATCGTGTTGCCAACTGGCAGACCCAAGCGAAAATATTCGTAATTGAATGGCAATTAAAAGGAATTGTGATTTACAATAATTTTGGACTCCGTGCTTTAGAAGCAATTCGCCAAGGATTGGTGATAAATAATCATAATTGGAATGAAGCCGCAAAAATACTAATATTATTAAAAGTCCAATTGTAAGGGAATTTAAATCCTTGCTATTAAAAAAAATGTTTAATATCTCAAATCAAGACATTTCTTTTAGAAATACCATACATTTTTTAAACGTTAAACACTTTTTTGGTTTATGGGAAGGCTCCAACAGTGCCCAGTATATGGCTTAGTTGTTGTTGTTATTGCTGTTGTTGTTGGCTCTCTCCCGGGGAGAATTCTATGGCAACGCGATCTGCCGTCAGCATAAATTTGTGAGAGGTTTTTTTTATTTATTTTTGAACACTATTTTTATTATTGATTTTTTTTACTCTCTCTTTATAACTCTTTTAGTGCTCTTTGGTTAGTCTTTTTTCTCATTTCTCTTTTTCAGTTTTGTGGAAATTCCCGACAAACGCAATTTTTCCGTCTCCGTCGTTTGCTGATGGGTCCACTATGGTTGTTGTTGTTCTCATTTTTGTTGCTGTCGTTTGTGGCGGTGGTGGCGACGGTGTAAGTTTTTGTTGCCCGATGGTTTTACTGTTGTTGTTGCTGCTGTTGTTGGAGCGCTCCGTGTTGCCAAATCTGATGGTCAATGGCAATAAATCAGAATGAAATGTGTAACAAAATAATTGAAGCAACAGCGGCGCGAAGTGTGAAAAAACAGCGTTCTGCTGCCAGCAGCACGGGTAATGCTAACGACGGGAGAGAGGCAGAGATGGTCAGATCGAAGGGACGGGTGTGAGAGAGCAGAAAGATTGGGGCTCGCCATGAACTTGAGGTTCATCATCAGCTTGGTGAAGATTATGAAGTTCCCGTCGACTTCGGGAAGATAAACCGAGTTGGCTCAGTTGATGAATGGCTTCTGATGATGAAATTTCAGATTGCAAATCATAAGGTACTTGAAGTCCAACTTCCCGTGTTCTTTTCTGCGTAACCGTTCACTATTCGTCCATCTTTCCACTGTTCATCGATCGATTGTCCTGACTGCTGGTCCCTCGATTTCTCGAGCTGTCCGTCTGCCCCTTCGTTGATCGGTTTTTTCGACTGCCCGTTCCCCGTCCCTCTGCTGAACGTTCTGTCAGACTTAACCAGATAACCGATAGTAAACAGACTGTTTGACTTTGCTGCCTGTCCTCTGCTTATCGATCTGTCCATCGGTTTGTCTTTTGTCTATCGGTCTGGCCTCTGGTCCGCCGTTCTGTCCCTCTGTCTGCCCGCTCCGTGAAACTGTCTCACGTCCGAGCCTGAATATGCAAACGAGGCCATTTCCATGCCGAAGAAATCCCCCCAGGCGCTGACGGCGTCGCCAGCGTCGTGGCCGGGAACCGCAGCGACGGCGCCGGAGGAAGCGGGACGGGGGGAGCGGCGAGAAGACGAAGCAGAAACTTGGAAGCCACGCCGAGTCGAGGCCAGGCGAGGCGAGAGGAGCCGAGAGTCGAAGTCGAAGTCGACTCCGAGCCGGGTCGGAGGCGGCCGCTCGGGTCGGCGGAGTCGGCGGAAAATGCGCCAAATGCAGTTATGAGAAATTTATGGGACGCCAGGATCCTGCGTGGGGCGAAACTTTGCGTTGGCAGCACTTGATGGTGCTCCCCTGGTTGTTGTTGCTGCTGTTGCTCTGTCTGTCATGTTGTTGTGTTGTAGTTACTGATGTTGTTGATGCCTCTAATATTGTTGTTAATTCCGAAGATGTTGCTACTTCTAATGTTGCTCATGTTGTTGCTGCCCTTGTTGTTGTTGCCCCGTGCTACTTGCCGTACCCGCAGCCTTTTGTGGTTGTTGTTCGTGTTGTTTTCCTTCTTGTTGTTGGCTTTGTGGTTATTGCTTTTCTGGTTAGTTTGTTTTTCTGTTGTTTTTATTACTATAACTTTTCCGTTGCTTTTGTTTTTGGTTGCTCATGTTGTTTTCGTTTATATCGCTGTTGTTGCCATTACTTTTGTTGGTGTTTCGGTCACTTCTGTTGTTGCTGTTGCTGTCGAAGATGGCGTCAACTGCCCCTGGCAACCCTGCCTGCCGACAGGCGACCGTCGCCTGTCTGGTGTCTGCAACAGACAAACTCGTCGCTGTCGTCGACGTCGGCTTCGTCTGACGCCATTAGCGGTTGTTTAGCGCCTCGAATTTGTTGTTGCCGTCGGGGTTGTTGTAGTTATAAATGGTGTTGAGGTGAGTGAATTTGTTGTTGATGTTGTTACAAATGGTGTCGAAGATGCCGGAGTTCGCGTTTTGTTGTTGGAATTTCTGTTTGTGGAGGAATGCAGTTGTTGTTGTTGCTGCTGCTGTCGATGCTAAGCATAACTCCTGGGCCGTTATGGCCGAAGATATGAAAACGTAAGTATGTGTGTGTGTGTGCGATATTAATGTATTTGTGGTTCGACAAGGAAGAAATCAAATGAAGTACGATTTGCAGATCGAATTTCAAAAACAGAAATGAGGAAGATGAGAAGAATTGAGATGGAACGAGAAAAAATAAAAAGAACATTCCGAAAATTGCGGAAAATTAGAAAAAAATGTTTGACCCTTGTAAAAAAACCCTATAAACAGAATTAAATTAAACTAAATTATATTATTAATTATAATTTATTGCAAGAAATTTAGAATTGACAGCAGTAAAAATTTGTTAAAAAAAATATTATTTTCTGCAATTAAAAACTATTTGTTATACTCTACATCTATATTCAAATCACGTAATTAAATGAAATTTCGAGCCTATTTCCGAATTTCGTCAATAATTTCCTTTCTTTCCTGTTGTCGTTCACTACTAATGGCTTCCAAAGTCTTCCTCTCGACTGCCTTCTTTCCTTCCCTATTCCTTTCTTCATTCCATTTTTCCTTCCTCCAGCTATTTTTCTCCCTTCCCAATCTCCTCATATCCCCTTCTTGCTCCCTCTGCCTTTTCCAACTCTTTCTCTCGCCCTCCTCCTTGAAGTTCCTCCATTTTCCCGCCTTTCTCAACCTCCTGATTCCGCAATTAGCTTCTCGCCTCGGACTAAGTGAAAGTCGAAGTAGGCAAGGAATAGAGAGGGAGAGAGAAAAGGGGAGTAAGGAGACGATGGAAAAAACGGCAGCCAGAGAAATAGGAATAAAAAATGATTCGCTGTCAATTTACGAACCTAATTTATATCCATAGCGGGAGGAAATGAGAGAGAAAGAGGCAGAGAATGAGACATCGAAGGGGAAGGAGGGGTGGCAAGAGGAGCAGAAGGCGTGAGAGGGACGGAAGCTAATCACGTTTTAAGCCAACAGATAATTGCACTTAAGAAACCGCGACGCCAACGGACCGGACTCGAACCGGGACCGGGACCCAGACGCGGACCCGGACCACCAGGCAATCATCAGCCACCCACTGGCGTCGCCCCCTCCTCTCGCCGACACCTACGTCTTGCTCTAGCTCATTCGCTCTCTCCCTCCTTCGCCCTCTTCTCTCCCCGTCCGATCCGGCGAAGAAGGAAATTAATGTCTGGCCGAAGAGGCGCCTTCTTGACTGCCACTCGACGGCCCACCCGGAACCCAGGCCTGTCTATGGCGAGTGGACCCACAACACCCACCACCCCCCCCCCCACTCCTCGCCCCACCGAGCGATGGTTCGGAGCTGGTCGAACCTCAAGACACCATTTGCTTTATTCATTCATTTTTCATCCACTTGTTGTGCACTATGATGGCGAAGTTGCTCTTGTTGTTGTTCTTATTGTCTTTTCCTCCTTGTTGTTTTTGTTTCCGTTGTTGTTTTTGTTTCCTTGTCCTTGTTATAGTCATTTATCGTTGTGCTCTTGTCCATGGTTTTACAAATAACCAACTGTCAATGCATTGATTAATGATGTTTTGCATAAATTGCAATTAGCGAGATGCGTCGTCCTGCCTCGCCTCCCCCCCTTTCCTGCTCCTGTTCCTCTGTCCCCACCTTTGCGCCTTCCTCCACCTCGACCACTTCATGTCCGTGTCGATGTCGTCCTCGTTCGACCGTCCTTCAGGCAAATAAACCTCCTAATGGAGTTGAAGCAGCGGATGGAGAGGCAGAGCAAGAGTGGTGGACGGCGACAGGGAAGGGAGGTGGATAATGAGGGACAAGAAGTGGACAAGGCGGCGATGGAGAAGGAGCAACGCCGCGGAGGAGCAGAGGAGCCGTTGTGTGGGCGTAGAAGAAGGTGAAGGAGTAGAAGAAGGTGAAGGAGGAGAAGAAGGTGAAGGAGAAATGACGAGGCAAAGGAGAGGGCTTAGGAGGAACGACGAGGAGCGCAGGAGCAACAGCGATAAGGAGGCGATGGGCCAGGCGGGAGGAAAAACACTCAGAGTGTCGCCTGCGAGCTTCCGGAAGAAAACGACTTCACTTCATCCGGGCAGAGCGCGACGTCCTTCGAGTGGGGGCGGCGGGTGCTGGAAATTGACTTCGGAACAGGTCAGATGAATGTGTTTTCCCTCACCCTCCTCGTCCTGCCGCCCCTTCCCTTCCCAACGTCATCATCACCGTCGTCGTCATCATTTCCATGGTCGTCAGTGTCTTTTCTTCGTGCTTGGTTTTTACTTGATAAATGGATGGCACTTCACGACTGTGAACTGTTGCTGCTGCTGTCTCTTTCTATCGGTTGTGTTGCTTTTCCCTTGTTGTCACACTTTCAGCCTGCTCCTGTCTCCCTCACATCCTCTCTCTCTCACTCTCTCTTCCTCTCTGTTCCGCTCCTCACTCGGCTTCATTGTTTATTATGCAAAATGCATGACACCGGAAGTAGGGCGTAAGAAGGAGGGGGCAATCAGTGGGCGACAGGGGGTGAAGAGGGAGGGAGGAGGAGAGGGCGGAGGTCATTGAATAAACAAATGACGGCCACGTTAACGTGTTCGGGCTTAAGCGACGATAATTACTAGGCGGAAAGTTAATTAGCCGTCGGCTGACGTCCGGCAGAGTTCCGATGGAATTATTTGGTTTTGTTTTTGTGCATCGAAAAATGTAGACAATTTTTTTAAATTCATATTTTTAAATAATGATATTCTAATACTAGTATAATTATAAAAATATTTTTAGAATTTTTAAAATACTGGATACAGGTACAATGTTAGGCTTTTAAATGAAAAATAGAGTTTTGCAAATTGACGACAACAAAGGCGTATTTTAGTAAATCATTTTGAAAATGTGTACATTTGGGAATTCTGCAATTAACCAAATGAATTGAAATTGTAACGGATTTCAATTCGGGATAGTGAAAATTGAAATAGATTCGCTTTTTCGGCCCAACCTCGAACAAGAGCAAGCGAAATGGAGAAAGGCAAATACAATAAATACGAGTAACAATTATACCAAGCAAACAGAAAAAACAAACACAAATAAAATACGACTAAATAAATCTATGGGAATTTATGATTGCGACTAAAGGAACAAGTTGAAAAAATCCATAAACAGATGCCGAGGAACGAAAATAATAAATATGACAAAAGCGAGAAATAAAACAAAACCGAAAAACCAGAAATAGAAACCCAAAAAAAGAGCAAAAATTACAAACGAACGAAAAGGACAAAAGTTGCAAACAGGACGAATTGAACAATAACAACAACAAATCGCACTGAGCAAATAATAGAAATATTCGTTCGCTCGCCAAAACGATAACAAGGATAAATTTACAGCATCCCCTCCCCGACGGACAATTTATTCTGTCCACAAGCGACGAACGGACGGATTTTGGAAAACATAAAGCATTTGTTTTCACAAAACATTACGCGGCAGCCCTGGCAACGCCGCTGGCCATCTGTTTATTTGCCCGAGTCGGAAATTCTAAAACGGAAAAATAAATCACGGCTTTTTTCTATCGCGATGTTCGCAAGCAATTAAAAATATCGATCTATTCAGTGGGGAAAATCATTTTCTGGTTTTTGGATGTTCATTTCAATTACGAGACAAACGATGCAAAATTGAGTGAAACGATTTGCAGCGAATAAATTCGTGCCAAATAAAGCACTCGCACCAATTTGGTTCAAGGTCCACTTCGACGGAACGAAAATAATGGATTGAAAGGCGTTTGGAAATTTACTACCATAGCGAAATTTAAATTATTTTTGAAGATATGGGAAAATTCGAGGAAACGCTACTCTATGGTTATCTAAAAATTCAATTAATATAGGACTTTCAGAAGATAAAAAAGCATAAAACTAAAATTTGTTATGACTAGATTTATTCAATAACAGTTTACTTGGGCACCAATAATAAATAAAAATGTTTAAATATTAATCTATTTAATCAATATTACATATTGATGCAATAATAATATTTAACTAGTTCACAATTTTTCGAAAAGTCCTTGTGAATTTCCTCTAATCAAACAATTCTCATCGTCGCGTAATGTTGTTTGCTTTGGAGACAGGATCCCAAGGATTCCCTCATATTTTGCTCATATTTCTCTCTCTCTCTCCGTCTGCCTCTCACTCTATCACTCAATATACCTGTGACTGAGACCCTGAGACTCTCTCGCTCTGTCCCATTAAGCAATATTGCAAATCAGTCGATTCTTCCAGCTCAACTCGCACGTTGATTCCCATCCTCATCCTCATCCCGAAGATTCCTCAATTCATCTGCTCGTCTTCCGTTGTTGAATAATTCGTCATGCTCTGCTCCCCAGCCGCTCGTCCTTCCGCTCCTCATCGCCTTTGTTCTCCTCCTCACCTTCATCGACTCCTCCTCCTACTCTCTCATTGATTCATCATTCTCTCTGCCACTTGCATTTCCAATTTTCCAATGCTTCTGTCGAACGGCAGGTGGACAAAGTAGGAGGGAGAGAGAGAGTGGGGACGGGAGAGAGAACTATGGGGCAGTCTGCGAAAAGTGAGGAGTGAACGGGACGGAAGCATCGGTAGACTATGCGAAGGAAGCTGCTTCCTCATGCATGCTTATCCAGTTATTGTGTTGAAACGAGTTAATTGAATTTTCACTCATCCAAGAATTCCCTCCTCCCTCAGTCGCTCCTTCCATTCCATCGCCCCTGACACTCATCTCTGTCTCTCTTCTTCCCCTATCTTTCACCCTATTCTTCTCCTACTTCTGCCTTCTGCCTTCTGCCCCCATCCCCATCGCCCCTGACTCGTTACTCAATTTTGTGATTCGTCTGATCCGTTTCGCATCCCCATCTATTTCCCAATGCATACACCGAAGGGGCACCGAAGGAGTGAACAAGAGAGTGATGGCGATGGTCGGAGCGAGATGGGGATAGAGAGGCATGTGTGTGTCATTGCATGAATGCGTTTCGAGTTGTACGTGCGTAGCTCCGTGCCTGGGTGTGGGTGCGAGTGCCAGTCCGAGTGGGAGGGAGTGATAGGTGTGGACTGATGTTTACCTTGTTTCGAACACATTGTTACAGCAGCAGCAACAACAGCGGTTATTGGCATGAAACAACTGCAGTGGCAATGGCAACAACAACATTACTAGAACAACAACAACTGCAGCAACTTCACGTCATCCGGAACAACAATGGCAGCTCCGCATGGCTCGCAAGCAAAGTAAGACGCCTTTAGATGGCGTTCGAATGCAGAGCGACTGAGGAGTTGCGGGGAAACGAGAGAAAGGAGAGGAAGAGAAGAGGGAGAGAGAAAGAGGAAGTTACGACACACGAAGTCGCTGTGGAGCAGGGAATTGAAATGGAATGTGTTGGAAAATGCTGTCAGAAAATTATTGCAATTCGAGCGGCTAATTACTTAATACGAAAACAACCGACGGAGCACGAGGGAAGGCGTGGCTTTGGTAAAGCGGACGTGAATGTGGAAAAGGGGAGGGAGCAAGAAATAGAGAAAGAGCTTCGAGGTTGAGGTGACTGAATCTCGATCAGCATTGGTTTGGTTTGGATCTGATTGCGATTAGCATTGCCATTGGATTTCATTGGCACTTCATCGAGAAGAGGGTTTAGTGTTATTGGTATTTAGATTAGGACTTCAGTTTCAATTTAATTTTGATATTTAACTTTTATTAGAATTTAGTTTATTTTAATTTGATCTCAATAAAATAAATTGGAATAGAACATGAAAGTTCAGTTCTTTCCTATTTAAGTTTGAGTTTGAGTTTGAAAAATTACAAATTTAAAACTTCTAATAAACAGAGAGAATCTCACTGCGACAGAGTTTGGCTCTGAGTTGTTATAAGTTCGAGATAAGAATTTAAATGTTCATCCGCTTAACTAAAACGATTGTCAAATTATTTAGATTGCATTTCATCAGATTGCATTGCATATTGTTTAAGCCTGCCGCTCTCCTCTCCTTCCACTCCTACTCTTTCTCTCCCTTCCTTCCGGCCATTTGCCCCTGTCTGCTGCAAATTGAATGTTTGAACCGGAAATGAACGAATCCTTGCAAAACAATTGCCATAATAATCCACACCCACACCACGAACACACATTCACATCATTATCACCATCATCATCATCGACATCGCCGCCTCCAGCTTCATCGACATCGTAATCGTAGGCGGGATTGAGGTGGCCACCTTGACCGCAGGACAGTGAGGAAGAACAAGACATCAATTACGAATGTATGCGGAATGAATTGGAAATGCATCGCACGTTCGACATCACACACACACTCCCACAACTGTGTGTAATTATTTTGCCTTTGAATTTCGGATAATTTCAGCTTTGTACTTGTAATCACTTTAGGCTTGTATTTGTCACCCGTTTGCATTTCTATTTAAATCGATTCCACCATCCAGCAACAGCCATCAATAATAACAATAAATCTCCAGCAATACAACGATGTTCGATCTTTATACAGGCGAAAGAGACGACACGAGTTAATTAGGCATTCTTAACACCATAGGAGGAACGAAGAACAACAACAATAACAACATAACGCCACAGTAATTAAGCCTTTAAATGCGCCATCAAGATGCAGACCGGAAGTCGTTTGTTCTTCGTTCAAATTTTGCATGTGGAAAGAGTTCCGATCTCGTGGCACGAATTGCAAGCATCAAATATTAAATGCCAAATTACCCCGAGTGACCCCCAAATTCGCCCCTGCCCCTGGAGAGATATCGGCCCAGCGGACCAGGTTCATTTTTTCGAAGAAATTTCGTGTCCTGCCTCATGTGAATGTCCTTGGCATTTGTGGCGGGAGCAAGCAACGTACGAACAACTCTCTTACTCTTTCCCTGTATTTTTCTTTCCCACCCTCTTTCGTTCTCGCTCTCTCACTCTGTTCGGCCTTCCCTCTGACTCGCTCATCGATCTAAGTGGAAAATGTAAAATGGAGCAAATGACCGCATGCCAAACACAACAAGGACTTCCCCGACATTATCACGAGTGTGGAATCCTTGTTTGCCTTGCTTTGCCTCGGCGGCTCCTGGTGCGACGACCGCCGGGACTCTCGAGGGCCTGCGCCGGGCGGCAGGTGGGACGCAGACTGGACGCATTTTGCGAGCTGGCATTCAGGGCGATTTGTTTGATTTGCGAGAAATTCTCCGTACGGCAACACCTACTTTGAGTCGCTCATCGGACCGTCCAAATTCACTCCAGTTCGCCCTCTCTCCATCCCTCTCCCTCTCTCTCTTTCTCTGTCTGACGGAGTTGGCGCCCTCACCTGAATTCCTCCGCCTTGCCTTCCGTTTGCTCTCCCTCTCTGACTGTTGTAGGTTGCTTTTCTCTTCGGCATGTGTTGCTGGTGCTGCCCGGTGTTTGCTATCGCTGTTGTTGTTGTTGTAGGTGTTGCTGCTGCTACAGGGCTGCTTCCTCTGCTCATGGGGCCCTGGTCCGTTGGTCTCTTTGTCGAAAAGAAGGAACTCCATGGGTTGGAATTGGTGAAGTGGTCATTTGTAGCTGTTTCTCGTTGTATTTCATTACGTTGATTGGGCTCCAGAGAGACCACATTGTTGTTGTAGCAATCCAGGTTGTTGTTGTTGTTGTTGTTGTTGATGTTGTTTTTATTGTTATGGCAAACGTTGTGATTGTTCGTTTGTTGTTGTTCCTATAGCTGCTATGGCTATGAATTTACTTGTTGTTACCATTAGTGTTTTCATGGTTTTCTTGCTGTGGTGCTCTCTTTATGTTGTTGTAAAATGTTTATCGCAGTTATATTGTTTTTTTTTCGTGCTTTGTTTTTCTTCATTGTTTTTGTGATTTTTCAATCATACCAACCGATGAAAAGGCTGTAACTACTCAGAACATGCGATTTTCAGAGATAATCCCAAAAGGGAAGGAGAACACAAATCAGACGGAATTCAGATTTATTGGCGAGAAGGAAAAGAGAAGGAAAATGTAAACGGAAGGTGTAGCGAAAAATAATGTGTTCAAATTTGCATTTAATGTAGAATTCTCTAGTTTTGAGAATTTACTGAAGTGTTTCCTAAAAAAATGTAATTAATAACTGTATATGGAAAAATTATGCCTTTAATAATCCTAAAATTCCTTTAAAAAATGCTCAACAATTCCTCAATCGAATCTATTCTGAGAATGCTTCAATAATAGCTTTCTTATACCTGAATATTTGGGAATATATGTAAATTTTATTTTGAACTAAATATAACATTCTAAGAATCTTCAAATTCTCTGGAAATAACTCCTGTTTGTTTTTTAATTTAACGAATTCAAAAAAGTCTAAAAGTCTTAAGCTCTTCTCTCTTCCCTTGAAGTCTCCTTTCCTTTCACCATCGATCACAAATCCGTAGTGAGCGGAAAAAGCAGTCTGCATGAGTTACGAGCGAAGAGCGGAGAAACAGAAAATGCAATCGAGGCTACGCCAGGACCGAGGCAGAAGGTGTGAGCGAAAACGATAGAGGGTGAGAGATGGAGAGCATCAAGTGGCAGTAAATTAACACGGCACGCAAACATACCATAATAATCGCCTTTAATAAATTATCGATTCGAGCGAATTGACCGAGGAGGTTCCCGGACCACGGACCACGGGCCCTTCGGCCTGGTGCGAAATCTGTGAGCGAGAAAAGGAAATCGCGGCAGGAGAGGAAATGAATGAAGAGAGACAGCCGAGATATGGAAGCCCGAGGCGGTCGGTGGCGAAGAAAGAAGGATCCAAAGAGAAGAGGTGTCCAGTAGGGCAACGAGATTCAGAGGAGAAGAGAAAGAGCGAGAAAGAGTGAGTGAAATGAGAGGTGGAAAAAGAGAGAGAGGGAGAGGTCGTGTGGTCAGTAGGCTAAGCGAGGAGGTTGTCGGAGTGACCACACGACTCGTTGGCAACGCCGCAGCCGCAGCCACAGACAATAAACGCGATGAAGTTGTGAAGACATTCATGGGGCGTTGGGGCCGATGGGGAGGAGAGAGGGAGAGTGAGACGGGGAGAGAGAGAGTGAAGCAGCAGCGACTTCTGGTCATAAATTGAGCTGCCACACGACGCCGACCCCAGGGGAGAAGCGGCGGGCAGAGGCGAGTGAGGGGAAGGAGGGGTATGAGAAGGAAGGAAGGAAGGGACAAAAGAAAAAGGAGAGAGAAGGGTAGAGGGGGAAAGAGAGGAGGAAGAGGAGACGGCATTGTAGGGAGTGGAAAAATAGCCCAGACTGGCGATCAAGGACTTCAACGGGTAGCGAACCCTTTCATTATGATTGTTTGTTGTGTACAGGGTTGTTGTTTATATTATTCTTGCTGATGTTGTTGTGGTTTCGCTGCCTTTGTTGTCCTTTCGTAGTGTTCTTCGTCCATTCGTTACTTCGGTCGAGGTTGTTGTTGTTGCCAAGTGGCAGTTTACCGCTACCAAAGGCGCAAAAATAATGCATAATGCATTCGAGCAACAAGAATGAACCACAAAACACGTAACAACAACAGCAGCGAGAAACAACTTAAGAAGCACAACATAAGAAAAAGAACAACAACAACAACAAATAAAAGCAACCACATAACAACAACAACAGTAACCGCCGCAAAAAACAAAAACAACATCAACATCGAAATTGGGTGTGAAATTTACGCCGAGTGCCCTCGGGTGCCGCGGCCTCCTCTTCCTCTCTCTCCTCCACTCTCTCTCTTTCTGTCTCTCTCTCACACACTTTCACGTCTTCCCCACCTCCTCCTCCTCCTCCCCTATCGTCCTTTTGTTCTTCTCCTCCCCTCCGCCTCCTTCTGTTCCCAGCGCTTCCTTTGGCTCCTCCTGTTGACCACGTTGAGCCCGTGTAATCAACATTGTTGTTGCTGTTGGTTATTGTTGATTGTGGTTGATTGATGTTGCAACTGGCCAGATGTTGTTGTTGTTGTTCCAACGGTTGTGTCCTGGTTGTTGTTAGCACATGTTGTTGTCGGTCAGTGGTTGATTATTGCGCGAGTTCCCGGTGTTTTTGTTCTCTCTGCGGTTCATGACATTATAATTCATTGCCCACTTCATCGTCTCGTCCAGCCCCTTTCTTCGCCTTCCCTCCTCTCCCATCCTTCGCTGCGAGTCCTTTTGGCGCTCGTGAGTTGTGGATTTCGTTTTAATTTTTGGAAAATAATTCACTTGTTAAGCAAATATGAGCTCGATTACAATGGCACGTCATGTGGTCGGCGGTTGCCTTATGCAAACAACAACAACAACAACAAGCCAACAACAACAAGCCAACAAGAACAAGCCAACAAGAACAAGCCAGCAACAACAAGGCAGCGACTACAACATCATCACCGTCTGGCCACAGTAATCGTTGTCCAATTATTTAGCGAAATTAATTCTGTTGCCCTTCGCGAAAATTACTATGATTTATGAAGTCAATACGAGGAGTTCTTTCTTTTCATATTCTCTCTCTGTCTCTCTCTCTCACGCACTCACCCTCTTCCTGTCCTTCTCACCTTGTACTCATCTGCGCTCTCTCGCTTATCGAGTCCGAAATGTTCGTGAGCATGATTGGATCATAATAATACCGTGATATGTTGAAAATCTCCTCAAAAAGAATGAGAAAAATGTAAATTCCGGTTAAAAGAGAGGTTTTAACAAGTTGTTAAGGTCTACGAGCCATTTAGCATGTCCGCTGAAGCTCCAGGCATGAGAGATGTGGGAAAGCACGCAATTCTAAAAGGGGTTATTTTTGAATTTAAAGAGTTAAGAATAACGATAATGATTATCAAAGCAATTATAATTATTTATGAAGAAAAATGATTTCATTTACTTAGGAATTTTACTGCAAAAATCAGCATAAACTTCTAAATATATTTCAATAGTTAACCTTTTTTGTTGGAATAAACAATCTTTTAAATTCTGGATATGGGATGTAAATTCGGTTTTCCTGTATAATTTCCAATAAATCCCAATAGAATAAGGATAAGGAGTTAGTGCTGAGCTTCTCAGGGGTGCTTGTTATGAGTCAAGCGTCAAATCATTCAAACCTATGGTAGAATCCATAATTTGTTCCGAAGCAGAAAAAGGCAACCCAAATTAATTCATCAAAAATTCACTTCTCTGTCGGGTGGTCCCAAAGGTTGCCCAAAACTCCCGATATCGTCTTGATCAGGTCCCAGGTTTATTGAAAATAAGTGAAAATGTAGAATGAAATTTAAACAAAACACTTGGCCCACAGGTCTCCGGGCAAGAACCTTAGGTGACTTGTATTATCTGGAGATTACCGAGGATGTCTCGGGGAATGCCTGATGCCATGAAAACAACATCACAAGCAACACCAACAATTCGATGGAAGGAGATAATGAAAGAGAACCCAACCGAGAAAAAGACGCAAAAACTCCAGAACCAGAATCAGACCCGAGAAACAAGGAGGGCTTTTTTAATGCCTTTTTATCCTTTTAGTTCGCTCTTGGTACTGGCGTGGTGGGTTTTTGTTGTCATTGTTGATGTTGCTGTCGTGGAGCAAAATCAGAGCAAAAAGCAAAGGACGCATTGTGTGTGTCCGTGTCCTTTGCGCATTGCGATCTCATTAATGAATTCCCTTTTTTCTGCTCCGGCGATTGTGACGAGCGAAGCAGCAGAAGCGAAGAACGAACGACCAAAGGAAGTCGCCGTGGAGGACGGGACGACGGAGGAACCACCGAGGAGCAGCTCCAAGACAAAGGCGGAAGGAGACAACGAGGTATCTTCACAAACGAGAGTTACGTTTATGTGTCCCGGCGGAGAACGGCGTTTGTTAACTTGGCCAGAAGGTCAGCAAGGCAGTGGGAACGAGCCCGGGGCCGAATGTGGGGCGGGAACAAGCGAGAGAATCGAAGTGGGCGAACAGGAGAGTTAGGGAGGCGGGGGGAGGTGAATTAAACCCAACACTGTTGGAAGAGTCGGTAGCGGTGGAAGAAAAAAAACACCCAACAGTTTTAAAGTAGCACGAGTTGCGATGGAGGTGGAAATCTTCAGAAGACCGGGAGAAGACGTGAGCCAATGAAGGAAGGAGCAGGGAGGTGAACGAAACACGTACAGAAAAGCGAAGCAACAAATGGAACTTTTAGCGAGGAAGACCGCCGAACGAATGGAGGGAAAACATGAAAACACACAAAGGATTATCAAATAAACATTAAGTCGATGCATTAAATCCACAACAACGAGAGAGAGAGAGAGAGACGGAGGAACAGCGGAAATACAAAAATAAATAAACCGATGGGATACGCAGATAGGAAGCGGAGAGTGAGGCGGTGGGAGAGAGATAGAACATCAGCAAGAAATCATGTAAGTGCATTGTGAGGAGTTCAAACCAGGGCAAGAGGTGAACGAAGTCGGTAAAAGGTGCAAGCGAGAAGTAGTCGAGGGAGCGAGACGTCGAAGAAAAACAAGAAAACGACTGGTGAGCGAGAGGGAAGCATTCGCTTTGATCCGCAAATAGAAACTGCTAATGGA
Source organism: Coelopa pilipes (assembly GCA_947389925.1). NCBI lineage: Eukaryota > Metazoa > Arthropoda > Insecta > Diptera > Coelopidae > Coelopa > Coelopa pilipes. The sequence goes on along the minus strand of OX376698.1, from coordinate 1,525,059 downwards.
GCAAATAATCAGTGGTAATGCCTTGTTACTGTTGTTGTTAACACAACAAAGGCGAACGATGAATGGGTTAACGACTGAGCGAGATAGCAAGAACCAGTTCCTGGCCAAAGGATCTCGTTGCAAGTCGAGGAAAAACTCGAATTGAAAGTCGAACAACGTGATGGGCTGAATAGCAATTGTTGTCAATCCACCGAGGAACCTTAGGGAGAGGAATTAAATGTTGGAGAAAAACTTAACTTTAACCCAGTTTCTTTTTTCTGCCCCTGGAGAGCAATTACGCCTCGTTAGAGCCACGATCCTCAACTCCATCCTCCCTCTACTCTCCGTTCCTCTTCTCTCGCTCTCCACTGTCGCTAAAAGACATTGCATAAAAAAACAAACGATGGCCTCATGCATTATTTCAATGCTCCAAGGGTTGTCCAGGCGCCGATCGTTATGCGAGCAGCTCGCTGGAGACATCACGCAAACATCCATCCTTCCATCCATCCGTCCACCCATCCGTCCATCCATCCATCTGTCCACCCATACGTCCATCGAGCATCCATTTGCTTAATGGGTCCGAGTACAAGTGGAGGGCCGCCAATTAAGAAATATTAAACCCCACCTGTGAGCGAGGAATGAGGAAAGAAACAACAGCAACAACCAAGAAACGCCACCGAATATAAATAAAATCAAATCGAGAAAGAGATAAAGTGATATGTCGAGAAATACGAACAAATAAAATGAAAATAATACATACAATGATAGCAACTGTAGCAAAAACGGCAACTGTTGCAAAGACAACAACACATCAGGATCGTCTTCGTGGTCGTCGTCGCCGGCATCTGAGGAAACAAAACCAACGAGGGACATTAAATCAATTTAGTTGTCATCAATGAATGGATGCAGGACGGGCAGACAGCGAGACAGCACGGAGAGAGGGACAAACAGACAGACAGTGCGGACAGACAGAAAGACCGCCAGGACGGCAGCGCAGCGAATCAAGGAGAGCGCGACAGACACCTGACGGCACGAGTGACTGCCTCGCTGACTGACACAAGGTCCGACTCCGACTCTGACTCTGACTTCGACTCTGACTACGACGCCGACTACGACTCGCACTCCGTTGGTTGACCAGATGACCAGATGACCAGGGATGACCGCGATCGGCAGGGGGAACCGCCGAAACCGTTGAAACCGTCGTCCATCGACGGCGAACACCGTGAAATTCCGTCGTCGTCGTCTCTTCGCCGTCGCCTGAAATGTTTCAATCAATCATTCCCGCTGGCGTCGTCGCTTTACGTTCCCTCTCTCGCTCTCTCACCACGTCACTCCACCTTCCCCACTCTGTCTGTTGGTTTACTGAATGGCTGTATCTCTCGCTCTGTATCTCTCTCTCCCTCTCTCTCGCTGTGTCGCCTCGTCTTCGCTTTGGTCTGACTGTTTGTCGTTCTCCGGTCGGCTCCTTCTTTGCCTCGGATTCGGCTGCGGTCGACTTCGCATCCTCACCCGCAGTCGATGGACGGGGAACGAATGGAGAGGATGACGAGCGAGAGACGATAGCGAGCGAGATGAGTGAGAGAGGATACGGGTGGTTGGAGCGAGTGAGACGGACGCGTGCTTGCGTAGCATCCGTCAGCGCATTCGCCTTCGACTTTGAGTCCTCCAGTGTCCATCGCGACTGTCCGGCTGAATGTCCGTCCGTCCCGCGGTGCTCCTGCTTCCGTCCAGCCGAATGTGTGTTTGTCTGTGTATCCGCATGGCCATCTCTCTCGGCGTCCGTCCGTCCGTCCGTCCGTCCGAGTGTCTGTCCACCTGTCATTCGTATTCCTCGCGTTCGATGCGAAATGAAAACGTAAAGTTTTTCATTTTCTCGTAATCATCGGCGTCATTACGTTTTCATATCATTTTATTTTACGTTTTTTTACATCATGTCGTTTTTTATTTCCCTTATTTTATTTCGTTTACAACCTTGCGATTGCGAATTTTTATTTTTATTGTTATTAAAGGCATTAAGAGAAATGGAGCAGGGTGTAACGCTGGCCTGGCCAGGTTCAATGGTCGGTCGTTTTGGCAACGCCGTGAGCTTTAATGATGAGCAAAGTTTTTGTCCCGGTCACCGTAGAAGTTCTGAAAGGTTTACCTCAAGGTCGCGTCTGTCTGAGAAATTTTCTTATCTTTCCGCAATCACCATTACGGAGGAGAGGGAAAGACAAATTCTAAAGAAAGTTATTTTAAAAAATGCTCGGTCAAGAACTTCACCATTCCCCAAGGCCATAGAGGGTCACCTTGACCTTCTTGCGACTCCAGAACCTCGCCGGCACCTTTTTATTCCCTCAGAGTACAATCGCCTCGACTTGCCGCGTTCCCAGGGGAGCGAAAGCATCGTTAAGCCAAGTGGCACATTTTTCTACCTCAGCGGAAGCCTCCTTCGACCACGGCCAAAGGCCTTCGGGCTGCTTTGCTGAGCCCATCGAGACCTTTGTCGCTTGCTTTCTGATCCCTACACCTGCTCCTCCTGCCCCTCCGTCGCCTCCTCCTCCGTCACACGTGCGGTAATTCAACACTTAATGAAGTAGTTAGCCGAGCTAAGCTTGTAGTTAACGTGTTTTCAGCCTCGCATTTCTTTCGCCTTTCCTCCACGCCACGCCGCTCCACCTGCCCTCTCCCTCCGACAACTCCACCGTCCCCGCCCCTTCTCCTACCACTGGCCTCTGAACGACTTTTCTTCCGCTCCTTATTGTTGCTGCTTCTGATATTGTTGTTTTGTGATTGTTATTGCTTTTGCTTTTGTTGTAATTGTTGATATTTTTCTCGCCTTTATTGTTGTTTGTTTTGATGTTGTTGCTTTTCTGGCTTTACTTGTTCATGTCATTTCTTATGTTGTTGTTTTTCGTGTTGGCGCTTCTGTTGGTTTTTTCGTTTCGTTGTTATTGTGCCCAATGTTTCTTGTTTTGTTGATGGGAGTTTCGTTGTTGTTGTAAACACTGTTGATGTTGTTGTTGTTGTAATGTTTCACTCTAATTTGTATTCAACTTGCGCAGAAATCGCATCCATTTTTTCGTCTCCGTCGTCGTCGTCGTTTCGCGAATTTATTTCTGTTGAGTTTTTTTTTTGTTTTTGTTCCAGCTTTTCCCTCAATTAAAACCCCGTGTTTGTGTATGTGTGGACATGCATTGGTGTGCGTTGAGGGAAATCGCAGTTATTGAACGAAAACCTGTTGCATACTTTTTTGCTGCTTTGATGGAATTTCGCTTGAATGGTTGGCGTTGTAGTCACAAAAAACACAACAATTATTAATAATTGGAGCTTCCAAATTTTTTTCAACACAGAAATATATTTTTAGTTAAAAATATTGAGTAATGTGAAATACAAAATTTTATTTTCAGATTTTACTTGGGTTAACAAACATCAAAGAGTTAATCTTAAATATAAATTTAAGCAATAAAACAAAAAGAATAGCAAAGAGTTAATGTTTCTTTCCCAAAAAATAATGGACCCCCTAGTTATCGGTAGGTAATCCGTCTTCGAATTTATCGACACCCCATCGGCTTCTGAATCACTTCTTTTGCCGTCGTCCGCTTCGACGGCGAATCAAAAGCCTTCTCGCGAAGCTTCCGCTCTTAAATAACTCAATCAACACCGCCGGCTCCACCTCCAGCCCCCGACGCCCCTCCTCCTACGACACGCCCCCTCGGCAATCGAGGATAAATCGATTCCCGAAATTCGCGCCTGCAATTGTAAACTTTCCGCCCGCTGCTCGATGTGGCAATAAAGCCGAGGAGGTCGGCAGAGGGGGGCGGAGACGGCGGAGAGAGGCGTGGCTGCCAACTCAACTGATTGCTGCGTTTAGCAATCAAATGTGAGGTGTTTCGATTGGTTCGAGCAACAAAAACAAAGCCAACAGCAACAGCAATCGATAAATTGTAGGTTGAGTCGAAAAATCGAAAGGCAAAAACAAATCTCCGACTCCTTGACTTTGTGTAAAAGTTTCCGCCGCGAACAAAAACCATTTAAAAAGCAAACTAATTTCCAAAGTTCCCGCAGGCCGCGCACCGTGGGGCGTTCCGAGTGGGGCTGGGGTTAAACGATTTAATACCGGTGTTTGTTTGTGTATTCTTTTGTTCCTCCTCGGCTGGAGTTTCGAGTCGCGGATCAGCAATATTCCTGCTGAAACACTCTGTAATAACAGGGTGCAGCGGGAAAGAAGTTGCCGAAAAGTTCGTATTGGGATGAAAAACTAATCATATTACATTTTTTCAAAATAACGTCATTAGCTCTTCATTACGTAAAAAAATATAAAAATATAAAAAAATCAATCAATATTGTAACTTTCAATTAATTTAATGGAAATAAGAACAACCACAATTGAAAGGAATAATTGTTCCAAAATTTGATATAATTAATTCCTTTAAAAAGTCGATTTTCGCAGATAATTTATAAAGTTTAATGCAAATGCAAGAAATATTCCGTATTTCACAAATATTAAGCAATTTTCCCAAAAGAAGTATTATAAAAAAGTGAAACTATTTTGCCTTTCTAACAAATCTCATAATTTTGACTTCAGCTGAAAATCAGTGTAAAAATAATAATAATGAAAAACTCTATAAAACAGAGAACTAACTCGTGGAACCAATATCACTAAAAAACGTGCGAAAAAAATTCAAAATATAAAAGCAATGAAAAAGGATGAGAAAATAAAGAGGACGAGGAAATGGAAAAAGTCAAAATGTAACGAAAAAACAAACAAAAAATTGAGAGAAGTTGGTGAAGCTCTTTCATAAGCTGATTTAACGAAGCTTGTAATTGAATAATGCTACTAAACTACTTTCCAACGACCTACCACCCTACCACCTCCTCCGCCCTTCTGCCGCCGCCATCGACTCCTAGTCCTTTATCCTCATTCACATACTCCTCCTTCATTCGACTTCCTCCTCTTCGTGGACGCCTCCTTCCCTCTTTTCCCACGAACCTACTCCCAGTTCGATGAGCCATCTTCATTCTGCTTCTTTGTTCTAAAAGCCACAGGGCGCGAGGGCTAGTGAGGGGTGGAGTGAGTGGGAGCTGGCGGCCGCTATGGTTGCAGCCCGGACGGGACGGATGGCGTTCGTTCGTAGGAAAGAGCACGTGTTTGAGCTGCGTATTTTTTCTACATCATTTGCCAAATTGCCAGGCACAAGGAGAGCTGGAAAACACACTGAGAAAAGGGCACGAGTGGCGAAAACAACGCCCATTCGATGGTAGGCGGAGCAGGGGCGGCGAGATGAGGACGAATGCCTCGAGGCGGGGGGTCGAGGGCGTTTCAGGTTGATGGGTTGCGTCTCCGGCGATAAGCGTTTGAAAAATGAAAACGTCATCAAATTGTTAGCAAACAACTCGAAAAAAGGAGAGCAGACAGTGAGATAGCGGATAGCTGGGGAAAAAGAGAGAGGACAAGCGGCGAATGGAGTGAAATTGGAAAATTGTAAAATACAATTGGCAGCGCTTGAGTGTAGATAGTTGTATTTGTTTGTGTGTGTTTGAGAGGACTCACTGCCATCAAGCCAAAGGGTATTCCTCACTTTTTCCTCTTTCTATCAAATTCTGACTACCCTTCGCTTTCTCTCTCTTTCTTGTGTGATGCAATTTTGTTGGCTCCGCGCTTCATTTATCTTAAAAATCCCTTTTTGATGAGATCAAAGTTTTGTGTTTTATGCTCTGGAATTTTTTCCCAATTTCGCTCGCATTCGAATTTCGTTTGCCGTTGCCGAAGTTCAGTTGAGTTGCGCTGACGGGAATGAGTTTAAAATTAGATGATTAAATCAAATTGAAGGCAAGCAAGGAGCAGATAAACACACGTCGCATGGGAAGAGTTCAAGTGAAATAAAGAATGAAATAAATAGAACAAAATAAATAAAAAAAAATCGGAATGAGGTAAATGAGGAACATTTTTTAGAAAAAACTGGTTCTTTGATGAGAAGTTGAAGAGAAATATTTCGAAAGAGATTGCTTACATATTGTTTCCCATGACAATTAGTGCAATTAGATTAGGAAATAAAAGAAAATTCGTTCCATAGGAAGATCCTTTAAGTAAAAGCGTATGTTTATTTTTAATGGCATGTTAGTGACGTGTCCTCTTCTCTCTCTTACTTGTCACACGCACTCACATTTTCCCTATATCTTATTATTCTATCTCACTCTATCAATTTCTCGAGTGCGTGCGTGATTGCGTGCATGTGAGTGAAATATTGAAATTGAAATAATAATTACGAACGGATTATGCCAAAAGATTTTAATTGTTTTTGTACGAAATTAAGTTCAAATAGCTTCGGGATGATTTCGCAACACAAACACAACGCAACAGAAACACACACAAACAAGCAGACAATCAAGTGCACACGCCCACATATCCATGCAAACAGATGCACACAACATACACAACGTCTGATCGTTGCATTCAATTTAATTTTAAAGTTTGGTCTCCAAGGGAAACAAACAGAAATAGAAATTAACAGTAAAAGAAAACCCAAAAATATTCAGAAATTCAAAAACAAAATTGAAATAGGAAGAAAAAAGTATAAAATTGATTCACTCTTTCACATAAAGTAGATAATGAATTGTGAATAGCAAATTTTTTAATTGGAAATAACACACACATTTGAAAAATGAAATTTAAATGAGATATTAAAATGAAAAAAAAATAAATAAATAAAAAAAAAAACAATGCAGTACATTTGATGAATACTATATTTGGGAACATTTTACAAACCTCCACTATTTTAAATCCAGCGGTTCTTCTTCTCGCCCATTCTCGTTAAACCCATCCCCCCGCTCACATCCCTTCCACACTACGAATTCTCCCTCAACCATTTCAATTTGAATTAATCCCATAAATCGCCATCGACATCCTTCGTCATCTGCTGCTGCCTCCTGAAACTGCCATTCGAACTGAAATTTATTTCATTCTGCGGCGACGACTCCGCTGACCCGCCACCGCCGTCGCCACACCATCGTTTTCAAGAATATCCCACTTCCTCAACTTATCTCTCTCTCTCCCTGCCTGCCTCTCTCTCTCTCTCTCTCTCTCTCTCTCTCGTTCTCTCTTCCACTGTCGCAATCTATCTGTCGCTCTCTCGCTCACCGCTGCATCTCTTATCGTCGCGAGTAATTCTTCACTATTTCTTTTTTCAGTTCTCTTCTTGGTTGTTGAGCATTTCTCAGATTTTAAATGAATGAATAAAATTTCATTATTCCATGTCGTTGTCCTTGTCGTTGTAGTCATCGTTCTCGTTCTCTCCCTCCTCGTCGTCGTCATCGCCATCGCCATCGTCATCGTCATCGGCGTCGCTGTCGTCAGCGTTGTCTTGAACCTCTTCCTGCTCTCCCCGCCGTCCTTCTCGCTTTCATCGTCATCCTTGTCCTCATCCTCAACCTCGTCGTCATCGTCATCGTCTCGTTTATTGTTTTTTCCACATGAATAAAAATCCTGGTGAAGTGCATCCTGCGATTGTGATGGCGATCGTTCGCATTGGTGGATGTTGACGATGCTGTGTTGGCGTTGGCGTTGGCGTTGGCGATGGAGTTGTTGTTATTGTTGTTGCTTTAGCAATTGTAGCTCTGCTGCGGGTTCTGTTGTTGCTGTCACTACGTTTGTTGTTGCCGTCAGTTCTGTCGTGTTGCTGGTCCTGCTTCTGCTACTGGTTCAGTTGCTTCCAGGCTCCGCATTTCCGTTCGACGCTGCAGCCATTGGAGCCGCCATTATTGCAATATCCGGTGCTTCTTAGCATTGTTTCCGTTGCACTTATTACTCGGTAAGAAATTTAAACGAATGCAAAATCTCGATCTCACTAACGATCACCATAATGATTAACATCACACTGATGATGCTGACGACAATTATCATCGTGTCAATGGTGAAAAAGATGACGTCGCGGAAATTATAATGGAGGAAAAAATGGTAATGAAGAACATTCAATAAGCAGACAAATAGCGAGAGACAATGATAATACCGAAAACGAGAGAGAAGGCCATACTGATGAAGACAAGATGATAATGATGCAGAGCCGAAGATGGCCATGATAAAGATCCGACGACAATGAAAATACAACTCTTGTGTATGGAGTTAAAAATATATGTTAATTGCGTAGGAAATGTTATAATTATAAGGACAATGGGATAAAAGAAAAGACTTTCTGAAGAAAAAAAATCCCGGTTTGTGAGAATGGGAAAAAGCTGGATGATGGAAAAGGAAAGCAAAAAATGTTCGATAATAAGGAGGCAATGAGGTCACGATAACTACGGTGGGAAAGAGTTGCAAAAATTATACATATTGATGATGTGAATCATGACGATGTTGAACTCGAAGAAAGAAACTTATCAACAGTTTGGAACACAACAGAAAACTCTCTGTCCTGTCTGTTGCCGGAAAGGAATCCTTGATGAGGGCGTCACAACAACAGAGAGAAATGATTACACCGAACATAAAACAATGGAATTTTGTGTATTTCCCCAATGTCCATCCCTAAATAATTAATTGATTTTTTATGGAGCCTTAAGCAGGAAACCGAGAAAGCAAAGAGCGAGAGAGAGGAAGCATTTCCTTTGTAATAATTTATGTTTCAAGGAGGTATTTTTCGTGTTTTTTGTACTTTTCTTTTGTCTGATTTTGTTTTCGTTCGAAGAGCTTAATGCTTGGTTTTTGTGCTCCCGAAGAACTTTGCTGAAGTGTTAAACTTTCACTTCCACTCAACATTGCGCGACCTCACTTCGTGTTCCACACACTCTCGCTCTCTTTCCCTCCCACTCAATCCTTCCTGGTCTCACTTCCGATCCTCTCCCATTGTCGCTATCTCTCGTTCGCTTCGTCCTGTCTCTGCTGACCAAGTGGTTGCTATAAATTTAAAAACTTTTTGATTTAAATTGCCATCTAGCTGGGATCGACCCGGGTCCATCCGCCCAACCCCCAACTCACCGCGGCCTGCCTTTCCACCAACCTCAAAAACCCCCACATCGCCCAACTGAACTTCACCACAGTCCACCATACCATCCATCCCACCTGAACTAACCTCTGCCCACCTCACGTTCCGGATTTACTGCTCTCCTCGTCCGCCATCTAGCATTATCCTGCTGATGCTGCCTTCTCGTCCCCTGCATCAACCGACCACACCCACCACCCACCAACACTTGGGTGCAGCACCTCCTTCAGCCTTCTTCGTCCATGTCCACGTTGCCCAAACCCTCCTCAGACCCCCCCAACTGACCAGAGACGTTCGCTGTGTGGCATGCAAAGGACTCGTTAATAAATTAAGAGAGCAAAAATAAAAAACAAAGAAAATTCCACAGCTAGCGCTGGACGAAGAGAACCAGGAAAGGGGGAGCTGTACGACTAGGGGCCAAGTGGGAAGAGAAGGGGGGAGAAGAGGTCGGCGTGCTAGGAAGCAGGACATTCAAGTGTCTGCACAGCTGCCTCGATCTAAAATAAATGCTTCAAGGTTCCCGAGGTCACTGGGACAAGAACTAAATTCTCGGCACTGAGATTGTATACGGGTGTTCTATGTGCGTAGGAGTGCCAACGTCTGTCGCCAAATAATGTGTTCTTGTGTGCAATAGAAAAATCTTCAGTGCATGGATGTGTGTGTTTTTGTGATTTTTGGTGTTAATTAATATTAAATGATACTTACTGTTTAAAATTTTATCTCTAGTGTAAACTTTTCAAACATAACTTTTGAATAAGTTTTACTTACGGTTATTTACGATATCATCATTAGTTTCACTACTATTTGCAACTCTATTTTTAATGTAATTTTTTAAATCGCGCACATTCAAATTTATTTCAATTCCGATTTATACACCTCAATGTCACTATAATTCACCACGTTTCGTACTGCCTTATGTAAACCCAGCATGCGAAGTCGTCTTTTGCAGATTATTAACACGACAAGCAAAAATATAAAGAGCTGAATGAAATCGAAGCAAGCATCTTATTATTTCTTTATATTTTATACCCGTTAACTTCTTAAATACTGCATAATTGAATTTATAAAAATTTACTGTACTAAAAGGCGAAACAGAATGCAGTAGTTTGTGGTCTGTAGCACCAGCTGTCAAAAGTTGAAGTGTACTAAAGCCATTTGCACAGAACGTATTGTACGATTGTGAGGTTCGCTTGTGAAGCGTTAGTTCAAGAAAATCCTTTTTTCTCGCAGTTTTTAAATTGCATTGCAATGATGGAAAGAATAATGGATGACAAAACAACAGAAAAGTTAATTAAATTAATAAAACAGACAGAAATGTTATGGAATTTGCGTCATCCTGATTACAAAAATCTCAAAAGGAAAGCATTAGCCTGGAAATGGATATCGGAACAATGTGGAGTATCAAGTATGTAAAATACTAGATTTTACTTTGCCGCCATTTTCCTGACTTATTTTTAGAGGATTTATGCAAAAAGAAATGGAAGGGCCTCCGGGATACTTATTCTAGAGAAATGAAACAGAAGAAGTTGTTAGAGCAAGATGAGGGCGACCAGACACATTGGTGGAAATACAGAGAAAGTATGGCGTTTATCAAAGAGCAGTTGCAAAGAAGAAAGTCTGTATTTATTGTATTTTTCGTTTTATATGATAACCAAAATATGATTTCTTCAGTTATACCAAAACGGTAAGCAACAATCCATTTGAGGATTGTTCCGACAGTGCTTCAGAGACGTTTCCAGAGATGTCAAATGATGGGGATAAAGAAATCAGCTTTAACTATGACCCTGATACACAAGAATATGGTGAATCTTCGCTATCATTTTCTCCCCGAGGATTGAAAGAGCAGAAGAACATTGTAGAAGAGGAGGATCAGAAAATAGATTTTGATTTCATCACGTGCACATCAGAACCCGAGGACACCTACATTAGAGCATCTGCTACTCGTGCGGATAAAAAGCAGACAATAAAAAAAATTAACTTTGACTTCATCTCGGAAGTCGATGATACTGGTCCTACATCGTATTCTGCACGTAAAAGGCAGAAAGTCAGTCTGGGACAATCCATAGCGTCTACTATGAAATCAGTGCAGGACCATCTTGCAAAACCTTGTCAAACAATTCAAATTGTGTCTTCTCCTTCTTCTCTTAACCCTGAAGATGAATTTTTCTGCCGTAGCCTGGTAGAGAAGTTGAGCAAATTCCCTCTACGAGAAAAAAACACTGCTAAGATTGAATTGATGCAATACCTTTGTGAGAAAGAAGCTGAGCTAAGTGAATGCAATTAAAATTATTGCAATTGAAATATTATCAACTATGTATGAAAACTAACTTAAAATGAATAGATATTAATTTAACATAACCAATTACTCTTATAGTTTATATTCAAAAACATTCAGTGGTATATGTATACATCAACATTTCGAGCAATGTTTATCTATCAGCTGATCAGTATTCGCCTATATCAAGTCGAAATGTAGTCATTTATATTGATTTACAAATTAATATAATAATACTTCAAAAGAAGTCTAATAACGGATCGTCAAATAGACCACATTTATTTCAAATTAATATGATAGTAAATTTAAAATTAATAAAAATTGTAAAGAATCGACTGTAGTGCTGCACGATTATAATACTTCAAGAAGCGATTAATTCTTGACAAAAGCATTACTGTAGGACTTGGGAGCTGTCAGTGCAAAGTGATGCCATAAGAGTCAAAATTTGTTCAACTTTTGTTTCAACTACAACCATAAGCCGAAAGCACGAATTTAGTACATCTTGAATTTTGACATTTCGTCTACAAGCTACAAGACTTTGCTACCACTTTGTAGTTTCCGACTTTCGAACATGTATTTGAAATATTGTTAATGACATTTACTTCACTTTACTGCAATTTAATTCATCGTGTTTACTTAGTTCATATTCTGTTGTACTCTTGTTCCTACGTCAACAAAAAAGAATAACACCGCGGACTCGCTGATAAGCTTTTTATTTGTATTCCGACAACTTTTTGTTTTACCGTTCTTTGAAGTTTCATTTTGTGGTTCTCGCGAGTTGCCGGTTCATTCAGAACCACAAAAACATCTCTAACCTTGGCTGAGCACATGACGCTTTCAGTTTCGCTGTTCAGTCATCGTTTGAATATCATTGGAATTGAGGCCTGCAAACGCCTTTGCACTGTCCGTCGTCTGAAACCATTCTCAAACGCTTCACATTTCTGCTCTGTCGCCAGCAGAATGTCCTTGAACGAAGCCAAGCGCATTGCTGCTCACCGCGCCGTCGACGATTGGATCCGCACCGGCACCGCCGTGGGCATCGGTAGCGGTTCGACGGTCGTGTTCGCTGTCGAACGTCTTGCTGAGCGTGTTCGCAAGGAGGATCTCAAGGTCGTTTGTGTACCAACAAGCTTCCAGGCGCGTCAGCTCATTGTGGAGAATCAGCTAACGCTCGGTGATTTGGATCGTAATCCAGTGCTTGATGTTGCTATCGATGGTGCCGATGAGGTCGATAAGGACATGGTGTTGATCAAGGGCGGCGGTGGTTGTCTTCTCCAGGAAAAGATTGTTGCTTCGTGTGCAGCCAAGTTGATTGTGATCGCCGACTACACGAAGAACTCGCAACGCTTGGGTGAGCAGTATAAGAAGGGTATCCCAATCGAGGTAGTTCCAATGGCTTATGTTCCGATTAAGGAACGTATTTCGAAACTGTTCGGTGGGGAGTTGCAGCTACGTATGGCGATAGCCAAAGCAGGACCCTGTGTGACTGACAATGGTAATTTCATCCTGGATTGGCATTTCGATGCTCAGCGTGAGTACGACTGGGATATAGTGAACCGTGAGCTGATGATGCTGCCTGGTGTTGTGGAGACTGGTTTGTTCGTCAACATGGCTACAAAAGCATACTTTGGCATGAAGGACGGTAGTGTTCAGACACAGGAGAAGTAAACTGCCGTTGTGCTGGTGTTGAGGGGGAAATATCTTCGATTTTATGAACTCAGGAAAAATTTTATTGCTGACCAAATTATTTAGCATATTACCATAAGATGAACGTTTTTTTTTTTTTTACATTTACAATAATATGTTATTTTATTTGGACTTTATATTAAAACGAACTATTTTTTAATACATTAGATTTTTTATTTAAAAATATTTCGTCTCTTCGTCATGTGTTTTACATGCAACGCCTTTCACATTCAAAATTGCTTATATTCACTACATGAACAATGTCCACATAATTTAAATTTAAAATAAATAAGAGGTCGGAAAAGTCTTAAGGAGTTCAGGTTCATACGGCTCCCAAACGGATACTCTTTTAAATTCTAATTTGTATAAATTATTATCCATTGTGATATAAATACAAGTACCTAAAGGTGGAGAGTTTTGCTTAGAAAGACTTCTTACTTCGTGTTGGTAACAGAGAATCCTTGGCATAGTTAAAGAGCGAAAGCAATCCTTGCTTCTTACCCCGAGAGAAATAATTGGACACGACATCGTGATTGCCTGCAATATTGATGTAAATTGGATGTGAATACGAGAGAAATGCATAGATGTTTGGAAAACTCACTCATACTTTGCTCATTGACCGTGGGCAGAACATTGTCGTTCGCACTGAGTGAAACAAATAGGGAGAAAGGCACCATCCATAGGCATATGGTGAAATAGGCCAAAACCTAAAATTTCAGAATTGCCATAGACGCTTAAAAAAAATAATAATAATAAAATGGCAATGCTCACCTGAGTGAATGGGTAGTATATACTCGTGAAGTGTTTAAACGCGAGCAGGTGATTCACCACTAGAAATATCGCAGCACCAAGAAAGGGTACTGATAGAAACCTTATGAACGGGAAATTCTTCATAATTGCACCATGGAAGGCTTGCGCAGCGAATCCGCATAACACCATACTCCAAGGTAAATCATCGAAAAACATGAATAGCATGTAAACAAATGTGGTTGCACTTATCATCAAGATAATGAGACGTCGGGCAGCCGTCGTGTACTCCTCCACCAGTTCTGCCATGTAGTAAAGTCCAGCAGCTATTTGCAATTACAGAATAATTATAGAAAAATAGGGGCATATATTTATAAAATCGTTTACCAATTGACACGGTTACAAAGCATATTTGTAAAACCAATGCAATCCAACTGAGTATGTAGAGGAACGTCATCTTCTTCGTGCCTGGGAGAATGGGGTTCGATTGCTGTTTGCCACTCTTTTCTATTTAAGCACTTCACTGCCAAGGTTATTAATAAAATTTACATATGATGTAAATTGTGGTATTTATGAAAATCCACTATTAAATTTTTGTGTTGGAATTTATATGCGGCTGATCCGAGATGTCACTAAGATGTCAAATTTTGCGAGAAACCGCCCAGGGTTCGGACTTTGTAACGAGTATGCCAAATAGTTACCAATTTCACATTTTAGTACAAACATTTTCAAATCACAACTCGTTCATCATTCAAAATAAATATAAGAGAAGAATTGTGATTTTTCTTACATTACAAGACATACTTAAATAGAAACATTTCTATTACTGTCAAATTTTTCTAAACAAAAAAAAAAACATTCAAAGCTCTCTTAGTGTCACAAGAAAGAAATTTCATGATCACCCTACGGCACTTAAATTATCGTTCCATGTCAGTTGTCAAAGCTGTGCACTTGCTTTGTTCTGTCAAAAATTTTGTTGGTATTTATTTTATAGTTCTTGGGTACATTTCTGCAGTGAATTGAAAAATTACAAAAAGTTTAGAAATATTGAATAAAGATTTGCTCACCACAGTTATAGCTAGAAAAAAAATCACATGTATAATTATGAAACATTGACAGTAAAAAAGTATTTAAAACAATATACTTAAATTCGAATAAAATTCGATACAAAGAAAAACCAAGAAGATATCGCAGTCTCGGATAAAAAGAAAGTTGACCACGGGTAATGATTTTTTTTTTTTGTGTGAACAAACTTCAAAACCATTTTTTTGTTTGCCTTGTAGTCCTCAATTACATTCCCAATAAAGTGCAAAAAATGGAACAAAATTCGTCAGATCCTTTTGCGTCGGAGAACAGCGGCACTGCACGCTTCATTGGTGACGCGATGAGCAATTGCATTGGTTCCGACGGCGGCGCATCATCAAGCAGCAATACGAACAATATCGGGTCTGGCGTTGGCTCCAGTTGTGCCTCTGACTTTCAAACCATGAAACCGTCGAATGGCCAAAAGCAGGGGAATGCTCGAACAGAGATACCACACAGTGAACTTGTCAAGATGCTGTATTATTTGGAAGGTGAACTGCAAGCTCGTGATGTAGTAATTGCTGCATTGCGTAACGAGCGAGTCAAGCACTATATCTCGCAGATGCGGGCGAAAAGGGTGCAACCCAATGATCCTTATGCTGCTATCTTTCGTGACAAGATTGCACTTGCCGGGAATCTCATTTCACGAGAATCTTCGACGCAAGCTGCCCAGGCCGAAATGGAAGTGCGCCAGATAATTGAACAACAAATGGAGCAACAGTATCAAATGGTCAGCAAACAACGCGCCACTCATGTTCGCATGGTTAGCATTCTCACCGAATCGCTAGAGAACAATCAACGTATGCTACAAGAACTCGAGGAGGAGAAACGTAAACATGAGCATGATACGGCTCAAGGTGATGATATTACTTATGGTCTTGAAATGGAACGGACCAAGCTGCGTCAGGAGTTGGAGTCGGAACGGCAGCAATTGAAAAAAATAGAGAAAGACCTAAAGAAACTCCAAGAGACGCTAGACTTTGAGCGCAATCGACAGAAGCAGATCGTTCTGCTGCTTATTGCTGAACGAAAGAAAATTCTAATGAAGTACATTGAGGAAGGTGAGACAGAAATTAAATTGCATTTCCTCAATAATATTTGTTTGGTTTTAGGTAAACGTTCCGAAGACTTGGCTCAAATTCTAGCTGAAGAGAAACAGCGTTCGGACGCCATCGCCGAAGGTCTTGAAGAGGAGAGTAAAAAGTCGCTTCGCATGGAAGAGGAGCTCGAGAAGCAGACAGTTGCCTTTGAAGCTGAGCGTAAGACGCTAAAGTTAAACTTAACAAATTCGGAGAATCGGTTCGTTTTGGGTTTTCAATTTCTAAAATATGATTTCATTTTTATTGTACGATTGCATTACAGTATCCAAGAACTGGAGCAGGAGATATCACAGTTGCGTAGTGAAAACGAGGCTCTTAAAAAACAGCAGCAAAGCGCTGCAGTTATTGCTAATACCGTTACTCCGACAGTCGGTAGTTTGGCAGCCAAAAATCGTGCGTTAAGTGGTAAGAAATTTGTGAGAAGCCTTAAATTTCTAAATTAATTTACTTGATTTTATTTACAACTAAATATATATACTAAAATCAAGCTGAAATATTTTGCTAATACTATTTTAAATACAACTTACTCTCACTCTTCTCCAAAAGGTGATATGACTCGTTTTTAAAAGTAGGTTTTACTAACAGAGTATTTTATGATAGTAACATTTATAAACACAAGCTAGATGGTGCCTATATTGCTTTAGACTTTCGCATGCTACGACCTAAGGCTTCGTCTTATTTTTCAGTGTATTTCTGTGACTCACAATAATGTTTTGAATTTTGTTTATAAATATGAAGTATTTTAAACATATAGTACTAAGAGCCTTCATAATGGAAAATAGTTAACAAAGGAAATTTAACTATGAGGCTTGTTCAATGTCACGTTTTATCTGTTAAGTAATTTTATCCCATGTACTTCTTCCAGATGATGTCTGCGTCACTCCCATGGTCAACATAGCTAAGATAGTTCAGCCGACTGCTACGGTGTCGAGTGTGCCCGTTTCTGGGCCCACTACTGGCATTGCACGATCGATTGCTCCAGGGCAAACCATCCGTAGCGTTGCCACTGCACCTGTTGCACCCGTTGTTCCAGCTGTTGCCGTTGCAGCTCAACCTTGTGCCGCAGTAACAGATATAGTTACTGTTGCAACCACCACCGCCGCCAACATCAACACTAATGCAGCTAGCAGCACCAATATTGCTGCAGTGGCAACAGCTGTAACAGCTGCTCCCTCACCAGCCAAAATGCAACCAACGGCTACCATACAACGTGCACCCGGTGGCAAATTCTCAGCGTTAGCAGCAGCTGGAAGCAATTCACAAGACCAGCCACATGCTGTACCCATTGCGGTGCCACCGGTAACTGTACCACCAGCTGGTGCACGCGGTGTTCCACCGCCGATACCACCCAATAAACCAGTTGTTCCACCAAAACGCGAACCCTCATTGTCGCGTATTGGTTCCATTAGTGGTGCAGCTGCTAATGCGGCTAGTGCTGGTGTTGCAAACGTTGCTGCTGCTGTAATCGCATCAGCAACAACAACAACAGCTGGTGCTAATGCAAATATTAAGTAGAAAATCATTTAACAATAATATTCATAGTAGTGATTTTTTAATGAATGATTATGTTTAATTTTCTTTTTTATTGAACGAAGAATTATATATTGTAGTTGGATCGAAGCCGGGTCCACGTTGAAAAAAGATATGTATTAGTCTGAAACTTGGGCATCTATTTACCTATCATTAGGTTTTATTATTTTTTCGAACTATTTTCGTTTGTCAAATTATTCATATATTTAAGAATACTCAAACATGAAATAATTATAAATTATGGCCATATATAAAACTATCAATAAAATGATGTATTCGAAATTGCTTGACGAAGTAAAAGTTGTCAAAATTTCAGTTTTTCCCAAATTAAAACGCTTTTCTCAGTAGTTCCAAAATGAACAACGTAGTTTTGGAAAATTAACAAACTTTGTTTATTAAAAAATATAAAAAATTAAACTAATTTCAATTAAGCACTGTATTCTCTATAACAATTGCTCGTGATAAGTTACGAGCACAGGCCAATCGCAGTAGGTTGATGATTTCCTCGATATTTTCAATCCGATAATCCTTTAAAATATTAACGGGTTCCTACGAAATGTATAAATATTTTATACCTTAAAGATATATTAAGCAATATTTAAACTTACATCAGGGAACTTCTCCAAACGTTTCTTTTTCTTTTCTATCAGAGGTACCAATTCCGATTCCAAATGTTGTAAAATAGCGCAGGTCTCTTTTGACAATATTTTAGGATCCTTAGATTCGAGCAGAGGAATGGTATCGATTAGCAGTGAAGGCCAGAAACTAAAAATACAAAACGATTAGAAACAAAAATAAATTTAATAATAAAAAGCATACTATTCTGGTGTAATTTTCGATTCTAGCAAATTAACTAAAAGTTCCGCAGCCGGCAGGAAATCACGTTTGCGATAGAATTGATAAAAATCAAAATATTTCACCAAAAATACCAGACGCGGAGAAATGAACATTTTAGCACCAATATTTGCAATTACATCGGGACAGATCATGTCGCCTGTTTTAGCGTATTGCTGTCAAAAAATTGTATGTATTATTAAAACATTAGTTAAAACCAGACAACCAACATTGAGAAGAAAATCGGCAATTGAGGTGACATAGATCGTATCCTTTGATCTGATGGCCCACTCTAAAGCATTGCCATAACGTCCATCGTCGAAAGATTTCTTAGCCTGAACCTTACAAATTTCCTCTTCTGAATAGTGAAATAAAATCAAGTAAAGTTAATACAGAAATTCGATTATATGTTACCCGCATTGACGAGGCCTTTCTTGTGAGCAATACCTATAATTTTTAAGGCCTGCTTTTCTGTGCGAATAGGAATTTTGGTTAACAAAATTTCCATAGCTGCGCGACCTAAGAAAACAAAAATTGATGTTATTATTGTTTTTGTTTAAATTAAAGGTAAGGCACTTACCTTCTTGGCCACAATAATCCAAATAATCTATGCCCATCTGCCACAAGGAATTGCGCGACATCAGACATGTTCCGAATTCAAACAGCAGTGAATTTCGCAATTGAATACAATCACTATATGACAATATTATTAGAAAGGTCTACAATATATACAATTCTTAATGGCATACTTCACTTGATGCTCTCCGACAATCTGTAGCTGCCCGCAGTTGTACATTAAATCGGTGAGATGAGTTACAAACCACTGATTATCGGCCATCAATTGAATAGAGTGAATAACTTGATGCATATCGTTCTCCATTAAGCTTAAGATCACGCGATCTAGATGTTTCAACTGAATTTCATTACCACCATTGCCTTGAAGTCGACCCCAACGAGTGAGCCAAGTATTGGCCAGACTTCCAAGTTCAAAGTGTTTACAGGCAGGATTTGTATAGAAGAGAAATCCAGGAAGAAACTCGTACCAGTAGTCAGAGGATTTTATTTGATTGTTCCAGACTTGTGTCTCTCCAGTTACGAGCTAAAATAATAATGTTCTAAACTGTCTAATGCCTGTGAATACGTTTAACATACCTGAATTAGTTCCTCCAAGTTTGGCTCAACAGATAAAATGTTTGCTCCTAATTTACGCTCAGTGTCTGTCAGCCAGTATTGCCACTGAGAGCGGAACTTTTGAATAGAGAGTCCACCGTAAACCTAAATAAATTAAATAAGTATATCCTCTTGGTAAAATTTAAGCTCAAACATACACTATAAGTAGGCATGGCCTTCAGGATTTGATCGGCCATTTTAAAGGCTGAACTTTCTGCCAGTGGATGCAACTGCAATATAGCACGCGCAACATCCACCTGTCCTTGCATGATGAGACCTTTCAATGCGGGCCAGTAGTCATCGCTATCGCTCGCCTCACGACCCAAAAGTAGTAAATCAGTAGCCATGCGTTCTGCGGCAGGAAAATGGAAACGAATCCAATCGAGAAGTTGTGGCACTATAACATTCGATGGCGTTTGGTCCAAGAATAAAATCTCGCTTAAATGCCAAACACATTCAATGGAATAGAAGATAGAAATATAGTTTTGATATTTATTTTGACCCTCAGAATCATCTAAATGCGCAGCTGCTTCCTCCTGCAGTTTTTCCAAGCAAGCACGAATGACGCTGCGATAGGTTCGTGATATTTTAGTGTAATCCGCCTTGGATCCGCGCTTCTTCAATGACTGAAGAGCAACAAATGTCGAGTTCGCTTCGGCAACAAGACTACGCAGAATGGGATCATCGAATATGAATTCGGGTTCAAGGTGAAAGATGTTAACTGGATCTTTTCCTGCATATTCCGTGGGTTGATCACGAGTTGTACTACGAGAAACGATAATGAAACAAAATAAATTAAACAAGACTAAAATAAACTGAAAAGGAATACCTTGTAATTTGTCGAAAGGCAGTCAGTGAGATTTTGCTTCCATTGACGAAATTGGCGCGGATTGTGTTTCCAAAACGTGTGCTGAGCGGATCGACGATTCCCTGTACAGATTTCAAATATAGTTGTTTCTATAATGCAATGTTATTTACTTACAAATACTGGCGCAAGTTCCTCTTGCATTTTCATTCAATATGCTATACTTTTTTTGTAAACAAATGCAATAAATTATACAAAAATTTCCTCAACCGGCTCACACCAGCGCTAATATAGCAACGTTGCTGAACTGTCAAAATCGACAACAACGCTCGGAGGGTAAATTTAACAGGGCGAACCAGAAACTCAAAAACTAACTTAACAAGGGCATGGTCAGGAGGAGATTTCCACCGTTTCTGGGGGTATCCTTCGAGGGTGACTAAAATTCGAGTATCAGGGATTGAAGAGGACATATCACCCGATATTTCCGCATACTCCAAATGTTCCTGCCTAACTTAGTATAGGAGTTCCAGAGGAATCTATGAGAATCCTCCAGTTGGTCAGGAATGGTTTTTCCGCGTTGCTGGGGCTACCCTTCGAGGGTAACTAAAATGCGATTATCAGGGATTGAAGAGGACATATCCCCCGATATTTCTGCATACTCCAAATGTTCCTGTCTAACTTAGTATAGGAGTTCTTAAATTCTTAAGCTTGCTTTTGTAAATGCAGTACAGTTGATCGTTTTCATCTATTGGTTCATTAGTGTTAGGTTCTTCTTTGGGATCATCTACGACAAAAGTCATAAATTGAGAATAACTTTTTATAAATTTTCCTTAAAATTTTCATTTTACCCGAAAAACAATATTGAATGAGTTTGAAGTGATACGTAAATTTTACATCTTTATATTCATTCGCGGTAGAAATTATATCAATGAATAATTTATTTTTAAATCGTGTAACAACAAATTTACGATTTTCACCTCTAGGCACATATGGTGCTATCATCAGATTCAGCAGAAACCCCCGGCTGGTGATGATATCATACGTAAGGAGTTCGTCAACCTCTTCATCATTTGCTAAGTTGAGCTCATCCTTATGCATTATATAGTGGGCGATCTTGTTGTTGCCTTGGTTATAAAAAGCATCCAAATTACGAGTAGTATACCTTTCGAAACCTTCATTTAAGTCAAGTGGAAATCGACTTCTCTGGGGAAACCGGAAGTACTTCATCCTATCTAAGAGTCGCATTTCATGCCCTTTGTCACTAGCAAGAATGCTAACTATCGCCGGTTTTTGTAAGTAAACTCCGGGAAGATTGGGATTAGTATCTCTAGAGGACAGTGTATAAAATTCTTTACGAGACATATTTAAATCTCTCTAAACAGTTTAGCGGACGACACTCTTTAACTGACTAAAAGTATCCAGCAACTTTGCTAACTTAGCGCAGGTTGAGCTAGCATCTGACGCAGTATACTGCGTAAAACCAGCGCTAAGATAGCAACGTTGCTGAACTGTCAAAATCTCCAGCAACGCTCGGAGGGTAAATTTCACAGGGCGAATCAGAAACTCAAAAACTAACTTAACAAGGGCATGGTCAGGAGGAGATTTCCACCGTTTCTGGGGGTATCCTTCGAGGGTGACTAAAATTCGAGTATCAGGGATTGAAGAGGACATATCACCCGATATTTCCGCATACTCCAAATGTTCCTGCCTAACTTAGTATAGGAGTTCCAGAGGAATCTATGAGAATCCTCCAGTTGGTCAGGAATGGATTTTACGCGTTGCTGGGGCTACCCTTCGAGGGTAACTAAAATGCGATTATCAGGGATTGAAGAGGACATATCCCCCGATATTTCTGCATATTCCAAATGTTCCTGTCTAACTTAGTATAGGAGTTCTTAAATTCTTAAGCTTGCTTTTGTAAATGCAGTACAGTTGATCGTTTTCATCTATTGGTTCATTAGTGTTAGGTTCTTCTTTGGGATCATCTACGACAAAAGTCATAAATTGAGAATAACTTTTTATAAATTTTCCTTAAAATTTTCATTTTACCCGAAAAACAATATTGAATGAGTTTGAAGTGATACGTAAATTTTACATCTTTATATTCATTCGCGGTAGAAATTATATCAATGAATAATTTATTTTTAAATCGTGTAACAACAAATTTACGATTTTCACCTCTAGGCACATATGGTGCTATCATCAGATTCAGCAGAAACCCCCGGCTGGTGATGATATCATACGTAAGGAGTTCGTCAACCTCTTCATCATTTGCTAAGTTGAGCTCATCCTTATGCATTATATAGTGGGCGATCTTGTTGTTGCCTTGGTTATAAAAAGCATCCAAATTACGAGTAGTATACCTTTCGAAACCTTCATTTAAGTCAAGTGGAAATCGACTTCTCTGGGGAAACCGGAAGTACTTCATCCTATCTAAGAGTCGCATTTCATGCCCTTTGTCACTAGCAAGAATGCTAACTATCGCCGGTTTTTGTAAGTAAACTCCGGGAAGATTGGGATTAGTATCTCTAGAGGACAGTGTATAAAATTCTTTACGAGACATATTTAAATCTCTCTAAACAGTTTAGCGGACGACACTCTTTAACTGACTAAAAGTATCCAGCAACTTTGCTAACTTAGCGCAGGTTGAGCTAGCATCTGACGCAGTATACTGCGTAAAACCAGCGCTAAGATAGCAACGTTGCTGAACTGTCAAAATCTCCAGCAACGCTCGGAGGGTAAATTTCACAGGGCGAATCAGAAACTCAAAAACTAACTTAACAAGGGCATGGTCAGGAGGAGATTTCCACCGTTTCTGGGGGTATCCTTCGAGGGGGACTAAAATTCGAGTATCAGGGATTGAAGAGGACATATCACCCGATATTTCCGCATACTCCAAATGTTCCTGCCTAACTTAGTATAGGAGTTCCAGAGGAATCTATGAGAATCCTCCAGTTGGTCAGGAATGGATTTTACGCGTTGCTGGGGCTACCCTTCGAGGGTAACTAAAATGCGATTATCAGGGATTGAAGAGGACATATCCCCCGATATTTCTGCATATTCCAAATGTTCCTGTCTAACTTAGTATAGGAGTTCTTAAATTCTTAAGCTTGCTTTTGTAAATGCAGTACAGTTGATCGTTTTCATCTATTGGTTCATTAGTGTTAGGTTCTTCTTTGGGATCATCTACGACAAAAGTCATAAATTGAGAATAACTTTTTATAAATTTTCCTTAAAATTTTCATTTTACCCGAAAAACAATATTGAATGAGTTTGAAGTGATACGTAAATTTTACATCTTTATATTCATTCGCGGTAGAAATTATATCAATGAATAATTTATTTTTAAATCGTGTAACAACAAATTTACGATTTTCACCTCTAGGCACATATGGTGCTATCATCAGATTCAGCAGAAACCCCCGGCTGGTGATGATATCATACGTAAGGAGTTCGTCAACCTCTTCATCATTTGCTAAGTTGAGCTCATCCTTATGCATTATATAGTGGGCGATCTTGTTGTTGCCTTGGTTATAAAAAGCATCCAAATTACGAGTAGTATACCTTTCGAAACCTTCATTTAAGTCAAGTGGAAATCGACTTCTCTGGGGAAACCGGAAGTACTTCATCCTATCTAAGAGTCGCATTTCATGCCCTTTGTCACTAGCAAGAATGCTAACTATCGCCGGTTTTTGTAAGTAAACTCCGGGAAGATTGGGATTAGTATCTCTAGAGGACAGTGTATAAAATTCTTTACGAGACATATTTAAACCTCTCTAAACAGTTTAGCGGACGACACTCTTTAACTGACTAAAAGTATCCAGCAACTTTGCTAACTTAGCGCAGGTTGAGCTAGCATCTGACGCAGTATACTGCGTAAAACCAGCGCTAAGATAGCAACGTTGCTGAACTGTCAAAATCTCCAGCAACGCTCGGAGGGTAAATTTCACAGGGCGAATCAGAAACTCAAAAACTAACTTAACAAGGGCATGGTCAGGAGGAGATTTCCACCGTTTCTGGGGGTATCCTTCGAGGGTGACTAAAATTCGAGTATCAGGGATTGAAGAGGACATATCACCCGATATTTCCGCATACTCCAAATGTTCCTGCCTAACTTAGTATAGGAGTTCCAGAGGAATCTATGAGAATCCTCCAGTTGGTCAGGAATGGTTTTTCCGCGTTGCTGGGGGTACCCTTCGAGGGTGACTAAAATTCGATTATCAGGGATTGAAGAGGACATATCCCCCGATATTTCCGCATACTCCAAATGTTCCTGCCTAACTTAGTATAGGAGTTCCAGAGGAATCTATGAGAATCCTCCAGTTGGTCAGGAATGGTTTTTCCGCGTTGCTGGGGGTACCCTTCGAGGGTGACTAAAATTCGATTATCAGGGATTGAAGAGGACATATCCCCCGATATTTCCGCATACTCCAAATGTTCCTGCCTAACTTAGTATAGGAGTTCCAGAGGAATCTATGAGAATCCTCCAGTTGGTCAGGAATGGTTTTTCCGCGTTGCTGGGGGTACCCTTCGAGGGTGACTAAAATTCGATTATCAGGGATTGAAGAGGACATATCCCCCGATATTTCTGCATACTCTAAATGTTCCTGTCTAACTTAGTATAGGAGTTCTTAAATTCTTAAGCTTGCTTTTGTAAATGCAGTACAGTTGATAGTTTTCATCTATTGGTTCATCTCTAGATCTCTATCACTTCAAACTCATTCAATATTGTTTTTCGGGTAAAATGAAAATTTTAAGGAAAATTTATAAAAAGTTATTCTCAATTTATGACTTTTGTCGTAGATGATCCCAAAGAAGAACCTAACACTAATGAACCAATAGATGAAAACGATCAACTGTACTGCATTTACAAAAGCAAGCTTAAGAATTTAAGAACTCCTATACTAAGTTAGACAGGAACATTTGGAGTATGCAGAAATATCGGGGGATATGTCCTCTTCAATCCCTGATAATCGCATTTTAGTTACCCTCGAAGGGTAGCCCCAGCAACGCGGAAAAACCATTCCTGACCAACTGGAGGATTCTCATAGATTCCTCTGGAACTCCTATACTAAGTTAGGCAGGAACATTTGGAGTATGCGGAAATATCGGGTGATATGTCCTCTTCAATCCCTGATACTCGAATTTTAGTCACCCTCGAAGGATACCCCCAGAAACGGTGGAAATCTCCTCCTGACCATGCCCTTGTTAAGTTAGTTTTTGAGTTTCTGATTCGCCCTGTGAAATTTACCCTCCGAGCGTTGCTGGAGATTTTGACAGTTCAGCAACGTTGCTATCTTAGCGCTGGTTTTACGCAGTATACTGCGTCAGATGCTAGCTCAACCTGCGCTAAGTTAGCAAAGTTGCTGGATACTTTTAGTCAGTTAAAGAGTGTCGTCCGCTAAACTGTTTAGAGAGGTTTAAATATGTCTCGTAAAGAATTTTATACACTGTCCTCTAGAGATACTAATCCCAATCTTCCCGGAGTTTACTTACAAAAACCGGCGATAGTTAGCATTCTTGCTAGTGACAAAGGGCATGAAATGCGACTCTTAGATAGGATGAAGTACTTCCGGTTTCCCCAGAGAAGTCGATTTCCACTTGACTTAAATGAAGGTTTCGAAAGGTATACTACTCGTAATTTGGATGCTTTTTATAACCAAGGCAACAACAAGATCGCCCACTATATAATGCATAAGGATGAGCTCAACTTAGCAAATGATGAAGAGGTTGACGAACTCCTTACGTATGATATCATCACCAGCCGGGGGTTTCTGCTGAATCTGATGATAGCACCATATGTGCCTAGAGGTGAAAATCGTAAATTTGTTGTTACACGATTTAAAAATAAATTATTCATTGATATAATTTCTACCGCGAAAGAATATAAAGATTTAAATTTACGTATCACTTCAAACTCATTCAATATTGTTTTTCGGGTAAAATGAAAATTTTAAGGAAAATGTATAAAAAGTTATTCTCAATTTATTACTTTTGTCGTAGATGATCCCAAAGAAGAACTTAACACTAATGAACCAATAGATGAAAACGATCAACTGTACTGCATTTACAAAAGCAAGCTTAAGAATTTAAGAACTCCTATACTAAGTTAGACAGGAACATTTGGAGTATGCGGAAATATCGGGGGATATGCCCTCTTCAATCCCTGATACTCGAATTTTAGTCACCCTCGAAGGATACCCCCAGAAACGGTGGAAATCTCCTCCTGACCATGCCCTTGTTAAGTTAGTTTTTGAGTTTCTGATTCGCCCTGTGAAATTTACCCTCCGAGCGTTGCTGGAGATTTTGACAGTTCAGCAACGTTGCTATCTTAGCGCTGGTTTTACGCAGTATACTGCGTCAGATGCTAGCTCAACCTGCGCTAAGTTAGCAAAGTTGCTGGATACTTTTAGTCAGTTAAAGAGTGTCGTCCGCTAAACTGTTTAGAGAGGTTTAAATATGTCTCGTAAAGAATTTTATACACTGTCCTCTAGAGATACTAATCCCAATCTTCCCGGAGTTTACTTACAAAAACCGGCGATAGTTAGTATTCTTGCTAGTGACAAAGGGCATGAAATGCGACTCTTAGATAGGATGAAGTACTTCCGGTTTCCCCAGAGAAGTCGATTTCCACTTGACTTAAATGAAGGTTTCGAAAGGTATACTACTCGTAATATGGATGCTTTTTATAACCAAGGCAACAACAAGATCGCCCACTATATAATGCATAAGGATGAGCTCAACTTAGCAAATGATGAAGAGGTTGACGAACTCCTTCCGTATGATATCATCACCAGCCGGGGGTTTCTGCTGAATTTGATGACGGCACCATATGTGCATAGAGCTGAAAATCGTAAATTTGTTGTTACAAGATTTAAAAACAAATTATTCATTGATATAATTTCTACCGCGAATGAATATAAAGATGTAAAATTTACGTATCACTTCAAACTCCTTCAATATTGTTTTTCGGGTAAAATGAAAATTTTAAGGAAAATTTATAAAAAGTTATTCTCAATTTATGACTTTTGTCGTAGATGATCCCAAAGAAGAACCTAACACTAATGAACCAATAGATGAAAACGATCAACTGTACTGCATTTACAAAAGCAAGCTTAAGAATTTAAGAATTCTGTATTCGGGTGAAATGAACGGACTAATATCGGATGAAAAACTCCCAGACTTGTTTGTTCGAATATTACTTTTATCGAATATTGTTTTCCTAATTCCCGTTTTTCGCAGGAATGATTTGAACGACATTAACCAGAAGAAATTTGTGCTCACAAAAATAGGAAAAATGAATTCTGCTGTCAGGAAGTTCAATTTCTGGTGTAAAGCTTATTTGTCCGGTGTTAATGATGTTTATATAGCATGCTGCAATAACAGTGGTTTGGTTTACGAATTGGAGCATGAAGTCGTCAGCGATTTACCAAATGTATGTTTAGTCTAGTTTAGTTGTTTAGGACAATTTTATTCGATCCTCCCAATGATTTTCAGGGTAGCTTTTGGAATCCTAAGGTATGCACTACATTTATGCATAAGTTCTTGACACTTGTTATCGAGGAAATGAAGGATATAGATTGCCCATATACAACATATATATTTTCTAAGGATCCTGGAAACAAGACCATCTATTTCGATATCCACAAAGGGAAAACTGAATATTCTTTTCTAACAGAGGATTTCATAGAATACTTAAAGAAATAAACATCAATATCTTATCTCAGACATGTCTGGTTTGGTGTATATATTATAAATGCGACCATAAAGAAAAATAATATTCCTTTTGCACTTCTTCACTACATAAAAAAACTTCTAATATATAGGTAATGCGAATCTTTTAAATGTACACTGGGGGTGAGGTATGGTTGTAAATATCAGGTTTCTTTTTAATAGTTTTTTATTTCGTTTTGTGTACTTCGTCAGAATAATTGGTTATCTTGAATAACATGAAATATGATGACTAAGAGTACTATATTCGTTTTTGTTTTGCTTCTACACTGCTTACACAACAAAACAACTTGATAAATCTGTAATAGTTAAATGATGAGATTTAATATATTAACATGATAGCATGTTATTAATAACCATATTTTTTATTTAATTCTGTAATTCCATTCTGTAACCCATTTGGCATATTTTTCTTCCGATTCGTGAATTCATCGATATCGATACGTTAGATTAGATTCGATTGTACTGAAACATTTACAGATTATTCACAATTCAGTTCAAAATTCCATAAACATTGTTTGATGTTTTCATAAGCTTTTAATGCATTATTTGCGGAATATTTGTTTACATCACATGTTATGGCGTTTACTGTGTCATCTTCCTCAACTACTGGATTGTGAGTACTTTTTTTTTATTTTTGAACTATTGGCAGTTTTGGTCCTTTCAAGCAATTTTAATTTGCTGAATTGATTTCGTTTTCCAATCATTAGGATCTGCATTGCTGCATCGATGCTGGCGTATACATATGGGGTACGGGTATGACACTCGCTTATTTCGATGGGAAATATTTTGACCTATTTTTTGATACCGAAATGGACCCTGTATCTCTGGTGGGTCACGTTTTATTCGATTTTTACAACGAAATGAACCCTGCATCTTTTGTTGTTCTTATTTTCCAAAGTTCCTCAAAAAATTTTTTTTATAGTTTTTAAATTTCAGAAACGCCTGTAAAATTTCCCTTCCGTGCAGCTGTCAAAATTTTTGACAGCCAGCAACGTTTCTAACTTAACGCTAGTCGTCGTACAAGAATTTTGACAGTTGCTGAAAATGTTTTTTAAAGAATGCAGGGTTGTAAAGATTTAAACAGCTGATTGGAGGTGTATGCGATTGACAGTAATGCCAATTTTACATGAATTGTAATGAGGTGTGAAGATGTTTTTATTATTATGTCAGTTGTTGATGATTTCTGAAAAAGGGGAATTGAGACTAGATACATATATGTATATAACTTTTTTTTATTTTTGAGAGAGAGAGAGAGAGAGAGAGCAATAAATGCCATGTTATTTTGCAAAATTTTTATTTTTTACCTTAATTTTAATTATAACAAATTTAACAAATGTAATTAATAATTATACACATATAACCTAGGGTTTAAGGCTAGAGTAATGTGATCAACCAAGAAAATATTTCAAAAAGCACCCACGGCTTTTTATAATTTGCTAAATGTAAATGTTTACCAAATTTTTCGGTATACGATTTGTATACGCCGATGTATATTGGAATCCCAACTACATGATAGTTTTCCAATCGTCTTTTCATAACTGAGTCGCCGGACCCCTTGATAGCGGGGCGCTGCCCATCAACTGTCTCATCGTCTGCAGCTCGTCCCGCAACGCCATCACCTGCGCCCGCAAAATCGAGTTCTCCTGCTCCAGCAGGGCTGCCCGAAACGCGATCCGATCCTCTCGAATCTTGCGGGCATCTCGGGATTTCTTCGCCGCCTCGTTGTTGCGCTTTCGGCGCTCGTAGTATTTTTCGTCCTTCTGCTCGTCGGGAATGGGACGCTTCTCGCCTCTCGGCCGACGGTGCATGAAGGGCGAAAACATTCCACTGCCACCGCCCATCGAGACTCCCACTCGGTTCAGCTCCATGAGTGGAAAATCCCCTCCCACATTGACGGGCAGATGGTGCTGGTGTTGAGGAATGGGTGCGATGTAGCCGAATCCCGGCAGCGGAGACATGTTTTTGCTGTTGTTGGAGATGTGGTGGTTGCTGTGGGTTGTCGAGGCACCATGGTCCAAGGGCAGGACACTCAACGTGGGCGGGAGACCAATACTTAGTGGGCCTAAGCTCGTCGTCATTATTGGCGTCGATGGCGTTCGGGCCGGTGGAGTTCTGGGGTTTCCATAGACGTTTGTGGTTTCGGACTCCATAGGCTCCACTATCAAGAGAGGTCCAGCTCCTTGCTCTGCCTTCTCTGGTGATGGGTGGGAACTTTCGGAATCCGTGATTTGCAGGTCTTCCTCGGACATGGGCAGCGACTCCATCACATCGAGAATGGGGGACTTCGACGACGATTCACTTGCATTGTACACGCATTCCGACGAATTGCTGCCGTTGAGGTTGACGGGAGTCGCGACGGTCAGGAGCGGGTTGGAGTTGCAGTCCTTGACAATGTTGCAGTAGTTTTGAATTTCTGGAAATACAAATATTTCTTTCTTTTAACTATTTTTCATAAAAACATATTTTTTCAACATTTTGAACATATTGAATAATATATAAAATCAATTTGTTACGTTCAAACGGTTCACTTTTTGTTATTTTTTAATTTCTATTCTACGTTTTATGTCTGACACCGACACCGAACTGTGACTAGTTTAAGATATTTTTTTTTAAAGTTAAATTTTTCTAATTTACTGGCAATTTAACTTTATTAATTCAATCAAATTATTCATATTGAGTTTAACGTTCGTGTTAACTTCATTAGATAGTTTTAGTTATTTCTTTATTGAATATCAATCGATTTAGATTGAAAACTCGAGGTCCACATTTCAAAATATTTTAGCACTGAATACTAATCCATTTTAGGTTCCTATTTGCTGTTAATTAATTAAGTATTTTCTTTTTAAGACATCTTCATTTTACTTGTTTAGTAAACTCAATTTCTTGCCCTTTTACCTTGGGACGGCAAAATTAGTCGATTGCACGTGCGTAGGAGATGAAAAGTCGAGAACGAGAAGGGATCCACGACCCCGCTGAAGGGCCGGGGAGGGTGCAAGGACGAGGTATTGCACATCTCCGAGCCACCCTATTTAAGCCAGAGTATTCGAGCAAACTCCGCGAATACCGATCGGAGGAGAAACACAACGATTCGACGTCAAAATCTCGACTGAACCGACTGCAAGCCATACAAACGATTTTATAGAACAAAGGATACCACGAGCTAGAAACAAGGACACAAAAAACCTTCCGCAATGAAATATAAGAGAAAAACATAAAACACATTACAAACCCCAGTTCGAAATCGGAATAAAAATCTACGCTGTTATTGGTTTCGTCAAACTTACAAATAATTATATAGTGCTATGTACGAGAGCTATCGCGGAGCCAACGGCCAACCCGACGAGAACTTCTCGCGGTGGAGCCTTCGAGGGTGGCTTCGTCGTTGTTATTGTTGTTGTTGTTGGGTGCTCTGGTGTCCTGTGCCGTGGCTTCCGTATGTACAATTATATTCGGGCTTTCTGTGATTCAACCAATCACGCAATGTTAACGCTAATTATCCCCCACACTCAACCCCCTATGTATACTACATATAGCAGAGAGGTGTCGGTCGGCGCACGTATGTACGTGTGTTGCTCTCATGGTGAGTGACATTTATTTTGCTACACGGTTATAAGGACTTCATATAACTGGTTATACCTCAAAATTATACAGACCAAACGGACCTCGTGGGGAGGTCGCGGAAGGAAGGTTTGGAGGTTCGATAGAGCGTCAACCTCTCCTCGCCTCTGAGGTTGAGGTGGGTGTCCTACCCGGGAAATGTCCTACCAGAGAGGGTCAATACCTCATGTGGGCCGATAATAATCCGCCCTCCGCTCCCCGTTGGTCTAGTTTTCGTCCCGGCTGTGTGTGGTCTGTTGTAGATTATGATTACATTTAATGGGAGTTGCCTGTTGTTGAAGTTTAAAAACTATTACCGCTAATGTGGTCTCCGATGGGCTCGACTACGGCGCGACGGAGACGACGACGATGGCGACGTGAAATCTGTGCTAAAGGGAGGTTTTGTGCTGACCAATCAGACGCCAGAAATGTCTTTATCCTTCGATTGATTGTTCAGGCATTTCGTTGGAAGTATTTCGAAATTGTTTTGCATGACGGGTTTTGGCAGGAAGCATTGGAAAGTATGGTAAAATTATAAAAAATAATAAAATAAAAAACACTATACAGCTTTTTATATTTATAAATTATTTTAAGCTAAATTTTCAATATATAAAAAACATGAAGCAATTTTTTTATTATTTTTGTTTAATGTTGACTTATTTAAATTTTGTACTGAAATATAATTTAATTGTTGAATTTGAATTTTGTTTTTAATTTATTTAATTTCTTATTTATGTTTACTACTTTTATTTTCTTTCTTTGCAGTCAAATTGAACAATCGCTCCTTATTAACTCATCAAGGATTTCTGATCCGTCATCGTGATTTGCAAAATATTCTGATTGAAGAGCATTACGAATTCTCAAACAAACGACCCTTAGAACGTCGAGTATACGAGCTTGACTTTAAATAGAAGAATAAGTCGCTGGTGCATAGCTTTCTACATACGCTTTTGTATGTTCCTACTGGCGAAAGTGAGGACGATTCCTTGGATGATGGGGCTATCTTGGTTGGTCTGGTTGGTCTGATTGGTCTGGTCCCTCCGAAACTCCATTAGCTGGCCTGAACTCATAGTTGCCGAACTATCATTTAATGACAATTTATGTAAGGTAGCTGCCATTAGCAGCTCATGTGAAAATGTCACCTGTAACAGCAGATAGGGGAGAAGTTAGGGGAAGAGGTTACCAGTTTCTGTTTGTGCTTTTCGCAGATATAATTATCGTTGCGGGGGTTGAGAATCGAGTGAGAATCCCTTGTTGTTTGGTAGCTGGAAACCGTTTTATAACATGTGCGTATATTTTTACCCTTTCTTTATTGCTGGTTATATATTAACCAAACACAAAAACCTCACCGGAACGAAAACAGGAAAAAAAACTCTTTCGCATTTGCGTGTCGAAAGTTTTAATGTTGCCCCAACCCCTCACCATCCCCCGCACCATCTTCCCCCACAGACAGGTGACGCTTCAACGATCGTTGACACCAAGTTCACGACACAGCAAATTATTGGTAAAGGCTTGTCAGCCTAAAGCTCTCTCACTCTCTGAATTTATCTAGCTAGGTTCACAGCCAACTCTTTCTCAGACCCACCTCGAGACCCTTCAAGTTGGAATCCCTCTGGTTTTCAATTATTCACCGCAAACCTATTGAACAATCATCGGCAATTTTTCCTCGGACACTTTTTCGCTGCAACCTCATATTATGGGAAGTTACGGCGTGCATTTTTTATTACTTCTAAGTGTTTAGACCGCACATTAAACCCCTACTTGCGTTTGTATAAAGAGGATATTTTTCAATTAAACCAGGAGCCGTCATATGTGGATATAAGTATAAGGTATAGTACATGTATAATTATTCGTTACATATTCCGTGTAATACTATTGTTATTTATATTTTTATTATAATTGTTTGAAGTAGTTATTACATTTAGTTTTCTTTAAAAATAGTTGTGTGATTCAAAGTTACAAAATATGTTTTATTTTTTTAAGTCGGTTTTTCTTTGTAATATCATTATATTGACGTTATGAGCTGCTCTACGATCTCTTGGGAGAGCCGATCAGGCTGGTGCTGCTGACATTTTGGATCTCGCAGAGTCGGTCCCAGGCGAGGTTCAGTTGGCGCGGGGTCCGGGCCAGCGCCAGCTTCGAGAAGGGGCCCAGCGTCCGGTAGCCCAGCTGCTGGAAGCGCACGAACCCGATCGCCTGCAGCTCCTTCAGAGCCGTCCGCACCTGGGACTCCAGATCGCCGGTGGCAAAGGATCTGGAAAATTTTAATTTATACATTTCGGTCGATCGATCGGGTCTCGATCTGAATCGGAACATACTCCTTGTCCAGCATCTCGATGATGTGTTTCTCCTTGAGACCGCGCGAGAATTTTGGGTGGTCCTGGAAGATCCGCACGACGTCGAGGACGAACAGTGGGATGTGCATGTGGTAGACATTCCGACGCAGGCACGAGGTCGACGGCTGTATGTCGCGAATGCACGCGCGCATATTATTCACCATTGGATATGAGAAATTTGGAAAAATATTTGCACTTCAAGAACAGCAAAAAAAAAAGCGTGCTCTATCAAAATATATGCAGGTTTCTGGTTTGAGGAGATTTTCTATTGTTATTATAAAAATGTGTTTCAAACTTTTCGAGACATCGTTGTTTGACGTATTTCCATAGATATCAGAATAATATCAGAATGTGTGTACATATCTCTAAAAGGTATTTGCTTGGGTTTATGTTTCTATCAGGGAGGCGAACGAATTGTCAGCCAATTAGAGGTGTCATTAACAAGTTGTCCGTGCGTCTGTCTATCTGTTTGATCATCATCTGTCTGTTCGGTAGTCGGCGGTGGTTCCTTGTGTTAATTTTCGTTTGTTTGGTGTACGATTGTTCCAGTTCCG
Organism: Coelopa pilipes; assembly: GCA_947389925.1. Taxonomy (NCBI): domain Eukaryota; kingdom Metazoa; phylum Arthropoda; class Insecta; order Diptera; family Coelopidae; genus Coelopa; species Coelopa pilipes. Next base: position 1,490,675 of record OX376698.1, on the reverse strand, counting down.
TTCGCCCAAGTACCCAGCCCATCGAATTAGCGGCGGGTCTGTAATTAGCCGCCGTGTAGTTCCGGGGGCTCGAGGTCCTCCTCCTCGGGGTCCCTTGACGTGTGCGTCGAGTGTTGGCGATTAAACGTTTCAAATATTTACCTTTCGTCCGGCTCTATTACCATTGTGTTATTGTTGGTTTTCTATTTTGTGGCTCTCGTCGTGTCCTTTGCTCTCTGCGCTCTACTCTGTATGGCCACTTATGGCATATTAAATCACATATAAACTAATTACCAACTCAACGCAATAATCATTCCCGATCGCATGGTCAAAGGGCCTCCAAGAGAATGTCAGGGGAGGGTGGCCGGTGGAGTGATGGAAAGGATTCGATAGCACGCGGTCGGTGCAGGGGTGTTCAATAGGGATGGAGAAAATAATGACAAATGAAGAATATCGCGAGGAAAGTTAGGTTTCTTTAGCTCAAGGCGGTCGGGGCCTTTTTGATTTAAGACTATAGAGCGAGGTCTCTTTTTGAGGCCCTACCGACCAGGCTGCTTTGAGTTTCCATCACCTCAAATCACATCCCCGCGGAACTCTCACCTTCTCATCGCCTTCCCTGAACCGCTCCCGTTCCAAGGTGCCTCCAACTCCCACTCCATCTCGTCTGTCCACTCATTTTGACCGTAATTGTTGCTAATGCAATTACAGATAATAGTTTTGTTGTATTCGCTACTTACTAGTTATCTACCCTTTGTTGTTGTCGTCGGCATTTGACATTTATCGAACACGGCAAAGCCATAGGACAGGACAGGACAGGACTGGACAATGGACTCGCATTCGTGTTCGAGGATGGCTCGAGTGGGTGCTGGAGACGGACTAATGCCCCTCGCCCACAGGTTCAATCAAAAATGACCCCCTCCGACAGCTAAGGGTTGTTCCTGCCTCCTCTTTCTCTCTCTTTCTCTCACCCTCTCATGTCGATGTGAGTACACACACTGACGCATGATATTTGTATGTGTATTATCGTTAGAAACTCATCATAATTAAAGGAAGGTAGTGGGGAGCAAATTCGGCGATAGTTACGAGAGTGAGAGGGAGGCAAGCGGGAGGAAATCGACATATGGTAAGTTATGTGACAAGAGAAAATGGTAAGAACGAAAATTATCAACAATAATAACGGTGAATGAAACTTAACCCATCCTTTTGACACTTAACCCCTATTGGCACCCCTTGACCCGGGGGGAGGTCGTCGTAATTCATTGGGAAGGGTCGAATTTTGAAATGTGTCCGTGCGGCAGATGAACGAGTTCACAAGAACAGGTTGAATATGAATATTTGTGGAATCGTATGAATATATTAATTTAGAGAAGGGGTTAATTCTAACAATGTATGTAAAATATGTATGTTGTTTTTTCGGGACTTGAAGAACCAATTAATTCCACTCAAATGTCTTCAAGAATTATAAATCGAAGAACGTACACGAGTTCAGGGATCCCATCTTGAAATTAAATTAATTTTTCAATTTATAAAGACACGTATGAAGCTTTATATTATATCACTATATCTCACAACCTTCTCAAGTACCTCACTGGAAATTAATTTAATTGCAATCCTTAGCAAGAGTCACTTGCGATAACACTCCGAGAGGCTTTTCAAAGGGCCTGCTTGCAGAATGGAGAATATTCTACTATAAATACTCCGATCGAACAGCGAGGAGCCATCAGTTTTCCGAACCGACTCCCCAGCCGACAACATGAAGTTCCTTCTGGCTCTCGTGGCTCTGGCCGTCGTGGTCGCCTCCACCGAGGCCTCCTACAATCGCTGCACCCTGGCCCAGGCCATGTACAAAATGGGCGTGCCCAAGGCCGACCTGAACAAGTGGGTCTGCATTGCCCAGCACGAGAGCGGCTTCAACACGGCCGCCGTGGGTCCGCCCAACAAGAACGGCTCGCGCGACTACGGTATCTTCCAGATCAACGACAAATACTGGTGCCAGCCGGCCGCCTCCTCCGGGCAGACCGCGTACAACCAGTGCAAGGTCAGCTGCAACTCCCTGCTGTCGAACGACATCAGCGCCTCGGTGAGGTGCGCCCTCAAGGTGAAGAGCATGCAGGGCTTCAGCGCCTGGTCCACCTGGAAATACTGCTCAGGATCCTTGCCGAGCATCAGCGATTGCTTCTAAGTAGGCATGGCCTTAATGGTCTTAGATTCGTGAAAAGGACAGATTATAAAAAAATGCTTTCGAAAAATGAAACAATATTTTATGTGAGTGTTTTGAGCGTTGGCGAGTCTGGTGGCGTTGATTGCTGAAGAGGTCGAGACTGCTGTTGCTGCTGGTGATGATGTTGTATTCGCTTGGTTGGTGTTGCGGATAGATGTTGTTGTTGTTGTGGTGTTGGCTGGAATAAAACGAAAGCAGGAGCAATTCGTTTTTTCTTAAGGAATGGAAATTGGAATTACTTACTTGTGGTGTGCTGGACTTCGTTAGGTCCGGACTTCGTTGTTCTTCTCTGCGTTGTACTTCGCTCAGCGATCGAAATTCAAGTGTTTTCCTTCGCTGGGTTGTAATCGAAATTCAAGCGTTTTCCTTCGCTGGGTTGTACTTCTCCTCTCTGGTCAGTGGTCGCAATTCAAGTGACCGAATGAACCGCGGCAAGACATGGTCGAAGTCCAGCCGCAGTCCGAACTGTCATTTTTGAGTGCAAATTTGGCGGCCATCATGAACCGCTAACGGTGAATGTGTTATCTAGAGATCGCACAACTCGTAATCGATAACACATCACTCGTTAGGGATGGCACACCAAATTGTACCAGAAGGTACGGACGTAAACAGTGAGAAAATGTTGGCAAAAGATAATTCTCAATTCGTATACAAGGTCTTTATAGAAAATGGGTTCGGGTCTGAGATAGTAAAAGGTTCGAACGACCTTCTGAACTTGGTAATTAATTCGCTAGAGGTGGGAAAAATCAAAATAATAACAACAAAAACTATGAATATTGACAATAAAATTGTAATAAAAATAATTATTATGGAAATGACAGAGCAGAGGCGGGTGTGGTCATTACAATATCACGTTAATTACCACAGTTCGTAATGTATTCCGTTGCAAAATACGACGTTTTTTCTGTCCTCGCGTTTCTCGCTGTCCTTGATATTTTTGTTGTAATTTTAAATGTTGAAGCCCCCATTGTTGTCGTTATTGTCATCATCATCATCGTCGTCAATCAAACCACGTTGACATTTTTTCGTTGTTGGAGTAATAATTGTTGTTGCTGCTCACCATCTCCCGCCAATGCCCATCGAGGTGTTGTTAGATTATTCTGCAACGATTAGGAAAGCAATAAATTCCACCTGGATTTTCTCTCATGCGTGTTCAACTCTCTCGAGCTCTCTCTCACTCCCTCTTACTATCTCCAACTGCCTCACACTAACGGATCCTTGCCAAAGGACGGCTACGTTGCATGTCGTCAATTAAGTCGTGTAACCTCTGACGATGAACGAAGTGCAATAAAAAATCATAATAAATTATATTCACATTCGCCATCTCTTTCCCTCCAACCACATAACCTCTCATTCCCCCTCCTGAGAATCCTTAATTTTTTCGCTTTTAATTGATTTACCAATATATTATTACTTTACCTTTTGCTCAGTAGACTTTAATTCATTTTGAAATTATATTCTTTATTTTGTTCTTTTTTATATATTTTCAATTTATTTTCTAAAGATTTAGATTTAGATTTTCTCAAAACTTCCACCAGAACTCGACCAACGGCATCATCGAAAGAAACCAACAAAAGACCTTCCATTATTTAAAATGATTTATATTTTTCTCTTATGTGTCTTCTACTCTTCAATATAATTGAATAATATATTATTTAACAAAAATTACTCTTAACTGAGAGGAAATAACAGAACAACTGGGAACATAATAACCATGGCCACCTTGCCACCAGGCAATGCCGAAACCTTCTCAATCCCTGGCCTACTGCTTCAGCAGGTGGACCTGGACCTCGCTCTCCCCACTGAGCAGCAGCAACTGCTGCTCCAACGGCCCGCTGGTAGTCACCGCCAGGTCGACGACCTTGACGCCGTCGGTCCCGCCCCCCGGCATCACGCCCTGCTGCACGACCTCGCGGTCCAGGTAGAAGTCGTAGACGCGGACGGCACCGTTCGACAACGCGAAGAGTCTCCAGCCGTCGCCGGCCAGCTCCAGCGATTGCACCAGGTGCTTGCGCAGCCCCGACCCGCTGAGCAGGACCTGCTGGTCGTAGACGCGCAGCTCGAAGGGCTTCTTCTGCTCCTCGATCATGGCCAGGCAGGCGGCGGTGGTCGAGGGCCGCTGCGTCTCCTCGGGCGGCCGATCGACCAGGCGTCGCTCGTTCAGGATGATGTTCTGGATGGCGCACGACTTCCCCGTGACCAGGTCGATGTCGGCGGACGCGTCGTAGGGCGAGGCGGCCGTCGGGGGCGGAGCTCGGTCCGGGTCTCGTCGCGTCGTCGCCGTCGCCGTCGCTGCTGCCACCGCCGAGCTGCGATTGTGGTCGCAGTTGAGGATCATCACCGAGCCGTTGGACAGGCCGACGGCGAGGAAAAACTCGTTGGTGAGGACGCGCAGAGCGGTGGGGAAGAGGAAGCGGCTCTCGTTGATCGAGACCTTGCGGAATCGCTCCGCCTTCAGGCTCTTCGAGCAGGCCAGTATGAAGTTCCGGTTCGTGCACACGTAGACGCGCTCCACGCCCACGTCGATGCTGGTGAAGCGCAGTCCCTTCAGGCCCCCCTGGCCCGGTCCCTGGCCCTGGCGCAGCTCCGACTGGGTCTCGTTCAGCTCGCGCAGCACCTCGTCGCTGTAGATGTTCTTCTGGAAGAGCGCCTTCGTCTGGTCGAACTTGCTCTGGGCCAACCGCGCCGAGGTCGCCAGCATCCCCTGCTCCAGGTACTCGCGCAGGTCGCAGATGGCGCTCTGGATGAGCTTCACGCGGGCCCAGGGCGAGCTGAACTCGGAGCGCAGGGTCGCCGCCGTCTGGCCACCGGCTCGGCGACGGGCGCTCGTGAGGTCGCGCGGCGTCGTCTGGTGGGCCGCCGCGGTCTCCACCAGTGTCCACACGGCCAGGATCCCCGTGTCGTTCAGCGAAGCGAACTGCAAGAGGGAGAAGGAAGAGGGGAGAGGAGGTTGCAATGGATCGTTCCCCGGATGCCGCCACTCACCTGGATCGTCTTGTAGCTGCCGAGCGCCTGAGTCTGCGCCAGCCCCAGGGCCGCCTTCTTCGGCGGCGAGCGGAAGCTCTTGACGTCCACGACGGCGCCCAGGTCGAGCAGGAGCTTCCGCGGGGTCGGCGAGCTGGCGGACCAGCTGGGCACGATCGACTGGGTCGCCGCGAAGTGCGTCAGGTGGCCGTCGAGCTTCGAGCAGAAGGAGTGCGTCTCGCGCAGGTCCCACATGGCCACGCTGCCGTCGCGCAGGCCGCACACGACGATGTCCGAGGACTCGTTGCAGATCTCGGCGCGACAGACCTCGCTCCAGGTGGACAGCAGTCGCAGCGGGCGCGAGCAGTCGCTGACGGACCAGACCATCAGCAGGTTCGAGAAGTCCGACCGGTAGACGTCCGCCTCGGGGCGACTCTCGTGCACGGTGATGACCAGGTTGAAGCGGGCGTTGGCGAAGATCCGGACCACGCGCAGGGCGTCGAGCAGGCCCGTCTCCAGGCGGCGGTAGCCCGAGCTCACCGCGGCCAGGGGCGCGGCGCTGGCGATGGGGAGGTTCTCGGCAGAGGGGCGGCCGCTGGTCGAGGGACTCGCGGCCAGGACGCGCGATATCAGGAGCGACGCGTGCAGCAGGAACCCGTTCAGGCGCTCGACGTCGACGGGTTGGCGGAGGCGCCGAAACTGCCGGCGCATCGAGCGCTGGTCGTCGTCGGCGCGGAACCGGCCCAGCGCCTGCAGGCTCTGGTCGAACTCGTCGCGGCCCGTCTCGGCGAGGAGGCCAAGCGCTGCGCTTGAGCCGATGTCCTGGAGCGATGGCGCCAAGAGCTCGCCGCAGCAGTTCTGGGTGGTGCCGAAACCGTGGGTCAGTCGCTGGACGGTCTGCAGGTCGTACTGCGGCGGGTGCTGGGTCCACATGGAGCGCACGTCGCCGGTCTCCGTCTGGGCCTCCGTCGAGGTTCGGTGCTCGCGGGTCTGCGTCGACGACTGGGTGCTGTTCAGCTGGCCGAAGGACTGCATGAAGTCGTCGTAGGCGATGGGCTTCAGGTCGAGCAGGGTGAAGGACAGCGTGTCGAACTGGATCTTGGCCATGAGCTCGAGGCCGCGCTGCGTCCGGACCGGCCGAGTGTTGAAGTCGGCGTACCCGCCGTAAACGACGGACCCCTCCAGAGCTTCTCGTCCCCCGCCTCCTCCCCCTGCTTCTCCGCTGTCGTGGGTCTGGATCCCGTTGCCGTAGCTGCTGATGCCCGAGTCCAGCTGCTCCGAGGCGCCTGCACTGAACGTGTCCAGGCTGTCGAAGGTTTGTTGCTGGTGCTGTTGCTGTTGCTGCTGTTGTTGCTGTTGGTGTTGCCGGTGCGAGTTCATCTCGTAGTGGCCCGAGTCGAGTTTGCGCTCCTTCTCCCTCTGTATCACCGTCACCGGGAACTGGGTCAGCTCCGACTCCTCCTCCTCGTCCGTGTCGCCGTGGCCTTCGTCATCCTTCACCCCATCGAGGGCTGACTCGGAACCCGACTCGCTCTTATCCTCAGTCGATTTCTCGCTCCCTCCTTCTTCGCTCTCACTCCCGCTTTCGCTCTCCGAGGCTGTCGTGGACTCGTTGCGGTTGGCGGAGGACGAGGTCGATCCCGTTTCGAAGTCCGACTCGTAGGACTCGAAGTCGTCCGAGTACTCGGCGGTCTCGTCCTTGGCCTTGTCAGGTTTCGCTTGTGCCTCTCGGGCTCGCGATCTTGATCTCGATCGATCCCTCTGTCGCTCGTCGAAGGTCACCTCGAATGCGACGGGCTCCTTGGGTTTCTCTGGCTCCAAGGGTTTGGGCACCTGGGAAATCGCCTCCAGGCTCGTCGTCTCAGGCTCCACGTTCTTCTGATTCGCTCCCACAAACCTCGTCGTCCCAGTCACCCTCTCCACCTCGACCCCGTTGACCCCGTTCACCAATCGCTCGCTACGTCTCTTGGCGGACGCGCTCCTCAGCACGACGACCTCCTCCGTGTCCAGAGTCCGCGTCCGCGGCCGTCCGTTCGGCTCCTCCGCCTCCGCGTCCCTCCGCGGTAGCTCCCGGCGCTTGGGCGGCGGCGAGACCACAGTCACGTTGTGATACGTGTCCAGCACCGGGTTCGGTCGGGCCGGAGACCTGGGGCCGCCCGGGGAGGCGCCATTAGCACCAACGGCAGGCGCAGCATTTCTGCGAACTGCCTCCAAAATGGCGGCGCTGTGTTGGGCCCTCAACGGCTGCGATCGCTCTGCGGAGACGGCATTTCTCGAGGCCGCGCTCGTTCTGGTCGATGTTGTGGTTTTCGAGGAAGTCGAAGTTTTTGACGTGGTTTTCGTCTCGGCTAATGTTTTGGCTGTTGTCCCCGCTGTTGGTCCTTTAGCTGTGGTTTGTGACTTGGCTTTGATTGTTGTTGCAACTGTTGCTGCTGTCTTCGTTCTCGTTCCATCGGTGCTGCCGACCTTCGTTAGAGTCTTCGTGCGAGGAGTAGAGGATGTTGAAGGATTCGATGTCGTTGAAGACCTTGTTGTTGTTGAGGGGTTTGTTGTGGCAGATTGTTTTGTTGTTGATGTCTTTGTTGTTCCCGATACTCTTGCTGTCGCTGTCGTTCCTGAAACTTTTGATGTCGCTGTCGTTCCTGTCACTTTTGTTGTCGCTGTCGTTCTCTTCGTTGCTGTAGTTGTTGCTGCTGCCCCCGTCGCTCGCTTCGTTGTGGCTGCTGCTGTTGTTGTCTCAGCTGGGGATCTCGTTTTCTGCAATCATTCCACCGAGTTTACTCTTAGTACATCTACCCACGAGGTTATCAAGAAAATATTTACCTATTTTAATTAGGTCTGAGTACGTGCGTGTGTGGGTGCTTTGAATACTCGGCGAAGTGTGTTGAAGCTTAAAATTAAGTTCTAAACAAACATCTGTTATCTGTCAAGAAGTCACGAATGTAATTTAATCGGGCGCGAGAGACAATTGATGACAGTTCCCCATATCTCAATTTGATTCAATAAAATGTTCACACAAATAAATTGAATTTGTCGTTCAAGTTATCAAATTAATACAGATACCATGGAAAAATGATGGACCGTCACTAGTCTATAGTTCGGTACAGTTACTGTTCTAACCATTGTGCATTATTGCTACAATGGTGTCGACGAGGTTTTCCATGCCATGTACACAAATTTACTACCTATTTACTACTGCTTTACTATCCCAGATCACGACTATTCTCCAACTGTGTTCGCAGCTTTTCGCCGCGACTGTATGGCAAGAATTCTACGATCAATTGCTGACAGTCAAGTGCTAAACGAATCAATTATGACAAATTGAGGTAGAAATGAAACGCTTTCGTCGAAATCGCAAGATCGTCACGAACCGTGAAGCGAATTGCAAAGAGAGGCAGAGAGCGAGAGAGTGAGCATGATAAGTGTTGTAGGGGGCGAACAGGCAACAGCGTGCAACATGTTCGAGCCGGATCGGAGAGCCGTTGGGTCGATCATGAAAGTATCTGAATGGGTATCGCCGGGGTTCATTGTTCGTGCGAAGTGGGAGACGGAGGTGCATCGTCGGATTTTGTGCCGTGCCACTTGACCCAGATTTCGTCGAAACTACGCAAAACGACACAAATAAAAAAAGCATATACAAACTCAAAACAAAACAAACATTTAAGTGTTGCGGAAAACCAAGGAACGATGCGGAATTGAAACACGCACAAAATTCTTTCGATTTGTATCTGCAAGATATGCGTCCGTACGATAGTGTGCGTGCGTGTGTGACGATAACGACAAGGAAAGTGAAAAGCGAAGTGTTCTAAAATTTCATATTGTACGAATTCCAAATTAATCACAAATTGAAAGACTTTCGAATTATTTCTGCTGTTGTGACGACGAAGCCAATCTGTGCAATAAATGTGGAGTATCTAAGTGGTCGACAAGTGGCGATTGCAAAATCGAACTACGAATTTTTCTCACTCACGGTCTTCAATTGCGAAGTTTTCAACGTTTTCGACATTATTCCAATTGCTTTCTCCGCCTTCGCAATGATTTATTGAGCTTGTGAAGATGTTATGAATGTCGTTTTTGAATTAATTTCCGTGTTAAATCAATGAGTTTCGTGCGGTTCTTTCCCTTCGCTATATCGTCTCGTTTATTTCCATTGTGATTTTTGTTGTGTCTCGCCCTCTTCACCCTGACAACCGCTGCTGAGCAGTCGAGCAAACGAACCAACGACGAGCAGAGAACAGCTGTTGATGGCGAGGTGAGTTTCGCTCGCGTCGCCCTGCGAGAGCTGTGTTCCATGAGAGCGCGTGGGGAGTTTGGTGAAATCGCAGTGCATTTTTCGAACAATTTACGATATGACCGTTTCTTTGATTTTATTTTTTATCGTTTACCTCTTCACACATAAAGTAATATCACAATAAATAATGGATGTAAGTAAAAATAATGACTGCACACTTAGAATATTCGATACAACTAATTCCACACGAACTAAGCCCACGAAGCCGCCGCCAGGAGAACGAGCAGGGCCGAGAGCGCCACTGTCCACCGTCCGCTCGTCCTCGCCCCGCCCGACTCCTCCGCCGGGTCGACGTAGTAGTGGGCCGCGTACTTGGCGAAGATGTCCTCCATGACGCGCCGGCCGTCGTGGTCCTTCATCAGGTCCTGCAGGCCGCGCAGCCCGTCCGTCCGGTCGCGGAACATGACGTCGTTGCGCCGGTCGAAGACGCCGTACATGGTGAACGGGCGCGTCGAGAACTTGTAGTCCTTGCCGAACAGCCGGTCCATGTCCAGCAGCGAGTTGTAGATTTCGTTGCGGCGCGTCAGGGAGGCGTTGTGCGTCATCAGGTGGCCGCGCGTCGTCCAGTGCAGGTAGCAGAACTCGAACTTCGAGCCGCGCTCGTTCGCCCCGAACGGGCAGAGGACGCGGAAGGACTTGTGCTGGCGCGCGTCCCGCACCCACGGCGACGACGTCAGGTTGCCGACGGTGTAGCGCTTGTAGACGTCCGAACTGAGGAAGGCCACGTCGCCGCGTCCCTCGGCCAGGCAGCGCAGCGCGCCCTCGTCGCCGCGGTACTGGTCGGAACACCGGCCTGCGCCGGGCTGCCACGTGCAGGAGTCGCGATGGAAGAAGGTGCGCAGCGACAGCCGCTGCCGGGTGACGTTGGCGATCGTCTCCAGCACGGACAGGTGGGCGGCGCCCTCGTGCGAGGGCAGACAGGCCCGCGCCCCGCGCAGGTCCTGCCAGCTCTGGTACTTCGAGTCCTTGTCCACGAGGGCGATGGTCACGTAGCGGTCGTGCATTGCCGCCGAGAACTCGTAGAGCAGCGGCACCAACTGGTAGTCGCGCTGCGCCTTCACGCGGCTGTCGTGGTCGACGAGCACCACGTCGGCCGTCTGGAACTTGATGTCGTCCATGCAGCTCTCGAGGTTGGCCGAGCGGATGCACTGCAGGTTCGGCTGGACCCCGTAGACCTGCGAGACCTCCTGCAGCCAGGAGCACTTGATGTGCTGGATGATCGAGGTGGTGCAGAAGACGATCGAGCGCGGCGGGTTGCACTCGGGGAAGCTGTAGGCGCTCTGGAAGGCCGGCGCCTGGTCGAGGTAGTCGTCGATGGCGATCACGTTGTCCAGCGGCTGGACGTCCACGTGGAACGTCTCGAGCAGGCTGAGCAGTGCGTTCTGCCAGCTGTTCGGGTCGTCGTGCGTCAGCCCGGTGACCAGGCGCTGGACCTGGGCGGCGTGCGTGCGCCGGGCGGCCACCACGGGCCACGGCTTGGCCACCCAGACGCACGGGCGCGACGTGTTCAGCGGCTGCAGGTGACCGTCGGCACACAGGAAGCTGTACTCGGTCTGGTCCGCCTGGGGCGGCAGGCTCGTCAGCTGGAAGGGAAGGAGGACACTTGATTAGAATCGATGACTAGTGGGTGCGGGAGCGCGGACTCACCCCGAAGTGGCCTCGGACGTCGTCGAGGCGCGCCCAGGCCACGTTGCCGCCGCCGCTGGTCAGGCAGTAGAGGGCGCCGCGGCGGCCCCAGTGCTTGTCGCCGACGTCGCAGCGGTAGGGGTCGTAGCACATCTGGCAGAGCGAGGGGTAGCGGTCCTTGAGGATTCGGTCCTGCCGGCGGTCGTGCACCCAGGGGCCGGCCTTGCAGCTGGGCCCGAAGTACTTGGCCGATGCGCGGATGCGGTCCTCGGCCAGCGAGATGTCCGTGTCGCAGGAGCGCGAGACCAGCGTTGACTCGAAGTACTGAAAGAGGAATGGGAAATGAGATCGGTCCAAAGGGCTTCGTCTACTCTACTCACGTTGGCCAGGACCTCGGTCCACTGGTGGTCCATGCCGTAGCCCGGGTGGCAGAGCTTGGCGTCGCGCAGGTCGTGCACCGTGTGGATGTCGGCCTCGTTGTCGACCACGGCGACGATCTCGTACTCGAAGGGCGCGTCGTGCGAGCGCAACTCGCTGGCCACCAGGATCTCGACGCTCGCCCAGCGCGCCGCGATCAGGTCCTCCGCGGAGAGGACGCCGAAGTGGGCGGTGCCCTTGTGAATGCGTCGCACGCAGTCCAGCCGGTCCACGCCCACCACGCACTCCATGTTGCTGCGCGCCTCCAGGATCGGGCAGAACTTGGGCGTCTTGCGGTAGGAGCCGTGCGACTCAACGATGCAGACGCGCACTGCAAAAGCCAACAATCGAGAGTTAATGGAGGGAACATTTCCATAATAAAAGACCAGAGACTGAATGAGCGAAAACCTCTCGAAGAGAAGGTCTGCGCACTGGAAGCCACTGTCGATCTCGAATCCCATTGACCCACTTTGCCGAAGAGGTTCAGCCCTCGACGGCGGACTCCAGGCACTTGGCCACTGAGCTGTTAAACCCGTGCTATCGGACCTTCTCTCGGCACAGGCCACGGTGTTGGATGATTTGCAAAACACAAAAACACACGATTACCTATTGGCACAAAGTGAATGCATTTCGTGATGAATGAGCCTTTGTTTCGGCCATTAATCGACAGGTACAACACCCAAGACCGGTAAAGTAATGAATTTCGATTTCGAGAGGGAAGCAGACCACACCACATGTCGCTATCGGAGACGGGGAGCCGAGGTCTGGGGTATCGAATGGCTGTGAGTGCGTCTCGGTCGGCCTTGAGAGATTAGCGGTCCATGGCGAGTGGCCAAGATGGGCGGGGAATCAGTTAATCAGGGCGAGCATCACGTCTGAATCATCGTGAGAAGAAAGGCCATTGATGGAGATCCATTAAACCTTTGCATGGCCCAACGAAAAACCCCCAATTGTGAACGCGTGTCGGACTCGTAACGGATTAAGAAAGCAACTAAGCCTTAAGTAACAACATCGCAAATAGCAACACAACACACAAATTGACTGCAGCTCATGAAATGAAGCCAAGAACGGGTTGGGCCAAGTTACGATGTTGCCGCTCACGTCAAGATGTTCGCACTTGCTGGGGATTTTAAGGTCGGTCTTTGTGGTTTATTTCCCCTCCCCTCTCTTTCACTCCTTCATTACTCCGATGACGAGACGCTCATGATCATCGTCATCGTCATCATCATCGCACATTGGGGAATTTCGAGTGAAATAAAGTTTTTTCCTTGTGGTAATGATGGTTTCGTAGAAATTCATCTTTCTCAGCTTGGCGTCGGTGTTTGCGAAAAGTTTTTACGAATGTACGATAATTTATGCAAAACTTCGAACTTCCAATCAGTGTGGGATCGCAGAGGATTTAATTTTAATTTTTCGTAAATTAATTTGGAAGTTAACTAATCTGCCAAGAAATCCTGTGATTAGTGAGAGGTTCGAGAGAAGAAGAACAGGTTTCTGATTTTATCACAGGCAATTATTAGGAACTTTTTTGTTAAAACAAAAGCACACACAATCAAGAGAATTTATTAGAAAATGTATTTAGTGTATTTGTAGAAGAAGCAAAACCTGACTCATTCATTAAAATTCAAGATATTTGTCTAGAGCTGCTTTTTCTACTTGCAGTTAATTTTTATTAAATATATAAACATATAATTAAACTGGAATATTGTGGGCTTCTGTGGTCGAACATGTGAATGACGATTTCGGACAGGAATTCTATATTTTGAGAGGATGGTTATAACAGTATAAACTTTACTGCAAGATCGGAAATCTTGCTTCATTTCTATCAACTCTGCCCAGAAAGCTCTTTTGCTTCACACTATTAAATTATTACATTCTCATCAAGTCAGTACAGAGTGAAATTATTCTTATTAATCTGCCATTTGCACTTCATTGAATACTTACACTTTCCATCGTCGAGCACTTTATCGGCCTGGACGCAACAACAACTCAATGATAAGCCGAGCACAATCAGCCATGAAGTCTTCGAATCCAAATGCATCATCATACACAACTTTGATATTTCTCGCAAGTACGATTACTTATGGTAATTATTGTTATTATGACTTTTCCGACTTAATTACTCTCCGATCAGCTGACTTGGGTACCGATCATCGCCAATTTATACACTATTCTCTTGCATATACCACTATCATTTGCCGCCTGTGATTTTTACACAATTTTATAATTTTTATTCTACTAATTATTTCCTCAGAGCATGCGACAATTAATGTAAATACTTCGCTGATAATTCTCGTAACTCTCTCGGGAGGTTTTATTTGTTTGTCTTTTGTTGAAACAACGCCCCGTGCAATGGTCAACGGTCTGTGTTTTTAAAGCCCACTTGAGCTTGATAAGCCACGGTCCAGTCGCCACGATCGCCGATCACGAACTGAGACTTGAAACCGAATCTGATTTTGTTTACATCTCGAGGTCGGCGGGTCTCCCGGACGATGTGACTCGGGGGAAAAACTTCGGATTCAATCAGAGCCAGAATCGAGAAGCTCAAGCCGAAACCGAGAGTCAGTGCTGACGAGAGAGGGAGAAGATCACGGTGACTGGTCACTGCGAGAGCAGCTTCGTTGGAAGAAGGAGCTTCGTGATTGATTTGAGATTCTCGTCGCAAACGTCAGTGACAAATTGGCCAATATCAATGCCAACAACAACGCAACATATGTAGATCTGAGTCGCTAATGGAGACCGTCTCAGTCTCGGAGGAAATGAGAGAGAGAGGGAGGGTATCGCGAATGCTTAGATGAGTTATATTGGTATCGAAGCATGCGGTTTTTTCCTGATTGGCACTTGTCGGCCAGATTCGTCGTTGACACTCGGACGCTACTGATGACGTAGTTGCGGGGGGAAAACCATAGTGCTGGGGAATCCCCAACGAAGCTTCCGATTCTGGGTGAAGAGCAGAAACCCAACAAATCCAATATCGGCAAACAATCGCTGTTGTTACCAATTCGAATGCGATCCAATGCCTCCCGTGCGAAACGATGGAATCGCCTGTTTGTGGTGAGGGTGGTCAGGGGTGGTTCCTGGTGGGTCTTGGAACTGATCGCCGTAGGCACGTGCTGGGTGCTTCAGCTGTGCCAACACCTTAACGTTGATACCTTGCAAACAGTTCGAAACAATAGAAGTCTCAAATAACAACTGAGCAGTGAAAGAGAATCGAAAATCACTCGCGCTCTCTTAAGCTTGCCCGCCCCACATTGGCTCTCTCTTCATCAGGATTGCTCTCTGTCAATCTGTTTATCTCTCTTTTTCTCTTTTCCGGTCCATCGATCGGCCACTGCCGATCGTTCCGGCTCGAAGCTCTTATCAGTGATTGCGAAACAATGAAAACAATACGCTGGCGAAACCGATACGACTCTTCCATAATGATCATATCAATTTATATATTTTGTGCTTTGTTCGGTTCTCGATGCTATACATGCCAGCCGAGGAACTTTTCACAAAACTCCTGGCTAATTTTCCAGACGACTCAGTGTGAAGAAAGTCAGCCGCGTGTCGTTAGGCGTTGAGTGAGAGAATAGGAATAGTCTTTGCCAGAAAGAGAGAAGTAATAAACCACACAGAGCGAGAGAGACGAACGCATTTAAATTAGATGTAGACGGGTTCCAACAGCCGCCTAAGGGGAAAGAAGTTTAAAATCTTCAACTGAATTAACAAAGATCCTATCAAAAATTGATTTATTGGGATGATCAGAATTCGATCTGGGATAAACTTCATTATTAAATATTCATTATTGTTATATTTCTTAGATACCGAAATTTTCCCCAACTCTTGGAAAAAATGTTACGGGAATTCCGCTTTTGTGAGAACCGCTTCCATAGTATTCGAATTAGATCTCGCGTATGAATATATATTATATATCGATATAAATAGTTCTTGATTTCAGCTTTGTTGATCATTATTATTATTGTTGTTGCTATCGGAAGTATTGTTGTTGTTAGCAACACTGCTGTTATGGTTGCTATTGTTATTCTCCTTATTTATACTCGCTTTTCATCGGTGTTTTAGTCGTTAATCGTGTATTCAGGGAAAAACGAGCCATCTGTGAATCATGATGTTGTTAATTAGCAAAAGGTCTCTGCTCCCAAATGCAACAACAACAACAATAAATAAATCTTCCTTATGAAAGAACTCAAGCTTTTTATTCATCTTACTGTTCAAAAGTAGTTGAAAAATTATAACAAAACAGTTATTATTAATTTTTCAATTATAAAATAAAATATAAATTCAGATAATTTCTCAAAAATAAAATTTTATTGTGACACAAGTTTACATTTAAAAAATATAAATATAAAATTCAGATAAAAAATCTTCAAAAATGAAATTTTATTGTCTGCATAAATACAGAAAGAAAAAATCGTCTGGAGTCTGGAGATGATTAATCACGAATGAAATATTGTGTTGTGTTAAATACTTTTACGTCATGTTCATGAAAAGCGGTTTTGGTCATAAATTGCTTAAAAATGTAGTTTAAAATTCGAATGCCACTTGTTTTGGATGGAATGTTTTCGTCCCCTCTCTTTCCTCTTTCCTTAGCCATTCACGAGTCAACAACTGATTGAGTTTTACTTGGCCGTAAATTCACTTGACTGGACGAGTAGCGTCGTCTATAAATTTATTTTTTCGTTATTTTTATTTCAATGTCGACATTTGTCAAAACTTCTATTGTGTGAATGTGCCAAATAAAGAGGAAGGAGTTTTTGTAGGTAATTGTAGGTAAGAAAATGTTGATTCAATTCGGGATCGGGATCTGATTCTGGATCAGCTAATTAACATCCTCCTTGTACTGGTTTCCATCTGATCTGCTCTCTCCTTCTCTCCACTGCCGAGCCAAATCTAATCTCGGCCAAGACGGCTTTCACTCTCACTGACGGCTCGCTAACGCCCACTAAGCCAGTGGCAATTAAGCTCCGTCCACGCTAATCAAACACGATTACAGGTGTTCCTGATTTGCCTTTATCATGTAACTGATAACGTCGAGAACTTTATGCTACGAACTGTAAATACAATAAATAATCTCCCAAGCAGCATTCCCATGCACATGGCATACCGGCCATGGAGTCGGCTATAAGTGGAGGACAATTATCGGTGATACAACGAACGGCGATTAGATACGGCCCTTGAGTACGGCGGTAACGACAAGCCAGACGACTGTAGGTGGAAACCAGAGTCTGGGACGGCTGGGTCTGGACATGGGCTGACTGACTGACGATACCTTCCTTCGGATCTGGAACTGGGAATACGATGTTTATTGCATTATTGCTGCTATATAATCATTTTGATATTTTACAGATCGGCGAACTCGTTGAATTTCGCCACAAAGAACCAACCATTCAAATAAGAAGAGCGCGAAACAAAGTGAGAGAGGGAGAGAGAGAGAAAGGGAGACTAACTGGGAGATTGTAAACAATTGTCGTGAGTTTTACTCGTTAGCCACATTACCGAAATAGCCTTCTCGCGCTGTGGACGACCGAACCGTCGAGAGAGCGCGGCCAGGAGGATGAGAAGATCTGCGAATTAACCTTGAACTGTGATATACGACTCCATAGAAACTGACATTCACACGGCATTGAAGTGGTAGCAACGGGTCAAGCAGCGACCACCCAGCGTCAAGATGGCCAAAATCAACCGCCGTCTGCTGCCGATGAAGGCCCACTTCCTGTTCTTCATGGGAGGTGAGTAATCCATACGTTCGACATTTGAGTCCCGCTTTCCAACTCCCCTCTCCTTCGCTCCATTCCAGCCATGGGTCCGATTCTGCCGCAGCTGTCGGTGTTCGGCAAACAGATCGGGATCTCGCCAGAGGTCATGGGCTACATAACTTCGGTGCTGCCCATCCTGTACGTGATAGCGAAGCCCTTGTTCGGCTTCATTGCCGACTACTTTGCCGTGAGTACAAGGCGACGACTCCAAGCGTTCGATCTTAAGCGTCTCATTAACTACTGTCCTCCTCCTAGATGTTCCGCAAGTTGATCTTCATCACATTGATCACGGTGATGACCCTCTCGTACGCCGCCTTCTACTTCGTGCCCGCTCTGGAGCCCCACTCGATGCCCATGGACGCGGGCCAGTGGAACGTCACGGCCCAGGCCGCGCTGCTCCAGCCGTGTGCGGACGAGGTGAGTCCGGGCCCCATAAGCCGAGGATCAGCGCACTCTACAGCTCCTTCGTCTCCCGCAGGTAACCTCGCACGCCGCCCTCTGCTCGTCGACACGCCTGGCAGCCTGCACCGGCGCGAACGGCGTCGTCTTCAGGGCCTACTTCGTCGACCTGTCGAGTGGCCGCAACCTGACCGCTAACCTGGAGCAGGCGAACCTCCACATGTGTCTGCCGGTCGGCGTGGACGCGGCCAATGTGACCGGCATCGACGCGTCCGGCGCGTTGTCGGCCAGTTGTCGGGTGGTCGCCGACCTGCAGCCCGACTGCCTGTACGGCAGCTCGACGTTCTGGCTGTTCGTGACCTTCCTGTTCGTGGGCACGATCGGCTTCAACGTGGTCAATTCGATCTCGGACGCCATCTGCTTCGACATGCTGGGCCAGTCCGAAGAGAGCAAGTACGGGGCGCAGCGGGTCTGGGGCACGATCGGCTTCGGGCTGACCGCCCTGATCGCGGGCATCGTCGTCGACCTGTGGACGGTCGAGACGGTGAAGAGCTTCACGCCCGCCCTGATCATCATGCTGGTCTTCAGCGGCCTCGACCTGCTGAGCGCCTCGAACCTGAAGCTGCCGAAGCTCTCCTCCTCCGAGTCGATCTTCAAGGACGTCTGGGGCTTGGTGACGCACCCGGCGATCGCCGTCTTCCTCGTGTTCGCCACCATCGCCGGCATCATCGACTCGTTCATCATCTACTTCATGTTCTGGCACGTCGAGGAGGTCGCGGCCGCCACCGGCTACATGGACCAGATCAAGCTGATCG
Source organism: Coelopa pilipes (assembly GCA_947389925.1). Lineage (NCBI taxonomy): Eukaryota > Metazoa > Arthropoda > Insecta > Diptera > Coelopidae > Coelopa > Coelopa pilipes. Next base: position 1,472,207 of record OX376698.1, on the reverse strand, counting down.
AGGGCTGCGTGGTGGCGGCCGAGTGCCTGGCCGGCGAGGTGCCCTTCTTCTTCTACAGCGGCCGGATCATCAAGAAGCTCGGCTACATCCACTGCATGTCGATGTGCTTCTTCTTCTACGCAGTCCGGCTCGCCCTGATCTCGTGGATCCCGAACCCCTGGTACTTGGTCGGCGTCGAGCTCTTCTTCCAGGGCGTCACGTACGCCCTCTGCTACACCTGCATCGTCGCGTACGCCTCGGCCGTGGCGCCGCCCGGCACCTCGGCCACGGTGCAGGGCCTGATGGCCGGCATGGACGACGGCCTGGGCTTCTCGATCGGCTCCCTGATCGGCGGCCTGGCCTTCAAGCGCTTCGGCGGGCGCGCCAGCTTCCTGTACTTCGCCATCGGCGCCCTGTGCACCTGCGTGGCCCACGTCCTGGTCCGCCCGACGTCGCGGAAGCGCCAGTACCTTCCGAAGTCGGGCTACCAGGCGCCGGCCGAGCAGGTGGTCCTAGACGCCGCGCCTCGAGCCCCGGCCGTCGAGGAGTCCAAGGCGTAGAGGTCGGGGTTGGGTGACTTGTAAAAAGCTGTATTTTATTAGTTGTAAGGAATTCTATTTTTATACCAAAGTCTCTTGTGGACACATCCGAAACGAGAATCCGATTAAAGAATGACAATTGCTTGAAAATGCGTTGCGTTTTATGGGACCCCCGAGGGAATTCGGCACCTGGAATGTCGGCTGAACCTTTCCCAACAAAATCTAGTAGTCGTAGTCCAAGAGCTCGGGTCACCTTGAGCGCTCAATGGGAACGCTTTCGTCAGTTACTTGAGAATGCTTTCGACAACCTGTTGAGAACACTTTCGACAACCTCTTGAGAACACTTTCGACAACCTGTTGAGAACACTTTCGACAACCTGTTGAGAACACTTTCGACAACTCGTTGGAAGCCACGTTGGGTTCTCCAGTGGCACGTGCTTTGGAGTGGAGTCGAGAGTTGTTGTTGTTGTCGGCATGCTAATCCAATAAGAATAAAACCTGAAAATAAAACGAATTCATATCAAATGTAATAAAAATAATAAAACGCGATTCCTCGAGTGAAACCGGTCAATCAATATGAATATCAGAATAAAATGGATGTTAGCTTCAAAAATTGATTTAATGGCTATTTAACGCATGATCCCCAAATTCACGGTCTCCCCAAAAACAACAACAGCAACTACAAGAAGAACAACAAACCTGGGGATTTTGAGATTTCGAGTGGACACACTTCAAATATGAACTTGAATATGAAATTTCTGAGTTTCGGAGAATTTCGAATACATTAATATTCATCCTTTTCGAGAATCCACTATAAAAGCCGAGTTGAACCGCTGCTAAACCCGCAGTTTCTTAAGCACATCCACCACCAAACCAAGAATGTCTTGTCTCAGACCCCACCGTCCAGATCCAATAGTCCTGCGCAGCCTCCTCGGGGTCGTGGTGCTGATCCTGATCCTGGCCGGACCGGCGGCGGCCAAGGTGTTCGACCGCTGCTCCCTGGCGCGCAGCCTCTACGCCCACGGCATGGCCTACCACGAGCTGGACGACTGGGTGTGCCTGGTGGAGGGCGAGAGTCGGTTCAACACGAACGCCGTCAACAAGATCAACGCGGACGGCTCCTACGACTGGGGACTCTTCCAGATCAACGACCGCTACTGGTGCAAGCCCTCCGACGGCCGGCCCTCGAGCAACTCCTGCCAGCTGCCCTGCCACCTCCTGCTGGGCGACGACATAAAGCACGCGGCCGCCTGCGCCCGCAAGATCCGCCACGCCCAGGGCTTCTCCGCCTGGGTGGTCTGGAACAGTCGCTGCCGCGGTGCGAAGCCCTCCGTGCACAATTGCTTCTCCAGCCATCGCTTCGGTTAGAACAAGTGTTTCTCGCAGCGGTATTATTTAATCTTAGACTATTGTAATTAAACCATATGTATGTACTCGTGCGCCTATTGTCCTAATTGTTGTTGCCGCTGACGACGACGATGACGGCCTTGTTGCCACAGTTGTCCTAATGATGACAGCAACACAGATGAAGTAGTAAAAGTGAGAAAAATAAAGAAATTATAATGCGAATAGTAAACACGGATGTTTAGATAAAATTTGGCAAATTATTTCGGGAAATTAACGTTGATGGAACAAGAACTCCCACTGTGCCATACAGGGTCCTTCCATTGTAAAATTTTTCACAGTCGATGGCACCTAGAGCTGGAAACCCCTGCTCCTGACCCCACGGAAATTTGAATGTAAAACAGGTTTCTCTCGAGAGCTCAACGCAATGTGCCTTGGGATAGGTCGGTCACTAAACGCTCGATGGGTCAACAACGACGGCTGGGAGTCTTTCATGGGCCGACGTAGAAATTCTAATCACAGTACATATTGCATTATTCTTTCCCTTGTTTGTCTTACTGCATTTCCTTGCATTACGCTTTTCCGGGAAGAGCCAACGCAATCGAATGAGTCGCGGCGTCGAGTCTCGTCTTATCAGCTCGGTCCAACCCCTTTGTCTGCGCTCCGACAAGCAGACGAGAGACAGACAGACAGACAGACAGACAGACGGAAAGACAGACAGGTTCATTTCGCACACGTCTGTTTGAAATAATAACTCAATATTTGCGACAACTTCTGCTAGGAACCATGCATGTTTCATCGCACACAATGGGCACATATGGAGATATGAAATGTCTATTTGCAATGTCTTTGTCGTTTCGAAAAGTACTTCGGGCAATTCCTCCAATAGCGATAGCTCTGCGTGATGAATGGCGACATGTTCTTGGGCGTAGTTTTTCCAATTGGATCGGTATAAATAGCCAAGAACTCGAGGAGCCATCATCAGATTCTAACAGTTAGCTGTTGAGTGAAAATCAAAATCAAAAGCAACAAAATGAAGTCCTTCATTGCTCTCAGTGCAGCCTGTTGCCTGCTGCTCCTGGCCATCGGTACCGAGGCCAAGGTGTACGACAAGTGCTCTCTGGCCCGTGAGATGTCGCGCCTGGGTGTGCCACGCTCCGAGCTGCCCGACTGGATGTGCATCGCCCAGCACGAGAGTTCCTTCAACACCAAGGCTATGAACAATAACTCGAACAAGACCAAGGACTGGGGCATCTTCCAGTTGAACGACCGCTGGTGGTGCGATCCCCATGAGGGCCGCAAGACGAGCAACGGCTGCAAGGTAGACTGCAAGGATCTGCTCAGCGACGACATCACCAAGGCGGTGAAGTGTGCCCAGCAGGTGAAGCGCGAGCACAAGGGCTACACCGCTTGGGTGGCCTGGAACAAACACTGCCAGGGAGCCAAGCCCAGTGTGAACGAGTGCTTCTAAGCGCGCAGATGAAAATACTATTCTGAGTTTCCTGATAATATACATATATAGATATATTTGTATCAATAACAGCATGTACTTAAAATTGACCAATAAATGAATATTCAACATATGAAATTTCCATTGCTGGCAATGCTGTTCAATTCACCTCTAAGTCAGCTGTTCGCAATTTCTCTTTGACAGTTCGTGGTAAAAGTTCGGAAGACCTGGAGTTCTATGATATTCATTCGATTGTAATATCTAGAAGAAAATCTGTAAATTCCGGCAATAAATTGATATTTCAAAATTAATTAAAATAATCTATGAATTAGTGAATTAATTAAATACTGTGCAAAAGTGAAATCTCATCAACAAAAACAGTGTGATCTCATCAACAATATTAATCCCTTGTTTTTGGGTTTCTTCGATTTCGCTTTCTCTGCTGCTTCACAACAAATCTGTATTGATTTTTCTCGCACTCAACACATTCACCACAAAGTGATTTTTCCACCCCAATCGGTTTGAAACTCGGCCAAAGGTTTGTGTAGTAGGGTTTGAAGCTGCTGGTGCATTCATAAACTGTTCAACAATTCACCACATTACACACTGTTCCCCGCCTACAGATGACTTCCGCATCGAGCAGCAGCGCCCGCCACCTCTTCAACGACAGCAAGAAACGACTCTGCGACCGCGTCGGCGTCAACATCAACAACTTGGGCTCCGTCGCGCGCCAAGTCGTGCGTGGCTCCAAGTCCAATGAGGTAGACATCTGGTTTGACTTCGATGTGATACGATTGACTCCTGTTTTCAATTTGTTGACAGATTCTTGGGCAGACCATACGGAACTTTACCCAAGTGGACATCGTCTCCGACTACAGCAGCCAGAACCTACACAAGATGGAGCTGATCCGGCAGCATGTCGGCTACCAGTACGACGCTATCGCCGACAACGTCAACCACCTGGACTACCTGAGGGAGCAGGTCACGGCGATGGAGAGATGATTAGCGGCGACAAGTGAACAAAATTTATAATTTTGTCTTCACTTGCCACCATTTTATCATTTAATTTCTATTTACTTCATATCGATGAATATAATGTTTGAGTAATGATTTTTTTGACCAAGTTTATGTTTCAGTTTGAGATACCAGAAATTTTTGAACTTAGTACGTTAAGGACATTTATTAAATTTCAAGAGACATTTTTTTAAATAGTGTTAAGCAGGTCGGACGTAAGTGTTTGTTAAGTAGTGTAGTATAAGATTGTTTGGCAATTCAGGCTTTTACAATTAGTATAAAATGTATTAAATTACACTTCAACTCTGTAAATTATTTGAATAAACCATAACATTTTATAAATCCATTTCATTTTATTATACTTAATGGACTTCACCCAGCATGAGTTTCGCATCCTCCCCTTTGTCGGAGCGATGGTGACCACAAACGGAAACCATTTAGGATTTGCCACAACAACAAGAAGTAATGCAACAAAGACAACGTAAACAGCACTGTTTATTTTCACACTGATTAAAGTAATCTCCACAATAATCACCGCAAAAGTCGCCAAAGCACTCACACGCACAAAAACGAACAAGCACTTACTCGCACCTACGCCACACACACACCGTTACAAATGCAAATAAATGCACCTCAAACACCGCCGCCCGCAGCCTCACACGTGGACCCTGCACTGTTTACTTTGAGCGGAATTCTATTGGAATTAGACAAGCTGCAACAAAAACAACCACAATAATAATAACAGCCACAACAGCTAAAACAACATTTAGTAAAACGGGCAAAAAAGCAAGAAACCGGGAAATCAGAAGAGCGAGAGAGTGAGTGCTGAGAAGACGGCGGGGGGGCAAAAGAAAGAGAAGACAAGGAGGGGAAATAGAAATAGGACGAAGATAAAGCGATTGAAAAAGAAGAAGCTCAAGTCAGTTTAAAAAGAACAACAGACCTTTAAAGCCCATCGCTCCATCTGTAGGTTTCACCTCCCACACAGAGTTGGGTTCCACAAGTGCTCCCTGTTCCACTCCAATTGGCACGGGAACTTTTGTTTATCAGCACTGCAGACCCTTTCTCACCACACTCTTTCCCTTTCCCTCTCCATGAACCCGAATTAGTTTTCCCTTTTCTGCAGACTGGCCAATTAACACCTGTGGCGAGAGAGAAAAAGAGTGTGGGAGGGAGGTGGGCACTGAAAAGGGAGAGGATTTTGCGAATGCAGTGAAATATTTTGGGCATGCAAAAAACAAACTTTTCCGAGGTCGTGGTCGCTCCGTGGTCAGTGGAGGACGAAGGGATGGAGACCTGGACGTGGATGGTTTGAGGGAGCGAGGGCAGAAGGTGGAGGCTGCATGTTTGAAATGCTGGCGAGATTAAAAGGTGAGTTCAAGTCAGGCCACACAATCACACAAATTCACACACAGCCAAATCTAAATATGTACGGACAAACAAACAAACGAAGGAAATAGAAACATTTGGATAATGGAAAACATGTTCCCAGTCCTCCATCTCTCTCCTGCGGCTCCCTCCTTCTCCTGCTCTCTCTCTCCCTCGGCACCTCGTCCACTGTCTCCAGGCAGTTGTAAATGAGTTTCGAGGTCGCGCTGGGTCAATTTCGCCGAAAGTTGGCACCACTTCATTTGCAGTTTATTAAATTTCCACTCACAAGGAGAACGTGATGAGTGAGAAAGAGAGAGAGAGAGAGAGACAGTTATAGGGAGTGCTTGAGAAAGAGGGCCAGAAAAGAGAAAGTCGCTTTCATTCGATGGAATCAAAAATGAATAAATGAATTATGAATGATTATGATGAATTAGTAAAGAAAAAGTAATTTAACAATTTTTAAAATTTTATTGATTTTTTCTACTTCACGGCTTTGTACGAAACTCGTGCTTCAACCTCAGACACAGACCTCAGATGCACGAGAGAGGGAGAGAGAGCGAGAGGAAGGGGTGGAAAGAAATAGTAATAAATTCACACATACGAGCCAACAATCGCACCTACTTCCTCCGACTCCCGGGGCCAGAGGCAGAGACTGAGGGTGACGGAAGGAGGGGGCCGGAAATCAACAGAAAGCGATGGAGACAGAACAGAGTGAGATGGAAAGAGTGTGACCGTGGAACTCTTCGGGGGAGGGAAGGAGAGAGGGGGGAAAGGAAACCGAAGTAATGCTCATTCTTCATATTCCTCAAGCGTCGTAATTTATAGAATTCACACGCAGTTGGCAGCATTGCTTCGACAATAAAACCAACAACAACAATAACAACACCATTTTCTTCCTCTTCTTCGCTTCTGGCTTCCTCTGGTCGTTCTTCCTCCATTTTTAAACGCATTGAGGGAAAATAGCAAATATCCTCGCCATCCCTGCCACGATGTCCCCGTCGACGATGTTGTTGTTGTTGTCGTAGTTGTTGTTGTTGTTGTGGTTAGTCTTCCGTTTCCGCAGCCCGCCACGAGCAAGTGGTTGTGTGTGTGTGTCGGCGGGAGTGTGTTTAGTTGTAAATATAATTTATCGATTTTATGCAACGCAATGTCTGCGTTTGTCTGACGCTCTCGTGCCCTCCCGCTCACTCTGTTCTTTTTGGTTCTTCTCCCCTAGTTCACCCTCTCTTCCCTCTCGTGCATCTCTCGTTCACTCTCTCTGGCTCACCACCGCATGCATCTCTCTCTTAATCTCCCTCGCGCACAATCTCCATATGCTCTTCTAATGTTTTTTATTCTCTCACTCTACACTTTCTCCCCCTCTCTCTCTGTTTGCAGCTCACGTGACAAACAGCATAAATGATTTATTGCCACTTTTTCCGATGAATATCCTTTCCCTCGTCCTTCTCCCAAGGCGGCGGAGGGCGTGAGAAAAAAACACAAATGTTTATTTACTTTGGCTTAAATTAGATGATACATGTTTAAAATTATTATATCTATGAAATTTGATACCTCAACATTCCTTTAATTAATTCTTGATCCCTCTCTTTTCTGAATTAAATTACAGATATTTAGTTTTGTACAGTTTGTTGCTGCAATCAATGCGTTTTTTAAATTGGTGTAACAGAAAATTCTTTTTCGTTCGCACTGCTTGCTAACGTTGACGCAACTTCCAGAGTTTTGGCGCGAAGTCGAAGCCCGCTAAAGCTCGAACAAACTCGCTAAGGTCAAAGTCAGTGGACGGAGGCTGTCGGGTTGGGGGGACGAGCATCAGATAAGAGCAGGAACACCTTCGGCCGATGACGTCACACGCCGGCGATCGACCCACGCGCCCCACCTCCCGCCGACCGAGATAAGGGACCTGATCCGCGAGAAAGATATAAAAATGTGAACCGAGCGGCGAGAGCAAGTGTTGCCAACGCGGTCGGAACAGAAACACGAAACAACATGCGGTTCCAACGACGCCCACAGACGATCCTCGCACACGTCCTGCTGACGGCGCTGGCGGTGGCGATGGCGATGAAGACGGCGATGACGACAGCAACATCATCAGCTCCCGCCGACTCCGACTCCGACCCCGACGCGCCCCGCATCGTGGGCGGCGCCGAGACCTCGATCGAGCGCTTCCCACACCAGGTGTCGCTGCAGCACGAGCAGCAGCACGTCTGCGGCGGCTCCATCGTGAGCGCCCGCAGCGTCCTGACGGCGGCCCACTGCGTGGCCGAGCCGGCGCGTCCCCAGGACTACCGGGTGCGCGCCGGCTCCTCGGAGCACCGACGGGGCGGCCTCGTGCGCGCCGTGCAGCGGATCCTGCGGCACGAGGCCTTCGACGCGCCCTCGACGCTCAACAACGACATCGCCCTGGTGCAGCTGCAGCAGCCGCTCGTCTTCTCGCCCTCCGTGCGCCCCATCGCCCTGGCCGACGAGGACGACGTGGCGGCGACGGCGGCCCGGAGGCGGCTCCTGGTCAGCGGCTGGGGCTCGGCGTCCGACGAGGCCGCCGACATGGCGCGGCGCCTGCGCTTCGCCGCCGTCGAGGAGCTGGACCGACGCGCCTGCGCCGCCGCCTACGAGGGCGCGGGCGTCGTCACCGAGACGATGCTGTGCGCCGGCGACCGGCGGGGCGGCCGCGACAGCTGCCAGGGCGACTCGGGCGGGCCGCTGGTGGTCGCCGCCGGCGGCCGCGTCGCTCTCTACGGGATCGTCTCGTGGGGCATCGGGTGCGGGCACGCGGACTACCCGGGCATCTACACGAGGGTCCCGGCCTACGCCCAGTGGATCAGGGCCAACCTTTTGTAGAAAATTTAGAGAGTAGAAAAACTAATGTAACATATTTATAAGTGAACTAAAAATTAATGTATTAAATGAAAGTGTACTGAATATTGGATGTTTTAAAGACGAACATCGAATTTGCTTATTCTAGCAAACGTAAATAATTAACTATTTTATTCACTGTTTTAACTGTTTAGGTTTTTTTGAAAATTAATAAAATGTGTATCATTTAATTTTCAGTGATGTTCAGTGATAACATGGTTGGTTTTGGGGGTTCCCTCAGCACGTCCAGTGGGGGCAGCAGTCGGGGTAGGTTTTGGTGAGGTCGACCGGAACGAACTTGCAGTTCTTCGGGGCGTATGCGTTCGGACAACTACGGGGAACGGGAGACACTGAAAAAATCCTGAGTTCTTGAAGAATTCGGAACTCACGCCTTGATCACGAACTCGTCGGACCCGCGTCCGTTGCACTCGATCAGGCTGCATTTTCCCGGAACCGTCGTCTTCTCGCCGACCTTCAGGGACAGACCGTAAACCTCGCAATCGGCTGAAATTAAATAGGAATTAAATGTGAAATTTGAAGCGAGACTACAACAATCAGAACTGCAGCTGTAGCAGCGAATTTAGTGCAACAAAATTGTATTGGAACCAATTGCTTCCGACCTGCCAGCGAAGGCCCGGCGAGTGCCACGATCAGCAGCAGCGCGAGCGAGGAGGTGACGAGAGACCGCATTCTGAAGGCCTGCGAACAACCACTGGCGGGCAGCTCGGACCCAGAATAGATTGGATCAGTGGTTTCGATAGAGAGAGGCTTGAAGAGAGGCATTGGAAGCCAAGAGCTTTCAGGGAGCTTTACGTCTAAGTCTAATTGACAGCCGCTGATAACCTCTTGCTGTCCGAATCTCGTTCGAAACTACCCGAGCTTTCGGTGGAATTTATTTCACTTCTCAGTGTGCTTCCCTCTCTTATTCCTCTTCTTTTTCATTGCTTAGGGTGTATTTTTCTAATTTAAATAGTTTGAAATTTACATTCTTGATTTATTCATCTTCATTTTGATCTATGAATCTGTTATTCTGCAACTTTGATTTTCCCATTTTTATATTGACCAATTTACCGTTCAGCAAAATGTTTATGATGCTGTTTGTTGGCTTTCTAAATATAGTTTTAATTTTTTTCTACACCATTCAGAGCTATCTCGATATTTATTTCAGTTCATTTGCATTTCTCCGCTCGCCCGATGATGAGGTTCTTATCATATGCTTCTTTTCCCACTCGCCCGAAGCGTCTCAAGGTCGTGTGCTCGGCGACTTCTCCTTATCGCCTGCTGCCTGTGCGTGGAATCGGCGCCTCGTCCCTGCGCGGGGCATCGCCGAGCCAAGAGGACCCCATCTGGTGTTCGTGTATCCTCGGCATGCATTTAAATGGCAACATTTTGGGGAATTCATGGTGTCTGGCTGTCGTTCGAGTCCTGCTCGGACCGTTCTCGCGTCTCTCCGACCACCCGCCCGTCCGTCCGTCCGACCGTCCTCCTTAGCTCGACAGAGCCTGATAAAAAACACTCCTCGGGTCGTAGGGTCGGGGCGGTGAAGTCGGCGTCTTGGGGTCTGAGGAACAGTCGTTTGGGTTTTTCCCAGAACAGATTCAGGTTTCTTTAAAGGCGAACATGAGGGAAAACCCGAGCTGAAGAGTTCCATGAATCGGCCTATTGGGAGCTGGAAAACCACGTTGGATGACTTCCGTTTTCACTTATGAATCGCTTTGCCCCACCGGAAGTACAGTGGTCGTTTTCCCAATTTAATGCAGCTTCCATTCTCAAAAGTCAGTGTCAGGAAATCTTTTTTCCCCATTTGTTTATATCGAAGTAGGTTTATTTTATTTTTATTTGTTTCATATGCTGGGATTGACAGATTTTTGCATCAAAAGTATTGACAATTGTGCTGTGATCGATATCCGCCGATTGTGTTTCAACAAAACATTTGCATAAATCAACAACAATGAAATGAATTTTAATTCCTGCTATGATTTGTGTTTCCATTTTAGTTTTTTCCGCTGTAAATCACTTTGTTGTTGCTGTTATGGTTATTGTCGTTCAATATGCGACAAATGCCATTCAACAAATATCAATTTTCAAAGCAAACACATATGTATATAAAAAAAAAAAAATTATTCAAAATACACAAAGATATGAACGGCAAAAAAGAGAGAAAAACAAAATTCTGTAATGCGAAAATATATAAAACACAAGCGCATGTGAAATGTGACAAATAAAAAATGCCCAGAAACATATTCAAAAAATACACAAGCCATTTAAATATCCACAATTGAACCGCTAAAAACATAAATTCGACTGCATTCCATGAACGAAATCCATGTACAGATATGTGATGTTGCAGCCCTGAAAAACTGCGAAACCACATTTGTGTTCTTTTGTGATTTATATGCACGACGGCGCGAGTTTGTTTTCAATCCAGTTCAAAGACAAAATCTGTGTGAAAATCAAAACCCTTACAAAATGTATTTGTTTAATCGTAAGAAAAAAGGAAAAAATCATTGTTTGTCTTCACAACAAGTAATAAATATTTCACTTTTATTCGACAATGACTAAAAATAACGATAGTGAATCAACATAATTTTGCACGAAACTAAAAGTATTTTAAAGCGATATTTTTTATTGCTGTGAAAATGTGAGAAAATCATCCTTACCTTGGGATTGGCCCTTTTTGTGTCTTTCGAAATTAGCCGACATTTTGATAAAAAGCGTTTTCACATTCACTGAGCAATTCAATTAGAAACATTTTTGAATATTCATATTGAGTTCGAATCGGGGCTTTGCAGTGATTTGCAAGGTTTTTTTCGAATTTCCTATCGACTATTTCCAACGAAATCGCTTTGTTTGCTTCGCTCTCAGTTCAAATTGGTTTCACAAAGTATTCTTCGCATAATTTATTTCGTTTCCAATTCATTCATTCAAACGTTTATTGCAATTTTTAAAGACTTCTCGCTGGATTCAAATCGCTGCCCTAATCTCTTATTAAGCCCCTCTCTCTCTCTCGGCCACAATTGCAATTTTAGTTTCGGGAATTAAGCGGAACTCAAACGAAATCCATCAAAACAGACGCAGCATTAACGAGGCTTTGGGTGTCGATGTAGTTGTGGCCACGGGCGTGAGTGTGTGTGTGCGGTTATTGTGTCGTAATGGACTTTTTCCAAAAGGATTGTGTGCAAACGATGGATGAAGGTCTGTGGTTCGCATTCAAAATAGAATTAATCACGGATTTAACAACAATCAACAGGAATTAAAGGGAATACAGTAATATACTAACACCAAAATAGTTAAAAAAAGACATTTTAAAAAAATAAGCTCAAAGAATTACATAACATTTAATAAATAATTAAAAATTTTACTGTAAATATAAAACAAAACCTGTTTCGAATTACATCCAGCATAAGTCCGGGTCCGGGTCAAAATGTTGAATTCTGAATGTGAAAAAGAGATAGGAGATTATGAATGCGGGAAAGAGATGGAAGATGGAAGTTCAAGGTATTCGCGATGTCTTCCCAGCACCTCTCGAAATCCCTTCAACCAAATCTTTGTCAGCTCCGAATTCACAGCGATAGCAAAACTTCACGCTTCTCTTCTTATCTTGATTTTCCACAGGTCGCACTTTCTCCCATTCTTCTTCCCTTTCTATCTGTTGTCCTCTACCGCCTCTTCAAACATCCCTTCACATCTCTTTTACTCACTGTCCTCTTCTCTCTCCCCCACTGTCTGTAGTATGATCTCTGCTTTTATCTCCGTTCATGGGTCGAGTCAAGTTTTTGGTCAAATGGAGATAACCAAAATATTTACCACAACACCTTTGAGGGAAAGCGAAAGCCGAGAGAAGGGGATAAAGCGGCAAGCCAGGAAGTGTAGAGGTGGGGGGGGGGGGGGGGTGGGTGAGAGAGCATTGTTAAGGAGACACATAGTTAAATAGTTAAATACACGAACACTGGTGTGGGAAGAGCCGTAGCGAGACCGCAGGAAAGAGAACGTGTTGTTCAGACGACGGTAAGCAAGATTGTGGACTCACTGGCAGAAATTCGAGCGGATGAAAATACTTCACTACCTTTCTTTAGAAAATATCACAATATTGTTGTTTATTATTTCTTAATTTTCGTCTCTATGTAATTGGTAAAATAAATGACTATTTAAATAATAACCAACACCTAACAACATGCCAAACTCTCATCATACGGATTTTTATTTACTCTACTGGATTTTAATTCAGTCTTCTTTTGTTCCTCTTAACAAATTCTCTGACCCTTGTGGAATAAACTTCAGCTTAACGTCATCGTCCCGAACACCAGAAGTAGCTCGATTGGCCACATCAAGCCCTCGTCCCGTCCACCGCCCGCAACTCCTGGATCCTGGAGGTCCCTTGTGGAAGTCGAGGTCCATTGTCAATTTCCCTTCTTCATTCTTTCCCTTTCTGTTCTCCCTTTCTTCCACCGCCTTTCTTTCACTGCACGGCGCCGACCCCTCGGGACCGTGGGGAAGGTGAAAATGATGGATGAAAAAAGGGAGACCGCCAAGAGAACAACAACAACAACACCCATCCATGAACACCACGGGTCCCTGCGAGAGGGCGATGGAGAGGGCGGGGGAAAGGAAGAAAAGGTCAAATTTCACATCCAACCTGGGGACATAATTTGTTGTAATTTATTTAAATCTACGCCCGCACCGCATGGGCGGTCGAAAGAGAGCGAGGCCGAGTGGAGAAGGACGGGCGGTGAGGGCGAGAGGGAGGAGCCGGTGGATTGTGGTGGTCGACAGCTAGGAGCGCGGTCGGTGGAGGAGGGTAGGAAGGGGGTTATAGCGGATGGCCCCACCCACACAGGCGCCCTCCCTCACTCCCACCCACCTCTGTGTTCGACCCTGTTCTCGGTCACAAGTGAGATGGTAATGCCCCGTTTTCTTGTTGTTGCTCCTCGGAGGCACGGGAGAAGTGGGTGTTAGTGGGTGTGTGCAAACGTGTCTGGGGCTGGGTGTGTGTGGGTGTGGGTAAGTGTAGAAATTCCCAGGATATGACACCTGTGGTGTAGCTTTGCGACCTAAATTTCCATAAATCATGTTCTTTCGACGTGGTTTTTGTTATTGTTGTCCGTGGCATTAAACGTCGACCATGATAGGGACACAGAGAGAGAGAGAGAGAGAGGGAGGGAAAGAGAGAGCACACGACGAGGAAGAAGAAGAAGAAGTGGGTGTGAAGTATGGGTTTCGCTACAGTGTTGCCGACCTCGAGCGAGCGGCGAGGTGTGAGGCTGAAACCTCGAACTAAATACCGCAAAATGTCGGCCCATCGCCGGCTGACGTCGTCCCACATGGTCGGCGAGGCGGTGGAGGTGAAAAGTGAGGTGTTCGTGTTGGTCCCCTGGTCCAGCACCGGGGCGTGGCACTCGAGGGGAGGAGGGGGTTTTGCCAGTGAAAAGTGAAGAATAACCTCCCTTTTCCCTCATCATTCATAGTTTTTCACCACGCTCTTTATCTCGCCTCTTTTTCACTCTCTCCCTGCTCCGCTTTCACTCCACTCTCGACCTCCGTTTTCACTTTCTCTCTTCCTCCATTGACCTTCCTCTATTTCTCGCCTCGCCTCGCCTCGCCTATCTCTTTGGCTCCGGTCCCTTCGCGCTCCTTCCTCGGGGTGCTTCGAAAGGATTTCAAGGATTTTTCAAGCTATTTTGCATGCAACAAATACCCAAACACACACAGGTGTTGGTGTGCATGTGTGCGAGTGGGTGCCATTGTAGTTTCGTTGTTGACGTCGGGAATTTTCTGCTCGATGTTGATAATATTCTCCCCAGAGTTCAGAGTTCACTCGGTACCAGGTGACTTCGGGTGATTTTTCACCCAGGTGCTTCGTGGGGTTTTCCAACCCGCTTAGGGGCGAGATTCCTCCTTGTTCGCGTTGTTTTTGCTTGACTTCAAGGCGTATCGAAAAGGTTCTTGGAAAATTGAACACGGTTATGGCCGCGGTTTCATGGTGTTTTGGGAGAGACTGGAGGTGTGAGGTGGAACTACAGTGGAGGAAATCGAGCTGAAGGTCCTGCGCTTGAATTCTCTGTCCCACGTTGAAGTAGTGGCATCGATCGAGTGATCCGGGTAGTTCTGGGTGATTTGGGAAGCAGCGTGTTGATTCGAGGTGTAACAGGGAAACACATGGTGACTTCTGCTGACACGAGGTGCTGCAAATGGTCCCGCCTGGGCTGGTGTTAAAGCAGCCGTGGAATCCTCTGGGCACGGCAGGAATTTGTTGCCCTCTGGCCGAGGCAAGCTCGGGATTCCACCGCTAGCGGAAGGTGTTCACCTCCCCAGCGGTTCCATTCTAATCAGAACAACATAACACGAGCACAACCAACAACAATAGCCTAGCAATCGATGCTGGGGTCACGACCTTCGTGGTGTGCCCTCAGCTCAGGTGAGTGTAGGTGTTGCTGTGTGTGTTGGGCCCCAAGTTGGGCTTGTGAATGGGGTCTCGGTGGCCGTTGGAGGGTGTTTTGTTATTGTTGTTTGCCCTTTTTGTGGTGGTCCGATGGCTAGATGTTGTTGTGTTTGTTAAATATAAATGACCAGACATCATTTAAGTTTTAGTGGGGTTTTCTTCTCCCTCTCCGGCACTTGCCTGGTCGCATCCCACTCTCTCCATCCCCTGCTGGGCCGAGAAAAGGTGAAGTCAGCCTGTGGGTGAAAAAGGTATGCAAAGCGAAGGTGAACAAAATAAAAGGGAGCTGAGAAGGTGTCGCTCAGGTGGTTGTCAGTGAGGGCAGGTTATTTACGGGTTCCCTGCATATGAGACAGAAAAATATGCGGACGATAGGGAAAGGACGAAGGAGTAAGGAGGATGTAAAGAGAGAGTCAGATTTAAGAAAAGGCGATCCAGGTGCGAGCCTAATGAATTTTCGATGAGGGAACCAGGAGGACGAAGAGATTTACGAGAAACGACAATCTCAAGGGATGTTTAAACTTTATATTCATTACAATTTAATATAAAGAAATAGTGGCACAAAATATTTAGAAAAATTAAAAAAAAAATTAGTATTCAATTTGTTCTTGCCAACGCTTGATGTATTACCTGTTCTAAAAATAATATTGATTTACTAATTCACAACTCTTTATATATTTGTTTATATTTTTCAGGCAATTCGCTCACTAGCTGTCTCTCTCTCTCTCTGTCTCTGCAATGTCGTCATCCTCTGTCAAATTTGCGCCCTCCCTTTTCCGAATAACTTTATAGCCATTTTTTGCTCCGGACCCTACATTGTTTGGAAAGTGTGAACCTTTATTTATCTCTCTGATCCCTCATTTATCTCCTGACCCCCCCACCTCAGTCCAAGCCAACAGTCTTTTTTCACCTTTCTCTTTCCCTCTCCTTGATTCTAATTTTAAATGCTCTCGCTTTTCCTGCAAATTGGCGCTCTCTCTCGTTGTTCTTTTGGCTTCCTTCACCTCAGCCTCCCTCGACCGATGTGAAGAGTGAGAGAGAGAGTGAATGAGAGGGAGGCAGACGAAGAGGAAAGGGAGAAGAGAGAGAGAGAGAGAGAGGGAGAGGGTCGGAACAACTCTTTCAGCATCCTCAATTTGCGAGAAGCCTCATGACTGGACACGAGTTCGTCCTTGTTTCGAGTTTTTGCGAGTTTCAAGCGATGTCGTGATTTCTCTCCACTCCCTCTGTCGCTCTCTCTCTCTCTCCCCGTTCTCTCTCTGTCCCTCTCCCTGCCGCCTTGTCCACCATTGTTTGCGAAGTGTTTCTTTTTGTTCCTGCTGGACCTTTGCGTATTCTTTGTAATGAGCTTTTAGTTGATTTTTACACTTAGTTCGTTGGTTTTGTTGTTGTTGGTGTCAATATTGTTGTAGTTGTTCTTTATTCTCCTTGTTGTCCTGCTTCTTCTACCACTTGTTCCCTCAGCCTTTGTTGACATTGTTGTTGTAACAAGAGCCGAGCGAGTGAACGAGCGAGAGTAAAAAATTAACAAAGTTAGTTTATATTTAATTAATTCGTTTAATTCGCATTCCGGAGTAAAGGGCAACAAAGGAAGGAAGCCGGAGGCAGAGGCAGAGGGGGAAGGCGGAGCTGGGGACAGCCAGAGCCTGAGAGGATAGAAAGAGAAGGAGAGAGGGGTAGAGGACCTGAAACAAGGCTGGCCATGAGGAGGAGGGAGGAGAAAGACACGAGAAGATGATCAAAATGACATGTGGAAGTTGAGGGTGAACGAGGTTGCAAAGCGATAGCCACGGAGGGAGGGAGAGAGAGAGAGAGGTAGAGAGAGAGAGGGAGGGAGAGAGTGAAACGGAGCGATGGAGTAGGGGAAAAGAGCAACCACGACAAACCCATGGATAATGAAGCAGGGTGGAAGGACAAGGGCAAAAATTAGACTCTTCAAGGCAACCGACGCCGACGACGAGGGCCGAGGGAGGGAGACGGCCGGCCCTAGACCAGGACAGCACGAGCCGAGGGGCGGGGTGGGCTGGGCGTTGTTTGGCGAGCTGTTGGTCTGTCGGACATGCAGAGCGCAAAGTGTTTTTAATGTTTTCCCTTTGCAGTTACAGTGGTTGTTTTCACTGTTGTTGTTGTTGTGATTCTTTTTGTTGTTGTTCGGACTGTGGGCGTTGTTACTCTTCTTGTTGTTGTTACCCCTGATGCCGTGGTTGTTGCTGCACACCCGACTAAGCTTTTAATTAATTAAATTAATTTAAAAGCAAAAAATATCATAAGAACCACAAAGACAGAGGCGGATGGCGGAGTGAGGGAGCGAGGGAGAGGGGAATAGAGGGAGGGGGCCGAGAAGGAGGCCATCCAGAGGGACGCGTGGGTTGGGGGAGCGAGAAGGCGAGTAAATTATGTGAGCCGGAGATAAGTTGAAAATAATGTTCGCATTGAAACGACTTCTTGGATCAATTTGGGGAGCGAGAACGGGAGAACAGGGGGAGGGAGAGGAAGATAGAGAGCGAAAGAGAGGGAGAGCGATGTAGATAAGGGAGAGAAACAGTGAAAATTGGGGAAAAGTGGGACAGAGAAAGTTGAGCTGTCTTGGAGAAAGACGGATGATATGGAATCGCAATCCTTCTGATCCTTCTTTGAGTCCTCCTCCTCCGTCGCTTTTGGTTCATTGTCATCAGTGCAAGAAGAAGAAGAAAGACCTCCTTTTAAAGTTCCGCTTCCGGCTGCGCCCACCACGTCCGGTGTTAATTGTTGACCCAGAAAAAGCCGCAGCCCGAGCATAAATCAACAAAATGAACCCAACCGATTTTAAGTCGAGAGGGGTGGAGAGTGGAAGATGGGGAGAAAAGGAAGAGATAAACACGAAGAGAGGAAGAGGAGGGAGAAGGGAAGAAGTGGAGCGGGTGCACAATGAGGAGAAGCAGAGCGAGCGGAGCCTGCAACGCAAGCAGCAATTAAAGCCATTGCTTCAATTAATCACAGAACAATCAATTGCAGCAACAACAACAACACCGAGCGGCGACAGCGACAACCCCCCCCCCCCCTCGCCCCCGCACTACGTCATGGGCAGATGGATTGGCAGCAGGGCCTTAATCACTGCATTTAACTACATTCATTCTTTGTCTCCCTCTCACTCACCCACTCTCGATCCTACGGCAGAAAAAACGCAATGAGCAGCGGGGAGAGGGGGGGGGGGGAGTGCAACAAAAACTTCAGCAAAGGGAAAAAATGAGAGAAGGAACCGAAATGGAGAGAAAATAATCAGAAAAAGTGGTGAAACAGGGCTGAATAAAGGACTAGCAGAAGGGCAGTAAAGGAAGTGGGAGATTTCTAGTACACTTAGAGCAAGAAGAAATAATGAAATAATTAAAGAAATTAAAATGGAGGTGTAGAATGACAATAAATGCAAATAAACTTAAAAGTAAATACGTAGTATTTCCACAACTAAAAATGTATGTTAAATAAAAAATAACAAGTTCATTTATTTAAGAGACAAACATTTTTATAATTATATAATAAAATTCAATTAAAAAAATGAAAAATTAAATATTTTAAACACAAGGCAAATTGAATTATAGAAAAGTGAATAAAGAAAAGTAGGTGAAGAAGGAGGAAAACCATTAAAAACAATTTTTTTTGACCTGCATTTAAAAAATTCAGGGAGTAATTGAGGAGAACAGAAAAAGTTCAAAATAAAAGTTGTAAAATTGTTCCTTCCAATTGACTTCAATCTCGGTCGATGTCTTCGGCCGACTCCTGAGGACTCGACATTTTCTCTAAGAGGGCGGTCTCAACAGGAACGGTGGAGTCCGCAGGACAGATCGAGAGTACCAGGAGAGACTGCAATCAAATCGAGAACCTCCTCGCCTGCTGCTGTCCTTGTCCTTGAGCTCGACTTCTCTTGCTTATGAGAGTGGGGGTCGATTTGTTTTTGTTTCCGTTTTGTTGTTGCTGTTGTGCGGAACCAACTCCAATCAATTGCAATTAACTGCATCGATTTCCTCGGCGACGTCTTCGGACCTTCCCATTCCCTCCACGCCTCCTCAACCCCTCTCACCCCCCCACCCTCTCTCTCTCTCTCTGTCTCTAATAAGCGCCATCTCCTTCTCGCTGAAGTTTTTCTCCTCTGTGTTATTATTTTTCCTTTCCTTACTTTGTTTTCACCCGGAGTGAATTTCTTTCTTTATTTTTTCCTCTCACTCCAGGCCAGGTTGTTCGCTCCTTGCTTTTATGTTTCCCACAACTCCTTCCCTTTGATCGCTTCTCTTCTCGTCCGCCTGCTCCTCGTCCTCTCTGCTTCCTGGTGCTCCTCATTCACTCTCCCGTCCTGCTCCTGCTGGCCCATGTTGGTCTGTGGTCCTCGGCCCAATGAACGTCTGTATGTAAGACTGTGTGTGTGTGTGTGTGTGAGTAATTGTGTCTCTGTGGGGACGACGCGTCCTTGTGTGTGTGGGCTAGTGAGATCGTGTCCGGGAGTGCTGGTAAATGAGTCTATTATCGAATGTCCTTGATGTCATCAAATGCACAAATGCAACGATTTTTCACTTGATGCGATCCTGCGACGGCGCTCCTCTCTCTCTCTCTCTCTCTCGCGCCCTCTCTCCCTCTCTCTCTCCTTCTCGTGGGCTGTCGCCCGCACTCCTCTCCTGTCACTCGTTCACACAGTGTCTTCCGTTGCTGTTGTTGTATTTCTAACACATCCTCGACTTCCTTCCACTCACGTATTTGCTCGCTTTACTCGCCCTCTCGCCCTCTCCCGTTGTCCCCACTCGATGGATGTCCTTTCGTCCTTCCCACCCTCGCCGCTCGCCCCTCCTCCTTGCCCTGCCCTGCCACTGCAGTCTGCTTCCTGCACTCTTCGATTTTTCATCGCTCCCACTTCCTCCCCCTCTCGCTCCCTTTCGCCCCCTCTCCACGTCTGTCTCTTTCCCTCAATGTTGTTCGCTCGTGCTGGCCGTCGTCGCGGTCCTTCGTCCTGGCTTTAGTTGTTGTGGAAATCGCTTCGGGAATATTTATTGAACATGGCGATTTGTCTGCGAGACCTCGCAGCGAATTAAGATAAATGAGGGAGGGCCGAGCAGGACAGAGAGAGAGAGCGAGGGAGAGATGGATGGAGCGATGGTGCCGGCGAAGGCGCGAGACAGATTGACGAAGACACACTGCGCGAGGGGTGAGTGCGGAAGACACCAACGGGGAGGGAGGGACGGCCTTAATTATTGTTATTGACTTAGTTGTGCTTATTTAATTCGCAACTCTCGGAAAATCGATATTTACGGGAACTTCATTTAGCACAAATTTCAGTCACAGCGGGTGACTTTAAAATGGACAATAACAACTTTGAATAGGTTTCATTTAAACATATTTGGCATAATCTATTTTAATGTTTTTAAATTGAACAAACTGTAGCATTCGATATCAGAGAATTTTGTGTGAAATGATAGTTCAATGTAAAAATATAGAGACAATTGAATTAAAGCACAACAGAAATGCAAACAAAAAGTTAGTTGATTTATGAGAAAATGTCGATTATATATTAATTAATAATATGTTTATCGCAATGAATTCTTGAATTTATTTTTCCATAAAAAATGTTTAGTTCAAAAGATTCTTAAAGTATTGAAAAAAATGCCTGTCGCAAGATCGAAAACATATTATTTTTAAAATGCTCAAAATTGAATTAATGAAAATTGTGCTTGTTGAAAATTTGATTAAATCGGCCAGAGAGCTGGAGAGTGATGGAGTGGCCGAAAGAGAGGGGGTTGAAGTGGGTAAGCGGGGAAGGGGCGTGAGAGAGAGAAAGAGAGAGAGAGAGAGAGAGAGAGAGGGAGAGAGTGCGAAGGGGTTTCTGTTTTGAATGGATTGTGTGCAGACAATTGATTTCAAAACAATGGCAGTGCCAGAAATAAACAACGCCAGCAACGCGGCCGGAGGACGAAAATCACAAACAATAACAACAACAACAACAACAACAACAGCAGCAGCAGGGACAACAACAATAGCAATGCAACGCCATTGAAATATCGTGCTCTTCACACACACACACACACACACACAACCACATGCACTCGCATTCATTATGTGCGGCAATTAAATCATCAGGACAACAACAGCAGCAGCGGAAACAACAACAACAACAGCTACAACAATCGACATCGCGGGAGATGAAATGCTGGAAATATGACAAACAACAACAACAACAACAACAATAACAACAGCAATGACAGTGACAATAAAAACAACAACATTGAGAGTGAAACAAGACCATTGAGGACAAACACAACAACATTTGCAATGAAAGCAACAACATTGACTGTGGAAACAACAGCAACAACAACAAAAACAACAACAACAACAACAGCAAATCCACAGCCCCCTCCGCAATCGCGAAAATGATGAAGAGCCGAAGAGGCGAAAAAAGCGACCAAAGCAAAAACGCTGGAAATAATATCCAACTTCCTGTGGCGCCCATTGATGGACGCCATATTGTTTCGGGGCATGTGAGAAATGTTGATGGCGGCCGTTTTTTCAACGCCAGCAAACACACGGCAACAACAACAACAGCCGCAACAACAATAGCAGCAGCAGCAAATTCTCCCGGCTGCAACTTGTCAGCGACAAAGGCCGAGAATGCGAGGAGCAATAAATCGCCAAGATTCCGCGAGGGAAAAAATCCACCATACGCCCGAAAAATTACACATTCAAGAGCGCTTCGAATGTGGAATTATTAAAGGACATTTTTTGAAACTATGTAAAAAACTGATCCCAGTAATTGATGCGGCAAAGCGAGGCAACCTCGGGTTCGGCCAACATGCGCTGAAGACGTCATTAAAAATAACTTAGGTATTGATCAGTGCCAAGAGATTGAACAGAATTAAGTGAGGAAATAAAATGAACTCCTAAGCAAATATTTAAGAAATATTAAAGTCTTGTTCAATATTATTCGAAGATGAGAAAGCACCTATTTGTACTAGCTCAGAGGAATTATTTACTACAGTTTATCAATAGAAGTTGCCCAATTAAAGCGAAGTAATTAGAAGCTTGAGTAGGAGCTTGATTAAGAATTCAATTTCTGTCAGAACTAAAAACAACGATTGTTCGATATGTGTGAAGTTATTTTCGAAAATGTAAATACGAATATTTGTGTTCAATATGCAAGATTACTTAAATTAAACGAAGAATATCCGAGAATCAAAAATTGCCTGACCTCTGGAATAACGAGAGAATCGACTGAGGAAGCGCGGGGATCCTGGGATGGTTGAGGGCACGAGGGATGGGACGAGGGGCGGTTGACGGCGGGAGGTCGGCTGTGGACGTTGACAAAGGATTGTTTTAAAGCGCGCCTTTCGCTGACATCAATACGACTCATTTGTCTCTCTCCCTCACACACACACACACGCACACATCCACGCTCCTGCATGCGAACGTCCTGTCGCTTCATCTTCTTTAACTTCTCGCGCAGCTCCTGGTCCTCAAAATAAACATCGATGCACGCACACACACTCACACACACACACACTCACACACACACACATTTCACGCTCACCACTCACTCAACTGGGCCCAGTGTTTGCGGCTTGAACGCCTGCTGCTGCTGTTGCTTTTGTTGTTTTAATTCTTGTGCTCTGCTTTTTAATTTGTTTCCTCTCTTTCTTGCATATTTTTCTCCCCTTCTGCCGGGTTCCTTGCTTGTTTGCTCGCCGAATGTCAACGTGGGGTGCTGCAACAACAACAACAACAACAACAACAAGAACAGCAACAATAAAAATGCAAAAACGTACAAAATGAAAACAACGATGTTTGTAGCAACAACAACAGCGGCAGCAGCAGCAAAATGAGGCAACAACAATAAATTTATTCGCGCGGAAATTGGATTCGTATTGCAATTGGAAACGGCCGAGGGCGTCAGCGACAGAGGCAGAGACAGAGACAGCAACAGCAGCGCAGCAGCAGAAGCCGAGCGAGCAAGTGAGAGAAAAGCGCGTCCACGTTTTCAGAGTCCCTTTTAGAAAGTGTTTCTTCGATTATAAATGCATTCAAATCTTGTCTGCTCTTTATTTTCTTGAGAAAACATTGTTATGAGAAAGTCAGCAAATATTCCTTTGCCCAAAAAAATTCGAAAAATGCCAATTCAACAATGAATAATTTCACTAAAATAGAACAATTTACAACAAGTACAGATTTGTTCCTGGCCTCTCTTGATTTCTCACAGTGTGTCCGGAGAGCAGCAACAACGACGGCAGCAGTTGCAGCCGCGCGGACATCAGAAGCCGCAGCCAATAAATCGCAGTTGTTGTCGCTTCCACTCGCCCCCCTCTCTTTCCCTCTTTCTCTCTCTCCGTCGCACCCTCGCTTCGGCCGGGCATCGCGGCCGAAAGCGACCTCATGCGGCCAATTGTGGCAACTCGAGTGTCATCGACAACCTCGAGGGCTCGCGCGCTCCATGCACTGGAATCGGCTGTGCTTCCTCTTCTTCTTGTTGCTCTTCCTCTTGCTCTTAATTCTCGCCGACAACTCTTTGATTTTCATTTTCGATATCCGCCGTTCCGATGTTGTTGTGTATTTGCGGGTCTCCTTCGTTGTTTTCCACGTTGTCTCCATTTTTGTAGGTTCCCGTATTTCTGTTAATAAATTTCTCCCATTTTCCTGCTCCGACCTCGCAGCCCTTCTCTCCGCTCTCCTTCCACAGCGCTCTCCATCCCTCTCGCTCGCCCCCTCTCGCCTGTTCCCCCCCCTCTCTAATCGCCCCATCTCCCTCCGGCGGCGATCATTCCGTTGCCGATGAATATTCATCTTCGTTGTCAACAATTATTTGTGAATGCGCCGAACGTGACAAGTTTTCGCAATAAATCTCGATGGCCTTCAGGTGGGCGAGGGGCGCCGGTGTGGGCAAGAGAGAGGCCGGGCCAGAAAGAGTGTCACAGAGAGAGAGAGAGAGAGGGGGAGTGAGGGAGCGGGAGAGCTGTGTGCGAATGTGTCCTCGCCATGGCCGCCCGCAGAGCATGCGGCGAATGCAGGCCTGAAGGGATCCTCAATTATTTCATTAGCTCAACACACATCCACACGCCGCCTTCGCTCCCGCTCCAACACCCGTCGCTAAATTCAATTCCTCTCTCCCCTCCTCCTCCCTCGTCCCCTCTCAATCGCCCCCGCTCTCTGTCTCTCTCGCTTTGCCGCCAATGCTGTTGGTGGCCAATATTTGACGAGCGACAATCATGCCAAAATATTGGCGAATGTTGTTGTTGCTGTTGTAATTTCGGTTGTTGTTGTTGTTATATTGATTGTTGTTGTTATTGTAATATTTATTGTTGTAATTATAAATTGTAATTGTTGTTGTTGCTGGTTCGACAACCGGCAACCGACAGCCCAGAGTGAAATGGGCTGAATCAATTGTTGAAAGAGTCGAAGAGAGGGGCGTGAGATAGGGTGGGCAGACGGGAAGGGAGGGGGAAATTGGGAAGGAAGAAGAAGAACATCGTAGCAAATATACTATATAAATACCAAGTAAGACACAGAGAAAAGACAGATAGAAAGTAAGATATAATTGAATTTAATAATTTGAAATCCCTTGCATTCGAGAAAGTTCACAGGAACTTCCGCTAAACGAAGAAGGTGCAAATTCCTCAAATGTGTGGGCGACTTTGTGTGCGACTGTGTGTGTGTGATTTTGTGTGCGTGTGTGTGCATCCACTTACCGCAGCACAGAGACATACATGTAGTTAGGGACAATCAAGAAGAGACCGAGCCCTGTCTCTCTGTGGCTGCGCTCGAGCGAGGGCAACGGCGCGAGAGACGAGGACAGGAAGACAATGAGCAGAGCAGAGGATGATGAGTCAGTCCACAAAGGACTGCAAATTACTTCGGCCATGCGTGCAAATTGCTGTCCTGCGATCAGGACGAGGGAGTCGGACGGACGGACGGAGGGAGAGAGGGCGGGAGTCAAAGAAGGAGCAGCTGTTTTAGCGGAAGCGGAAGCGGACCAAAGCAAGGCGATAACAGGAGGAAGGGGCGGGGAGCAGGATAAAGAGGAGGAGGATTGAGCGAAGGTCGATAAGGAGGAACGGGATCCCAAGGAGGATGCCGAAAGGAGAGGCAGAGCTCAGCCGTTGTTCGGAAGACTGTGGCGTGTCCTTGTGCGTGAACTCGAGATATTTCGCGTCTCTGCCTCGGCTCACGAAGTCGTTGCATCGAGAAATGTTGGCGACGCTGTCGCTTTCCGATCCGCTCCCCTCTCTCCGCCCCCTTCTCTATCTCTCTGCATCTCTCGGGCCGCTCTGGGCCCGGCTCCTGGCTCAACATCGGTTTTTCTCCTCCTCCGAGACTCCGAAGATTCCTCGGAATCTCTCCCGCTTCACTGCTCCTCATGTGTCCTCGCCTCCTGTTCCTCCTTCTGTTTCTCTGAGGCCTCGCCCGACCGATCTCGAGCCTCGCTTCTCGTGCCTGGCTCATCCGACCTTCCTGCCATCCGCCTCTTTCACCATCTGCCTGTCTGTCCAGCCGTCCCTCTGTTTGTCCATCTCTGCGCCTCTCTGTCACTCGACATGTATTTTACATTTACTGCAGCATCTCGAGCCCACGACAGCGGCCGAGCTTGCCCAAGGTTGCGGCTCGTGTCCTGACTCCAAGGACTCGTGTCGATCAGGCTGTCTCTCTGTCTGTCCGTCTGTCTGACTCGCTGGCTCTCCTGATGCGCCCCGTCCTCATCCCGCTTCCCTGGATAACAATTCAAAGGAAACTCTCCTTCTCGCCCTCGTTTACAGCTGCAGATGGTCATCGGATGGAGACGGGCCGGCAGGGGCGAAGGAAGGATGTTGAAAGAGCTGGGATGCAATTATCGAAGTGAGACCGAGAGAGAGAGGGGGAGACACAGAGTGAGTGAGAGCAAATTGAATGAATGGCCGACTGTTGACACCTCAAATTGTTGACTTTGTCCATTGACAAGAGAGTACTTTTGGCCAGGGAAATGATGAAGGCAACAACAGCACCAACAAAAACCGATGCAACAACAAGACGGCTACAACTGATAGCAAACTGCAAAATTTACAATAACACGAACAACAACAGGAACACGAGCAACAAATCGACTAAGAAGAAGTTGAAGTTGACGCTGATGGGAGAAAAAACGAGTCCTTCAAAGGGTGACGAGCAACACTTGCGAATTGCACTTGCGACACAGAGAAGGAGAGCGAGAGACTGATAGGGAGCAACGATGAGAAAGAGAGAGAGAGAGGGGGGCGAGTGAGAATGTGAAAATTAGTGCGTGCGAGAAGTCGGAGGGACGGAAATGACGGAGGCCATCGGGGAGGCAGGGGCGTGACGCGAGCGAGGAGAAGGCTAGACAGGAGCGAAGGAGTCGGTGACAGCGACGACGTCGGGAGGGACCAAGAGGGAGAGATGCTGGTGAGGCGAGACGCTGGAGGGGCCGCTGGACGGCCGGGGTGGCGCGCAGAAGGAAGGAAATGACAGAGCACTGCAGGACATCGAGTGGATGCATCAGAGGGTCTGTGTCTGAGTGGGTGTGAGGGAGAGAGAGTGCGTTGGTGTCGCTGTTGCTCCGTGTTTCGTTTAACGTTTGGGCTGCGTGGAGGCCACATTAATTCGTCGACATGTGTTTGCACTCAGGACGAGGGGGAGCGAGAAGGAGAGAGATCGAGAGAGGGAAAGTGACGCGTGAGAAGCGAGGGAGAGAGGGACAAATGACAAATAGTGGAAACACGTCTTACGCGAGGAGGACCCAGAAAGTGACGGGATCGAGGAAGTGGACCCGACAGGACCGGACAAACAGATCGAGCGACAAACGGCCGGATCGAGGGACATGCGGAGAGACAGACGAGGACACCGGAGGAGAGAGCAGCATGGGGCGCGAGCGGAAGGGTGGGAGAGTGAGGGACCAATCGGCCGAAGGACTGGGAGCTTTAGGCGGACGAGAGCCGAGGACGTGAACTGCGGCGACTGCTTTGAGTCGGAAGCTCCAGGACGATTAGGGCGAACTACAATCAAAGCTTTCTCGCTTGCTTCGCCTTGACGCTTAAGTTGAATACACGTAGTCTTATGGCGGCGAATACAATGAAAGATTGCCTCGCTTGCTCGCTTCGCTTCATGCTTCGAGTTCGCGAAATTTCAACTTTCTGAGGCTTTGACAGATAGAGACAGCTGTTTTGTCTGTTTTGTCTCAAATTTTTTTGAATTCAAATTTTTGATTGATTTGAATTTGTTGAGTTTTCTTTATAATTGTCCTTTAAAATAATTGTTTCTTTAAAATAATGTCGTTCGAAGAAATACTTTTGAACGAAATAACAAAATATCCATGCATTTTTGATAAACGTGATTATGGATATAAAAATAAATTAAAAAGAGAGAAGTCATGGGCCTCCATTTAAAATCGTCAATCGTTCTTTTGCTTCATGGAGCAATATCAGAACCACCATCAACCATAATAAATTTTCTAAATCCATTTCTCAGTTTAATTTATTTAATTTATTTTTCTTGTTTACAAACAAAATTCACTTCGACAAGACAATTTGACACATAACATATGTTTTGACTTTTGAAGCGAAGCTTTCATTGTAACTCAAAAATTTTGCTTCAAGCGGAGCGAGGCAAGCGAAGCAAGCGAGGCTTTGATTGTATTCAGCCCTATTGCTATGACCATTAATTGAGGGTCATTATCACCGTTGATGCTCATTACTGTAATCGTCACTCGGTTACTAATGTGGGAGCTGAGTACAACAACAAGTTATTCAATAACAAAGACAAAGGCACCACGAGCTGAGGCAGCGAGACCTTAATGGCAAAAACAAATTCGCACCGACCTCATTGCAGCAACAACAACAGGCAAATTATCGGCAAAACCGACAATGACAACAACAACAACGACAACAACATCAACATCAATTACGACAACAACAACTGACAGCGCTCATCAGCGTCACCGGCGGACGGCAAACAATTTGCGTAAAGTAATTATTTAATTTGCGGAGATTTCGTGATTTCCACAGGGAGGGCGGGACACAGAGAGGGATGGCAAGATAGCTAGAGGGAGAGGAGGGCGGATAGATGGATAGATGGAGACAGCGACGGATAGACAGAGAGCGAGAGAGAGAGAGCGCGTCAGTCAGTAGTGAGATCGTTGGCTCTCCGGGGCTCGGGCTCGGTCTCGGCCATCGGCCAGTGGTCAGCGGGTGGGAGGGGGCGACGAACCGAAGACCATGCAGAATTTCGCATGGGTTGTGTGCGAATCCCTGGTGGGGACGGACGGACGGACAGATGGATCCTTGGCCCGAAGGACCTCTGTGGCCGGGCGAAACCCCGAGGGCGCCGAGGGAGTCGATTGAAGGAAGGGAAATGCGGAAATCCAGGGCATCGATGTCGTTTGACGGTTGAGAATTTACAAGGTGCAGGCAGGAGTCAGAGCAAAAGCGAAAAGTTGATCATTTCAAATTTCAATCCCTTGCCTTAAATTTGTCTAAAAAGGCAGAAATATATTCATTGCTAATAACACTGTTTTATACATTGTGTCAAATTGCAATTCTTGATGTAACCGAAAAGAAATCCTCAAACGTTTCCGATAATAATTTTTCAAATATACAAGACTTTAAAACCAAAAATTTGTAACTGGAGTAATAATAATTATATCAAATCTTTAATTCTAGACAAGTTCTCATTTCACAATCATACGAAGACTGCTACTAAATAGATCTCAAATCTGAAAAAATGAAACAAAGTGTTGTGAGGGAAATTGTCATAAGATTTCAATGAACGGGAATGAATAATATTCACAAAAGAATTTCTTCGTTTTTTCACTATTTTTTGTTTTATGAGAGCCATTGGAGAAAACGCTCCATATTGCAAGGGAGCAGAGCGGCATTTAATGAGAGCGAAAGCTCGTCGTCAACGGCTTCGAGAGTATAAAAACAACTCGCCCAGACCCTCGGCCCCCCAGCAACCACGGCCGCCACCTGGAGCCACCGCCACGCGTTAAACGTCGAATGGCCTCCGGCAATGACGTCGTCAACCGCTCGTCGACCGGCGGCCGCAATCCGCAGTCGTCAGCGCCCGAACCGCAATCGGCATTGGAAGCCATAAAAGCGAGCTCCCGCAATCCCTTCGCAGGCCCCGCCTCCGCCCCCGCCTCCGCCTCCGTCGACCACAAACCGCGGCCACAATTTCGAAATCAATAATTTTAACAGCAGCGTAAATATCGGCTGTATCTGTCTCGCTCGCCATGGGTCGGCCACGCGGCCTCCTCGCTCTCTCGCACCTGTCTAAGTGAGGTGTGGCGGGGAAAAATTGATTTCATGTCCTCCGATTATTGTTATTTCCCCTGCTGATGGCGAGACCTGCTCGCGACGATCCGCCCCTCCGTCCCTCAGCCTCGGCCGGCCCTTTTCGCCCCTCCCCCGACACGCCCCAGCGCCCCCTCCGCATTGATTTCCGGCGAGGACGAGTTTACGGTTTGTTGGCTGAACGACGAGAGAGGTGTAAATGTCCAGGTGTGTGTGAGCTCTGTGTGGGTTTCCACGTGTGGGTGGTCTCTGTGTGTGTGTGTGCACGTATGTGGGCGACTTCGGCCCGAGGAGATAATAATATTAACACTTAAGTGCAGTGAAGGGAGATCGGAGTAAGGAAAAAAATAAAAGTACACACAAAATTATACAAAAATATAACAATAAAGCGGCAACAAGCGCAACAAACAACAGCAGTAAAATACCAACAATAGCAATGAAATACCAGCAACAACAATGGAATAATAACAACAATAAGCATTGCAGCAGAAATGGGCGATAAAAATCCCTGCATACGAAAGTAAAAATTCGCAGACAGAAAACCTCGAGATGTTCGCCATAAAAACGTCTTTGTGCGAAGTTAACGCCTCTTTATCTCCCTATCTCACTCACCCTCCTCCCGCACGACGCCTTAGTTCTCGTCGCACTCACACCCTCTCTTTCTGGGAGCCTTTTCTTCCCAACAGGACGCCGTGATTTCTCGCATGTCTTTGGAGGGCATTCACGTGGAGTCGTGTGTGTGTGTGTGTGTGCGCATTTGTTTGCATGCCTGGGTTCAATAAAATTTTGTTTGCTTTTGATGATGTGCTTAAAACGATAGCAACCGAGGTGCCCGAGATTCCTCGGGGAGTTGAAAGAATGCTTCTCTCTCTCTCTCTCCCCGGTTGACCTCTGTGACTTGCTTCCTCTCTCGCTCTCTGGAGGTTGACTGCGAGTTTTCCCACCTGATTTGATCGTCGTGGGTCGCTCGTCGTCTGTGTGAGAGAGAGGACGAGTTCTTTGGACATTGATCTTCATTTATTGGCTTCAGTAATTTGCAGAAAAAATATATTTTTAATCAATTATGTAGCAATCAATTATGTCCAAAACTAGTTGAAAATAATTTTGAACATTAATGAAATATTTCTTCATACATTTTTGTACGATTTCCTTCTGGATGTATTCAGACCTTACATGTTTACTTATTTTTGTTTTAAACTTAGAATATTCAGATTCTATTCAGCATCTCTGCCTGTTCATGTTTCCTTCTTCAGTATATCCAACTATTATGATGTTTTCCCAATTTCGACAATTTTCGCCTATTTCCAACATCGATTTGCATCGACCCACCGCTATTGCTGTCTCCTTCACGCTCCCCAACGAGTCTGTCGCCATCAATTGTCCGTCCATCAATTCCACAGTCGCTCAACAGCCCTCGATCAGAACTCGATCGACCTATTGCTGCCGCTATCTGTCTTTCCACCTGCCTCCGTCCCTCTCGCCCCTCGCTCTCTCGCCCCTCGCTCTCTCGCCCCTCGCTCCCTCGCCCTTTGGCGTGTTTATGCTCGAGATCTCGTTCCGGCCACCGCCACGAAGCTCTCGATCCCTCCCTCCCTCTCGACCCGATCGAAACTGCAATCAATGCAAATGAAACAATTTAATGCCAGGCCGAAATTATGGCCGTTTGGCACGAGTCCGGCGGCCAGTCGAGACGGTCCCCAAGCTCCGGGTCGACCTGCGAGCGAACCCGCAGCCGAAGCGCACACGACGCCCCAATCGACCGTTTCGAGGCGACACCATACGCAAAATCCAAGCCCGTTATGGCCATATTTTCCTCCCTCCCTCCCGTCTCCGTGCGTGGGTGGCTGCGGGCGTGTGTGTGTGTGTGAGGTCTGTTCGTCCGATGTCCGCCGTGCTCTGCACGTCGTACCGTGCCTTCGATGAGCCTTCGATTCTCCCTTCAAAAGTCTCTTCATTTGTCTGTTCCGCCATCTCCTTCTCCCGTGGTCCTCCATCCGTTTGTCTTTGGCTGCCTCTCGTCCTATTTGTTCTGCCTCGCACCTTCCCCAACTCCTTCTATCTCTTTCTGTCTTTCCCCCCCTCCTCGTCCACGGCAGTCTCTGCAACATGTCTTCATGTCTTCCGGTTGTCGTCCTGTAAATGGCTTTCGACCTTCTGCTGCCTCCTCTCCGGCCCTCGCACATTAGCCTCCAATATCGTCCGCTCTCTCTCTCTCTCACGCACTCTCTCTCTTCTCGCCTTCCTCTCGCTGTCCATCGTCGACTTTCGCACTTGCCTCCAACGAGTTCTTCTGCGGCTCCAGCTCCAGCTCCACTTCATGCTCCCTAGTCGTCAGCCTACCTCAAGCCCTCTTTCTATTTCACTCCTTCTCCTCCCCCCCCCCCTCTCCCACTCCCTCTCTCCCTGCCCCTCTCTCTCTCTCCGGCCGCTCGCTGGGCTAACTTCGTTTGCAATATGGCTGTCCGATGTAATTTGTGTTTGACTTTTGTGGAAATGTCCGCTCATGTGCGCCCTGCCGATAGTCAATATATGTCTCTGTCCCGCTCTTTCCCCCCTTCGTCCCCCTCCCACGCAGACTCACACACGCACGACCGCCCATTGCTGGCCGGTTGGCTGGGGAAAAATGCCGATCGAACCAATATTGACAGACATTTTATGGTCCTGTCAATGCGACCTGATAATCCTTATTTGCATTATTGCAATGCAGTTTTGTTGCTTCTGCTCCATCCCTCCTTGCTCTCACACACACACACCCGCTCTCTCTCTCTCTCTTTCTCTCCCCGCTGTGCTCCGTCCGTCCATTGTTTGTTGGCCTGCTGCGTTTGTGCTACGGATTGTTGTATTTGTAGAGACAAATACAACTGCAGCAAACAGTCGTAAATAAAATAAATTCCTCTTCCTGTCTGTGGCAACTACTTCTGTCCTTTCCGCATCCTTTCTCTCCGGTTTTTTCGCCCGGAATTTTTCTCTCCCCTCGTCTCTTGTCTCTTCCCCTCTCCGTTGCCCCTCCTCGGTTGAGACTGCGGAAGCCAAGGATAAATCATTAAAGCAAACGAGATCTATGGCCTCTGGCCTCGGGCTGCTGTTGAGGTTTCGGCCTTCCTTTGATAGCGTCTGTTGATCCTGGAAGGATTTCAGTTCTGAGCCCGGGAGCGAGAATTCCTTCGGCTCTCTCGATGTGGAATTCTGGATATTACTTCACTATTGGTCTTTGCAATATGAGTGCCTTTCTGTTGTCCTTCTTTCAAATACTATTTAGTCTCCAGTGCAGTTTTATAACAAAAAAAAAACTCCCCCGCAATGCGTCAACTTCTGCATTAGTTTTCCCATTTAATTGAATCCGCTCCCCACAGGATTCGACATCTAATGGAGATCAATTAATAACAAGGGAGTGCCGAAAACAAATGGTGAATCAACAATAGGAAAAATGAAACAACGACCAAAGCAAAACAATCGACCGCTGCGTAGTCATGAAATTTTAAACAATTTGTCAGACTTTTAATTATGTTTAAATTTGTTCAATCAATGGGAAATAATCGGCGGCGATTTCGATTCCGCGATTTATAAATGCATGAACTGGAATCAATGAAACAAGGTTATAAGTACGTAAGGGTGGGGGCGAATGCGAAATCGCTCGGCAAACAAAGCCTTTAAAAGTGCACCGTGACGCATGAGCGGGCGGGCGGGAAATACATTGTGTTTTAATTCTAAGTGAATGGGCGAACGCAGTCAGCTGCATAATTAAATGCGGCATTATGGATGACACGGCGCACCGCGGGTCGCGGGCGTTCAAGGGTTAAGCGACTGGACGCAGGTGGCAGGGCCCGGAACGACTGCGACGACCGAGCGCCAGAGCCGAGCGCAAAGGGAATTCGATATGGGGAGTGTTGAATATTGGTAAAAACCACTGTGAACTTTCACATGAACCACTGCCGGCTGCTTATGAGCAAATAAACCTCTATGGAAACATTCAACAATTAAAGTGTTTTCTATGAAGGTGTGCAGATTGATGTTCATAGCATTTTTCTACACCGATATTGGAAAACCATATTTTTGAAAATGTTCTTAATATTTCTGTCACATGAAGTAACCGTAATAATTTCAATTTTCCCTTCGTCGGAATATTGGCGTTAATTGAGTTTCACGACCTTTGCTGATTTTCGCATTTTGGCTTCGTTTTCGGGTTCCGAGCGTTCCAGTTTGTTGGAATTAATTTAGGGTTTCAACTCGCTTCCACTCGAATAAGCAATAATTCAATAATAAGTTCCATTTCATTGCAGTATTGATGGACATGTTCTCCCGAAACAACATGGACAATGTAATTTACGTAATGCGATGTGATGGCCGCGGTCGGCAGCGGCCAGGATAATGGCAACGCAATGCCAGTTACGACAGAAAGGAGCTGGACCCGACAACGGCGACCAGGAGCCGATGGTGCCGAGCAACGGCAGCGTCGTCGGGTCAAGAGCAACAACCACGGCCAAGGGTCAGGAAACAGCGATGTTAACGAAGAGCGGCTGCAATCGCAGGGGTGAAGAGTGAAGGACGGGGAAAAACTTCATTAAGAGTGGCAATTGCGCAAACATCCTGCCGTCTGGCATCAATAACTGCAGGCGGCCAGCAGTCATTCGATAGACGGACGGACGGACGACAGCCAAGCGAGTGGATGCCGTTTGAGAGGCCCCGAAAGGACTCGGGCTACGAATAAATATTGAGTTTTAAGCACGATAAAACACACACTTTCACAGGCGCGCATACACAGCCTCTACACTGGAAATTCCTAAAAAAAAATGAAGATGATTTCCGCACAAGGTTCCTTCAGAAAAATATCATATTTCATGTTCAGTACCTCCTAAAGCTAATGACAACGTAATTTTTAAAACTAAAAAGTACTCGTATTTTTTACTATATTATTATATTTTTTCTCACTATCCTATCCTCTTGTCCTCTTGTCCAGATATAAATTCTTCTAAATCTCTACACTCGTCGCTAAACTCGAAGTTAAGCAGTAATTTCGGTTTTTGTGCAATCCTTCGAACTCCTCGCCGACTGCTTTCTGCTGCCTCCACTTCACTCGGATTTCAATCTGCGCCGTGTCCTGTCCCTCGAGGGCCCCACAAACACACGCACAACTTGTGCTCTGCGTGCTTTGCGAGAGCGCGAAAAGTTTTTAATTTAATTTCGACGCTAGTTTTGCATGAAAGTTAAATTTCTTCAGACTGCAGGACAAGGATCATCTCAGCAACAGATGATCCTTGTCAGCAACAATCTATTGCTGAGCAGAGAGGGCGATGGGAGGAGGTGGGAGACGGGCAGAGAGCTGGGGAGGACGAGCGAGAGAAAGGCATCTAGTCCTGAGAGAGAGAAGGGCTCCCAGAAGGAGAACATAGGGAACAAGAGCCGAGAAACTTGGCCCGGAGACCTTCGTGGGCGTGAGGGAGACGGAGAAAATCACAGAGTGGTGAAGGCAAGGGAGGAGCAGCGAGAGGAGGGAAATTGGATCGAACGAAGTTAATTCATTCGCAAAAACGCGGCAAATTCAACTTGTTTTGAGAGAAAATAACTTTCTCTGAAGGTGTCAATTAACGGAGTTTTCCCAAGTGACGAGAGGGACACGAAGTTGACAAGAGAGCTGGAGAGGGGAGCGGATCGGCAGCGAAGGGAGTGGAGCAGATTTGCTGATGATGCGGAACTCTTTTCAAAAGTTATCTAAATAGAGTGAAATGTGGGAGGGGAGGGAGGGATAAAAAGGATCTTCGGAATTGAAAATGGACTTCTCAAAGCGCGAGAGGGAGACGGAGAGAGCGGAAGAGCTCGATTTACTTTAGAAGGTAAATCAAGGTTCGGAAATTAGTTTTGTAGAAAAAGTAACGAGAACAGGATCACAAATTAATAAAAAATTAATAACAACAACTGAAATCAACATACAAAATAATGAAAATATTACAAAGGAAAAACATGTAAATTTACAAAAATAATCCAAAAAAAAATAATGAAATACCGAACAAAGAGATTTAGTAAAAGAATTATAGTAACTTATATTAACCGATTGGAAAAATGAACCAAAATAAAAAGGACGTTAAAAATACAAGACATTTAAAAATGATTTTCACGTGGATAATTCTCCCGGTGCACTCGGCTCTTGGGGGCTTCACTTCCCGTCCCCTTCTCACGCGACTCTCCCGAGTCTTCAAAATCGCTCCTCACGTTTCGACTTAGTCGACTCGAGCTGTCGATTGCGGCGAAAGCTCTCAATCTTTTAATTACCTGTCGTCTCTTGTCGTCTTCCTCGCTCGCTCGTTCGCTCTCTGGCTCTTCGCGGTGCTTTGGAATTTTTGCACTCGTCTGGCTTGCGGAAGGCATCTGCACATAATATGGCAACACTTTGCATAATTATATCCTTATTAACACATCCAAAGGAAATAGATTTCGGCTTCGGCGAGAGAGAAAGCCACCGAGAAAGCCAAGGAGGAAGCCAAGGAGGGAGCGTGTGAGAGAGGCAGGGGAGAAGGAGAGAGAGAGGGAGAGGGAGCGACGAGTTAGAGTGAGGAATTGAGAACGATTGCGACCACAAGCCACGCCCCTCGCCTCACCTCACCTCGGCGCACCCAGCGATTTTATTGCTTTGCCCTCTGGGAGGAGGACCTCAAGGAGGCGGAGGCGGTAGAGGGCGTGGCGGGGGGCGCGGGGCGGACCCCCTTTGGGTGGAATGAAGCCATCTACTTGCTTATGCAGCGAGTGTTTTCGACAGCTTTCGCCGCGTCGCCCGCCCTCGTCCTCGCCCTCGCCCTCGCCCTCGCCCCGCAGTTCTCAAGTTCCCGAGCGACGGGGGCGAGCAGGAGAGGGTTGAGGGAGGCTGAGTACGGCGAGGGGAGGCTGGGGAGCCGCTGAGGGTGCAATCGAATGAACTTGCTGCAGAAATGAGCTTTTACGCGCTTCCGACGCAGGCAGCGCCAGCGGCACAGACACCCAGACCGGCGGCACAGATAACCGAGCACACACACACACACACACACTGACTCTGACTCCCCACCAACACACACAAACAAAGCAATTCATTTCGGAAACTGAGCTGAATTTTAATTTAATCGCCTTTTTTCTGAGCAGTGAAGAGGAGGAGGGATCGGAGGGAGAGGGAATGGAGATGTTGAGCTCATTATCGTTGCTGTGGTCGTCGCCTTTGTTGCTATCGAAGCGATTCTTGTTGTTGTCGTTTCGTGCTGGCTCTTGTCAGGGCGAGAACTGCAGTGTTGTTGGGCAATTGACAGCTGCAAATGACATTTGTAAGCAGATTGTTTCGACGCTGCTAGAACGTTGCACTATATTGCCTGGAATCGCGTTTATTTCATATATTTTTGCTCCCTTTTCCCTTCTGTGCCTTACTTTGTTTTTATCTCCTTTCGTTGCCTCGCTTGGCGCTTTAGCGAGTTAATAAAGGGAGGAATTAAGAGTTTCCACGGAATTTTAATTGCACTTGCAAACGAGGCAGATCCGTCCACTGCATCCCCATGGAGGACTCTTGGGATTAAGAGAATGGTGGATTTTGGTTGTTGTAATTCTTTTATATGTAATAAAACTTTTTACATTTTCCCACTAGTCCATCCAATTGTACATTTGCATTATTATCTTAATTTCGCCTTACTTAACTTAGTATAAAAATATTAGTAAAGGAGAACATTGATGATTTTGAAATAAAATTTTTCTCGATTTCTTCGACTAGATTTTTGAGAAAATTGCAATGAATTCAACTCAAAAAACATCTCTTTCCCAATTGCTCCCTCCTCTGTCCTTCTCCTTCTCCCTCTCCCTGAGTCCCGGGGAATTGAACGTGAAACAAGGATAAAACCAGACTTTTCACATTAACTGCTGAAGTTGTTGTTCAGCTTGTTGATGTCAGTGGCTGTTGTGGTCGGTGATATTGTTATTGTGATTGTTGTTGTGGTTGTTGTTGTTGTGAGGGTGTCGGCGACTGCCGAAAGCTCCTCGCAGTTTACGACTCCAGCCACGGCCGCGGCCGTCGCAACTTTCCTGGGATCATATTTTTATAGCCGTAAAATTTGGTGCATCATTCGGAGGGCCAGGCAGAGGCAGAGGCAGAGGCAGAGACAGAGACAGAGAGAAAGACAGAGCCGTGCCAAGAGGGAGGGGGAGGAGGTGCAGCTGCAATTAACCGGTCGCTCTCGAATGAGGACAGAAGCAACGAAACAACGAAATGAACCCCGGCAGAAAATAAACTGAGGGGAAATGAGGAAGGGTGTCGTGGAAACTTAATTCGCTAACCTTGGTCCCAGTCGTAAAGCTCTGCCTCCCCCCTCTCGCGTTCCTGTCGCGCCCTCCCTGTCCCTCTACACACTCCCCGGCCAGCAGTAAAGGCGAGCACTAAATTATCCACAAGTCAAGTGGGTTCGGCACTACTTACTTCTTGCTCAGTACCTGGCCGAGGGGCGCCTTGGCTGGCAGCCGTCGAGCGAGAGGGGGAGATAATGAGGAGATAGTGGGGAGCAGGCGACGGCGGAGTCTGGCATTTACGACCTCATGGCGAGCATTTCTCCCAACAACGAGTTGTCGAGTGCCAAACGCTGGCAATTTTATCTCGTGTCTGCGAATTTTACAGGGATTTTTTTAATAGTCTCTTGTTGTTGTTTTTTTTTCTTTTTTTTTTTTTCTACACAGATTTGCTTATTTTTTATACAGTTTTTGTCAAAATATCTATTTTTTTTTATTTTATACAAATTCATATTCTCCCAGTCTGCCTCACGTCTTTCTGGTACTTTTTCCACTTGTAAATAATTGCTCATAACTTCCACCGTTCATAAGAAGCAGGGCTGGCTAGTGAAGAACATGGAGACCCAGCGAGAGAGAGAGAGGGGGAGAGAGAGAGATGGTCGCCACCCGTGGTGTGACAAAGACAAACAGCCTGGGACAAGGATACAGCACTTTGGGGAGATGCTGATTGTTGTTGAAGGCCGAAAATAATTGCCAGACATTGCGAGACAAGGGGCGGAAGAGGGAGTGAGACAGGTTTATGTCGACGGCGGGGAAGAGGGGCGGGGGAGGTTAATTACTGCGGGCCAGGTGAGGTGAGAAGGCAAGGGGCGTCCATTACGAGGGTCTGGATGGGGGGCGGCAGATCTGGGTGAGCTGGGATGGTTGTGAAGACTTTCAAATAGAGTGAGTTCAAGCCCAGAATGAAAATGAAGGGATTCACAGGACAGGACTTTAATTCACAGGTTTATGAGAGATGGAATGTCCACTTTGAATTATTAACCGAAGGAGATCTGATTTCTATGGCTCCGACCTCAGTCGATCCTGAAATGCTCTGGGGGCCGGGCGATTGCTCCAGGGACCGCCCCGAATGTAATCGCCGTGGTACTCAAAGCCGCACGTCCTTCGACCGACGAACTGGGACACGAACACACACACAGCACACACACACACCCCCTCCACCCTGGCGAGCAACCGATTATTTGATTCACTCGCCCGCAACTCGTCCCATTCTTCGAATTCCGGCTCGCCCCGGGGCCAACTGACCTCAAAGCTGACTTTTCAATGCCCCGAACACGGCCCCCCAGGCCGTCTCGGCGCCCATGCGGCACCCGACGCCTCTAATGGACCTCGGCCCTCGCCGTCGCTGTCAACGCGCCACGACTCAGTTCACTTGACCTGGTTCGGCGCTGGCCATGCAAAAAGACGCCCTAATTAAATTTAAATTGCTTCCACGCCCGCCGCCCGCCTCCCGCTCGGTCCCGGTGTCTTCCGCCTGTCTTCGCCCGCACGATGGCCGAGAGCAGCATTTAAGACAATTGACCAAACGATTAAAGGATCCTGCAGGACGACCTGCCCGCCTCCGCCTCCGCCTCCGGCGCCGTCGTCCTGTGGCTCCTTCTGGCGCGAGGTAATTGAAGAGCAGGCCGCGGGGAGGGGGCGGAGCCGCCACCCGCCACCCGCCGGATGATGTCGACAAAATGTTCTTTAATTTGAGCAATATTTTTCCCATCCAAAAACCGTTTTGTCGCCCGGCCTCCGAGGCTCCCTGGGCGGTCCGACTTCCATTCGCTCGACGCCCCACCCCACCATCCGCCAGGCGGAGGACTGGGCGTGGCAAAGGTGGGCCGAGCTCGTGGGGTGGGGCCAAAACTTTCGCAATAAAATTTGTCCAAAGCGATTTGGAGACATTAAATGTTACAATTCAAACAAAGCCGGCTCCCGGCCGTCGCTGCAACTCCACCATCATCCTCGAGTCGCCCCATCTCTCTCCCACTCCCAGCGTTCCGTACTGGTGCCTCTGTCAGTCCGTTTGTTCATTCGAGTCCTCCACTGGCTGTCTGTCCGTCCGTCCGTCCGTCCGTCCGTGGCCCTCTGGGGCGAGTGCGTGCTGTAAGTTTTGGGGAATTTTCTCCCTGGATAATGAACAACGAAAATTCCTCGAGGGTCGGATTTTTCTCTATCTTGGCTTCAAATTGTATTCGATGCAATTGTATTTCTTATTTTTGTCGTTGTTGAAGTCCATTTGGGTTGAGAGAAAATTAACAAACAGGAGTCCAAATATGGTTTCACTAATTATTTGAAATTACTTTATAATGTCGATTACTATTCTTTTTACTTGCTAGACCTACCTAGAACAGAGCAAGAATTCTAAAAAATGTCTCCAGCAAAAAGAAGTGAAATCTTCGCTCAAAAATTTCCTAATTTTACGAGAGCTTTTCGCAGCTTCCCGAAGTCGCTGCCGATGCATCGATAAATCCATCTCAGAATATTCCCAAATAACGTGAAGTAGGTTCGAGGGTTGTCCTTTTCGCCCCAGTAGTGGCCGGGTGTGTGTGTTTGTGTGTGTGTGGGAACGAAGGACGAACGGCAAGGCAGACAGGCGGACGGACGGACAGATTCAATCAGTCATCGACCGCAGGAACCACAACGAAATATTGCACAATTTAAAACTTAAGTCGGGCGAGGACTGGGCGAGAGGACGACGAGGGAGAGAGGCGGGAAGGTGGACGAGGCGAAGCAATCGAGTGCAAGGAACGGCATGTGCACGGAGCCCAGCGCAAGGTCCTCGTGGGCTCCCGTGCGAATGAGCCGGAGCCAAGGCCAGGCTGCTGCTGGGACCGAGGGAAGCAACAGAGCGACCGGACGACATGCATCGAACAACCAAAACCGATTGACCACCGGTTGAAGCCAAATTGTGGCGAGCTGGCAAAGCAAGCGCTCATTCATTCATTCATTCCGTTCTGGCTTCGGGCGGCCGAGGGAGCATCGGGAGCGGCCAGGACGAGGCGACGAGGGAGGGGGGCTGGGGCTGGAGGTCGGTCCGGCAGGCTGCCAAGCTCGAGTCCGACTCTGTCTGTCTCGTCCTTCCCTCCGTCGCACCCCTCTCTCTCTCTCTCTCTCTCTCACCGCCCGTCCCTTGGTGCCTTGGTTTAAATCAACCTGCAGCCAGTTTCCATCGCCCCCCCCCCCCTCCGGTAGCTCTTAGAGGCCTCACAAAAGGGTCTCCGGTCCGGCCTCCCTCTCTCTCTCCTTTCCCCTCTCCTCTGGCCCTCTCCCGAAAGTTTGGCTTAAATTTTCAAGCACCTGCATAAATCTCGTCAATGACTTTCATTTCCTGTGCAAAACAAGCTTCATTGCACTGACCACGGGCGGGGGGCGTGGCCAGGGGAGGTGGGCGCGGGGCCAGGCGTCTTCTGGTCATTAGTGGCCAGGGGGGGGGGAGGGGGAATGTAATAAGGGACCGAAGAAGAAGAAGACGGCGGATGTGCATGAAATGCTGGTCTGTGGAAGTAGCGAGTGCAGAGTATGCAACTAGGATGAGCCAGATGAAGAGCAGGGTGGGGTGCTGGGGGCAGGGGGAGGGGAGCAAATTGTGGTTGGAGGGCTGGTTGGAGACGAGGGTGAAAGACAATCAAATGCATTTAATTATTTAAATATACACGGGTCGAACTGCAGACATTTGAAATAAAATACGGACACTAAAATTATTTAGAAGTTATGAAATTAGGAAACATTTTGTATAATACGATTAATAAAATGAAAACCAACAAATGAAGTTGAAATTGAGAAGTCACTTGAAAGGAACACTTTCGAAACAATAGGAGTTGATCTGAAAAATAATGAATATTGCTATGGGAAAACTTGAAAAGGCACAGGAAAATGAAATAAAATAATTGCCACAAAATGAAATGCGTCATTTGCAATTGCTCACAAAGTATTCTGGTTACAAATATCACGGGAATATATTGCACAAAAACTACTAGGAAAAATGAAAAACATAAAACCAGCACGGACTTGCATGAAGTTGGGTAAATTAGAATAATAAAGGAGGTACATTAGAGCGAGATAAAAAGCTTCGGTGAGAGGCATTAGAAATTCCGTTCAAACCGTGCAACTTTCGCCTGGGAGTGCCTAAAAAATGTATCAAAGACGAAAATTTATAAACCCAAACGGAGTGCGATAGATGCAAAAATGTAAAGGCACGAGAACGACAACAACAAGAACAACTCCATAAATAACGTTTTAAGAGGGAACTCCAAAGTAATTGACATGCAGCTCGTGGAAACCCCCACGCCCACCTCCACGCCCACCTCCCCCTCCACCTGGATCGCTCTTCCAAGTAGGCGACGGCGAAAAACTTTTGCACTCGCACCCGAACGAGACGCACACACACACTGGCATGCATGGCAAATACATATTCGGTCGAAAGACTCACGAGCGCCCGTGCAACCCACACTCGGGCAGTGCAGCGGGACCTCGGTGCATTTGAAACCCTCAGGTTCGTCAGGCGGCAGACACGGGGGAGAGCTGGAGAGGAGGGGGCGGGGGGGGGGGGCGAGAAGGGAAGCAGCCAAAGCGGAGGCGTGTGGGGGAGGCAGCGGGGCTGGGGCGGAATTGCGAAAATCGCATCAAAAATAATACGTCTATGGATGACATTTTAATCGATCGGAGCTCGTTGAAAACTTGCCAGATCTACGGAAGGACGTGTGTGCGAGGGTGTGTGGGTGTGCGGGCGAGTGGGAGTGCGAGTGTGTGGAAGTCTACCTGAGACACTTTGGTGTACAAGTGTGCGCGACGTGCTGCAATAAATCATGCATTCAGACACACCCGCTCTCACGCCGAGCTCGGCGAAACTTCTCGGGCAGGATATCACACACGGTCGCCTCTCCGTCGTGTGCGTCTGTGTGTGTGTGCGGCGGATCCTGCGTCACTTCCGCTTTTGAGTGTTGCCACCTCGAGTGTGGAACTAAGTAGTTCACCATCCAGGGCGGCGGGCCGAACTTACTTAGTCTGGTCGGGTCTGGAGCAACATTTCCGGCAGAAGTTTCGCCTCGGCCCTCGGTCCGCCTTCCTCTCCTCGTCCCTCTCTCACTCTCGCCTTCCCGCTCCCTGTCGAACAACCTCATCTTCCACTGCTCCGCCGTCTGCAACGTCTTCACTTTCAACTTCCGCCGAAATCTCCACCTAATCCACCACACATCACATCCTCGCCTCTTGTCCACCCACTCCACGTCCTTCTCCCTCCCACTCGCTCATTAAACTGCCCTCTCCCTCTCTGCTCTCCTCTCTATCTCGAATGTCGACCCCACCTCGTCATCCTTCGCAAACCTCAGCTCGGTCTGCTCTCCCTGATTCTTTCTCCTTCCCAGTCTCCCCGCCTTCGTCCCCTCCACACCCCTCTCTCTCTTCTCCAGGTCCCTTCTTCGCCTCCCGCCCTCCCCATCCATCGCCCTCCCCATCCATCGCCCTCTTGACCTCCCGCCGCCAGCCACGCCGTCCAGGGTCTGCGAGCCTCCTTCGGCTTCGTCGTGATCGTCCCCGTCTCATCATCATGGCCGTGATCATGGGCGACGCCTCCCTCCCCACTCCGGATCCGCCCGCGAGGACGCCTGGATCGGGCTCGGCTCCGGCTCGTTCTCTCGCCGAAG
Source organism: Coelopa pilipes (assembly GCA_947389925.1). NCBI lineage: Eukaryota > Metazoa > Arthropoda > Insecta > Diptera > Coelopidae > Coelopa > Coelopa pilipes. The sequence goes on along the minus strand of OX376698.1, from coordinate 1,429,023 downwards.
GACCCTCGGCAAAACTTTTGACAAAATCCTCTGTGTCTGTGGCTGAGTGGGAGTGGGAGTGGGTGCCGTCTGTGCACGTGAGTGTGCGTGTGCTCTGGAGTGTTTGCTTTTGCCGTGCGAGTGTGTGGGTGGCAGGACGACGGCGCTAAGTCTAAGTCGGAGTTGAAGTCCCTCGGAAGGAAAGTCGTCCAGTTAATATTTGATTCACCAATGACGACGAGGCTGACGGAGAGAAATTCTGGTTTAATGGAAACCAGTTTGTTTATAAAAATTTCTATTTTGTTCTTATTTCCACTGACATCATATGCTAAATTCTTTTTATCAGCAGCTGTTTTCCAATGCATTTTGGAATGTAGAAATGAAAGCAAACACTTGCAGAACATGGCACATATTCCATGAGCACGAGGCCACATTTTTGTCGACACATGAATTCTGTGGAAAAATCACACCGAGTCTCCGCGTCTTTCCCGGACCGAAGCAATTTTTGTAAAATCCGCAGTCCACAAGCGATATTCGAGAAGTGGAGACCAAACCAGGCACAAGAATAATTTTCTCGTAAACTCGGCGCCGAGTATAAATGAAATTCTGGAAAGAGTCCAAAAAACATCGCTGATTACAACAACGAAAATGCATCACTCTGATCACGCATGTATTGGCGGGTGTCGCGCAAATCAAAATAAACACATAAAATTCAGCTTCCCTGGCATCCCACCAATGACTGACCCATTGCGAGATGCCAAGGCATACATAAATGCCCCAGACCGAGGACCGAGGGGAGAGGGACGGACAAAATTATCGACAGGATGAGGCATGGAATATGTAATTGCATCGATATCCGGGGTTGTTGTGTTTATTTTGCCACTGTCGTCGGAGCCCTCGTAAAAGGCGTCACCAAGAGCGCTGTAAAAGGGCAACACTGGCGGGTCCTGATGACGAGCGGTCTGAAATGGTACGGGCGAAGGATCCCGTTGACGTGGAGGCCTTCCAGAGGGTCGTAAAGGGTGCCTGTTGGTGGTCGACGGCTTTTGACGGCAGTGCGGAGGGCGTTTCGGGGTGCTTGGCTGGGTTTTTGGGGGGGGTTTGGACGGGTTCCGGGGCGTGGCGTTCGACGAGCGCTCCAAGCGATGGACGGTGCAGGGGCCCGGGCGGGGTCGGGGCTCCTGTTGAACGTTTCTCTCGTGTCCAGGCCTCAGTTTCATCACATGCCATCGGCTTTTTTGCCCCTTCAATGTGTCTAGTTGTTGTTGTTGTTGTTGCTGTTGAACCGACATCACATTCCTCGCGCCCTGAAGTTCGTCCTCGACTCACAGGACACGCGGGGTCGGATATCAATTGCAGTGAAAATTTTATGATGGCGTGAAATTTTTTATGACTCCCCGGTTTCGTGTTGCTCTCCATCAAGCGCTCTGCCTCTGCCTCTCCCTCTCCTTCGCACCCTCTATTGCACTCTCCTCCGCTCACTCGATGCTCGTCTCGCTCGCGCTGTGTCCCTTTTGCGGGAGATGGAAAAATCATGTGACCGTAATTTTAGACCCAGCAGCGACTGAAGGACTTCGATTGAAACGACAGGCGACAGGCGACAAACGCCAGCCTGCTGGACGGTCGAGGCACAAACAGACAGACGGCCCACAGACAGACGGCCCACAGACAGATGGACAAACAGAGGGGCCAACAGAGAGACAGATGGCCGACTGATGGTCGGGGGGCCGAACAGGAGGCCGATTGACCAGCAGGCGGCTGGGCAAACGGACTGGGCAGATATCGTTTCAGGGGACAAGCGCCAACAGCAACAACCACAACAACACAACAACACAACAACAATACAACAAATTCGCGTGAAATTCTACACTCCCATATCGAGAGGTTTCGTCCCACTGTGCACGCGAGTGATGAAGTTGGCGATCGACAGGACAGCGACATGGACATTTCTTTTAATAAGAATTGTTAAAGGCTACTTCGCTTGTTGTTGTAATTTCGAGGTTGTTGTAATTTCGAGGTTGTTGTAATTTCGTTCTTGTTGAAATTTTGTATATCTTTTTAAAATCATTTTTTTGCGAACTCGTTGCTGTTGTTGTCGATCTCTGTTGCAAATTTCGCCTGCGAATTTCTTAATTTTGTTCGCAAATCTTTGAATAAAAACTTCGTTAGTCCTTTGAATGGCAGCTGTAAAGAAAAATGATTAATGATCGCGTGTGAAAATTTCAATATGGCCGACGAGCGAGACAGATGTACACGTCGACTCGGCGGACGGGGGGCGAGACAGCGATACAGGAAGCCCAGGACGGGGAGATGGAAGGAGAGTAAAATCAAAATCAAGCGATTGCGGGCAGGGAGGAGACCGACAGCGAAATCCGATAAGGGTGGGAGGTGGTGAGAGAGAGAGAGGGGGGGGGGAGAGGTAGAATGCGACAATGAATCATTTTCGCCGCTCACAAAGAATTTATGCGATACTCTTGGCTGCATCATCAGCTGAAATTGCACCAGCGGCAGCCATTGTTTTCACACCATTCAACTGTCGCTCTCCCCCTCTCTCTCTCTCTCTCTCTCTGATTCTCCCCGTCACGGTCCCCCTCTTCTCCGGATGCCTGCCCTCTCGCACACCCTCTCGCGGATTCCTCGGAATGAGCTGAAAGGGCCGAGCGCAGCAAAATATGTGAAGAGAATAATCGATTAATGTCATTTTTATTTATGGGCTCCCGCCTCTGCCGAGGGACCGAGGGGCGGACACCGCGGGCCGAGGGGATCTGGTGTTGTTGTTGGTGGATTCGCCGCGATCGATGTGGCCTCGCACAAAATCGAGAGGGAAAATCAAATGGGGCGCGGAGCTTTGGAGTATTTTTTGCAACCCGAGCTAATGCTAGGGGAGGAGAGGCGGGGGGGGGGGGGGGTGTCGAAAAAAGGCAGGGCGATTCGCCCGACCGACCCCCTGTCACCAACTCAATTTGAAACTATTCCCGAAGCCATTCATTCCATTCGATTCCATCGGGTCGACGAATGGATCAAATTAATTTTTCATCAATGGATCAGCAGCTGCTTCCAGTTGCGTTTGCCTCTATTTTCTGTCGGCGAGAGTGTGTCGGGGTGTGTGAGGGTGCTTTTCTAAGTGGAATGCAAACTTTTTCAAACGCTCTTGTTCTCGTTTCGGCGCCCCGGCCCCAGCCAGGCCCGGGAGCCGCCGACGCCGCCCTCGATACAGGAGAAAAGTTCGACATAACTAATTCCACTTTGCATGGGCGGGCCTCGCCCTCTCCCTCCCAACCCCTGTCCCCGCGCCCCTCCCGCGCCCTACTCCGCCCTCGTCCGCCGCGTCATCGGGCAAATAAATGGATTTTGATGGCTTTGCAGGACATTCAGGACTCGATTTGTTTGGTGGGGAATTTTCTAGTTGTTGTGGTTGTCGTCATTGTTGTTCTTGTTGATGTTGTTGTTCTTGTCGTTGTTGTTTTTTTTTGTTGTTGTCGTTCGCTTGCTTGTTGTAGTCGTTTTGATTGCAGTTGGCAACATTGTCATGAATAATGCAGGATCGAATTGAACTCCGATTGCATTTATTTGTTTTCGAAATGTTTTCCATCAGCATTTTTGCTTTAATTTCACTCGTATTTTTATTTTCACTGTCCCTAATTTTATTATTTTTCTTATTGTTGTTATTCCGAAATTATTTCATTCGATTTTGTTGTAGTTCGGCATTTTTTCGTGCTTTGATTTCGCCCACAGCCTAACGAGGTTTTAAATTTGTTCTCGGAAATTCAATCGGACAGACAGACTGGTTTCGAAAACATTTTTCGCATCAAATATAGATACGACAACAACAACAACACAACAACAAGAACGCTGAACGAAAACACAATGATAAGAAATGGCAACAACGATTACAAGAAGGACATTTCTGGAAAAGTTTTCCTCTCCTAATCAGGCCTGTAATTGCGTTCGGCTGCAGGAGGTCATTAAAAGTGCTTGAATCACAACAAGGCAAGGGACAAAAATACACAAAAATACAAAAATACAAAAAAATGTAAAATGGCAACGAACGTACAAACACAAAGGGCACAACAAAAGCCATGGCAATGGAGGCAATAACAACAATTAGGCCAGGTTCCTTTGACCCAAAGTGAATTAGAAAGATAAGTGAAGTGAGCAGGGGGGAAGGTGGAGAAAGCAGAGTAGTCAGACGCGGGCGAAAGGGTGGGTGGCGGGCCAGGGAGGCAGCAGACAAAAGTTGAGAATCGTAAATAATTAGCTTTTGCCTCGCTGCAGGCGCCAACAGCGAAAACTCGGCAATTAAAAGAGGAAGGTCGTAAAACATTAGGGAACAAATACAACAACAACGATGCCGACAATGACATCGAAAGTTGAATTAAAAAAGGTCTCAAACGAAGAGGGAAAATTGGGAACTAAAAGAGCGATGCCATTGAGGGTGTGAGGGGAGGAAGGAGGGGAATGAAAAGGATGGCATGAATTCGTTCCCGACTTCCCTTCACGACCTCTTGGGGCAACAACAAAGTTATTCACGGACACTCGACGTCGGCCCTCGCGAAAAATCCTCGCTCTCTCGCCCTCGCGCCTCCGCCGACACCGGGTCGCCGACTCAGTGACCCCACTAGCGCCCTCTCTTTCGCCCTTTGCCCGCTTCCAGCTGCTCTCCTGATCCCGCTTGACCGCAACGCGACGCAACGATTTCCATTTGCACCTTGGGGCCATTCGAAAACCCGGCAGCCGCCCCTGACCCCCCCCTCGTCCTGCCTTCTCTCTCTCGGGCTCCTCATGTCCCCTCTCTCTTTCCCTGACTTCGCATTTCGCTTTTCCTTTTCCTCTATTTCCCTCCCCCTTCTCTTCCTTTTCCGCCCAGGCTCCAGTCCGCGGTTGAACCATTGTCCAGGGGCAGGACGGCGGTTGTAGCGAGACTGACGAAGGAAGCGAAGTACAAGGGAGGGAGATAGAGAGAGAGGGGGGAGTGCGCGAAGGAAGCGGGGAGTGGGAACAGAAAAGTTTCTGGGAAAACTCATTATCATGTCGTTACGCTGGGAAATTTTAATTACCCTTCGCCACATCGGCGGCGTTGTTGTCACTGGCGATGCTGTTCTTGTTGTTGTCGATTATGTTGCCATCGCTGTTGTTGTTCGTCATCCCGTTCCTGAGCCATTCCACCCCAATTGACCCGCCTGCCTCTCGCCCGGGGCTTTGTTTAAACTTGGCTCGTCTGCATTTGCCTGTTCTGCCTCCCAACTTTCGCCTCCTCCTCAAGTGTCGCCAAAGTTATTTCTGCTACTTTTTCCACTTTCCTCCACTCCTCTGTCCCCGGGCGACGACTGACGGGGGCCGGTCTGCGACTAGGGCCGGGCGGCCCCTCATTATCGGGGGAGGAAAATTGAAAAGTCATCAAAAGTCGAAAAAAGTTGAGGGAAAGTTGGAAGGGAGTCGAAAGAAAGTCGCGAACGCCTTTCCGGGATATTGATTTATCGATTTCAGCCTGCTAATTATTTGATTTTTCAATCCGCCGTTTGAAGTTCTCGGGCTGGGGCAGGTGGAGGAGGCCGGTCGAGGCCTTGAGGGAGCGCTAATGAGGTGTGGAGTCGTCTGGAGCCGGAAAATCTGGAAAAGTTCCACCGGGGACCCCGTGCAGAAAAGGATGAAAGAGCGACTGACAGACTCCAACTAAATGGGGCTGAAAATGAGATGAGCTGAAGAGCAGAGCTGCGCGAGCCTGAGGTCTGAGGGCAGGCGAACGAACTCATGTCACGTGGTTGCCGAGCGCGGATCCTCCATGGAGACCACGTCCATTGCGATCATCTCCGCCTCGTCCTCGCCAGGCTCTTTACGAGGATATCATCTTTCGCCGCCCCATCCTCTCCATCGCCCGAATTACGGTAATGAATATAATTGAAAGGTTCATTGAACCGACATGCGTTTGTGACGTGTCTTCTGCCGTTGCCGTAGACGCTTCAGTAAGTAATGGAATAATAAAGGAGGAATTAAGAGCCCTGCAGCGGCCTGGAGAGAGAGAGAGAGAGAGGATGGGAGAGGCGACATGTGGGAGAGAGTCGCGCAGAGACACAGACAGGCAGAAAGACAGAGAGAGAGACGGATAATTGGGGCTACAAACAGTTTCGATGCCCGGGGAAAACACGTCGAACGGCGAGAACGAAAAGCGAAACTGAATTCGTTTCCCAGCTCCCCCCTCTCTCTCCCTCTCTCCCCCTCTCCTGCCGGCATTTTCGCCAGTTTCAGTTTTCCTCCAGTTTTTCACCTCCGTCGGGCGCGCAATCTCATTAATGTTGAACGCACGGCGCTCTTGTTTTAATCCCGCCGCTCGCGACGCAGCCCGGTTTTATTAAGAAATCAATTTAAGCTCGCTAAGAGCACAAAGATAAAGGATAATGAAGTGGAAAGCGGGCAAAGAGGAAGCACCAAAACAAGACGGGCGCGGAAAAAAGGAACAAAAATAAAAAACAAAAATTAATACCAACTGAAGTGCGTAAAAACGAAGGGAGGGAAGGAAGGTAGTGAAATTAAAAACATGTATTTAAATCCCGTCGAAAAGCGGAGGGGGGGGGGAGTCCGTGGGGTGAGGCGAGTGTGAAGCGGAGAACGGCTAACGGAGGGGGTGGCGAAGGGGGTGGGAGGCAGGGAATAAAGTAGGTAATTACAAAAAAGCAGGGGAATAAAAATGAAATACGGAAACCGACTTACATGCTCGCATTTCAGCATTAATTGCGACTACGTGAGGGCACCAGTACCAGCAGCAACAACAGCAACAGCAGCAACAACAACAGCACAAATAACAAGAACACCAACAACAGTAGCAGGAATGACTGCAACATCGACATCGACTTCATCACCAGCGACATCGACGACAACGACGACAAGGGCGACCACAACCGAAACAACGGCGGCATCGACAATGGAGATTTACGGCGAGAGGGAGAGGGAGACAAAAAGAGCGGGAGAGGGGGAGAGGGGAGGTTGTCCCATGGGGCAGCGAAGGCAATCCTTATGGCATCGCCGAGATTTGCCATGGCTCGTAATGTGAAGATGGTTTTTGCTTTAAAGTTTCATAAAGCCATTGGCACAATTCCAATGCTCGTAAAAAAATCTTGAACAGATTTGAACACCAAAAATCATGGACTTAACCCCTTAAATTTGACTTGGAATTTCTAAAAAATCAGAATTTTCTCTAAAGATAATCTCGAATCCTCTTGGTGGGCGTGGAATTCTCTCTTGGCTCGATTTTGAGCGGTTGTATTGAAAGGTCTCAGGAATCTCTTCATCAGCGACGGCATCCAGGATCCCTGACGACGTCCTCAGCCACAGCCACATCGAAGCTTCGATCGACGTTTGCATCAGCAGCAGCAAAAATATGAAGGCGCACGATAAGGGTTTCATCAGGATGTGTGGGATTAAGAGGGTGAACTAGAGGCAGAGAGAAAGGAAGGAGACCGAGAGAAAGAGGGCGCGAGATGGACAGGAGAGAGAGGGGAGATGGCGGTAGTAGAGCGGGAAATATGAAGGAGCCAGCGATGGAGATTAAAAGGTAAATAAATATATGGGAACTGGATCAACCTTTGCTGCAGGGAGCGTGTGTTTGTTGTGGTTCCTTCTGTTTTTGTTGTTGTTCCCTCGGCATTTCTTATCGCTTTCATCCTCATTCTTATTGCTGTTGCTCGTGTTGTTGTTGTTTTTGCAACAGCACCACCAGTGCCTTGAGTTAATTTTCCGCTCTATAAAATCATACAAAGCACTTATTAAGGGTGCGTGGAGACGGCGACATGCGGAAGGCAGACCGAGCAGCAGCAGCAGCAGCAGCAGCAGGCGTGGTGAAGCAACAACAACAACAACCACGACAACAACGACATGGGGATGCAACAGAAACAACTCGGGCAACACGAATTGACTCGGGGCCACCGTTGTTGCAGAGGAGACGCCGGCTGCTGCCGTTGCTGCTGGTGCCGCTGCCGCTGACGACGATGATGATGGCGAAGCTGATGATGTTGCTGGCGAAGTCGGGTCGTGAGTTGTTGTTGTTGTTGTTGGTATTGTTGTTGTCATCGAATGATGATGTCGCTGTGAATGGAGTTGTTGTCGTCGTTGTTGCTCGCATTGTTTTTGCAGTCAACCGCATGAGAAGTCATTCGCTTCATTATAAAGTTAAATTGCAGCCATTCACACACACGAGCCGAGGGAGCCAGGGGGGCGGGTGGCGTGGATGGAGGGTAGAGGAGGAGGGAAAGAGACGGCGCGAGTGACAGTTGGCGGGTGTCGATGTTGACGGTTCAATGCGAGGCGGCGGCGCGACGACTCCGAGTGACATTAATAATAAACGGGATGTGGTCGAGGGAGCCGGAGGGAGGGAGACAGAGAGCGACGAGGGGGAAGAAGTGTGCGAGAGAGAGAGAGAGAGAGAGATGGATTTCAATTGTGCCGCCGAGATTAACTGGAATATGGAAAAACGGCGCCGGTCGAGCGCCGGAGGCAACAAGTTGTGTGCTGAGAAGGAAAGAAATACTCGAGCCGGGCGGAGCGACAGAGAGCCAAAGAGACTGATCGGGGGAACTGGGAGAACTGGGAGCGAGAGGGCGAGCGGCGACAACAAAGGACTTGATTGAAAGCAATTGTCTGCATTATGAAAGGAACGAGTGCATGCGGAAAAGGACTTCGCATAAAGGGATTAATTGAAATATCACATGGTCGCAAGGAACGATGGAAAAAGTGGGATGCAACAAGAAAGTGCGAAATGAAACCGTAGAGATGCAAATCCTACGACAAGGGCTGCAACTCGAATGGGAAAACTTTTAATTGAATCACACAATCACACAATGCCCTCTAGAGGAAAGAAATGAGTCCTGGGGAGAACAATAAGGGGTTTTCAAATAAAAACAAAATTAATTTATGTAAAAATATGGATTAACTAGTAAATAAAATTACTAACTAAATAATGAAATAAATTAAGGTAAATTCAAATCGGGTAAAATACAATAAATGGTGGTCGATATCCTTCCAGGAACATTCAAATGTCTGTGAACCATATCGAGGACTCGAATTTTCCCACTTCCTCCTGGCCTTCTCCCCCTTGCAGAGCCTTCTCTTGCTTCTCGCTTACACTCTGTCTCTCCCTCTCTCCGTGCGTCTTCGTGTCGTCGCCCCGCTCGCTTGCGGACGGTTAGTGCTGGGCGGGATCCGCCCAGCGTCCTTCGCCGGGCATTTGTGTTTCCGAGCACGCCCGAGCAGGCATTCGCTTTTATGACGTGTACTCAGGGCGTTTATTAGTTCGTCCTTCCGCCGCCCCACGCTGACCTTCGTCCCTGCCCCTGCCCCTGCCACCACTACTTTCTCCCCCCCGTAGCCCTCACCTCTACCACACATAGATGTAGACATCGCAGGCGATACCAATGGGTTTGTTGTGGATACCGATGGCTTGTTGTTGAAAGGAATGCCGTTGTTGTTGGTCCTGATATTTTTGTTGTCGATCCCCCAGCGGTTGTTGTTGGACCCTGGACTTTGTTGGTGATCCCAAGGTGCTCGCTGTGGAACCCTAAGGTCTTGTTGTAGTCAGCGATGACCACTTTGTTGCTGCGCGACTGGCTCCGCCACTGACCTATCCATCCACCGCCTTCGTCTCCACCTCCGCCACCCCTCAACCGCACCGCCCCGCCCCGCCCCCAGCGTACGGAAGCGACCCGAACGTACTTCCGTCGGCCATGATGCGCCATGCATGTGAAATGAAAGCGACTTCCGTTCAATTGTTAACAAGGCATCCTTTATGTTTAATTGCTTTATTAGTTGCTGGAGCGAGGGCGGCGAGCGACGAGCGGCGGCCTCGAAGAAGAAGAACCGAATGGATGCCGTTGCGAACGCATGCCGGGGAAGCGACGGAGCGAAGGGGGAGCCGCAGGAGGCGACGGCGGTGGGCCGAAAGGGCGATGCAGGAGGAAAAATGGCCAAGGAGGACCTCAAGACGCTCGTCCACCTCGACGCGAAGGCGTCGACAGGCCGGATTCCGAGCAGCGAAAGGGAAAGTCGAGAGGGACGAAAAGGACAACCAGGCGAGCGTGGCCAGGCGGAAAGGCGAAGGAAGGGCGTCAGGGCGCCTGGGCGCCTGGGCGGCTGGGGGTGTTCGGAAGACGCCGGAAGTGGCCACTGGCAGGTCGACAACTGTTACCGGAAGGAAAAACAATGTCCGGCTGCAATTTGTAGGGGAAGCACGTGATGCATCGTTAATTGGATGTACAATGGAGCATTTGTTCCCCACTCGAGACTAATGTGTCTCAATTACAGGGCCTGGAGGAGGCGATGGCGCGAGGGTGAATGGGAGAGGGGAGAGCATTTGTGGCTGTTACTGCGCCTGTTGTTCTGTTGTTGTCTGTTTTGCTAACGATTGCTTATGAAACATTCCATAATTTACATAATTCCCAGCCCGGGAGAGGCCGAGTTTATCGCATGCGGCAAGTGTTTCGTAATGGGGAAATTTTATCTGAAATATGTAATTGATTGTATTTCATCTGCAGCAATCGATTGTGGCTCGTTTCCAAAGGAGGTTCTGGGGAATTAGAGCTTGGGATGGAGAAACTAAACTGGGAGGAAAATTATCGCATGATATAAGTGATGTTTGAAGATTAGAACTGCAAGCCCAACCTGGAACTGAACCTGAAAATCGATTAGTTTTTTCTATGTCAGTACTAATAGACAACTTGTAATATTTTAGTTATTTGACAATTTTCGATTTTATTCAAATATTAAAATTCATATTATTTGGTTTATATTTGCATTCTATAATGGCATTCTCTCATGAGAAAAAACTAAGTATTAAAATATTTTATTGGATTTCCAACAAAATGTTTTGTTTGTATAGATGTTTTTCATATAAAACTCTACATAAAGCCCTCTGTGTAAAGAACATTAAGTTGCTGATGTGTGCTTGTTGTTGTTCTTCCTTTTTTGTCGCCCCTTGTTGTTGCCTCGGAATTATACCTAGTCATTTCTGTTGTACCTTCTCTTGTTCTTGTTCTGGCATGGCTGTTGATGTGCCTTGCTGTCGTTAGCCAACCACTTGGCCCACACAAATGGCAAATAAATCAACAAGAACTCCAAGAAATCCATACCCAGACTTAATTCACCTTCACCTCGTCTTCGCTCCTGGCCATGTGGATTACGCTACGAACTCCCCTCAAGAAGGAGGTGCTGTCGTTGTTGTTGCTGTGTTACCTCAACTCAAGGTGGAGGTCGAACAGCAGACGCCGGGCGAAGTTGTCGGCGTTTTCGAAACTTAATTAAAACATTTGCAGCGTCAATTCAAAAACCACAAAAGCGCCGCCATTATAAACAACACACGCACACACGAACAAACTCACACACACCTTGGACCGAGGCAGCCCCGCCCACGGCTGGTGCTCGGGACATCGGGAGCCTCGGCTCCTTGGCAAGTAAATGGCGTTCGCAGTAACCCGCAGTGGGAGGGAAGCGAGAGAGGCAGAGGGCGAGGGCGCGGGATGGACGGGGTCGGTTGAGCGAGTGTGAGCGGAAGCTGAGGAGTGCAAGGCACAGTAGCAGGGGCGGAGCGAGAGGGAGAGAAGTGGGGCGTGGACCGGAGTCTGTTGGATCGCCGGCGAGGGGGCGGGTCGGGAGGCGCTCGGTTTCACGGTCGGACGGCCGGCTGGTCGTCGGTCGGTGGCTCGGCTCGTCCTTCGCTCGGTCGGTTGCCCGGTCGATCCCTGGATTCTGCGGCCGGCGCCGTCAAAGACCTGGTGGGGCCGTCGCGAACGCCTTCGGTGGCCGCCCCTCTCCTCGTGGCACGCCCTCCTGCCGCACGCACTTCACAGTTTAATCTTGTGCTGCGCCGGGTTTTGCGAACAATAAACCTTGTGGGATATTTATATGCGGGCCTTCCGTGCAGCGGTGTGTGAGGCTGTGTGGGTGCCGACTTAATCGATGTTTCGGCTTGGTCGTTGTGCGAGTGTCGGTGTCTGTTGTGTGTTGGGTGGTCGGAAATTTCGAAGGCGAAGTCAGTTGAACTTGCTAGCAAGTTGATGCGAATCTCGTCGCTGCACTGGGGAAAAGCTGGGCGGGATTCGAGGAGCATTTGCGCGGAATCACCAGGCAGTTCTGGATTTTTATTCAACACTATCTGTGACTAAATTTTATGAAATTAATTATTTTCTAAAAATATTTGAGCTGGGTATATTCGACTTTCGAATGTTCAAATACAAATTTTTTGCATTTATTCTAGAGTTAACCTTCTGAGAATTGAAAATAGTAGGAATTTAATGTTGCCTTTTGTAAATGCGACCTCAAATTGGATTTAATGAGCCAAGGCAGTGGTTAGGGGGCGACTTGGGGAACGAGGGGCTGCAGGACCGTGGACTCCACGCACAAATCACTCGCCAATGAAAAACACATTCCGTCTACAACGAAAACTCGGCACGTGGGGGGCGGGCGCATTTGGATTTTCCAATCAATTGGACAGCAAATAAATTGCGTCTACGGCGCGCAGGAAGCGCCGTGCAGGAACAGCAGAAGCAACAACAACACCACCGACACCCCTAACGAACACAAACTATTGTTATTGTCACAGCTGAAACCCACACAAGGAGTCCTTCGCCTTTTCCTCGTCGAAATCGTCCTAAGCACCGTCCTTTTTGTACCTCCTGCTATTGTTGCTGCTGCCACCGATGGTCCTGGGGCGACCCCGGTCCGCAGTTTGGTTCAATGCACAGCGACAATATCAACAATTGTCGCATTCCCGCAGCCAGCGCTGATCCGGACTCGCCCTCGCCCCGCCGACTCCCAGACCCGACTCCTTGAGGCCGTCCTCCCTCCCTCTCTCCCTGTCTGACTCTCCCTGTCCCACAGCTTCCTCGCGCTCCGTGCTGGCTACAGCGAGCAGACGGTTCAAAATTTTATTACGACGAAAAATGTTGCGACTTCCGCTTTAGGATAATGCATGAGCGCTCGGGCCCCAGGGCTTTTGTGGGACTCAACCAGGGCTCGTGTGGCTTCTCAATTTCGCTGCGAGGGTCACCAACCCTACACCAAGTGGAGAATTTAATTCGATTAAACTGTATTAATATATTAATATTCAATTTAATTTGATTCCCTTAAACAGAAAGAGCTACAGAAACGTACATTGAATGAAGTATTTGCGCGAATGATTTCCCCGAGTTTGCGTGGAAATATGGTGTTAATATTGGTATCGGGAAATATTAAATTCACTTTATTTTCGCTCCTCGCGCCGGCAATTTCGGCCTCCTGAGATAATTGCGACCACAATTATCTTCAAATTAACCGACTGACTGCCGCCCAGCCCGCAATTTCTACAATTGTCTCCAAATTGAAAACGAATGGCCGCATCGAAATGAATGGGTGAATAAACGAATGATAATTTATCGCATGCGACAAAATTAACACTATGCGATTTCAAGAACGTTTAAACGCATGCGAGCGTTTTTCTGGCAAAGGCGAATTCGATCTCCAATTGGGACTATTAAAGGCGAAAAGTAAAATGAAAAATACATGAATTGCTCAGGGATTAAAAATAGAATACTATAAAAAATAGAAAATTAATTACTTCAAAATTACCATTTTTTCGAACCAATAAAACCGAGATTGATATATATTAATATCCTCGCAATAGGAGGACAATCCTTAGTTGAGGACCTGAAAATTAATCCACTTTTAAACAAAACCTCGTAAGTGGAAACTATGCGAATGAAAATAAAGCGCGAGAGGCGGGAGAGGGAGGGCAGAGGGCGAGCGAGGGCGAGGGCGAGGTCGGCCAATTTAAATGCAGCTCATTAAAAATTTATTACAAGTCAAATGGAACACGTCTGGCCCGTAATTATGCGGCGCAATCTGCGCGAGTCCAGCGCCAGGACCTCGGCGGATCACGAGCCACGGACGGATGGCTGGCGGAATGGCCGACGATGATGACGCCGGGGACGACGGCGATGGCGATGGCGATGGCGAAGGACACGGGAGGACGCGGGCATGGACGGCTTGACTAACGTTCGGGCGGATTTTCTGATAATGTTTCCCGACATGTGAGGCTTTTTTAATTTGATTCCTTTTTTCAGCATGCGATGGTTGTTGGCGCTCACACAGGCACACACACGCGCACGCATGCGAGTTTTTCGAGCTCCAATTATGAGCGCTGCTAATAAATTATTAATTATGTGAAAGCGTTGAATAATTAGCTTAAAAGGGCTGCATTTATTATGCAAGGATGCAGCCAAGTATTGCGATGAGCAATAAGTGGATTACAAACACACCCACACACTGACACATCATCGTCGGTCCGCGTGAAGGGACAGAAATCCAACGAGATCGACGCCTCCAGTTTATTTTTAATTTCGAAAATTCCGTCCTCTCGCATCGCCTGGCGACGTGTCCTGCCGTATGTGCAGCGGTTTAATGGAGCGCCAAACGCGGCGGGGCCTCCAGAGGGGCGGCGAATGCTTGGGGCCAAGGACTAAAGGACGAATTTTCCCCTCGGACTTGAATTGAAGGCACAGCGGGTCCTCAGGTTCATTGTCTTTGAAGTGCTCAAATATTTTCTTTAGTATTTCATTTGCATGAGTTCTCTTAGTCGATTGTGTGAGAGGCGGTTAAAATTTTTTATAAATAATTTTAGTTACTATTTCTAAAGCGTTCAATATGTTTCTGGCGCTTAAACCAGTCCTCGTGCTTCTTCCAGCGGCCTCTTCAAGTGGTTTCCCTTTCAGCCCAACCCCAGCATGCGACAAGGCTCCAAAGTTGTCGACAAAACCGAAACTGGCCACACTAATTGGCACACGAGTCCTTTTGTCGCCTTCACACCTCCTCCGTGCTCTCGGGTCCTCGCTGCCATCGTCTTGGCCCTCTTCCTAGCCGTCCTCTTCTCGCCGTCTCGGTCTCTTGTTTGTCCTCGCATTCGCACCTAATTTGAAGTCTGTCCGGATGTCGAGAGCCGTTTGGATTTGCTCGGAGAACGAGACACAGGTGAGGCGAGACATGGAGAAAGGGAGGAGCGAGGCCGGGAGAGGGGGTTTGGGAGGGGGCTGGGGCTCCGGCGCTGGGGGAACGACTCAAATGGGGCCAAAAAAGACGGCCGCGGTCGCCCGCGAGTCCTCGAGAGCTCTTCATCGTCGCGTCCGTCCGTCCGTCCGTCCGTCCTTCTGTCCTCCCGGCCCCCGTCCTCCTGTCCGGCCGTCCGTCCATCCCGTGTTTCGCATGCAGGCGGGCGGCTGCGGGCGCGGCCTCCCGCGCATCGACGTCGTGTGCAGTCAACAGGGATCACATGCGCAGGCACGTGATCGGAATCCAGCGAATGCATCGCTCTCTATCGGCCGTGCTCGGCATATGTGGGAGTGTGCGTGTGTGTGTGTGTGTGTGTGTAATGCATGTAAGGTACGTGAGAAACCTTCGACTACAGGGATAGAGAGTGATAGAGAGAGAGTGGGGGAGAGCGGGCGAGCGACAAAGTGTCAGGCCACGAATTTAGAAATATTTTTCAGTTCAGAATTTTGTCTCTATTTTTCACCTTCGCCCGTTACTTCTCGCATTCCGATGAAACTTGGTGTTGTTGTTGTTGTTCGGCACCACCAGTGCCGACATCAAGCCGGAAGCTGGTACAGAACTGTGAATCGCATTTTCTCAAAAGACAATGGAAAACATGGCAAAGCCCTGCAAAAGAGCTCCGAATTGGTACCAGAGTTTGATTTGACCGAGCGAATATTTTTGAGTGGTTTTAAAGTGATCAAAGAAACGTCAAAATTCTTCCTAAAAATCCTCAGAAATTCCTAATGTGCGCTCTGTATTCCCTTGAGTCGATTTTGAGCAGTTCTGGTACAGGAAAAATGTTTAAAAATTCTCGAATTCCACCGTGAATGAACAGAGCCCAACTGCAGTCAGCCGGAGCAATGGATTGGAAGCGAAGCAGCTGCAGCAACAACCGCATAGTGGTGGCTCCAACAACGGCAATGTGATTTGTGAAAACAACAATATCAACAACAAAATCTATGGTAGCAAAAACATCAAGTTTTGCTCTGGAGGACCGAGAGGGCGATAACAACAATGTGGCGGTTAATAGCGGGAATCGTTACAAAAACAACGACTCCGAAATCCGAAATCCAGAGCAACGTTCAGTAACAACAACAATAACAACAGCAATATAAATTCAACAACTAAAAATGTTGCCACGACATCGACGCGACAACAACATCGCGTCCGGAAGGCCGCCATGTTGCTGGCCCGCAGTTAACTGCAATTATTTGCGTCGACTGTTGTTGGCCAACTTGTTGTTGTGGTCTTTGTCGCTCTCAGTAGTGACGTGGATGTCGTGGTTGTTGTTGTTGTTGTTGTTATTACCAGCGACCACCAACAGCATGACGATCGAATTATTCTTGCTGTTGATGTTTTCTTGGTTTATTTTTCGTTCAATTGCTGATTTTCCCTCTTCGGGGTTGGAGCCGAATTTGCGAAGTATTAGTATTATTATTGTTGTTGTTGTTGTTGCCGCTCCTACAGCAGTTGCTGTCAGAAGTACAGAAGTGCAATTAGCCACAGTTTTCGGCCACTGTCGATAGAGCGATTTCGGTTTCCGGGATCCACGATCGACCGCAACAGGGTTCGACAGAAGCTTTTCGAGGAGATTTCGGAGTCGTTAGATAGCAAACCGAGTCCAGAGTCCAGAGTTCGGTGCGGGGCAACGAGAGAGTGGGTGGGAGGGTGAGAACTCCAGGCGGAGAGGAGGCGGAGGCGGAGGAGGAATGAGACTTACGTGGCCAAAATAGATCTTCCCTTGCGGTATGTGTGAGGCAAGGATGGCGACAGCGAGGGCAGCGCGAGCCATGGCGTGCAGGAGATCGAGGCGAAATCGATCGAGGGGGGCGAGGGCTCAAGTAATCTACTTAAAAAACCACACACACACACGCCCACACCCACACTCACACAAGCAGACACTCAACCAAATTACACTCAACACAAACTCCACTCAAGTCGCCAACAGCCAGCAGACCATTAGCAGCAACAACAACAAATTCGACAACACCGAAGAACCGAGAGAATGCAACAACAACAACAACAACAACAACAGCTACTGCAAAATCGACGTCGACAACAAAGCGAGCCTCGAAACAAGGTGGGGATTAAAAAGGGAGAGAGCGAGAGCGAGAGGGAGAGAAGGCAGTGAAGTTCGGCAGGGGGGAGGTGGACACAAAGCGGAGAGGACTCAGGGCGAGAGGGGGGGTGGGGGACAGAGTGAGACGGCAACACTCGGTTGTGCTGTAAACACAATGCAGCGACCATGCGATGGCCAAAGCTTTTTATCGCCCGACGAACACTGACGCGGCAACAACAACGGGCGACAACCAGCGCAACAACAACAACATCAACGAGAACACCAACCACTCGAACGACATTGTGAAAACCAACAACGTGGCCAGCACAAATAGCAGTGCAACAACAACAAACAACCGCACGATCCCCACTCGAAGCGGAGCAAACGAGATCGAAGCTGGAGGGACAGAAGAAGGACGAAAGATCAAACGAGATTGGGAGCAAGGACGAGCCAGGACGATGTGAAGGAAGGACGAAGTTGGAGAAAGGCCGACGAAGACGACTGAGAGGAAAGAGATGAAGCTGAAGTTCGGAAGTCTGAAAAGAAGACCGAGCTCTACAGCCGGCAAGTCACCAGCAGAACCCGGAAATTTCGGGAGTCGAGAGGCAGAGAGAGATAACAGATAGAACGAGAGAGGGAGATCGTGCTTTTCGGAGATTGTGGATTGTTGCAGGGAGATAGATGGATAAAAAGAAATTGAGGTCGATGAAAATGAGTTGAAGTTGAAGTTGAAGCCGAATAATGATAAAAAAGCATCATCTAAATATATTTAGACCTGGACATCTAGAAATTAGACAGATTGACGGTTGCACCGAAGAGTCCCGGAGACCACAGAGGACAGACAGATCGCAAATTGAGACCAAAGGACATTTCGATATACTTCGATGGAACAAACTGAAGAACGAGAACCCCAAAAAGAGCTCGAGAGACCCCGCACCATTGGAGCGGCGGTGGAACGAGGAGGTGGACAGACCAGACAACGGCTCGCTAGATAGACAAGGGGACAGACATCGCTCAGATATCTATGCAAGTGCACGGACATCGCCACGGCCGGCTGGGCCGAGCGGCAGATGCCGAAAGCCGAGTTTATGGCCGACAAAACGACGGCCCAAGCGATCGGTGGAGCGAGTGCTGGAGCCAGGGACCGGGCAGATGGGTTTGTGTGTGTGTCTATCGCTGTTGGTGTGGGTGGGTGGCCATGTGGGTGGTGTGTGTTGGTGAAAATATCGCACGCTTGGAGCCTGTCGGGGTCCATTGAATGCGTTCGATTATGATGAACATCGATGGCGGCGACTGCGACAGCGGCAACAACAACGAGTAGAACAACAGCCATTACAACAACAGAGTGTACAGCAACGACCACGACTACAACAACCACAATGACAACAGAAAGAACAAGGATTAGAGCAACAACAAGTGGAAGCATGATGTTGGCAGAAATTTTGAATAAGAACAGCAGGAACCACCAACAACAACATAGACGAGAGATGAATGAGACTGAGAGCGGGTACGATAGAGAGAGAGAGAGAGAGAGAAATGAAGATCGGTAATTGAAGGCAGAGCGAAGCAGAAGCAGATGGTGAGAGGAGGCAACAACTCTGTGAAAAACAAAACAACAATTATTACGACGACATGCAGAGCAACAAACATTTGGGACATTGAAAACAACAACAACAAGAACAACACCAGTAGCTGATGATGCAGCAAGCAGCAACAACAAAAACATCATCATCACAAGCATGAGTTGCAGGAAATCCAACAACTTCAGACGCCGAATGAATAACAAAAACAACAACAACCAACCATCACCAGATCCCAACTCGCTCTCAGGAATATCGCTCACAGAAAAATCGCATGGGAGAAATTGAGCCAATGTAATAATTCATGTCAGAAAGAGGCAGAACTCGTGAGAGAAGACAGAGGATCTTGTGTTGTTTATAGTGGAGGGTGATTAGAAAAAATTTAAATCTGTCTCGAGGTTCATCCGAGTTCTTGAAATGAGGCCGGAAAATTTAGTAAATTGTAAGTCGAGTTGTAAAATAAACTTCATGTGATCGAACGTGTGTTTTGAGTACTGCGCAAGCTCTAGCGCAAAGCTCAACGTAGACAATAATTATTCAATAACAACAACAACAGAAACAACAACAAGAGTAATCAAGCAGCAACAACATATAAACTACAACAACAACAATTGCAGGTCTTGATCTTTCGGCCGGCCGTCCGGAGCCTCGATCGCGAGATTCCATGAAACGTGAGGTGCGGAAACTTGTTTGCGATGACGTGAAGACCGCAGAAACAACAGCAACAGCAACAACAGCAACAACAACTACAGTAATATAGTCAACAACAACAACATGGGCTGAACATTAAATCGAACTACGAAATGTAGTACGAAAACAAGACGAAAGCTTCCAAAATACCAGTTCGATGGGATCTTGCAAGCTAACGGAGAGCCAGCGAGTGTGTGAGAGCGACAGAGAGGAAGGCAGGGAGAGCGAGCAGATTGTCTTGAAATAATTCGCACGAACTCACTCGCCGAGCATTTCCGTCGAGGCAGCGAACGCGTGCGGATCAAACGGCGACCGAGCCAGAGGCGAACAAGAAGCAGCGAAGAGCAGACGAGAAGCAGACAGAAGCAGTAGGAGGGAAGGAGACCGAAGCAGTAAAAGGCGAATTACCACACGACAATAGGAAACCCAGTAATCGCATAATGAACGCGATTGTGGCATTGGTGAGTGATCCATGGGAGGAGATTCGAAATTCGAAAATGCGCACGACATCGCGAACCAAAAAAAAAACTTTTTAACAATATGTTTACAAGCCAAGTAATGACAGTGATTTGCTTAGATCTGAAAGTACATCAAATAGATCAATAACAAAAAAACTGTAATTTTTATGAAACAACCAAACGGGGTTGAACTTAATCAAAAGAATTTCAAAAATAATCACAAGAATGCACAAAATAGAAAATATGCAAAATTTGAACAATTATAAAAATATTAATATATGCAATGGATATCTTGAATAATAATGAATGCAATCAAAATAACGAACAAAAATATTAAAAGGAATCAAGTAGCAAATATAACTGAATTTTTTGTCTCCAACAAGATGTTCCGAATTCCAATAATCAAAAACACATTCGTAAACATTGCTTAAATTAATTGAAAGAAGCTTTGCTAAAAATAAATATTGTATAATTTTACTACACAAAAATCGCTGATTGAAATTGAAAAATATCAAAAACAAGAAATGATCGAAAATATTATGACATAAACTTCAATGACTGCGTTTACAACAAGGGCCAAATGAAAAAATACGTGATTTAAACAGACTCGGAAATTAATGAAATCGATTTTTGAAACCCGTTTGACTCGTTGCTTGAAATTCCTGATCGTGACAAAACCGATGGCAAAAATACAATAACAACAAGATTACAATAACACAACAAATGACTACAACAAATTAACTACAGCGGTTTTAACGCCACAATAAAACCAACAACAGCGTTGGCGGCAACAATTTCTACAAAACAACACAATAAACACAATGATAATCACCGGTCAATATCAACCACAGCTCCAGTGATATCAGCAATTGTGAAGACGATCGATCGTCCATTACGTGAATTATTCATTTACTACTGCAATCTACACCTCTCTCCCTCCCCCCTCTGTCGTCTCTTCGCTCACTTTCCGTCAACCTCTCTGTCGTTGAAGGTCGTCCTCGGCCTGCTGTGCGCCGGCGTCCTCGGCGACGTCTCGCACCTGGCCGGCCACGAGCACCAGTACCAGCATCAGCAGCCCGAGCCGCAGGCCCCGGCGAACCCGTACGTCTTCAGCTACCAGGCGGGCCGCGCGCCCGGGCACGTGGACCGGCAGCACACGGAGGTCTCGGACGGGTCGGGCGTCATCCGCGGCGCCTTCTCGTACGTGGACCCGAAGAACCAGCTGCGCACCGTCCAGTACGTGGCCGACGAGCACGGCTTCCACCCGCAGCTGAGCCACCAGCTGGAGGACAGCGAGGCGGTCAAGCGGGCCAAGGAGAAGCACTTCCAGCTCTACAACCGCATCGCCCAGGAGCACGCGAGCGGCGCGCCCCAGCAGCCGGTGAGTCCACGACGCGCCCCAATTCACTCCCCCCTTGCCTCTGACCGACTCGATGTCGTTGTCGTTTTCAGGCCTACCAGGCGGCCCCCCAACAGAGCGCGGCCGTCGCCCACGCCACCCACAAGCACCTGAGTGCGTTCGAGCGCATCGCCGCCGAGCACGCGGCCATCGGGGCCCAGCACGAGGCCCAGCGCCAGGCCCTGGCCCTCGAGGGCGCCGAGGAGGACGGCCAGTACCATCCTTGAGACGGCAGGATTCCGCGGAAGTCCTGAGATTCCTTGATTTGCCCTTGAATAAAGCCGGATGTTGCAAATAAAGTCAGATATTCAGACAACCTGTCGTGTGTTTTTTACTTTTTCAATAGTCATGAGCAGTTTGCAGTCTTGCAGTTTTCCACGTCTCTCTCGCACACTAACACAAACAAGACCTTCTCATCATCTCGCTTCTTGTTATCTCTCACGCCTCGATTCTCGCATGCGAGATTGTGTTTTTACGAGGCAACTCAATGCCAATTAGAAGCGACAAGTGTAGTTCGCTCTCTCGTTCTCTCTCTCCCTCTCTCTCCCTTCTTCCCGCTTCCCGCTCTTCACCTGCCATCCGAGGACCTCATTCAGTGCCCTCTTCCCTCTTCTCCCTCTCTCCTGATGTCGTGGTTATTTTTAATGGCGAATTTAAAGTAAATTAATGTGGAAACAGAGTGTGCAAGGCAGAGGGAGAGAAAACAAGAATGTCTGCATAAACAGTAATGAGATCCGGCGGAGGAAGGGAGCCAGGTGGGGGACGAGGCAAGCGATGGTGATGGTGGGTGATGGAAAGCCAGTGGCAGCCGACGAGAGGCGGCTGATGGCGACAGGAGGAGGAGGAAAGACAGAGAAATCGACAGACAGATGAACAGGGAAAAGAAATATGGTGAGGAAGAGAGATGTCTATGAACTATGAAGGGACTGATGGAGAGAAACCCGAGACAGACGAAGAAAAGACCCAGACTCAGGCCAAGACAGGACGAGGTAGGGATCACAGGTGGAGCGGCGGCCAGCACGTGGGAGGGATCGCGACGATCTTGCCACAGAGAGAGAGAGGGCGAGAGGGGGGGTGAGCGATGGAGGAAAGTGTCATTTGATGCACCTCCGGCCATGGTCGTTGGTGCTGCTCCTGATGATGTCGCCGGGCCGAGGATTCCGGGGGCATCTCATTAAATGCGGCAACAAATTGCGATGGCGATGGTGTTTCCACTGTTGTTGTTGTGTTTGTGTTCTCCGTTGCTTGTGGTTATTATTCAGCTCCTGGCTACACCCGTTGTTGTCGCACGAGAGAGAGAGATCTGCATAGAATTAGCATCGTTAAACTGGCCCGGTCAAAGTGGTGAATTAATTAATAATTGCATAATTTCCAGCATTCCCCGGGCGGCAAAGGGCGAGCTGAGTCTGGATGCGGATTATGTGGGAAATCGGGCAGTTGCAGGGCCGACGACAATTGCAGGAGTTCAAGATCACTTTGATGAATAGTCTGGAGACAAATCCGAGGGCAAATGGGGAAAAGATGAAGGGAAAATTTGTAATTTTCTACTGATTTCGATGAAGATTAGACCGCAATTTGGTGAATCAATATTCCGTGGTGAGAAGCGATTGTGTGGCTTGAACCCAGCATGTCAGGAATGTCCAATCGTTTCGTCGGAAGTTTTCCCATCGTTCAAGGTTATTGGCAATACATTTTGTTTATGTCATTGGCTTTCAGCACACGCACACGCACACACAAACGCATACACAAACCCACACACCCCTACACACTTACGCCCATTAAAGCCACGCAATACGTCTGCAAATACAATAAAACTCAAATACAACTTCCAGCCAGGATGCGAGCACAAGGAAGGAGTTCTCGGAAGCGGACGGGGCGGGGCGGGGGCGGGGCGGGGGCAGCGCCCGAAAGGGATGAAGGCCGACGACGATGAAGAAGAGTCGGCGGTCGCCGCACTCACACCCACCCAGCCCCACTCGTTACTGGTCGTTGCTCGCCCTTTCCCCATTCGCCTCCTGCGGCGGATCCCCGTCCTGCGATCGCTCGCGGGTCGGGCACGAACGAATAAATGTCATTTTAGGCAAACAAAATATCATTGCTCCGAGTGAAGCGACGAAAGTGCGAGCGCCGGACGAGATGCGGAGGAGCCACGTCGAGCGAAAAAGGAGCAAAGCCGGAGAACGAAATAAAACAAACTCACACACACACACACACACCGACGCCCCGGCAAACAATGGAGCCGGGAAGGAGATATGAAAAATTTCGTTGAAAATAAATAAAATGACGGAACGATGGCGACAGGGCGAGAGAGAGAGAGAGGGAGGGGTGGTGGAGAATAGAGGAAATAAAATGTAATAAGAAAATGTTGCGAACGTCTTACATTGTCTGAGGGCCCCATGCGAGTGTATTGGGGCGAGATGCGGGAGTGTGCGTGTGTGTCTGAGCAAATAGTAATAAAACTTAAACTAAACACATTTTATTATGACACTTCGTCAGCGCCAATGATAGATCGACAAGAATCATGTGCGACAAAGGGGAAGGGGTGAAAAGGAGAGCGGGAGAGGGAGAGGGAGGGCTAAGGGTCGAGAAGCAATAGAAATAAGTGGAAACGTGCGTGGCAGGGAGGGAGTGAGAAGGAAGCAGGCTGGAGCAGAGGAAGAGCGCGAATAAAGAAGAAACCTTGACTAAGAGTCCTGTGGTGCAGTGCGGTGAGGAGAGAAAGAGTGATGTGAAGTGTGAAAAAAAGTTATTTTTTTTCCATTAACAAATATGAACCCGTAGATAGAACAAATTAGACCGGACCAGTAGAGACAAGTGCCTCGGACTAGAGTTACTTAGCTTTTCATTTTTTCAGTTGAAGCACGTAAAATGCAGAAGAAGTCGAAGTCGAATGTTAGGGAAACTAAAATAAACTAAAGTATATAAAAATACGTGCTCTAGAAAAGGAAAAAATCGTAAAATATGAATTGTAGAGACTTTCAGATATTTTTCATTGTAATCAAATCCACGAGATGAATGATATGGAAACTTGAAGGAAGCACAGTAGCAGAATTTCGATGAACCAAAGAATTGTACAGAACGAATTAATAGAAAAAAAAACCAAATCCAGGATGAATGGGGTCCTGAAGCGGCAGTCAATGAACTTCCTGGAGAGAATTCCTCCCAGAAGACAGGAATTTGTTGACAGAGGCCACGGATGGAATGATGGGAATTCCACATGACAAGGAGGAGCCCGAGAGAGACCGAGCGGGCAGGGCGGGAGAGGGCGAGTGAGTGACAGAGGGGAAAATCGCGGCAGCTCGGCGGAAAATCATCGTGAAATCTTTTAATTTCGTCGCCATTGTTTGGCAACAAATTCCCGCTGTTTACACGCGGCGGAGAGAAGGAGGGAGGGCAGGAGAGCGAGAGAGGGAGAGAGGGCGCGGGACTCGGTGGATGAGTCGGGCATCAGACCGATTGAGACAGACAAGCGTCAGTCGGTCTCGCTCTAGTTCCCTTATTTATGTGTTCTGGCTGGAGCCGTCTCGCTCACTCCTCGCGCCGTCTCGCTCGCGCTGGCGAAGTGTCGTGGCGATGATTACATCCGTCGCACACGCTTAGAACTTTTCTCATTAGAAAACCTTTACTATTTCCGTTTTATCAAAAAATCCACGAGCGGCAAACAAAAACAGCAAGAACAGCAACAGCAACAAGAACGAGAACGAGAACGAGGAGAACAACAAACAGAAGAAGTCCCGCGAAGGCAGAGATGAGGAAGTCACAAAAAGCACCGACAACAATGACAGTAAGGAGGAAACAAGACGGAGAA
Source organism: Coelopa pilipes (assembly GCA_947389925.1). Taxonomy (NCBI): domain Eukaryota; kingdom Metazoa; phylum Arthropoda; class Insecta; order Diptera; family Coelopidae; genus Coelopa; species Coelopa pilipes. Next base: position 1,404,005 of record OX376698.1, on the reverse strand, counting down.
GACAGCGAGCGAATGAGATGATGAAATGGCCGAACGAGGGCGAGGGCGAGGGCGAGGAGAAGGCGAAGGATTCGCAAGATTATTTTACATCACCGCATCCGGTTACGAGCACACTACACAATGACGATCGCCCCTCTCCCTCTCTCTCGGCTGGCCATCTCGCTCCCACAACTCCTGGCGACTTCCTGTCGATGACAGGCGAACGAATTCCTGGCGCAAACAGGAAATGACAGGGATTTCATTGGCTCCTGCTCCTCCCTCGGCTCGGATCCTTCGCTTCCTCTCTCTCGCTCTCGGCCTCGCTCCCTTCTCGGAGATTTTGACGTCTCCCCGATGCGAGCGATGTTTAAACAAAACGCATCAGAGATCACGAAAAGGAATTATTTTGCTCCGTTCTCTCTTCCCGCGCCCTCGGCCAGCTGTCGTTCGCGAATGGCGTTTCTCTAACTGCTCTCGCTCCCCCTCCATCTCCCTGCCTCTCTCCCCATCCCTCTCGCCCCTCTGTGCTCCTGGTCCGCCGTACGTCATGATTTATTGTAAAAGTTGCGGCCGGGATAAAATGCGACAACGCGTGGGAAGCGCGCGAACGGAGTTTTTAATGTCAAGTTTGAGACATTTTTCTGCTAGTTTTGGCCCCTCGCTCCTCCTCCCTCCCCTGCGCGTTCTCATGCCGTCCCTCTCTCGCTCGTCCCTCCCTCGTCTCCGTCAGCCCTAACTGGATTCCGTTTTTAGTTTTCTCTGTTTTCGCCCTCGTAACTTTTGATGTCTTTCGCTTGATACAGCTTTCGATATCTCGTGTCTTTTTTATCCCTTTTCCAATTTGGGGTTTACTTAGTGGAAATGACTTTAATTGATGGTTTTTTTAGTAATGTATTTCTACTTATTGAATAATTTATATGTTTTGTAATGTTGTCTCTTTTAGATGAAATGATATCAGAATTCGTCCTAGTAATTTTTCTATGTTCTGTTTATTTTAGAGAATTTTCAAATAAATCGCCTGCAGGCCTTTTCGAATGATTCATTGGAATTTCTCGAGTGACTTAGAGGGCTTCATTAGGCCGGCGCCGCACGATCCAAGACCGACCCGGGCCGCCGTCCCGATAGGGAACCCATCGAGCGATATTTTTCACGCAATTTTATTCCTGACGCTTACAAATGCGTCCAGACGTGTCTGAGTCGTGTCTGAGTCGGCTGCGGAGATGGGTGAATGGAACAGACGATGGCGAAGGCGATGGCGAGACAGCGGTAAGTCCAGGGGATTTCGCTGAGCAGACATCGGCGGGAGGGAAATAAATGGAAGTCCTTGGAGAATCCCTGGAGTGGAAGCGAGCGATTTGAGCGCAGAGGTGGAATTTAATTTGGAATTTCAATTTTTAAATTTAATATTGTGTTTCGACTTCAAATCTCCATTTTGTATATTGATTTGGAATATTAATTTTGAATAATGATTTTGAATTTTAACATTGAATTTTAAATTTGTGTTTTCGTCGAAAAATCAATTTATAAATTGCCTCTGATGATGTAATTGTGTGAAAATGTCAAATTGCAATTTAAAGCCTTTGGAAATGAACACTTTTTCAATAATCTAATTTATGTTATTTACTTTATCGATGCATAATCATTGTTGTTTGCTTTCTCTCTCTCTCTCTCTGGCTCTCTTTCAGAATCAATGGCCGAGTTACAGTAAAGCTAATAAAGGATAATGCCATCGATTCCATATGAATAAAAATGTCAACAACTTTTTGCCACGAATCGTCATTAATTCATTTATTTAACTAGCATTTAAATCGGATGAAATCGGGATTCGCCCATCGCATTTTATTTTGTAAATAAAGTGCAATTCACATAGATTTGTATACAAATAATTGCATACTGCATCATTAGAAAGCATTTTTTAAGAATTGAAACTTTTCATCTACTTTCTCCCTCTCTCACTCCTATCACTCGTGCATTTTGCTCCGTTTAAGTGCGGGTTTTTGTTGTCTTCAAATGACGCCATCAAATTACGTGGAAGCCTTTGAAATTTCGCTTTGTTCGCTTGAGCCTCTGGCCAATGTGTTGTTGTCGTTTTGTAATTTTTGCCATTGTAATTTTCACTCTGACGATGACCATCGAGGGAAGCTTTTTACCGAATTCCATCATCAATATTTATGGGCAATTGATGACGATAGTAAACCGAATTAATCGGCGATGAATATTTCCGAATAAAGTGGAAATGAAAGGGAGTCAATGGGACGAGGACGCCGATGAAAGGGCCGTGATTATGGCGATGATGGGGTTGTTGAGGTTGTTGAGGCTGCTGGTGAACGAGAATGGCAGAGAGCAGTTGTTGAAGCGATAAGCGCTTTAGTTGCTTCCAAGTGCCGGAGGACTTCAACAGATAAGCGACGGGGCCACAAAAACCCGAAGAATAATTGCTCTCCTGTCGATTTCAATTAAACGATTCAATTCTCCGGGTTTGTCGAGCGACAACGGGAGCAATGGAGATGGAGACGAGATAGAAAGGACAATGCACTTGAAGAAAATGTCATTTCATTGACATAATGTGGCACAACAACAGCAACAACAATGACAACTAGAACAACAATGCCGACAACAGCAACAAAATCCACAACAGCATCGAGAAGTAAACAAAAACCCCGACAATAGCAACGACAACAACACCAGAGCCATCAGCAACAACAAGAACGAGTGCAATGAAAACTTCTATTGTCCATGAGAGAAATCAAAACTAACAACAGAGAGAGAGAGAGAGAGAGCGAACACAAAAAGGAAAAACAATTAACGTCAACAACTGATGAAAATCATTGTCAACATGGAAAATTTGCAATTCAGATTTCGACATAATAAATAGATGTGTTGTGCTGGTGTGTGAGTGTCTGCGGCACAGGCAGAGGTGTATAATTGAGAATTTGGTTTCGCTGACAAGACCGAGCTCTGATAAATGGGAGAATGGGGGCAGGGAGATTTATAAAGACGAAGGAGCGAGGGCGATCGGGTTATTGGGAGTAGGGCGAGGCCAGAGCAAGTTGACAAATATGACCAAATTGGAATTTGACAATGTTTATTCAAAAAATATTAATTCAATTATTAATTTATTTTCATAAATTTTTAAAGAGATTTCGATTAAAAAATATCAGATAAAAATCAATGACCTGAGAACAAATGTTTGGTGAAAAATTTCAAAAATAATTATTGTTGAAATATTTCCCCCATTGTCTTGTTATCGTCCTACCGACAGTCGATTAATCTGCCTCTCTATCTCCCTCTCTGTCTGCCTCTCGTTCCTCCTCCCTTCCCCCCTTGCATCGTCTGGATCTTGGTTTGTCTGCTCGGAATTTCGAAGGTATTCAATCGAGAATCATCCTTATCTCGTAATGTCTGCATCTCCTTCCAGCGCCTCCATTTCCATACTTGAAGTTTTACCACTCACTCGGATCCCTCTCTCACTCACTCACGAGGTCCTTGTCCCCTCTGCCCTCACGAAATCGATGGCAAGTGCTCAACGATATTAAATTACTGATCCGATTTGTTTGCCTTAAGGTAAAATATGCCAAACACACACAGGCGTGGGGTGAAATCAATGAGGAGAACTTTGTAGGCAACAACAACGACAACGTTAACGACAACAAAAGCGACAATATTGGGAGCAACAACAATAATATTGAGAGCAACTAATTGAAGAAAAACAACTAAGCGAAGAAGAACCACAACAACTACAACTGCAGCCAAATGGAGCACAGCTCAAACCAAAAGTCGTAATAAATAAATCTTAATTATATATGGCTCTCTCGCAGTCTCCCTCTCTCGCTCCCACCCTCGTCCTTGGTCAACTCTCCAGCAATATTTCCCCGTTGCGGCAAACTACGTGTGGTTTATTTAGTGTTATTGTAAATCGGTTGTTGTGGCAATGCGTTGTTGGCGCCAAGGTTGTTGTTGTCACAGTTGTTGTTGCACTTGTGTAACTATAGCTGAAATATTTGCCAATGTGTCAATAAGTGTCTGATTTTCCAAATAACCGAAACTCTTACACAAATGCATCCTCGCACGCACACACGCACACACGACATGTATTTCTATCGGGAGCCGTATTTCACGAGGCGAATGCATGTGTGTGTATCTTGCGGTGTTAAAAGGTAGAAGACGATATTTCACTTAAATGCCTTTGCAAATAATTTCCCTCATAATAATTTTCCACATATGAAACCGCAACGCAGCCTCCTCCGTACCATCCGCCCCTTCAGCCTCCGCTTCATCGTTCTCTTTAGCCTCCTTCTCAGCCTCCACTCAGCTCCATCCTCCCCGCAGCCGCCTCCCATCCTCCTCCTCGCCGTCCCCTCGTAAGGCGATCAAAGTCTCTGCACGACGATTATTTCGGTTGGAATATAATTTAATAGACTTGCTTCATTGACTTTATACAAACAGACACCGAACACCCACACTCTCGAACACTGTGTGTGTGTGTGTGTGAGTGTGTGCGAGAATACATTTAATTTGGAAATTCAAGTGCTGCGAGAAGGAGTCGAATTGAAAGGTGACGAAACGAAGGGAACCCCGTGGGCTGGCGAGTGAACCGGACGAGAACTGAATGGCGAGAGATAGAAAGGGAGGGAGCTATGCAATGCTTAAGAGAGACAGAGAGAGAGAGGGAGTCTTTCAATTAAAGCCTGAACAGACTACGGAATGTATTGACTTTAAGGAATGCAGACGAGTTTGGCGGAGTAGAGAATCGAAGGATATCGAAACTTGTGGGCAATCGACAGGCTGAGAGAGAGAGAGAGAGAGAGAGAGAGAGAGAGAGAGAGAGAGAGAGAGAGAGAGAGGAACAGAGAGGGAGAAAGAAGGAACTAAAAATTGCCAATAGAAATTGTGAAGGAATTCGAGAGAAAATCGTTTGTAGGAACATCTTACCGACTTCAGAGCAAAACTTATTGAATACCTGAAACCCTGTCGTTCTCCCGCTCTTTAGTCGCTTTCCCTTTGACGATCTCTCTCTCTCTCCCCCCCTGTCTCTCTCTCTCAATAACCTCCCCTCCCTCTCTTCCTTTGTAAACACTCGAGCATCGTGGCGCGCATCGTTGACTCCAGACGCCGCCACGATCCGAGTTTATTGCTCCTTCCTTGTCTGCTGCAGCCTCCTGCTTCTCCGCGGACTTCCCCAGAATTTTTCGCCTTTCAATAATCTCCGAAACTCCGGTCCTCCCTCTTCTTCGGCTCTTCCCTCGATATCCTTCTCATAAAATATTCCTCTTCCTCTTATCGTTTTCTATTTCTGGCTTTACATGGGGTTTTCTTCGCCTCTGTAAAAATGCCAGTGTGTGCTTCGAGGACCGGAATAGTGTGCATGTGTGTGTGTGTGTGAAAGTGTATTAGAAGCTGTTGGCTGGGTGTGTGCGTGGCTGATGCGTGTTGCAATATTCTTCAGTCGGAGCTGCAGGCTATTGACTTCCTTTGTGTTCGGTTTCAATATTGGGGTTGCCTCGGCATCCGCGGACTCGCCCCGCCGCAGTCGCCCCGGGCTGCGTTGCCAACCTCCCTCCCCTCCCCGCCACACGCGCTCTCCGCCGCTTTGCATTTGTCACTTTGGCGCAATGCAAATAGAGTTGCGAAAACAAAGCCAAACCCAAAGCGAGAGAAAATACAAAAACCGTATTGACATATTGACACAATAACAACAAGTGCGCCAGCAACAGCAACAATGCAGTACAACAACAAAAGGCACAACAACAACGAGTGCACTAGGGGAAAACTTCGCCTCCGTCTGTCTGTCCGTCTCGCATGCGTCTATGCATAATATCGCATGCGAGAAACTTCAGCTATCAAGAAGTTTTCCACACAAATTGAATATTTTCCATTTGTTTTTCTTCCTCATGTCCTTGTTATTGTTTTTCTTCTTCTTCTTCTTCTTCTTCTTGTTCTTGTTCCTCTTTTGAGGGAATTTTCACGCTGTGCCGAGGAGGGTGGGGCGACATGAAGTCTGTTGAGGGGGAAACCGCGAAGCAAAGTAGTACAAGTGGTAAATTAGTAGCATTCGGGCAAGGGATGAGGAGGGGTCCCTATCGGCGGCTCGAAGAGAGGAGGCAGTGGACCAGGGGTGGGAACAGTGGGCGATAAAGTGGGACTTGGGAGATGACAAAGGGAAGAAAGTGAAAGACTGAGTCCCGGTCATGATTTTTGCTGTTAGACTGCCGAAGCTTTCAATTTCCCAACAACGAATGCAATTTGAGTGAGGAACTAAATGCATTAATAGGCGTTATTAATAGGTCTGAGGACCTTAGTATATTCCGTCAAAAATGAGCCAAGGAACTGCAAGAAATAACCAATAAGTAGACGATTCGATGAATGAAAGCACCGCCATTGCAAATGAAGTCAAATGCGCTCCCAAGGCCATAATAGTGCTAAGAGCACAGCAGAGCCAAACGTCCTTCAGTCCAGCCGATCCCTGTGACCTCCCACTCGTTCCCATTTCCGCCAACTGAGCCAAGAGCCCTGCGAGATTAGCCTATATTCGAGGTCAGCGGTGTAAAAGTGTGAGTGCCTTAATGGCCGTGCCAAATCGACGAGGTCTTGTAAACTGGGCCAAGTATTTGCCAATAAAAATACCAATACAGGCACCACACCACCACCAATGAACATTCACTTCATTGACACAGACACACTCACGCACATTTATAGCTGATAAATGCCGGCGGGGAAAAATGTCAGAGGACATTCCAGGGAGCGAGGACAAGCGACAAGAGACGAATGGACGGAAGACGGATCCGCGAAGGGTGGCCTGGACGAAGGCGGGGAAGCCCTACAAGGGCCGGGCCATCGCAGGGCACTCGGAGGACGCGTGGGAACCTCGCACAGGACGAGGGATCGCCCATGGAGCCGACTCCTGCCCACTGTAGCTGACGGCAGGGCGAGTGAATGAAGCGAATGGTGAGAATAGAGAAAGACTAGACCGAAATGCCACGCAGAGCATCGGCGAGGCGGAAACAAAAGGACGAAGGACGGCAACGAAGGCGAGACGGAAGGAAGGAGGAGCAGGAACAATGAAGCTCTATCGCTCTCTCGCTCTCTCCCCCGCCTGTGGAATGTTTGTGTACACAAGCGCTTCAAAATTACAGCTTATTAAAATACTTGGCCCTGATTTAATATGTGTTGGTGAAATTTTTATCAACATTTCTCTCTGGCCACCCCTCGTCACTCGTCCTCGTCCTCGTTCGCTCCTCCTCTCCCTCCCCGCCGTTCTTTTCATTCTTCTTGCCAACTTGGGTGGGGACGATGACTTGGGTCGGCGCGAGTCGGGTGGCGAGGGCGAATCGATGGAGCAGAGGAAGAGAGGGAGGAGGAGCTGGGAGGACTCGAGTCGAGTCGGAGGACCGTGAAATCAGGTGAGGTGGGGTGGGGTGTCGGGGGCGGAGGCGGTGGCGGCAACAGCTGACGACGTCAGGAATTTCCAAGGAACATTAAACAGTCCCACACACACTTGCAGAACTTACACACAAGGAGGCGAAGGATCCGAAGCCGAGCGAGCTGAAGCCGAGAGATCCGCGCAGGCGAAGGACCTGCAGACGAGGGAACCTGAGGCGACGGCCTTCGAGACTAATGACGGCGACGGCTCCCGGGGAGAGATTTCGGAGGCCCGCCACTGGGCGTGGTGGGGGTCGAGGGGAGCCGTGCAAGGTCGTTGCCAAACTTCAGCCGTTCTCACCCGTCCCTCCCTGTTCGTTGCTGCTTCTCCGCCCCGTGCCACATGTTCGTGGCTTCTCGACATTTATTTTGTTTTTCTCCGACATTTTATCAGTCCACTTCCTCCCCGTTTTCCTTCTTATCGCGGTCTACCTTCGTGTCTGCCAGCCTGGGTCCTTGTTCTTTCCTTCCCTTCCCTTCCCTTCTCGCCACCCATCCCTCCTGCGCCTTTCCGTTCGTCTTCTCGGGCTCTCGTAATTGTATTTAATTTGAATTCTTTTGCGGGATGTCAACACGTCATTCGTGTCAGAAGCGACAGCCGTGCGGTTCCTCCTGGGATCTCGTGTCTGTGTGAGTTTTTGTGCTTGTGTGCGTGGCTCCGTGTTTTGGCGAGCTGGCGACCGGGAGCGGGGACCACGTGGTCCTGGGGAAGGCGCGGGAGCCTGGGAAACCAACTCGAGACGAAGCGATAATCCATCATTTGCTTCGTGGCCTCCCTCGTCCTTGCTACTTGTTGGCGTTGTCCTTGTTCTCTTCTCCTCAAATTTATTCTGTTGGTTTTTCATATGTGCCTTTAATATTTTTTCGTTTCTTGTTGTTCTTGTCTTGTTGCTTTTTAGGTTTTAGACTTTTTTATGTTGATTTTTTGTAGATTTTGTTCACTTTTTTGTTGCTTTTTCTTTATTGGTTTATTTTTCTTGTTTTAATTTGTGTTGGCTTCCTTTTTACTCGTTTTTTGTTTCTTGTTATTACTTGGAATTTTGACATTGCTTTTGTACCAGCTGTTGGTGATGTTTTTTTGCGGTCGATGTAGTCGTGTTTTTGTTGTTGCTTCCCATGTTTCGTGGAGTCCTCTGTGTCAGGATGTGACACTGAATTCAATTGAAGCTGATGCTGATGCTGATGAGCTTCAGTTCGGGGAAGAGCTTTTAATCATTCCATCTGGGAAATGTTTGATGTATGACCGAGTTTCGATGTCGAGGGAATTAATTCTTGAGCAAGGAAGAGGGAGCAGAGCACAAATAGAGAAGGAGGGAAAACTGTGGAACCAGAAGAGAATCAGAGGAACGAAGGGGCGGAAAAAGTCACAGCTATTTATTTTATAAATATTATTTAATAAAGAATTGCTCGGGCATATTTCACTCCGATCAGAAAATAATGTATTTAAATCTCCAATTTTCTCGGAGAAACGAGATGGAGGAAAAGCTGGAGTCTCTCGAAACCGCAATCTTGCAGGCCCGAGGTCTCCGTCTCCGTCTCCGCCTTCGCTTCGCTTGGCTTCTATTTGCACGAGTATTTGTTTTCTCGGTCCGAGTACATCTGTCGTGTGTGTTCGTGTGAGGAGAAGTGCGTTTGTTTGAGTGCGATAAATATTTGCCTAAGCGCCGAGAGAAGTAGAAGGAAATGCAAGAGAATTTTCACAATTGCCTGGAATTTCGAAATAAATGCGAAATAACAAAGGGGGATTAGAAAGAAGCGGCAGGGCAGCAACGGGGAAAAGACAAGCACCGAGCAACAACCCAGAGAATGAACGAATGAATGAATAAGTGAGTGGAGACAACGTGACCGAGGACAGTCCAAATTTGCTCAGGCGGAGACGGATTCATGCGACCTCGTTTGTATTAAAATCTCAATCGCAAAGCTGGGGCGAGGACAAGTAATTAGGGTTTATTATTTAATTCACGGAAGGGGAATCGTGTGGGCAATGAGGGGAGAAAAGGAGGAGGAAATGGTGATTAAAAAAATGCGAACAAATTAAGAAATCATTAAAAGTTATTTACATGGGGCAGTGAAGACTCCTTACGACTATTAAATTCGAAAGAAAATGTAATCCAGAATTTATCCTTAATCTGCTCCCGGGGACAATTCGAAAAATCCTTATCTCTTCCCCTTCCCCAAGTGGTGCACATAAATGAGTGGCCTGAATAAACCCACATGATCCTGGCTGTTGGCTCGTCCTTTGTGCGAGCGCCTGACGCAGGTCGAAACAAAGCCAGCCGCGCCCTGCCGAACTGAGCCGAAGCCTTTCGGGACCCCCGTCGTCCCGGCCCCTCGACCCAAACCAACCCCGCCCCTCGCCCTCTCGACTTTGTGCTTTTGCTGTCACTTCCCGCATTCCTGGCGTATTATATTTTGAGTTAAAATTTTAAATTAGAAAAGTTTTTGCGAACTTCAAAGAAAATCGCAAGAATGAAGAAAACACACGCGACAAAGGGAACGCCGAGAACGACAATAACAACAAACGACAACAACAACAACAACGTCAACAAAAACACCAAGTAACAGCAGCAACAACGAGTACGAACAACAAGTAACAACAACAGCAATCGGAACAACTTTAGGCGCAAACTTTGAGCGCTCCGTCGCAATAGAAACGACTGCGACTGCGAGGCTGGGGCTGCGACTGGGACTGGGATGACTTCGGGCCACGCCTTTTCGAAAGCGAGTCGCTGAAAAAACAACAGAGTGAACTAGTTAAACTTTTGACAATATCAACACCAGCAGCAACAACAACAACGGCAGCAATAACAGCAGCAGCAACAATGGATCAACAAACAAACAGATCAACATCGCGCTTCATTGAAATCGAAGAAGAAGTCGAAATGGGAAAAAGTGGGAGATGGAGAGGGAAAGGAGCAAAAAACAAGTATCGATAGAGCGAGACAGGTGCGAGAAAAGGGTGGGCGGAAAAGGGAGTAAAAAGCTGGGGTGCGAAGAGTAGTGCAGGAAGAGGAGGATGTAAAGGAAGAGTAAACAATAGATGTTGCCTTCGTTGCTTTCCTCGAATCCATTTCAACTTCCTCAACTTTTTCTCTCCTCACCTACTTCCTTCTCTATATTCGCTTCACTTCATCATTTTCCAATAGAAAAGAAAAATCCATTGGTTGTTTATAAAATGTCAGAATAAGTTAGTGAAAATAATTAATATATTTATTAATTCCATCACATAACTGAATGTTCGAAAGTGTTGTCTTGATCAAATATAATTTGAGGTTGTATTTAGAATGAAGTAGAGAAGAATATGTCTTCAAAAGCATATGACTTGAAATTGCAGCAATAAATACAGTTTTACAATACTAAAAAATTGCAGCAGTGTTTGTTTAAAGTGTTTCCTTCCGCCCAACAGCGTTTAATTCAAAAATATGAGAGCAACAATTGTCATATGAAAAGTAATAAAAGTGGTATGATAATAATATGGAAATTAGTATAATGTAGCAAAGTGTGGAACGGCAACAAAAGGGATTAAGCGCCCCCCCCACACACATACAGACACACACACTCGCACACTCCACTGTTCGCCATTTCCGGCGACAAGCTGAAGCCATTACAAAGGAGCAACACACAGCGGGCGAAGCAAGGCGAAAGGACAAACGGACGATGACGAGCCCGGGGCGACGACAAGCTGCTGTTTACCTGCCGAGTGGGGGAGGGAGAAGGAAGGTAGAGGGGGGAGGGTCGTCCTTCAGGAAGAGAGAGGCGGAGGACTCGGGCCGATGGAGGAAAGTTCTCTGCGGAATCGCTAATTCATTCTGCAGTTGAACCACGACTTCCTGACCCGGCGGGCGGCGCGTTTTTATCGTTTTTATTGTTATTGTTGTCGCTTAACGTCGGGCACTTTTATTTCCGGCGTATTCCGCGGAGCTGAGGGCGTCAGGTGCCGTGGGTCGCGGGTCGTGGGCGGGGGTCGTGGCGGCTCGAATGAGTTCCCGAGCAGGTTAATTAAAATGCAGGCCGATTCATTCATTCAGGCGGCCGCCGACACTCACATCGACACACCTAAGCACCCGCGCATCCGCACATCCGCACACGGACCCCGCAGCCCGGCCGTTAATGGCGCCCGGAGCCACCGGAAACGGCGGGCGATCCAGTTAACATGGCGTACGAATCGCAAATGCCCGGAACTAACAGGTGTCACGGCGGTGCTCGAGCCGCGGCCTCTCGAGCTCTCGTCCTCGTCATCGTCGCGGTTGCTGCCGTTGTTGTTGCAGTTGCCGTGCTTGTTGCCATCCGTGCCGTCGTTGTTGCAGTTCTTGGCCTTGTTTTTGCGGAGTGTTTTGTCTGTCCATTTCGCTGTGGTTGCTGTTGCCATTGTCGCCATTGTTGTTGTCGATGTCATCGTTGCTGCTGTAAACGTCGTTGTTGTCAATGTCGTCAATGTTGTTGTCAAGTCCGCATTGATGTTGTTGATGTTTGCATGTTGTTGCCTGTTGTTTTCATTTTGTTGTTTTTCAATTTCCACTCGCTCAGGAATCAACTGGGGTCGGGAAAAAATTCTCTTGAGAATCTCTCACTCCCTCTTCACGTAACACCAGCTCTTTTTGTCTCTCTCTCTCTCTGACTCTCCCCAGTGGTTGCCGGTGTTTGCGGTAAAATGAAAAATGAGAGTTTGTCAGGTTTTTTTGCATTTAATGTTCTTTTAATGCCGGTTGTTGTTGTAATCCTCGTGCTTGTTTTAATCCTCCTTGTTGTTTTAATCCGTTTGCTGTTCGGAAACTTGTTGTTGTTTCAATACCTGCTGTTTTAATCCGCATTATTGTTGTTAATGAGGATCTCCAAATTCGGTTTGGTGTTGATTGGAAGACCCGAAGGACTCTTCGAGGGGTGGGTGGCATTTGGCGGAATTTTTTATTAGCTTCATGTGGCGCTGACGCTTTATTTAATCATCTCTTGTGACATGCTGTGATGGGGGATCGCGACATGGGAGAAAGTCGGGAGCATTCCAGTGAAATGCGATAAAGAGGCGATGAAACTCACGTTAAAGTGGTTTCAAAATATTATTTTGCTGTCACTTTGTCATTGAAGCCTTAAACTATAAGGTAGTTGGGATTTTGAGTCTTTAGTTTTATTTAAGTTTCCATTTATTTCGCTCTTCTCCTCGATTTCCTAAAATGTCCTGAAATGATTCCATCTTATCACTTTTCGTCTCAAGTCCTTGCGATCGAGTTTCCGAAACACGTCTGGATTTCGCACTTGAGACTAGTTGAGTACGCAATTCTTGGCGAAATCATTCCCCCGAAGCCCACTCAGCCTCCGCCAGAAGTTGAAATCGGAGCAAAATTAATTTATTCGTCCTGCTGCCTCGTCTCGACTCGGCTCGTGCGCATTTCATTAACTCTTGTGTGAGATTCTTGGGAAAAAACGAGAAGAAAAAATGAAGCCACAAAGTAATTAGTTATAATGACATTCCTCACCAGGATAATCCGACGACGATGATGAAGTCGGCCGAGCTAATGACAACGATACTAATGTTGTAATGTGAAAACTTTGCAGACAAACGCACGGAGCTTCGCAAATCAAAGTCTGGACTATTTTCAGACTAATTTCAATCTAATTAAGAGGAATCTAACCCAAGTGAGAGGAACCCGGACCAGGTTTCACCTCCACAGGACAGGAGAAAAAAGGATGGGGACAGACAGAGTGTGTGCAAAAGCCTCTCGTAAACAAAGACCCCTGGGAACATGTGGAAAAAGCTGCGAAGATTTCGGGAAAATCGACTTCGCCGCAGCTGCTGCGCCGTAAGAAATGTCCTTGTGACGACGACGTACGGATCGATCAATGATCTCCTCCATCACGAGCCCAGAATAAAAGAAACTCCTCGGGAGCGAACGACCTCGGCTGATAAGAAGAAGAACCTCTTTCTTAATTTCTCCCTCGCAATCGGCTTGATTGGCACGAGCTGCGAACGGCGGCGGCGTCGCTCGGGGCTGTGGGAGAGAGGCGAGAGAACGAGAGGGGTGGCAACCCCCACATGAGCAACCACGAAATCTCTTAAAAGATTTAATCGTCGCACAAACACATTTACGGCTCAATGACATTAGGGCGAGCGTGTGTCTGGGATGAAAATAATATTAAAATAAAATTGAGAAAAAATGGAAATGTGAGCAAGGATAGGAAAGAGAAAAAAAAAAATATATTTGAGTAAATATAAACTTGAAATTAAAGAAAAATCTTCAAATAAATTCATTAGAAATATAAGAAAAAAATAAAATATTTTCTTCGAAAATAAGAGGAGAAAAGAAATAATTCTTTCAATTGGCATTAATTGTAGAAATATTGTACTATAATATTGTAATATAATTTAATAATGAATTTAATATATATATATAGACAATATAGTGAAACTCTTGCAGAACTGGAATCCCCCAGTGTTTGAACAGAGGCGGTGAAATCCCGTATAAGAGGACCGAGAGGATGACGCGTCAAAAGATTCCCTTCCCCCATACGATTCCCTTCCCTCACCCGATTTATTACCTTCCCCTCACTCCATCCGTAAAAACCGCACATCGTTGGAGCAGCGAAAAATTAAAAGAAGTTCACGAAGGCGACACAAGGACAATGCTCTGCGGGTCCTCGAGAGTCAGACAAAGTAGATGTGGGCGAAGAGGACGGAGAGCAGGGAGGGCAAAGGACGAAGACGAAGCCGAAGAAGAAGAAGATGGAGGACGACGGCGACGACGCGTTGTGGACTGAAGCGGCTTAAGGATGTGGAGCAGCCTCCGATGCCCTCGGTGTGAGCACGTTGATGTTGTTGTTATGAGCTTCTTTTATAGTCGTCGGTATTCCTGTGAATTTCGCAGATTTGTTGTTATGGTCGTTGCTGGTGAAGTTGTTTTTGTTGCTGTTCCAGAGAGGATCTCGCTGTCTCTCGGGCAAAAAGCGTTTAATGAAAATCTTGTTCACACGCTCGTTCACATCTCTCTATCTGTCTCCCCCCCTCTCTCTCCCTCCGTCTTAATCTCCATCTCTCCGTCATTTCCATTTTTCTCGTTCTCACTCGGGATCATTCCGTCCCAGACACGCTAGAGAGGAGATTTGGCTATTAGAAAAAGCATCTCTACGTAGTCCGTAGTCATTTGATTCCGGCTTATACTATGGACGGAAGACGATCGGAAATGATACCCCAAGATCGCGAAAAACCCAAAAAATGAAAAGTTGATTTTGCATAGTTTGGCTGCTCTAGCTGTTGTCGTTTGGACTGTAGAGCAATCTAAATGTATTTTCGGTAACATTTGCTGAGTGCTGGCGAGAAAAATCGAAATTTTGAAAATTTGTCCTGTTCAACTTTGACCCCTCTAACTCCCCAAGATCGCGAAAAACCCAAAAAATGAAAAGTTGATTTTGCAAAGTTTGGCTGCTCTAGCTGTTGTCGTTTGGCCTGTAGAGCAGTCTAAAGGTATTTTCGGGAACATTTGCTGAGTGCTGGCGAGAAAAATCGAAATTTTGAAAATTTGTCCTGTTCAACTTTGACCCCTCTAACTGCCGTAGTTTAGCCTGTAGAGCGGTTTAAAGTTTTTCAAACTTTTTTTCGTGATTGCAGCCGTCCCAGGCAAGCTAGAGAGGAGCTTTTTGGACATTTGAAAGAGCACCTCCTCCCCGACGTAGTCCTAAAGTTTTATTTGATTCCGGCTTTGACTTTGGCCAGGAGACGATCGGAAATGATACCCCAAGATCGCGAAAAACCCAAAAAATTAAAAGTTGATTTTGCATAGTTTGGCTGCTCTAGCTGTTGTCGTTTGGCCTGTAGAGCAGTCTAAAGGCATTTTCGGTAACATTTGCTGAGTGCTGGCGAGAAAAATCGAAGTTTTGAAAATTTGTCCTGTTCAACTTTGACCACTCTAACTGCCGTAGTTTAGCCTGTAGAGCGGTTTAAAGTTTTTCAAACTTTTTTTCGTGATTGCAGCCGTCCCAGGCAAGCTAGAGAGGAGCTTTTTGGACATTTGAAAGAGCACCTCCTCCCCGACGTAGTCCTAAAGTTTTATTTGATTCCGGCTTTGACTTTGGCCAGGAGACGATCGGAAATTATACCCCAAGATCGCGAAAAACCCAAAAAATTAAAAGTTGATTTTGCATAGTTTGGCTGCTCTAGCTGTTGTCGTTTGGCCTGTAGAGCAGTCTAAAGGCATTTTCGGTAACATTTGCTGAGTGCTGGCGAGAAAAATCGAAGTTTTGAAAATTTGTCCTGTTCAACTTTGACCGCTCTAACTGCCGTAGTTTAGCCTGTAGAGCGGTTTAAAGTTTTTCAAACTTTTTTTCGTGATTGCAGCCGTCCCAGGCAAGCTAGAGAGGAGCTTTTTGGACATTTGAAAGAGCACCTCCTCCCCGACGTAGTCCTAAAGTTTTATCTGATTCCGGCTTTGACTTTGGCCAGGAGACGATCGGAAATTATACCCCAAGATCGCGAAAAACCCAAAAAATGAAAAGTTGATTTTGCATAGTTTGGCTGCTCTAGCTGTTGTCGTTTGGCCTGTAGAGCAGTCTAAAGGTATTTTCGAGAACATTTGCTGAGTGCTGGCGAGAAAAATCGAAATTTTGAAAATTTGTCCTGTTCAACTTTGACCGCTCTAACTGCCGTAGTTTAGCCTGTAGAGCGGTTTAAAGTTTTTCAAACTTTTTTTCGTGATTGCAGCCGTCCCAGGCAAGCTAGAGAGGAGCTTTTTGGACATTTGAAAGAGCACCTCCTCCCCGACGTAGTCCTAAAGTTTTATTTGATTCCGGCTTTGACTTTGGCCAGGAGACGATCGGAAATTATACCCCAAGATCGCGAAAAACCCAAAAAATGAAAAGTTGATTTTGCATAGTTTGGCTGCTCTAGCTGTTGTCGTTTGGCCTGTAGAGCAGTCTAAAGGTATTTTCGGGAACATTTGCTGAGTGCTGGCGAGAAAAATCGAAATTTTGAAAATTTTTCCTGTTCAACTTTGACCCCTCTAACTGCCGTAGTTTAGCCTGTAGAGCGGTTTAAAGTTTTTCAAACTTTTTTTCGTGATTGCAGCCGTCCCAGGCAAGCTAGAGAGGAGCTTTTTGGACATTTGAAAGAGCACCTCCTCCCCGACGTAGTCCTAAAGTTTTATTTGATTCCGGCTTTGACTTTGGCCAGGAGACGATCGGAAATGATACCCCAAGATCGCGAAAAACCCAAAAAATTAAAAGTTGATTTTGCATAGTTTGGCTGCTCTAGCTGTTGTCGTTTGGCCTGTAGAGCAGTCTAAAGGTATTTTCGAGAACATTTGCTGAGTGCTGGCGAGAAAAATCGAAATTTTGAAAATTTGTCCTGTTCAACTTTGACCCCTCTAACTGCCGTAGTTTAGCCTGTAGAGCGGTTTAAAGTTTTTCAAACTTTTTTTCGTGATTGCAGCCGTCCCAGGCAAGCTAGAGAGGAGCTTTTTGGACATTTGAAAGAGCACCTCCTCCCCGACGTAGTCCTAAAGTTTTATTTGATTCCGGCTTTGACTTTGGCCAGGAGACGATCGGAAATGATACCCCAAGATCGCGAAAAACCCAAAAAATTAAAAGTTGATTTTGCATAGTTTGGCTGCTCTAGCTGTTGTCGTTTGGCCTGTAGAGCAGTCTAAAGGCATTTTCGGTAACATTTGCTGAGTGCTGGCGAGAAAAATCGAAGTTTTGAAAATTTGTCCTGTTCAACTTTGACCGCTCTAACTGCCGTAGTTTAGCCTGTAGAGCGGTTAAAAGTTTTTCAAACTTTTTTTCGTGATTGCAGCCGTCCCAGGCAAGCTAGAGAGGAGCTTTTTGGACATTTGAAAGAGCACCTCCTCCCCGACGTAGTCCTAAAGTTTTATCTGATTCCGGCTTTGACTTTGGCCAGGAGACGATCGGAAATTATACCCCAAGATCGCGAAAAACCCAAAAAATGAAAAGTTGATTTTGCATAGTTTGGCTGCTCTAGCTGTTGTCGTTTGGCCTGTAGAGCAGTCTAAAGGTATTTTCGAGAACATTTGCTGAGTGCTGGCGAGAAAAATCGAAATTTTGAAAATTTGTCCTGTTCAACTTTGACCCCTCTAACTGCCGTAGTTTAGCCTGTAGAGCGGTTTAAAGTTTTTCAAACTTTTTTTCGTGATTGCAGCCGTCCCAGGCAAGCTAGAGAGGAGCTTTTTGGACATTTGAAAGAGCACCTCCTCCCCGACGTAGTCCTAAAGTTTTATTTGATTCCGGCTTTGACTTTGGCCAGGAGACGATCGGAAATGATACCCCAAGATCGCGAAAAACCCAAAAAATTAAAAGTTGATTTTGCAAAGTTAGGCTGCTCTAGCTGTTGTCGTTTGGCCTATAGAGCAGTCTAAAGGTATTTTCGGGAACATTTGCTGAGTGCTGGCGAGAAAAATCGAAATTTTGAAAATTTTTTCTGTTCAACTTTGACCCCTCTAACTGCCGTAGTTTAGCCTGTAGAGCGGTTTAAAGTTTTTCAAACTTTTTTTCGTGATTGCAGCCGTCCCAGGCAAGCTAGAGAGGAGCTTTTTGGACATTTGAAAGAGCACCTCCTCCCCGACGTAGTCCTAAAGTTTTATTTGATTCCGGCTTTGACTTTGGCCAGGAGACGATCGGAAATGATACCCCAAGATCGCGAAAAACCCAAAAAATTAAAAGTTGATTTTGCATAGTTTGGCTGCTCTAGCTGTTGTCGTTTGGCCTGTAGAGCAGTCTAAAGGCATTTTCGGTAACATTTTCTGAGTGCTGGCGAGAAAAATCGAAGTTTTGAAAATTTGTCCTGTTCAACTTTGACCGCTCTAACTGCCGTAGTTTAGGCTGTAGAGCGGTTTAAAGTTTTTCAAACTTTTTTTCGTGATTGCAGCCGTCCCAGGCAAGCTAGAGAGGAGCTTTTTGGACATTTGAAAGAGCACCTCCTCCCCGACGTAGTCCTAAAGTTTTATCTGATTCCGGCTTTGACTTTGGCCAGGAGACGATCGGAAATTATACCCCAAGATCGCGAAAAACCCAAAAAATGAAAAGTTGATTTTGCATAGTTTGGCTGCTCTAGCTGTTGTCGTTTGGCCTGTAGAGCAGTCTAAAGGTATTTTCGAGAACATTTGCTGAGTGCTGGCGAGAAAAATCGAAATTTTGAAAATTTGTCCTGTTCAACTTTGACCCCTCTAACTGCCGTAGTTTAGCCTGTAGAGCGGTTTAAAGTTTTTCAAACTTTTTTTCGTGATTGCAGCCGTCCCAGGCAAGCTAGAGAGGAGCTTTTTGGACATTTGAAAGAGCACCTCCTCCCCGACGTAGTCCTAAAGTTTTATTTGATTCCGGCTTTGACTTTGGCCAGGAGACGATCGGAAATGATACCCCAGATCGCGAAAAACCCAAAAAATTAAAAGTTGATTTTGCATAGTTTGGCTGCTCTAGCTGTTGTCGTTTGGCCTGTAGAGCAGTCTAAAGGTATTTTCGAGAACATTTGCTGAGTGCTGGCGAGAAAAATCGAAATTTTGAAAATTTGTCCTGTTCAACTTTGACCCCTCTAACTGCCGTAGTTTAGCCTGTAGAGCGGTTTAAAGTTTTTCAAACTTTTTTTCGTGATTGCAGCCGTCCCAGGCAAGCTAGAGAGGAGCTTTTTGGACATTTGAAAGAGCACCTCCTCCCCGACGTAGTCCTAAAGTTTTATTTGATTCCGGCTTTGACTTTGGCCAGGAGACGATCGGAAATGATACCCCAAGATCGCGAAAAACCCAAAAAATTAAAAGTTGATTTTGTATAGTTTGGCTGCTCTAGCTGTTGTCGTTTGGCCTGTAGAGCAGTCTAAAGGCATTTTCGGTAACATTTGCTGAGTGCTGGCGAGAAAAATCGAAGTTTTGAAAATTTGTCCTGTTCAACTTTGACCGCTCTAACTGCCGTAGTTTAGCCTGTAGAGCGGTTTAAAGTTTTTCAAACTTTTTTTCGTGATTGCAGCCGTCCCAGGCAAGCTAGAGAGGAGCTTTTTGGACATTTGAAAGAGCACCTCCTCCCCGACGTAGTCCTAAAGTTTTATCTGATTCCGGCTTTGACTTTGGCCAGGAGACGATCGGAAATTATACCCCAAGATCGCGAAAAACCCAAAAAATGAAAAGTTGATTTTGCATAGTTTGGCTGCTCTAGCTGTTGTCGTTTGGCCTGTAGAGCTGGCGAGAAAAATCGAAATTTTGAAAATTTTTCCTGTTCAACTTTGACCCCTCTAACTGCCGTAGTTTAGCCTGTAGAGCGGTTTAAAGTTTTTCAAACTTTTTTTCGTGATTGCAGCCGTCCCAGGCAAGCTAGAGAGGAGCTTTTTGGACATTTGAAAGAGCACCTCCTCCCCGACGTAGTCCTAAAGTTTTATTTGATTCCGGCTTTGACTTTGGCCAGGAGACGATCGGAAATGATACCCCAAGATCGCGAAAAACCCAAAAAATTAAAAGTTGATTTTGCAAAGTTTGGCTGCTCTAGCTGTTGTCGTTTGGCCTGTAGAGCAGTCTAAAGGTATTTTCGAGAACATTTGCTGAGTGCTGGCGAGAAAAATCGAAATTTTGAAAATTTGTCCTGTTCAACTTTGACCCCTCTAACTGCCGTAGTTTAGCCTGCAGAGCGGTTTAAAGTTTTTCAAACTTTTTTTCGTGATTGCAGCCGTCCCAGGCAAGCTAGAGAGGAGCTTTTTGGACATTTGAAAGAGCACCTCCTCCCCGACGTAGTCCTAAAGTTTTATCTGATTCCGGCTTTGACTTTGGCCAGGAGACGATCGGAAATTATACCCCAAGATCGCGAAAAACCCAAAAAATGAAAAGTTGATTTTGCATAGTTTGGCTGCTCTAGCTGTTGTCGTTTGGCCTGTAGAGCAGTCTAAAGGTATTTTCGGGAACATTTGCTGAGTGCTGGCGAGAAAAATCGAAATTTTGAAAATTTTTCCTGTTCAACTTTGACCCCTCTAACTGCCGTAGTTTAGCCTGTACAGCGGTTTAAAGTTTTTCAAACTTTTTTTCGTGATTGCAGCCGTCCCAGGCAAGCTAGAGAGAGCTTTTTGGACATTTGAAAGAGCACCTCCTCCCCGACGTAGTCCTAAAGTTTTATTTGATTCCGGCTTTGACTTTGGCCAGGAGACGATCGGAAATGATACCCCAAGATCGCGAAAAACCCAAAAAATTAAAAGTTGATTTTGCATAGTTTGGCTGCTCTAGCTGTTGTCGTTTGGACTGTAGAGCAGTCTAGAGGTATTTTCGAGAACATTTGCTGAGTGCTGGCGAGAAAAATCGAAATTTTGAAAATTTGTCCTGTTCAACTTTGACCCCTCTAACTGCCGTAGTTTAGCCTGCAGAGCGGTTTAAAGTTTTTCAAACTTTTTTTCGTGATTGCAGCCGTCCCAGGCAAGCTAGAGAGGAGCTTTTTGGACATTTGAAAGAGCACCTCCTCCCCGACGTAGTCCTAAAGTTTTATCTGATTCCGGCTTTGACTTTGGCCAGGAGACGATCGGAAATTATACCCCAAGATCGCGAAAAACCCAAAAAATGAAAAGTTGATTTTGCATAGTTTGGCTGCTCTAGCTGTTGTCGTTTGGCCTGTAGAGCAGTCTAAAGGTATTTTCGGGAACATTTGCTGAGTGCTGGCGAGAAAAATCGAAATTTTGAAAATTTTTCCTGTTCAACTTTGACCCCTCTAACTGCCGTAGTTTGGCCTGTAGAGCGGTTTAAAGTTTTTCAAACTTTTTTTCGTGATTGCAGCCGTCCCAGGCAAGCTAGAGAGGAGCTTTTTGGACATTTGAAAGAGCACCTCCTCCCCGACGTAGTCCTAAAGTTTTATTTGATTCCGGCTTTGACTTTGGCCAGGAGACGATCGGAAATGATACCCCAAGATCGCGAAAAACCCAAAAAATTAAAAGTTGATTTTGCATAGTTTGGCTGCTCTAGCTGTTGTCGTTTGGCCTGTAGAGCAGTCTAAAGGTACTTTCGGGAACATTTGCTGAGTGCTGGCGAGAAAAATCGAAGTTTTGAAAATTTGTCCTGTTCAACTTTGACCGCTCTAACTGCCGTAGTTTAGCCTGTAGAGCGGTTTAAAGTTTTTCAAACTTTTTTTCGTGATTGCAGCCGTCCCAGGCAAGCTAGAGAGGAGCTTTTTGGACATTTGAAAGAGCACCTCCTCCCCGACGTAGTCCTAAAGTTTTATTTGATTCCGGCTTTGACTTTGGCCAGGAGACGATCGGAAATGATACCCCAAGATCGCGAAAAACCCAAAAAATAAAAAGTTGATTTTGCATAGTTTGGCTGCTCTAGCTGTTGTCGTTTGGCCTGTAGAGCAGTCTAAAGGTATTTTCGAGAACATTTGCTGAGTGCTGGCGAGAAAAATCGAAGTTTTGAAAATTTGTCCTGTTCAACTTTGACCGCTCTAACTGCCGTAGTTTAGCCTGTAGAGCGGTTTAAAGTTTTTCAAACTTTTTTTCGTGATTGCAGCCGTCCCAGGCAAGCTAGAGAGGAGCTTTTTGGACATTTGAAAGAGCACCTCCTCCCAGACGTAGTCCTAAAGTTTTATTTGATTCCGGCTTTGACTTTGGCCAGGAGACGATCGGAAATGATACCCCAAGATCGCGAAAAACCCAAAAAATTAAAAGTTGATTTTGCATAGTTTGGCTGCTCTAGCTGTTGTCGTTTGGCCTGTAGAGCAGTCTAAAGGTATTTTCGAGAACATTTGCTGAGTGCTGGCGAGAAAAATCGAAATTTTGAAAATTTGTCCTGTTCAACTTTGACCCCTCTAACTGCCGTAGTTTAGCCTGTAGAGCGGTTTAAAGTTTTTCAAACTTTTTTTCGTGATTGCAGCCGTCCCAGGCAAGCTAGAGAGGAGCTTTTTGGACATTTCAAAGAGCACCTCCTCCCCGACGTAGTCCTAAAGTTTTATTTGATTCCGGCTTTGACTTTGGCCAGGAGACGATCGGAAATGATACCCCAAGATCGCGAAAAACCCAAAAAATTAAAAGTTGATTTTGCATAGTTTGGCTGCTCTAGCTGTTGTCGTTTGGCCTGTAGAGCAGTCTAAAGGTATTTTCGAGAACATTTGCTGAGTGCTGGCGAGAAAAATCGAAATTTTGAAAATTTGTCCTGTTCAACTTTGACCCCTCTAACTGCCGTAGTTTAGCCTGTAGAGCGGTTTAAAGTTTTTCAAACTTTTTTTCGTGATTGCAGCCGTCCCAGGCAAGCTAGAGAGGAGCTTTTTGGACATTTGAAAGAGCACCTCCTCCCCGACGTAGTCCTAAAGTTTTATTTGATTCCGGCTTTGACTTTGGCCAGGAGACGATCGGAAATGATACCCCAAGATCGCGAAAAACCCAAAAAATTAAAAGTTGATTTTGCAAAGTTAGGCTGCTCTAGCTGTTGTCGTTTGGCCTGTAGAGCAGTCTAAAGGTATTTTCGAGAACATTTGCTGAGTGCTGGCGAGAAAAATCGAAATTTTGAAAATTTGTCCTGTTCAACTTTGACCCCTCTAACTGCCGTAGTTTAGCCTGCAGAGCGGTTTAAAGTTTTTCAAACTTTTTTTCGTGATTGCAGCCGTCCCAGGCAAGCTAGAGAGGAGCTTTCTGGACATTTGAAAGAGCACCTCCTCCCCGACGTAGTCCTAAAGTTTTATCTGATTCCGGCTTTGACTTTGGCCAGGAGACGATCGGAAATTATACCCCAAGATCGCGAAAAACCCAAAAAATGAAAAGTTGATTTTGCATAGTTTGGCTGCTCTAGCTGTTGTCGTTTGGCCTGTAGAGCAGTCTAAAGGTATTTTCGGGAACATTTGCTGAGTGCTGGCGAGAAAAATCGAAATTTTGAAAATTTTTCCTGTTAAACTTTGACCCCTCTAACTGCCGTAGTTTAGCCTGTAGAGCGGTTTAAAGTTTTTCAAACTTTTTTTCGTGATTGCAGCCGTCCCAGGCAAGCTAGAGAGGAGCTTTTTGGACATTTGAAAGAGCACCTCCTCCCCGACGTAGTCCTAAAGTTTTATTTGATTCCGGCTTTGACTTTGGCCAGGAGACGATCGGAAATGATACCCCAAGATCGCGAAAAACCCAAAAAATGAAAAGTTGATTTTGCATAGTTTGGCTGCTCTAGCTGTTGTCGTTTGGCCTGTAGAGCAGTCTAAAGGTATTTTCGAGAACATTTGCTGAGTGCTGGCGAGAAAAATCGAAATTTTGAAAATTTGTCCTGTTCAACTTTGACCCCTCTAACTGCCGTAGTTTAGCCTGTAGAGCGGTTTAAAGTTTTTCAAACTTTTTTTCGTGATTGCAGCCGTCCCAGGCAAGCTAGAGAGGAGCTTTTTGGACATTTGAAAGAGCACCTCCTCCCCGACGTAGTCCTAAAGTTTTATTTGATTCCGGCTTTGACTTTGGCCAGGAGACGATCGGAAATGATACCCCAAGATCGCGAAAAACCCAAAAAATTAAAAGTTGATTTTGTATAGTTTGGCTGCTCTAGCTGTTGTCGTTTGGCCTGTAGAGCAGTCTAAAGGCATTTTCGGTAACATTTGCTGAGTGCTGGCGAGAAAAATCGAAGTTTTGAAAATTTGTCCTGTTCAACTTTGACCGCTCTAACTGCCGTAGTTTAGCCTGTAGAGCGGTTTAAAGTTTTTCAAACTTTTTTTCGTGATTGCAGCCGTCCCAGGCAAGCTAGAGAGGAGCTTTTTGGACATTTGAAAGAGCACCTCCTCCCCGACGTAGTCCTAAAGTTTTATCTGATTCCGGCTTTGACTTTGGCCAGGAGACGATCGGAAATTATACCCCAAGATCGCGAAAAACCCAAAAAATGAAAAGTTGATTTTGCATAGTTTGGCTGCTCTAGCTGTTGTCGTTTGGCCTGTAGAGCAGTCTAAAGGTATTTTCGGGAACATTTGCTGAGTGCTGGCGAGAAAAATCGTAATTTTGAAAATTTGTCCTGTTCAACTTTGACCCCTCTAACTGCCGTAGTTTAGCCTGTAGAGCGGTTTAAAGTTTTTCAAACAGTTTTTCGTGATTGCAGCCGTCCCAGGCAAGCTAGAGAGGAGCTTTTTAGACATTTGAAATTGCACCTCCTCCCCGACGTAGTCCTAAAGTTTTATCTGATTCCGGCTTTGACTTTGGCCAGGAGACGATCGGAAATTATACCCCAAGATCGCGAAAAACCCAAAAAATTAAAAGTTGATTTTGCAAAGTTTGGCTGCTCTAGCTGTTGTCGTTTGGCCTGTAGAGCAGTCTAAAGGTATTTTCGAGAACATTTGCTGAGTGCTGGCGAGAAAAATCGAAATTTTGAAAATTTGTCCTGTTCAACTTTGACCCCTCTAACTGCCGTAGTTTAGCCTGCAGAGCGGTTTAAAGTTTTTCAAACTTTTTTTCGTGATTGCAGCCGTCCCAGGCAAGCTAGAGAGGAGCTTTTTGGACATTTGAAAGAGCACCTCCTCCCCGACGTAGTCCTAAAGTTTTATCTGATTCCGGCTTTGACTTTGGCCAGGAGACGATCGGAAATTATACCCCAAGATCGCGAAAAACTCAAAAAATGAAAAGTTGATTTTGCATAGTTTGGCTGCTCTAGCTGTTGTCGTTTGGCCTGTAGAGCAGTCTAAAGGTATTTTCGGGAACATTTGCTGAGTGCTGGCGAGAAAAATCGAAATTTTGAAAATTTTTCCTGTTCAACTTTGACCCCTCTAACTGCCGTAGTTTAGCCTGTAGAGCGGTTTAAAGTTTTTCAAACATTTTTTCGTGATTGCAGCCGTCCCAGGCAAGCTAGAGAGGAGCTTTTTAGACATTTGAAATTGCACCTCCTCCCCGACGTAGTCCTAAAGTTTTATCTGATTCCGGCTTTGACTTTGGCCAGGAGACGATCGGAAATGATACCCCAAGATCGCGAAAAACCCAAAAAATTAAAAGTTGATTTTGTATAGTTTGGCTGCTCTAGCTGTTGTCGTTTGGCCTGTAGAGCAGTCTAAAGGTATTTTCGAGAACATTTGCTGAGTGCTGGCGAGAAAAATCGAAATTTTGAAAATTTGTCCTGTTCAACTTTGACCCCTCTAACTGCCGTAGTTTAGCCTGTAGAGCGGTTTAAAGTTTTTCAAACTTTTTTTCGTGATTGCAGCCGTCCCAGGCAAGCTAGAGAGGAGCTTTTTGGACATTTCAAAGAGCACCTCCTCCCCGACGTAGTCCTAAAGTTTTATTTGATTCCGGCTTTGACTTTGGCCAGGAGACGATCGGAAATGATACCCCAAGATCGCGAAAAACCCAAAAAATTAAAAGTTGATTTTGCAAAGTTTGGCTGCTCTAGCTGTTGTCGTTTGGCCTGTAGAGCAGTCTAAAGGTACTTTCGGGAACATTTGCTGAGTGCTGGCGAGAAAAATCGAAGTTTTGAAAATTTGTCCTGTTCAACTTTGACCGCTCTAACTGCCGTAGTTTAGCCTGTAGAGCGGTTTAAAGTTTTTCAAACTTTTTTTCGTGATTGCAGCCGTCCCAGGCAAGCTAGAGAGGAGCTTTTTGGACATTTGAAAGAGCACCTCCTCCCCGACGTAGTCCTAAAGTTTTATTTGATTCCGGCTTTGACTTTGGCCAGGAGACGATCGGAAATGATACCCCAAGATCGCGAAAAACCCAAAAAATAAAAAGTTGATTTTGCAAAGTTTGGCTGCTCTAGCTGTTGTCGTTTGGCCTGTAGAGCAGTCTAAAGGTATTTTCGAGAACATTTGCTGAGTGCTGGCGAGAAAAATCGAAGTTTTGAAAATTTGTCCTGTTCAACTTTGACCGCTCTAACTGCCGTAGTTTAGCCTGTAGAGCGGTTTAAAGTTTTTCAAACTTTTTTTCGTGATTGCAGCCGTCCCAGGCAAGCTAGAGAGGAGCTTTTTGGACATTTGAAAGAGCACCTCCTCCCAGACGTAGTCCTAAAGTTTTATTTGATTCCGGCTTTGACTTTGGCCAGGAGACGATCGGAAATGATACCCCAAGATCGCGAAAAACCCAAAAAATTAAAAGTTGATTTTGCATAGTTTGGCTGCTCTAGCTGTTGTCGTTTGGCCTGTAGAGCAGTCTAAAGGTATTTTCGAGAACATTTGCTGAGTGCTGGCGAGAAAAATCGAAATTTTGAAAATTTGTCCTGTTCAACTTTGACCCCTCTAACTGCCGTAGTTTAGCCTGTAGAGCGGTTTAAAGTTTTTCAAACTTTTTTTCGTGATTGCAGCCGTCCCAGGCAAGCTAGAGAGGAGCTTTTTGGACATTTCAAAGAGCACCTCCTCCCCGACGTAGTCCTAAAGTTTTATTTGATTCCGGCTTTGACTTTGGCCAGGAGACGATCGGAAATGATACCCCAAGATCGCGAAAAACCCAAAAAATTAAAAGTTGATTTTGCATAGTTTGGCTGCTCTAGCTGTTGTCGTTTGGCCTGTAGAGCAGTCTAAAGGTATTTTCGAGAACATTTGCTGAGTGCTGGCGAGAAAAATCGAAATTTTGAAAATTTGTCCTGTTCAACTTTGACCCCTCTAACTGCCGTAGTTTGGCCTGTAGAGCGGTTTAAAGTTTTTCAAACTTTTTTTCGTGATTGCAGCCGTCCCAGGCAAGCTAGAGAGGAGCTTTTTGGACATTTGAAAGAGCACCTCCTCCCCGACGTAGTCCTAAAGTTTTATTTGATTCCGGATTTGACTTTGGCCAGGAGACGATCGGAAATGATACCCCAAGATCGCGAAAAACCCAAAAAATTAAAAGTTGATTTAGCATAGTTTGGCTGCTCTAGCTGTTGTCGTTTGGCCTGTAGAGCAGTCTAAAGGTATTTTCGGGAACATTTGCTGAGTGCTGGCGAGAAAAATCGAAATTTTGAAAATTTGTCCTGTTCAACTTTGACCCCTCTAACTGCCGTAGTTTAGCCTGTAGAGCGGTTTAAAGTTTTTCAAACTTTTTTTCGTGATTGCAGCCGTCCCAGGCAAGCTAGAGAGGAGCTTTTTGGACATTTGAAAGAGCACCTCCTCCCCGACGTAGTCCTAAAGTTTTATTTGATTCCGGCTTTGACTTTGGCCAGGAGACAATCGGAAATGATACCCCAAGATCGCGAAAAACCCAAAAAATTAAAAGTTGATTTTGCATAGTTTGGCTGCTCTAGCTGTTGTCGTTTGGCCTGTAGAGCAGTCTAAAGGTATTTTCGGGAACATTTGCTGAGTGCTGGCGAGAAAAATCGAAATTTTGAAAATTTTTCCTGTTCAACTTTGACCCCTCTAACTGCCGTAGTTTAGCCTGTAGAGCGGTTTAAAGTTTTTCAAACTTTTTTTCGTGATTGCAGCCATCCCAGGCAAGCTAGAGAGGAGCTTTTTGGACATTTGAAAGAGCACCTCCTCCCCGACGTAGTCCTAAAGTTTTATTTGATTCCGGCTTTGACTTTGGCCAGGAGACGATCGGAAATGATACCCCAAGATCGCGAAAAACCCAAAAAATTAAAAGTTGATTTTGCATAGTTTGGCTGCTGTAGCTGTTGTCGTTTGGCCTGTAGAGCAGTCTAAAGGTACTTTCGGGAACATTTGCTGAGTGCTGGCGAGAAAAATCGAAGTTTTGAAAATTTGTCCTGTTCAACTTTGACCGCTCTAACTGCCGTAGTTTAGCCTGTAGAGCGGTTTAAAGTTTTTCAAACTTTTTTTCGTGATTGCAGCCGTCCCAGGCAAGCTAGAGAGGAGCTTTTTGGACATTTGAAAGAGCACCTCCTCCCCGACGTAGTCCTAAAGTTTTATTTGATTCCGGCTTTGACTTTGGCCAGGAGACGATCGGAAATGATACCCCAAGATCGCGAAAAACCCAAAAAATAAAAAGTTGATTTTGCAAAGTTTGGCTGCTCTAGCTGTTGTCGTTTGGCCTGTAGAGCAGTCTAAAGGTATTTTCGGGAACATTTGCTGAGTGCTGGCGAGAAAAATCGAAGTTTTGAAAATTTGTCCTGTTCAACTTTGACCGCTCTAACTGCCGTAGTTTAGCCTGTAGAGCGGTTTAAAGTTTTTCAAACTTTTTTTCGTGATTGCAGCCGTCCCAGGCAAGCTAGAGAGGAGCTTTTTGGACATTTGAAAGAGCACCTCCTCCCAGACGTAGTCCTAAAGTTTTATTTGATTCCGGCTTTGACTTTGGCCAGGAGACGATCGGAAATGATACCCCAAGATCGCGAAAAACCCAAAAAATTAAAAGTTGATTTTGCATAGTTTGGCTGCTCTAGCTGTTGTCGTTTGGCCTGTAGAGCAGTCTAAAGGTATTTTCGAGAACATTTGCTGAGTGCTGGCGAGAAAAATCGAAATTTTGAAAATTTGTCCTGTTCAACTTTGGCCCCTCTAACTGCCGTAGTTTAGCCTGTAGAGCGGTTTAAAGTTTTTCAAACTTTTTTTCGTGATTGCAGCCGTCCCAGGCAAGCTAGAGAGGAGCTTTTTGGACATTTCAAAGAGCACCTCCTCCCCGACGTAGTCCTAAAGTTTTATTTGATTCCGGCTTTGACTTTGGCCAGGAGACAATCGGAAATGATACCCCAAGATCGCGAAAAACCCAAAAAATTAAAAGTTGATTTTGCATAGTTTGGCTGCTCTAGCTGTTGTCGTTTGGCCTGTAGAGCAGTCTAAAGGTATTTTCGGGAACATTTGCTGAGTGCTGGCGAGAAAAAACGAAATTTTGAAAATTTGTCCTGTTCAACTTTGACCCCTCTAACTGCCGTAGTTTAGCCTGTAGAGCGGTTTAAAGTTTTTCAAACTTTTTTTCGTGATTGCAGCCGTCCCAGGCAAGCTAGAGAGGAGCTTTTTGGACATTTGAAAGAGCACCTCCTCCCCGACGTAGTCCTAAAGTTTTATTTGATTCCGGCTTTGACTTTGGCCAGGAGACGATCGGAAATGATACCCCAAGATCGCGAAAAACCCAAAAAATTAAAAGTTGATTTTGCATAGTTTGGCTGCTCTAGCTGTTGTCGTTTGGCCTGTAGAGCAGTCTAAAGGTATTTTCGAGAACATTTGCTGAGTGCTGGCGAGAAAAATCGAAATTTTGAAAATTTGTCCTGTTCAACTTTGACCCCTCTAACTGCCGTAGTTTAGCCTGTAGAGCGGTTTAAAGTTTTTCAAACTTTTTTTCGTGATTGCAGCCGTCCCAGGCAAGCTAGAGAGGAGCTTTTTGGACATTTGAAAGAGCACCTCCTCCCCGACGTAGTCCTAAAGTTTTATTTGATTCCGGCTTTGACTTTGGCCAGGAGACGATCGGAAATTATACCCCAAGATCGCGAAAAACCCAAAAAATTAAAAGTTGATTTTGCATAGTTTGGCTGCTCTAGCTGTTGTCGTTTGGCCTGTAGAGTAGTCTAAAGGTATTTTCGGGAACATTTGCTGAGTGCTGGCGAGAAAAATCGAAATTTTGAAAATTTGTCCTGTTCAACTTTGACCCCTCTAACTGCCGTAGTTTAGCCTGTAGAGCGGTTTAAAGTTTTTCAAACTTTTTTTCGTGATTGCAGCCGTCCCAGGCAAGCTAGAGAGGAGCTTTTTGGACATTTGAAAGAGCACCTCCTCCCCGACGTAGTCCAAAAGTTTTATTTGATTCCGGCTTTGACTTTGGCCAGGAGACGATCGGAAATTATACCCCAAGATCGCGAAAAACCCAAAAAATTAAAAGTTGATTTTGCATAGTTTGGCTGCTCTAGCTGTTGTCGTTTGGCCTGTAGAGCAGTCTAAAGGTATTTTCGAGAACATTTGCTGAGTGCTGGCGAGAAAAATCGAAATTTTGAAAATTTGTCCTGTTCAACTTTGGCCCCTCTAACTGCCGTAGTTTAGCCTGTAGAGCGGTTTAAAGTTTTTCAAACTTTTTTTCGTGATTGCAGCCGTCCCAGGCAAGCTAGAGAGGAGCTTATTGGACATTTCAAAGAGCACCTCCTCCCCGACGTAGTCCTAAAGTTTTATTTGATTCCGGCTTTGACTTTGGCCAGGAGACAATCGGAAATGATACCCCAAGATCGCGAAAAACCCAAAAAATTAAAAGTTGATTTTGCATAGTTTGGCTGCTCTAGCTGTTGTCGTTTGGCCTGTAGAGCAGTCTAAAGGTATTTTCGGGAACATTTGCTGAGTGCTGGCGAGAAAAAACGAAATTTTGAAAATTTGTCCTGTTCAACTTTGACCCCTCTAACTGCCGTAGTTTAGCCTGTAGAGCGGTTTAAAGTTTTTCAAACTTTTTTTCGTGATTGCAGCCGTCCCAGGCAAGCTAGAGAGGAGCTTTTTGGACATTTGAAAGAGCACCTCCTCCCCGACGTAGTCCTAAAGTTTTATTTGATTCCGGCTTTGACTTTGGCCAGGAGACGATCGGAAATGATACCCCAAGATCGCGAAAAACCCAAAAAATTAAAAGTTGATTTTGCATAGTTTGGCTGCTCTAGCTGTTGTCGTTTGGCCTGTAGAGCAGTCTAAAGGTATTTTCGAGAACATTTGCTGAGTGCTGGCGAGAAAAATCGAAATTTTGAAAATTTGTCCTGTTCAACTTTGACCCCTCTAACTGCCGTAGTTTAGCCTGTAGAGCGGTTTAAAGTTTTTCAAACTTTTTTTCGTGATTGCAGCCGTCCCAGGCAAGCTAGAGAGGAGCTTTTTGGACATTTGAAAGAGCACCTCCTCCCCGACGTAGTCCTAAAGTTTTATTTGATTCCGGCTTTGACTTTGGCCAGGAGACAATCGGAAATGATACCCCAAGATCGCGAAAAACCCAAAAAATTAAAAGTTGATTTTGCATAGTTTGGCTGCTCTAGCTGTTGTCGTTTGGCCTGTAGAGCAGTCTAAAGGTATTTTCGGGAACATTTGCTGAGTGCTGGCGAGAAAAAACGAAATTTTGAAAATTTGTCCTGTTCAACTTTGACCCCTCTAACTGCCGTAGTTTAGCCTGTAGAGCGGTTTAAAGTTTTTCAAACTTTTTTTCATGATTGCAGCCGTCCCAGGCAAGCTAGAGAGGAGCTTTTTGGACATTTGAAAGAGCACCTCCTCCCCGACGTAGTCCTAAAGTTTTATTTGATTCCGGCTTTGACTTTGGCCAGGAGACGATCGGAAATGATACCCCAAGATCGCGAAAAACCCAAAAAATTAAAAGTTGATTTTGCATAGTTTGGCTGCTCTAGCTGTTGTCGTTTGGCCTGTAGAGCAGTCTAAAGGTATTTTCGAGAACATTTGCTGAGTGCTGGCGAGAAAAATCGAAATTTTGAAAATTTGTCCTGTTCAACTTTGACCCCTCTAACTGCCGTAGTTTAGCCTGTAGAGCGGTTTA
The DNA here is from genome assembly GCA_947389925.1 of Coelopa pilipes. Classification (NCBI taxonomy): domain Eukaryota; kingdom Metazoa; phylum Arthropoda; class Insecta; order Diptera; family Coelopidae; genus Coelopa; species Coelopa pilipes. Next base: position 1,372,381 of record OX376698.1, on the reverse strand, counting down.
AAGTTTTTCAAACTTTTTTTCGTGATTGCAGCCGTCCCAGGCAAGCTAGAGAGGAGCTTTTTGGACATTTGAAAGAGCACCTCCTCCCCGACGTAGTCCTAAAGTTTTATTTGATTCCGGATTTGACTTTGGCCAGGAGACGATCGGAAATGATACCCCAAGATCGCGAAAAACCCAAAAAATTAAAAGTTGATTTAGCATAGTTTGGCTGCTCTAGCTGTTGTCGTTTGGCCTGTAGAGCAGTCTAAAGGTATTTTCGGGAACATTTGCTGAGTGCTGGCGAGAAAAATCGAAATTTTGAAAATTTGTCCTGTTCAACTTTGACCCCTCTAACTGCCGTAGTTTAGCCTGTAGAGCGGTTTAAAGTTTTTCAAACTTTTTTTCGTGATTGCAGCCGTCCAAGGCAAGCTAGAGAGGAGCTTTTTGGACATTTGAAAGAGCACCTCCTCCCCGACGTAGTCCTAAAGTTTTATTTGATTCCGGCTTTGACTTTGGCCAGGAGACGATCGGAAATGATACCCCAAGATCGCGAAAAACCCAAAAAATTAAAAGTTGATTTTGCATAGTTTGGCTGCTCTAGCTGTTGTCGTTTGGCCTGTAGAGCAGTCTAAAGGTATTTTCGGGAACATTTGCTGAGTGCTGGCGAGAAAAATCGAAATTTTGAAAATTTGTCATGTTCAACTTTGACCCCTCTAACTGCCGTAGTTTAGCCTGTAGAGCGGTTTAAAGTTTTTCAAACTTTTTGTCGTGATTGCAGCCGTCCCAGGCAAGCTAGAGAGGAGCTTTTTGGACATTTGAAAGAGCACCTCCTCCCCGACGTAGTCCAAAAGTTTTATTTGATTCCGGCTTTGACTTTGGCCAGGAGACGATCGGAAATTATACCCCAAGATCGCGAAAAACCCAAAAAATTAAAAGTTGATTTTGCATAGTTTGGCTGCTCTAGCTGTTGTCGTTTGGCCTGTAGAGCAGTCTAAATGTATTTTCGGGAACATTTGCTGAGTGCTGGCGAGAAAAATCGTAATTTTGAAAATTTGTCCTGTTCAACTTTGACCCCTCTAACTGCCGTAGTTTAGCCTCTAGAGCGGTTTAAAGTTTTTCAAACTTTTTTTCGTGATTGCAGCCGTCCCAGGCAAGCTAGAAAGGAGCTTTTTAGACATTTGAAAGAGCACCTCCTCCCCGACGTACTCCTAAAGTTTTATTTGATTCCGGCTTTGACTTTGGCCAGGAGACGATCGGAAATGATACCCCAAGATCGCGAAAAACCCAAAAAATTAAAAGTTGATTTTGCAAAGTTTGGCTGCTCTAGCTGTTGTCGTTTGGCCTGTAGAGCAGTCTAAAGGTATTTTCGAGAACATTTGCTGAGTGCTGGCGAGAAAAATCGAAATTTTGAAAATTTGTCCTGTTCAACTTTGACCCCTCTAACTGCCGTAGTTTAGCCTGTAGAGCGGTTTAAAGTTTTTCAAACTTTTTTTCGTGATTGCAGCCGTCCCAGGCAAGCTAGAGAGGAGCTTTTTGGACATTTGAAAGAGCACCTCCTCCCCGACGTAGTCCTAAAGTTTTATTTGATTCCGGCTTTGACTTTGGCCAGGAGACAATCGGAAATGATACCCCAAGATCGCGAAAAACCCAAAAAATTAAAAGTTGATTTTGCATAGTTTGGCTGCTCTAGCTGTTGTCGTTTGGCCTGTAGAGCAGTCTAAAGGTATTTTCGGGAACATTTGCTGAGTGCTGGCGAGAAAAAACGAAATTTTGAAAATTTGTCCTGTTCAACTTTGACCCCTCTAACTGTCGTAGTTTAGCCTGTAGAGCGGTTTAAAGTTTTTCAAACTTTTTTTCGTGATTGCAGCCGTCCCAGGCAAGCTAGAGAGGAGCTTTTTGGACATTTGAAAGAGCACCTCCTCCCCGACGTAGTCCTAAAGTTTTATTTGATTCCGGCTTTGACTTTGGCCAGGAGACGATCGGAAATGATACCCCAAGATCGCGAAAAACCCAAAAAATTAAAAGTTGATTTTGCATAGTTTGGCTGCTCTAGCTGTTGTCGTTTGGCCTGTAGAGCAGTCTAAAGGTATTTTCGGGAACATTTGCTGAGTGCTGGCGAGAAAAATCGAAATTTTGAAAATTTGTCATGTTCAACTTTGACCCCTCTAACTGCCGTAGTTTAGCCTGTAGAGCGGTTTAAAGTTTTTCAAACTTTTTTTCGTGATTGCAGCCGTCCCAGGCAAGCTAGAGAGGAGCTTTTTGGACATTTGAAAGAGCACCTCCTCCCCGACGTAGTCCTAAAGTTTTATTTGATTCCGGCTTTGACTTTGGCCAGGAGACGATCGGAAATTATACCCCAAGATCGCGAAAAACCCAAAAAATTAAAAGTTGATTTTGCATAGTTTGGCTGCTCTAGCTGTTGTCGTTTGGCCTGTAGAGCAGTCTAAATGTATTTTCGGGAACATTTGCTGAGTGCTGGCGAGAAAAATCGTAATTTTGAAAATTTGTCCTGTTCAACTTTGACCCCTCTAACTGCCGTAGTTTAGCCTCTAGAGCGGTTTAAAGTTTTTCAAACTTTTTTTCGTGATTGCAGCCGTCCTAGGCAAGCTAGAGAGGAGCTTTTTGGACATTTGAAAGAGCACCTCCTCCCCGACGTAGTCCTAAAGTTTTATTTGATTCCGGCTTTGACTTTGGCCAGGAGACAATCGGAAATGATACCCCAAGATCGCGAAAAACCCAAAAAATTAAAAGTTGATTTTGCATAGTTTGGCTGCTCTAGCTGTTGTCGTTTGGCCTGTAGAGCAGTCTAAAGGTATTTTCGGGAACATTTGCTGAGTGCTGGCGAGAAAAAACGAAATTTTGAAAATTTGTCCTGTTCAACTTTGACCCCTCTAACTGCCGTAGTTTAGCCTGTAGAGCGGTTTAAAGTTTTTCAAACTTTTTTTCGTGATTGCAGCCGTCCCAGGCAAGCTAGAGAGGAGCTTTTTGGACATTTGAAAGAGCACCTCCTCCCCGACGTAGTCCTAAAGTTTTATTTGATTCCGGCTTTGACTTTGGCCAGGAGACGATCGGAAATGATACCCCAAGATCGCGAAAAACCCAAAAAATTAAAAGTTGATTTTGCATAGTTTGGCTGCTCTAGCTGTTGTCGTTTGGCCTGTAGAGCAGTCTAAAGGTATTTTCGGGAACATTTGCTGAGTGCTGGCGAGAAAAATCGAAATTTTGAAAATTTGTCCTGTTCAACTTTGACCCCTCTAACTGCCGTAGTTTAGCCTGTAGAGCGGTTTAAAGTTTTTCAAACTTTTTTTCGTGATTGCAGCCGTCCCAGGCAAGCTAGAGAGGAGCTTTTTGGACATTTGAAAGAGCACCTCCTCCCCGACGTAGTCCTAAAGTTTTATTTGATTCCGGCTTTGACTTTGGCCAGGAGACGATCGGAAATGATACCCCAAGATCGCGAAAAACCCAAAAAATTAAAAGTTGATTTTGCATAGTTTGGCTGCTCTAGCTGTTGTCGTTTGGCCTGTAGAGCAGTCTAAAGGTATTTTCGGGAACATTTGCTGAGTGCTGGCGAGAAAAATCGAAATTTTGAAAATTTGTCCTGTTCAACTTTGACCCCTCTAACTGCCGTAGTTTAGCCTGTAGAGCGGTTTAGAGTTTTTCAAACTTTTTTTCGTGATTGCAGCCGTCCCAGGCAAGCTAGACAGGAGCTTTTTGGACATTTGAAAGAGCACCTCCTCCCCGACGTAGTCCTAAAGTTTTATTTGATTCCGGATTTGACTTTGGCCAGGAGACGATCGGAAATGATACCCCAAGATCGCGAAAAACCCAAAAAATTAAAAGTTGATTTTGCATAGTTTGGCTGCTCTAGCTGTTGTCGTTTGGCCTGTAGAGCAGTCTAAAGGTATTTTCGGGAACATTTGCTGAGTGCTGGCGAGAAAAATCGAAATTTTGAAAATTTGTCCTGTTCAACTTTGACCCCTCTAACTGCCGTAGTTTAGCCTGTAGAGCGGTTTAAAGTTTTTCAAACTTTTTTTCGTGATTTCAGCCGTCCCAGGCAAGCTATAGAGGAGTTTTTTGGACATTTGAAAGAGCACCTCCTCCCCGACGTAGTCCTAAAGTTTTATTTGATTCCGGCTTTGACTCTGGCCAGGAGACGATCGGAAATGATACCCCAAGATCGCGAAAAACCCAAAAAATTAAAAGTTGATTTTGCATAGTTTGGCTGCTCTAGCTGTTGTCGTTTGGCCTGTAGAGCAGTCTAAAGGCATTTTCGGTAACATTTGCTGAGTGCTGGCGAGAAAAATCGAAGTTTTGAAAATTTGTCCTGTTCAACTTTGACCCCTCTAACTGCCGTAGTTTAGCCTGTAGAGCGGTTTAAAGTTTTTCAAACTTTTTTTCGTGATTGCAGCCGTCCCAGGCAAGCTAGAGAGGAGCTTTTTGGATATTTGAAAGAGCACCTCCTCCCCGACGTAGTCCTAAAGTTTTATTTGATTCCGGCTTTGACTTTGGCCAGGAGACGATCGGAAATGATACCCCAAGATCGCGAAAAACCCAAAAAATTAAAAGTTGATTTTGCATAGTTTGGCTGCTCTAGCTGTTGTCGTTTGGCCTGTAGAGCAGTCTAAAGGTATTTTCGGGAACATTTGCTGAGTGCTGGCGAGAAAAAACGAAATTTTGAAAATTTGTCCTGTTCAACTTTGACCCCTCTAACTGTCGTAGTTTAGCCTGTAGAGCGGTTTAAAGTTTTTCAAACTTTTTTTCGTGATTGCAGCCGTCCCAGGCAAGCTAGAGAGGAGCTTTTTGGACATTTGAAAGAGCACCTCCTCCCCGACGTAGTCCTAAAGTTTTATTTGATTCCGGCTTTGACTTTGGCCAGGAGACGATCGGAAATGATACCCCAAGATCGCGAAAAACCCAAAAAATTAAAAGTTGATTTTGCATAGTTTGGCTGCTCTAGCTGTTGTCGTTTGGCCTGTAGAGCAGTCTAAAGGTATTTTCGGGAACATTTGCTGAGTGCTGGCGAGAAAAATCGAAATTTTGAAAATTTGTCATGTTCAACTTTGACCCCTCTAACTGCCGTAGTTTAGCCTGTAGAGCGGTTTAAAGTTTTTCAAACTTTTTGTCGTGATTGCAGCCGTCCCAGGCAAGCTAGAGAGGAGCTTTTTGGACATTTGAAAGAGCACCTCCTCCCCGACGTAGTCCAAAAGTTTTATTTGATTCCGGCTTTGACTTTGGCCAGGAGACGATCGGAAATTATACCCCAAGATCGCGAAAAACCCAAAAAATTAAAAGTTGATTTTGCATAGTTTGGCTGCTCTAGCTGTTGTCGTTTGGCCTGTAGAGCAGTCTAAAGGTATTTTCGAGAACATTTGCTGAGTGCTGGCGAGAAAAATCGAAATTTTGAAAATTTGTCCTGTTCAACTTTGACCCCTCTAACTGCCGTAGTTTAGCCTGTAGAGCGGTTTAAAGTTTTTCAAACTTTTTTTCGTGATTGCAGCCGTCCCAGGCAAGCTAGAGAGGAGCTTTTTGGACATTTGAAAGAGCACCTCCTCCCCGACGTAGTCCTAAAGTTTTATTTGATTCCGGCTTTGACTTTGGCCAGGAGACGATCGGAAATGATACCCCAAGATCGCGAAAAACCCAAAAAATTAAAAGTTGATTTTGCATAGTTTGGCTGCTGTAGCTGTTGTCGTTTGGCCTGTAGAGCAGTCTAAAGGTACTTTCGGGAACATTTGCTGAGTGCTGGCGAGAAAAATCGAAGTTTTGAAAATTTGTCCTGTTCAACTTTGACCGCTCTAACTGCCGTAGTTTAGCCTGTAGAGCGGTTTAAAGTTTTTCAAACTTTTTTTCGTGATTGCAGCCGTCCCAGGCAAGCTAGAGAGGAGCTTTTTGGACATTTGAAAGAGCACCTCCTCCCCGACGTACTCCTAAAGTTTTATTTGATTCCGGCTTTGACTTTGGCCAGGAGACGATCGGAAATGATACCCCAAGATCGCGAAAAACCCAAAAAATTAAAAGTTGATTTTGCAAAGTTTGGCTGCTCTAGCTGTTGTCGTTTGGCCTGTAGAGCAGTCTAAAGGTATTTTCGAGAACATTTGCTGAGTGCTGGCGAGAAAAATCGAAATTTTGAAAATTTGTCCTGTTCAACTTTGACCCCTCTAACTGCCGTAGTTTAGCCTGTAGAGCGGTTTAAAGTTTTTCAAACTTTTTTTCGTGATTGCAGCCGTCCCAGGCAAGCTAGAGAGGAGCTTTTTGGACATTTGAAAGAGCACCTCCTCCCCGACGTAGTCCTAAAGTTTTATTTGATTCCGGCTTTGACTTTGGCCAGGAGACGATCGGAAATGATACCCCAAGATCGCGAAAAACCCAAAAAATTAAAAGTTGATTTTGCATAGTTTGGCTGCTGTAGCTGTTGTCGTTTGGCCTGTAGAGCAGTCTAAAGGTACTTTCGGGAACATTTGCTGAGTGCTGGCGAGAAAAATCGAAGTTTTGAAAATTTGTCCTGTTCAACTTTGACCGCTCTAACTGCCGTAGTTTAGCCTGTAGAGCGGTTTAAAGTTTTTCAAACTTTTTTTCGTGATTGCAGCCGTCCCAGGCAAGCTAGAGAGGAGCTTTTTGGACATTTGAAAGAGCACCTCCTCCCCGACGTAGTCCTAAAGTTTTATTTGATTCCGGCTTTGACTTTGGCCAGGAGACGATCGGAAATGATACCCCAAGATCGCGAAAAACCCAAAAAATAAAAAGTTGATTTTGCAAAGTTTGGCTGCTCTAGCTGTTGTCGTTTGGCCTGTAGAGCAGTCTAAAGGTATTTTCGGGAACATTTGCTGAGTGCTGGCGAGAAAAATCGAAGTTTTGAAAATTTGTCCTGTTCAACTTTGACCGCTCTAACTGCCGTAGTTTAGCCTGTAGAGCGGTTTAAAGTTTTTCAAACTTTTTTTCGTGATTGCAGCCGTCCCAGGCAAGCTAGAGAGGAGCTTTTTGGACATTTGAAAGAGCACCTCCTCCCAGACGTAGTCCTAAAGTTTTATTTGATTCCGGCTTTGACTTTGGCCAGGAGACGATCGGAAATGATACCCCAAGATCGCGAAAAACCCAAAAAATTAAAAGTTGATTTTGCATAGTTTGGCTGCTCTAGCTGTTGTCGTTTGGCCTGTAGAGCAGTCTAAAGGTATTTTCGAGAACATTTGCTGAGTGCTGGCGAGAAAAATCGAAATTTTGAAAATTTGTCCTGTTCAACTTTGGCCCCTCTAACTGCCGTAGTTTAGCCTGTAGAGCGGTTTAAAGTTTTTCAAACTTTTTTTCGTGATTGCAGCCGTCCCAGGCAAGCTAGAGAGGAGCTTTTTGGACATTTCAAAGAGCACCTCCTCCCCGACGTAGTCCTAAAGTTTTATTTGATTCCGGCTTTGACTTTGGCCAGGAGACAATCGGAAATGATACCCCAAGATCGCGAAAAACCCAAAAAATTAAAAGTTGATTTTGCATAGTTTGGCTGCTCTAGCTGTTGTCGTTTGGCCTGTAGAGCAGTCTAAAGGTATTTTCGGGAACATTTGCTGAGTGCTGGCGAGAAAAAACGAAATTTTGAAAATTTGTCCTGTTCAACTTTGACCCCTCTAACTGCCGTAGTTTAGCCTGTAGAGCGGTTTAAAGTTTTTCAAACTTTTTTTCGTGATTGCAGCCGTCCCAGGCAAGCTAGAGAGGAGCTTTTTGGACATTTGAAAGAGCACCTCCTCCCCGACGTAGTCCTAAAGTTTTATTTGATTCCGGCTTTGACTTTGGCCAGGAGACGATCGGAAATGATACCCCAAGATCGCGAAAAACCCAAAAAATTAAAAGTTGATTTTGCATAGTTTGGCTGCTCTAGCTGTTGTCGTTTGGCCTGTAGAGCAGTCTAAAGGTATTTTCGAGAACATTTGCTGAGTGCTGGCGAGAAAAATCGAAATTTTGAAAATTTGTCCTGTTCAACTTTGACCCCTCTAACTGCCGTAGTTTAGCCTGTAGAGCGGTTTAAAGTTTTTCAAACTTTTTTTCGTGATTGCAGCCGTCCCAGGCAAGCTAGAGAGGAGCTTTTTGGACATTTGAAAGAGCACCTCCTCCCCGACGTAGTCCTAAAGTTTTATTTGATTCCGGCTTTGACTTTGGCCAGGAGACGATCGGAAATTATACCCCAAGATCGCGAAAAACCCAAAAAATTAAAAGTTGATTTTGCATAGTTTGGCTGCTCTAGCTGTTGTCGTTTGGCCTGTAGAGTAGTCTAAAGGTATTTTCGGGAACATTTGCTGAGTGCTGGCGAGAAAAATCGAAATTTTGAAAATTTGTCCTGTTCAACTTTGACCCCTCTAACTGCCGTAGTTTAGCCTGTAGAGCGGTTTAAAGTTTTTCAAACTTTTTTTCGTGATTGCAGCCGTCCCAGGCAAGCTAGAGAGGAGCTTTTTGGACATTTGAAAGAGCACCTCCTCCCCGACGTAGTCCAAAAGTTTTATTTGATTCCGGCTTTGACTTTGGCCAGGAGACGATCGGAAATTATACCCCAAGATCGCGAAAAACCCAAAAAATTAAAAGTTGATTTTGCATAGTTTGGCTGCTCTAGCTGTTGTCGTTTGGCCTGTAGAGCAGTCTAAAGGTATTTTCGAGAACATTTGCTGAGTGCTGGCGAGAAAAATCGAAATTTTGAAAATTTGTCCTGTTCAACTTTGGCCCCTCTAACTGCCGTAGTTTAGCCTGTAGAGCGGTTTAAAGTTTTTCAAACTTTTTTTCGTGATTGCAGCCGTCCCAGGCAAGCTAGAGAGGAGCTTATTGGACATTTCAAAGAGCACCTCCTCCCCGACGTAGTCCTAAAGTTTTATTTGATTCCGGCTTTGACTTTGGCCAGGAGACAATCGGAAATGATACCCCAAGATCGCGAAAAACCCAAAAAATTAAAAGTTGATTTTGCATAGTTTGGCTGCTCTAGCTGTTGTCGTTTGGCCTGTAGAGCAGTCTAAAGGTATTTTCGGGAACATTTGCTGAGTGCTGGCGAGAAAAAACGAAATTTTGAAAATTTGTCCTGTTCAACTTTGACCCCTCTAACTGCCGTAGTTTAGCCTGTAGAGCGGTTTAAAGTTTTTCAAACTTTTTTTCGTGATTGCAGCCGTCCCAGGCAAGCTAGAGAGGAGCTTTTTGGACATTTGAAAGAGCACCTCCTCCCCGACGTAGTCCTAAAGTTTTATTTGATTCCGGCTTTGACTTTGGCCAGGAGACGATCGGAAATGATACCCCAAGATCGCGAAAAACCCAAAAAATTAAAAGTTGATTTTGCATAGTTTGGCTGCTCTAGCTGTTGTCGTTTGGCCTGTAGAGCAGTCTAAAGGTATTTTCGAGAACATTTGCTGAGTGCTGGCGAGAAAAATCGAAATTTTGAAAATTTGTCCTGTTCAACTTTGACCCCTCTAACTGCCGTAGTTTAGCCTGTAGAGCGGTTTAAAGTTTTTCAAACTTTTTTTCGTGATTGCAGCCGTCCCAGGCAAGCTAGAGAGGAGCTTTTTGGACATTTGAAAGAGCACCTCCTCCCCGACGTAGTCCTAAAGTTTTATTTGATTCCGGCTTTGACTTTGGCCAGGAGACAATCGGAAATGATACCCCAAGATCGCGAAAAACCCAAAAAATTAAAAGTTGATTTTGCATAGTTTGGCTGCTCTAGCTGTTGTCGTTTGGCCTGTAGAGCAGTCTAAAGGTATTTTCGGGAACATTTGCTGAGTGCTGGCGAGAAAAAACGAAATTTTGAAAATTTGTCCTGTTCAACTTTGACCCCTCTAACTGCCGTAGTTTAGCCTGTAGAGCGGTTTAAAGTTTTTCAAACTTTTTTTCATGATTGCAGCCGTCCCAGGCAAGCTAGAGAGGAGCTTTTTGGACATTTGAAAGAGCACCTCCTCCCCGACGTAGTCCTAAAGTTTTATTTGATTCCGGCTTTGACTTTGGCCAGGAGACGATCGGAAATGATACCCCAAGATCGCGAAAAACCCAAAAAATTAAAAGTTGATTTTGCATAGTTTGGCTGCTCTAGCTGTTGTCGTTTGGCCTGTAGAGCAGTCTAAAGGTATTTTCGAGAACATTTGCTGAGTGCTGGCGAGAAAAATCGAAATTTTGAAAATTTGTCCTGTTCAACTTTGACCCCTCTAACTGCCGTAGTTTAGCCTGTAGAGCGGTTTAAAGTTTTTCAAACTTTTTTTCGTGATTGCAGCCGTCCCAGGCAAGCTAGAGAGGAGCTTTTTGGACATTTGAAAGAGCACCTCCTCCCCGACGTAGTCCTAAAGTTTTATTTGATTCCGGATTTGACTTTGGCCAGGAGACGATCGGAAATGATACCCCAAGATCGCGAAAAACCCAAAAAATTAAAAGTTGATTTAGCATAGTTTGGCTGCTCTAGCTGTTGTCGTTTGGCCTGTAGAGCAGTCTAAAGGTATTTTCGGGAACATTTGCTGAGTGCTGGCGAGAAAAATCGAAATTTTGAAAATTTGTCCTGTTCAACTTTGACCCCTCTAACTGCCGTAGTTTAGCCTGTAGAGCGGTTTAAAGTTTTTCAAACTTTTTTTCGTGATTGCAGCCGTCCAAGGCAAGCTAGAGAGGAGCTTTTTGGACATTTGAAAGAGCACCTCCTCCCCGACGTAGTCCTAAAGTTTTATTTGATTCCGGCTTTGACTTTGGCCAGGAGACGATCGGAAATGATACCCCAAGATCGCGAAAAACCCAAAAAATTAAAAGTTGATTTTGCATAGTTTGGCTGCTCTAGCTGTTGTCGTTTGGCCTGTAGAGCAGTCTAAAGGTATTTTCGGGAACATTTGCTGAGTGCTGGCGAGAAAAATCGAAATTTTGAAAATTTGTCATGTTCAACTTTGACCCCTCTAACTGCCGTAGTTTAGCCTGTAGAGCGGTTTAAAGTTTTTCAAACTTTTTGTCGTGATTGCAGCCGTCCCAGGCAAGCTAGAGAGGAGCTTTTTGGACATTTGAAAGAGCACCTCCTCCCCGACGTAGTCCAAAAGTTTTATTTGATTCCGGCTTTGACTTTGGCCAGGAGACGATCGGAAATTATACCCCAAGATCGCGAAAAACCCAAAAAATTAAAAGTTGATTTTGCATAGTTTGGCTGCTCTAGCTGTTGTCGTTTGGCCTGTAGAGCAGTCTAAATGTATTTTCGGGAACATTTGCTGAGTGCTGGCGAGAAAAATCGTAATTTTGAAAATTTGTCCTGTTCAACTTTGACCCCTCTAACTGCCGTAGTTTAGCCTCTAGAGCGGTTTAAAGTTTTTCAAACTTTTTTTCGTGATTGCAGCCGTCCCAGGCAAGCTAGAAAGGAGCTTTTTAGACATTTGAAAGAGCACCTCCTCCCCGACGTACTCCTAAAGTTTTATTTGATTCCGGCTTTGACTTTGGCCAGGAGACGATCGGAAATGATACCCCAAGATCGCGAAAAACCCAAAAAATTAAAAGTTGATTTTGCAAAGTTTGGCTGCTCTAGCTGTTGTCGTTTGGCCTGTAGAGCAGTCTAAAGGTATTTTCGAGAACATTTGCTGAGTGCTGGCGAGAAAAATCGAAATTTTGAAAATTTGTCCTGTTCAACTTTGACCCCTCTAACTGCCGTAGTTTAGCCTGTAGAGCGGTTTAAAGTTTTTCAAACTTTTTTTCGTGATTGCAGCCGTCCCAGGCAAGCTAGAGAGGAGCTTTTTGGACATTTGAAAGAGCACCTCCTCCCCGACGTAGTCCTAAAGTTTTATTTGATTCCGGCTTTGACTTTGGCCAGGAGACAATCGGAAATGATACCCCAAGATCGCGAAAAACCCAAAAAATTAAAAGTTGATTTTGCATAGTTTGGCTGCTCTAGCTGTTGTCGTTTGGCCTGTAGAGCAGTCTAAAGGTATTTTCGGGAACATTTGCTGAGTGCTGGCGAGAAAAAACGAAATTTTGAAAATTTGTCCTGTTCAACTTTGACCCCTCTAACTGTCGTAGTTTAGCCTGTAGAGCGGTTTAAAGTTTTTCAAACTTTTTTTCGTGATTGCAGCCGTCCCAGGCAAGCTAGAGAGGAGCTTTTTGGACATTTGAAAGAGCACCTCCTCCCCGACGTAGTCCTAAAGTTTTATTTGATTCCGGCTTTGACTTTGGCCAGGAGACGATCGGAAATGATACCCCAAGATCGCGAAAAACCCAAAAAATTAAAAGTTGATTTTGCATAGTTTGGCTGCTCTAGCTGTTGTCGTTTGGCCTGTAGAGCAGTCTAAAGGTATTTTCGGGAACATTTGCTGAGTGCTGGCGAGAAAAATCGAAATTTTGAAAATTTGTCATGTTCAACTTTGACCCCTCTAACTGCCGTAGTTTAGCCTGTAGAGCGGTTTAAAGTTTTTCAAACTTTTTTTCGTGATTGCAGCCGTCCCAGGCAAGCTAGAGAGGAGCTTTTTGGACATTTGAAAGAGCACCTCCTCCCCGACGTAGTCCTAAAGTTTTATTTGATTCCGGCTTTGACTTTGGCCAGGAGACGATCGGAAATTATACCCCAAGATCGCGAAAAACCCAAAAAATTAAAAGTTGATTTTGCATAGTTTGGCTGCTCTAGCTGTTGTCGTTTGGCCTGTAGAGCAGTCTAAATGTATTTTCGGGAACATTTGCTGAGTGCTGGCGAGAAAAATCGTAATTTTGAAAATTTGTCCTGTTCAACTTTGACCCCTCTAACTGCCGTAGTTTAGCCTCTAGAGCGGTTTAAAGTTTTTCAAACTTTTTTTCGTGATTGCAGCCGTCCTAGGCAAGCTAGAGAGGAGCTTTTTGGACATTTGAAAGAGCACCTCCTCCCCGACGTAGTCCTAAAGTTTTATTTGATTCCGGCTTTGACTTTGGCCAGGAGACAATCGGAAATGATACCCCAAGATCGCGAAAAACCCAAAAAATTAAAAGTTGATTTTGCATAGTTTGGCTGCTCTAGCTGTTGTCGTTTGGCCTGTAGAGCAGTCTAAAGGTATTTTCGGGAACATTTGCTGAGTGCTGGCGAGAAAAAACGAAATTTTGAAAATTTGTCCTGTTCAACTTTGACCCCTCTAACTGCCGTAGTTTAGCCTGTAGAGCGGTTTAAAGTTTTTCAAACTTTTTTTCGTGATTGCAGCCGTCCCAGGCAAGCTAGAGAGGAGCTTTTTGGACATTTGAAAGAGCACCTCCTCCCCGACGTAGTCCTAAAGTTTTATTTGATTCCGGCTTTGACTTTGGCCAGGAGACGATCGGAAATGATACCCCAAGATCGCGAAAAACCCAAAAAATTAAAAGTTGATTTTGCATAGTTTGGCTGCTCTAGCTGTTGTCGTTTGGCCTGTAGAGCAGTCTAAAGGTATTTTCGGGAACATTTGCTGAGTGCTGGCGAGAAAAATCGAAATTTTGAAAATTTGTCCTGTTCAACTTTGACCCCTCTAACTGCCGTAGTTTAGCCTGTAGAGCGGTTTAAAGTTTTTCAAACTTTTTTTCGTGATTGCAGCCGTCCCAGGCAAGCTAGAGAGGAGCTTTTTGGACATTTGAAAGAGCACCTCCTCCCCGACGTAGTCCTAAAGTTTTATTTGATTCCGGCTTTGACTTTGGCCAGGAGACGATCGGAAATGATACCCCAAGATCGCGAAAAACCCAAAAAATTAAAAGTTGATTTTGCATAGTTTGGCTGCTCTAGCTGTTGTCGTTTGGCCTGTAGAGCAGTCTAAAGGTATTTTCGGGAACATTTGCTGAGTGCTGGCGAGAAAAATCGAAATTTTGAAAATTTGTCCTGTTCAACTTTGACCCCTCTAACTGCCGTAGTTTAGCCTGTAGAGCGGTTTAGAGTTTTTCAAACTTTTTTTCGTGATTGCAGCCGTCCCAGGCAAGCTAGACAGGAGCTTTTTGGACATTTGAAAGAGCACCTCCTCCCCGACGTAGTCCTAAAGTTTTATTTGATTCCGGATTTGACTTTGGCCAGGAGACGATCGGAAATGATACCCCAAGATCGCGAAAAACCCAAAAAATTAAAAGTTGATTTTGCATAGTTTGGCTGCTCTAGCTGTTGTCGTTTGGCCTGTAGAGCAGTCTAAAGGTATTTTCGGGAACATTTGCTGAGTGCTGGCGAGAAAAATCGAAATTTTGAAAATTTGTCCTGTTCAACTTTGACCCCTCTAACTGCCGTAGTTTAGCCTGTAGAGCGGTTTAAAGTTTTTCAAACTTTTTTTCGTGATTTCAGCCGTCCCAGGCAAGCTATAGAGGAGTTTTTTGGACATTTGAAAGAGCACCTCCTCCCCGACGTAGTCCTAAAGTTTTATTTGATTCCGGCTTTGACTCTGGCCAGGAGACGATCGGAAATGATACCCCAAGATCGCGAAAAACCCAAAAAATTAAAAGTTGATTTTGCATAGTTTGGCTGCTCTAGCTGTTGTCGTTTGGCCTGTAGAGCAGTCTAAAGGCATTTTCGGTAACATTTGCTGAGTGCTGGCGAGAAAAATCGAAGTTTTGAAAATTTGTCCTGTTCAACTTTGACCCCTCTAACTGCCGTAGTTTAGCCTGTAGAGCGGTTTAAAGTTTTTCAAACTTTTTTTCGTGATTGCAGCCGTCCCAGGCAAGCTAGAGAGGAGCTTTTTGGATATTTGAAAGAGCACCTCCTCCCCGACGTAGTCCTAAAGTTTTATTTGATTCCGGCTTTGACTTTGGCCAGGAGACGATCGGAAATGATACCCCAAGATCGCGAAAAACCCAAAAAATTAAAAGTTGATTTTGCATAGTTTGGCTGCTCTAGCTGTTGTCGTTTGGCCTGTAGAGCAGTCTAAAGGTATTTTCGGGAACATTTGCTGAGTGCTGGCGAGAAAAAACGAAATTTTGAAAATTTGTCCTGTTCAACTTTGACCCCTCTAACTGTCGTAGTTTAGCCTGTAGAGCGGTTTAAAGTTTTTCAAACTTTTTTTCGTGATTGCAGCCGTCCCAGGCAAGCTAGAGAGGAGCTTTTTGGACATTTGAAAGAGCACCTCCTCCCCGACGTAGTCCTAAAGTTTTATTTGATTCCGGCTTTGACTTTGGCCAGGAGACGATCGGAAATGATACCCCAAGATCGCGAAAAACCCAAAAAATTAAAAGTTGATTTTGCATAGTTTGGCTGCTCTAGCTGTTGTCGTTTGGCCTGTAGAGCAGTCTAAAGGTATTTTCGGGAACATTTGCTGAGTGCTGGCGAGAAAAATCGAAATTTTGAAAATTTGTCATGTTCAACTTTGACCCCTCTAACTGCCGTAGTTTAGCCTGTAGAGCGGTTTAAAGTTTTTCAAACTTTTTGTCGTGATTGCAGCCGTCCCAGGCAAGCTAGAGAGGAGCTTTTTGGACATTTGAAAGAGCACCTCCTCCCCGACGTAGTCCAAAAGTTTTATTTGATTCCGGCTTTGACTTTGGCCAGGAGACGATCGGAAATTATACCCCAAGATCGCGAAAAACCCAAAAAATTAAAAGTTGATTTTGCATAGTTTGGCTGCTCTAGCTGTTGTCGTTTGGCCTGTAGAGCAGTCTAAATGTATTTTCGGGAACATTTGCTGAGTGCTGGCGAGAAAAATCGTAATTTTGAAAATTTGTCCTGTTCAACTTTGACCCCTCTAACTGCCGTAGTTTAGCCTCTAGAGCGGCTTAAAGTTTTTCAAACTTTTTTTCGTGATTGCAGCCGTCCCAGGCAAGCTAGAAAGGAGCTTTTTAGACATTTGAAAGAGCACCTCCTCCCCGACGTACTCCTAAAGTTTTATTTGATTCCGGCTTTGACTTTGGCCAGGAGACGATCGGAAATGATACCCCAAGATCGCGAAAAACCCAAAAAATTAAAAGTTGATTTTGCAAAGTTTGGCTGCTCTAGCTGTTGTCGTTTGGCCTGTAGAGCAGTCTAAAGGTATTTTCGAGAACATTTGCTGAGTGCTGGCGAGAAAAATCGAAATTTTGAAAATTTGTCCTGTTCAACTTTGACCCCTCTAACTGCCGTAGTTTAGCCTGTAGAGCGGTTTAAAGTTTTTCAAACTTTTTTTCGTGATTGCAGCCGTCCCAGGCAAGCTAGAGAGGAGCTTTTTGGACATTTGAAAGAGCACCTCCTCCCCGACGTAGTCCTAAAGTTTTATTTGATTCCGGCTTTGACTTTGGCCAGGAGACAATCGGAAATGATACCCCAAGATCGCGAAAAACCCAAAAAATTAAAAGTTGATTTTGCATAGTTTGGCTGCTCTAGCTGTTGTCGTTTGGCCTGTAGAGCAGTCTAAAGGTATTTTCGGGAACATTTGCTGAGTGCTGGCGAGAAAAAACGAAATTTTGAAAATTTGTCCTGTTCAACTTTGACCCCTCTAACTGTCGTAGTTTAGCCTGTAGAGCGGTTTAAAGTTTTTCAAACTTTTTTTCGTGATTGCAGCCGTCCCAGGCAAGCTAGAGAGGAGCTTTTTGGACATTTGAAAGAGCACCTCCTCCCCGACGTAGTCCTAAAGTTTTATTTGATTCCGGCTTTGACTTTGGCCAGGAGACGATCGGAAATGATACCCCAAGATCGCGAAAAACCCAAAAAATTAAAAGTTGATTTTGCATAGTTTGGCTGCTCTAGCTGTTGTCGTTTGGCCTGTAGAGCAGTCTAAAGGTATTTTCGGGAACATTTGCTGAGTGCTGGCGAGAAAAATCGAAATTTTGAAAATTTGTCATGTTCAACTTTGACCCCTCTAACTGCCGTAGTTTAGCCTGTAGAGCGGTTTAAAGTTTTTCAAACTTTTTTTCGTGATTGCAGCCGTCCCAGGCAAGCTAGAGAGGAGCTTTTTGGACATTTGAAAGAGCACCTCCTCCCCGACGTAGTCCTAAAGTTTTATTTGATTCCGGCTTTGACTTTGGCCAGGAGACGATCGGAAATTATACCCCAAGATCGCGAAAAACCCAAAAAATTAAAAGTTGATTTTGCATAGTTTGGCTGCTCTAGCTGTTGTCGTTTGGCCTGTAGAGCAGTCTAAATGTATTTTCGGGAACATTTGCTGAGTGCTGGCGAGAAAAATCGTAATTTTGAAAATTTGTCCTGTTCAACTTTGACCCCTCTAACTGCCGTAGTTTAGCCTCTAGAGCGGTTTAAAGTTTTTCAAACTTTTTTTCGTGATTGCAGCCGTCCCAGGCAAGCTAGAGAGGAGCTTTTTGGACATTTGAAAGAGCACCTCCTCCCCGACGTAGTCCTAAAGTTTTATTTGATTCCGGCTTTGACTTTGGCCAGGAGACAATCGGAAATGATACCCCAAGATCGCGAAAAACCCAAAAAATTAAAAGTTGATTTTGCATAGTTTGGCTGCTCTAGCTGTTGTCGTTTGGCCTGTAGAGCAGTCTAAAGGTATTTTCGGGAACATTTGCTGAGTGCTGGCGAGAAAAAACGAAATTTTGAAAATTTGTCCTGTTCAACTTTGACCCCTCTAACTGCCGTAGTTTAGCCTGTAGAGCGGTTTAAAGTTTTTCAAACTTTTTTTCGTGATTGCAGCCGTCCCAGGCAAGCTAGAGAGGAGCTTTTTGGACATTTGAAAGAGCACCTCCTCCCCGACGTAGTCCTAAAGTTTTATTTGATTCCGGCTTTGACTTTGGCCAGGAGACGATCGGAAATGATACCCCAAGATCGCGAAAAACCCAAAAAATTAAAAGTTGATTTTGCATAGTTTGGCTGCTCTAGCTGTTGTCGTTTGGCCTGTAGAGCAGTCTAAAGGTATTTTCGGGAACATTTGCTGAGTGCTGGCGAGAAAAATCGAAATTTTGAAAATTTGTCCTGTTCAACTTTGACCCCTCTAACTGCCGTAGTTTAGCCTGTAGAGCGGTTTAAAGTTTTTCAAACTTTTTTTCGTGATTGCAGCCGTCCCAGGCAAGCTAGAGAGGAGCTTTTTGGACATTTGAAAGAGCACCTCCTCCCCGACGTAGTCCTAAAGTTTTATTTGATTCCGGCTTTGACTTTGGCCAGGAGACGATCGGAAATGATACCCCAAGATCGCGAAAAACCCAAAAAATTAAAAGTTGATTTTGCATAGTTTGGCTGCTCTAGCTGTTGTCGTTTGGCCTGTAGAGCAGTCTAAAGGTATTTTCGGGAACATTTGCTGAGTGCTGGCGAGAAAAATCGAAATTTTGAAAATTTGTCCTGTTCAACTTTGACCCCTCTAACTGCCGTAGTTTAGCCTGTAGAGCGGTTTAGAGTTTTTCAAACTTTTTTTCGTGATTGCAGCCGTCCCAGGCAAGCTAGACAGGAGCTTTTTGGACATTTGAAAGAGCACCTCCTCCCCGACGTAGTCCTAAAGTTTTATTTGATTCCGGATTTGACTTTGGCCAGGAGACGATCGGAAATGATACCCCAAGATCGCGAAAAACCCAAAAAATTAAAAGTTGATTTTGCATAGTTTGGCTGCTCTAGCTGTTGTCGTTTGGCCTGTAGAGCAGTCTAAAGGTATTTTCGGGAACATTTGCTGAGTGCTGGCGAGAAAAATCGAAATTTTGAAAATTTGTCCTGTTCAACTTTGACCCCTCTAACTGCCGTAGTTTAGCCTGTAGAGCGGTTTAAAGTTTTTCAAACTTTTTTTCGTGATTTCAGCCGTCCCAGGCAAGCTATAGAGGAGTTTTTTGGACATTTGAAAGAGCATCTCCTCCCCGACGTAGTCCTAAAGTTTTATTTGATTCCGGCTTTGACTCTGGCCAGGAGACGATCGGAAATGATACCCCAAGATCGCGAAAAACCCAAAAAATTAAAAGTTGATTTTGCATAGTTTGGCTGCTCTAGCTGTTGTCGTTTGGCCTGTAGAGCAGTCTAAAGGCATTTTCGGTAACATTTGCTGAGTGCTGGCGAGAAAAATCGAAGTTTTGAAAATTTGTCCTGTTCAACTTTGACCCCTCTAACTGCCGTAGTTTAGCCTGTAGAGCGGTTTAAAGTTTTTCAAACTTTTTTTCGTGATTGCAGCCGTCCCAGGCAAGCTAGAGAGGAGCTTTTTGGATATTTGAAAGAGCACCTCCTCCCCGACGTAGTCCTAAAGTTTTATTTGATTCCGGCTTTGACTTTGGCCAGGAGACGATCGGAAATGATACCCCAAGATCGCGAAAAACCCAAAAAATTAAAAGTTGATTTTGCATAGTTTGGCTGCTCTAGCTGTTGTCGTTTGGCCTATAATTTAATTTTTTGATAATAATTTCCATAATTTTCTTTTCTTTCCCTGCGGGTTTTCCTGCTGGGCCTTTGTTTTGGGATGCCAGTTTTTTTGCATGTTGTTCGGATTTTTGTTGTTGTCCTCTCAGACACTTTCGGACGATGCTTCAAAATGTCAACATTGGGCTTAGGATCATCACTTCCGGCTCCGTCCCCTGGCGGGATTTTCACCCTCACGTTGACTTCATTCGCCCTCCCACCTTCGTTCTTTCCTCTCCCAATCTCTTTCTTCCCTTCCCTCCTTCGTTCTGCCTACCTCCTCCTTATAAAAGACCCCATCATCACCATCATCTCCTCGCTCCCCTTTTCCCTCTTTCGGCCCTTCTCTCTCTCTCTCCCCCTAGCATCCGTTGCGATTGTCCATAATTTCATGCAACCAAACCGCGGCTCCTCCTCCTCTCCCCCATCCCTCAGCGGTTCAGGACCCCGAAGGACCCTTGAGAGCCGTATTTAAGAAGGCGACGAAGAAGAAGAAGCAGCACTGGCAGCAGCCATCCATAATTTTTCACCACTTTGACTTCCTCTCGGCCCAAACAGACCGCCGGAGCCGGAGTGATTGAGGGTGGGAGAGAGGGAGAAAAAAGCCAATTAGCTTCAGCTTCAGTTTCAAAATCCTGCTCAAGGAGGGCGGCAACAAAACCTACAACAACCGCACCATCGAATAACGCCAACAACAACAACAACAAAATAGACACAATGGTCGTGAATCCGCAGTCTGAGCCTCAGCCACGGCCTCAGCCTCGACCTCAACGGCCTCATCGCCATCAACCGGGCTTGCCATCATTTATTTCGGCGGCGGGCGCTCGGCGAGGACGAGAAGAAGACGAAGAAGAGGAGGAGGAGGAGGAGGAGAACGAGGAGCGAGAATGGGCTCGGCATTGAATTCGTTTACGTCTACGAAGACAGCTGAAGATTAAATCCTACAAGGATGCAAAGTCGTTGGTGGTTTTCTGAAGATCCTTTCCTTCGTCATCCTTCCATCCTCCCATCCTCCGCTCTTCGTCCTTCATCGGGCTGCTGAGTTGTTTTTTTGTGTTGTTGTTTTTTCGTATTTTACATCCTTTGGTCATGCCTTTGTGGATGCCGTTGTCGTTGTTGTTTGTGGTTTTTATGGGAGCATAAATTATGATTTTGGAGTTTTCTTTTAAAGCCAATTGTGAGACAGAGAGTGAGACTTTTTTCTCTTTTCCCTTCTCCCTTTGTTGTTGTCATAAATCCCACCGTTGTTGATGGGTTCTTGTTGTAGTCAGTAAAAGGATTTTTCGCCTCCCATCATCATCATCGATTTGTGAATTTTGATGGATTTACTCTGTTCGCTCCCTTTGCTCCTCTCTTTTTACCCCCACTGCTTCTTCTCTCTTGTGGTCCCTCTCTTTTGGGAGATTTTGAGGAATCTTGCGGCCGATTAGCATTTCGAGTCGATTAGAGATTTGAATTGGATTTTTTTATTTTATTTTATGTTATTTTGTTTTGCTTTCGAGGTTTATTTCGTCGATCCCCCGAGTCCCAGCGGTCGCTCTCCATTCCTCCCTACCTCGTTGCACTGGCTTTTGCTCCCACTTGCCAATTTTTCTCCCTTTCTCCCTCTGCCTCTTTTTTCCTTCCTGCATCGCTCTCAACAAAACGACTTTGTTAATTTTCCCCGAAGTCTCGTGCGGAACATTTGCGTCCATCAATATTTCGCTCTCGCTCTGTCCGCACTCTGTCTTTTTCGCTCCATCCTCGCCTAATTAAATTAACGTAGTCGGGGCTTCATTTGCGATTCTAATTGAATCCGAGTCCTCTCTCGATGGCTGCCCGAGCCCAGCCCCGGATCGGATCGGATCAGCCGCTGGGGTCGTGGGAGGCCGCCGTCTGATGGATGGCGAACGGCGGATGGATGGATGTGATTGGCAAACGAGCGCGAGGTCCTTCGAGATGCGGGCTCTTCGCAGGATAATTCCCTTGGTGCCTTGGCGATGGGTTTCGTTTATTGCTTCGAGAAGAATCTGCTCGGGCGGGAGATGATTGGATGTCTGGCGGGGTTTCGAGAGGAAATATTGAATAAATATATGAGTCCTTGACGGAGGGTCCTTCGGCGAGGGCGGGAAGAGGTCGAAATTGCCAAGGAGATAGAGAGGAGAGGGAGTGGGAAAAAGTATCATTCAATAGGAGGGCCGGGATGGATCGGTTCGATTGCAATGTTCTCCAGTTTCACTCTTCTCCTCTCTCTCTTTCAGTCTCAGACTCAGGAATCTTCAAAAACACTTGTGCAGTTCATCAAAACCCTTTCATCGACTTCAGTGACTCCAAGTGCGTTTCCAAGGATGACGATGAGGACGATCGGGATGGTGAGAACGAGAGGACCGTTGACGACGACTTCCGTGACGACAAAAGCAAGTGTCTGCAGTAATCGTTCGACCCCAAGTCCTTTTTCTCATTCTCCCCTCCACCGCCATCGAGAAGTTTCGCCTGCAACAACTGCAACAAAGTGTTTGTGGCAGTGTTGCCGGTCGTTGTTTCCATTGTCCGCAACAACTCTCGGCCAACAATTGATCAAAATTCGAAGTTCGGGCGAATGACAAGCGAAGACAACAACAGGAGGAGAAACGATTAGAGGAGCAATAGAAACAAGAACTTAAGGAATGAGGCAAACTAAGAAAAAAATCAGGAAAAAGTGTCGAAAATGACAAATCCTAGCAACACCAATCACTAAAAATAACAACAAAATCAATCAGCAACAAGCAACCAACAACAATAGAATGAACAAAACCACAAGATGTCGGTGACAGACAACCGGCGAAAGAAAGCGGTAGGTCGAGCGAAAGAGAAGAAAGGAAAAGAAGACGAGAAGATTGAGACGAGGGAGATGCAGGGAGCGAGAGAGACAGGGACATGTGGGAACAAGTGCTGAAACAGACCGAGATAGCAACAAATAAAGTCGTCTTGCAGGTGGACACAAGCACGAGACAATCGACAATTTAAGACCAATCGAACACGAGGCGAGTGAGCGGGCGGGAAGTGAGAGAGGGGGGAGAGAAAGAGAGAGAGAGAGAGAGAGCGAGATAGGGGCATGTGGAGCTCGGATGCGATGAGACGAGGTGAATCGAAGTGAATGGAAAATGTTAAGTGAAGTGAGAAGCGAGCGAATCCCCGGAATGGAATGGTAGAGAATTCAATTGAATTGCATTGAGTTTAGCCTTGTGGTTGTTGCCCTGGCGATTGTTGTGCGAGTGATTGTTGTATCTCTTGTTCTTGTTGTTGTTGTTCTTATTACTCTTGTTATTGTTGGCATTATTCCTGCTCTCGGCACTATTCCGGCTCGTGTTATTGTCAATCAGTTTGTTGCTGAAACAACACGACGATGAACTTCGAATTCGCAACCAACGACAACGACAATGACGTGGACACCAACAGCAACCACAACCACAACAACAATAACAACAATCTGGAAATTCTCTCAGAATCCGTCCGCTGGCTGGTTTGCCGGTCTGCCTGTCGTCCACATGCTCGTCTATCCAGTGTCTTCAGGCGACTGAGGAAAATACCCAAGGAGAGAATGCTTTGTGTTCGCTGCCTCGAACTCCGCAAATTTCCTGCATTTCGACCGTTCCCCCCTCGTCTGCAGCGTCTTTCCTCCTGTATTCCCCTTCCCCTAACCACTTCCTACTCGCCACCTGTCCCCTCGCTCGTGCTTTAAACAGACTTCTGCTCGAGTCCTCTCTGTGCGCCAGTTGTTGCAACAGACAAACAGAAACAACGAAAGCTACAACAATCAAAATTGAAAAAGAAATTGTCCTCGGAAAGATATCGCATTGCCTGGCATCGGATCGGATCGGATCCGATCGGATCTTATCGAGTTTCATTCGACAATTGCACATGTCACCGGAAGGATTTTTTCTCGATTTCCGTTACGAGGATAACATAAATAGAAACGGAAACAGAAAAAAACACAGGCACCTGAACAACAACAACGATGTTGTCATCAACACCAACAACGCCTGCAGGACGAGTGCTTTCGGCGGATAAATATCCTGCGCACTTACTTTATTAGATCTGAACAGAGACGACGACGTCTTCGCCTTCCAGACATATCTCTCTCCCTCTCCTTCTCATATGTGCAGTTGAGGAGCCAGACGGACAAATAGTTGGAGAGACAAACAGATCTGGAGATATGTATAAGGGACGGATTTATTTATTTGTCTCTCGACGTGTCTCCTCGACGTCGAAGGACGGCTGAAAGCAATTGACAAGTGACAGCGATGAGAGGGGAGCAATGGAAGGAGACGAAGGGAAAGACGAGAGAGAGAGAGAGAAAGAGTGAGTGAGGTAGAGTGAAGGGGATGGGGAGCCAAACACTTAATCACGTCGCTGGTCCTTCGAGCAGTCCATGAGAAGTCATTGACGCATTTCTTGATGTCCTTTCATGATTAAGTTTTTATCACCATTTAACGATAATTTGTTTTGCTCAAAAAAACATTTTCGTGTTTATTTTTCAGCCCTTGACGGAGGACATTTTTTGACAGTCTTGCTGAATTTGAATTGGAAAATTAATACTTTATATTAACACAATTTATTGATCATCAGTCGTCAATTGATGCGGTGCTCGTTTTTCAATTTTTTCGAGCTACTAGTAGAAAAGCTTTACTTCTGCTGAAAATGTTCAAATGCCAGTTTTTCGCATTTACAATATTAAAAAAAAAAATACTCTCATATTTTTAGGGCTCGGCGTTGTTGCTGCTGACTCCCATTGTCACGTGTCAGTGATGCAGCAACAATGGGTGACAACAATGGAAGCGATGGGAGCAAAAAATCAACAGCGACTTGAATAACAACAACAGCAAAGGCAACAACAACTGGAACAACGTCAAGCAACAAACAACAGGATTTCCTGTCAAAGCATGAAAAACTATCGCAAACAAGTTTTGTCATGTTTGTCAACTTCCTGCGAGCGACAACGAGCGAGACAGAGGCAGAGGCAGAGTGGCAGAGAGGGAGAGAGACAGAGAGAGGGGTGAGGGAGGTTGCGTGTGATATTGTAAGAGGGAGACGTGGCTGGAGGCTGTGTGAGATGGCAAGTGTAAGAGCGCAAAAAGTGCGCGAACGAGTGAGGCGAGAAACAAAAAGAAACAGCAACGAAAAAAAAAACAATAACAACTATTGTACAACCACGCGAACTCCAAGTTTTCACGCTCCAGTGGAAATTCTGAAAATAGGAGGAAGTGCGAGGAGAAGAAGAACAAGAACGAAGCAATTCAGAGGGAAATTTTCGCACTTCAGTTCAGGACGGGGGAACGTCCTGGCCAAGGAGTGCCGGAAACGCGAGTCCGTTGATCCAGTCTTCGATCCAGTGATCGACCTGCCATGGGTCCGGATTGGAAAAGACCATAAAATGCGAAACTTCCGGCCGATTTTGAGGGTTCCACGGGTCGTAAAATGGGATATTTCCCCACGATTATCTATTATTAAACAATTTTTTCATTTTCCGGACGACTTTTCCGGACTTTACATCGGTTTTTTCATTATTCATTGCCCAGCCCACGGCATCCCATCGGCCTCTGCAGTCATTCATTCGGCCATTTAGTCAACTGCAGTTGTTAATGTGGAGCAGCGAGGGAAAAAACCGGAGATTTAATTGATTTTTGTGTCACGCTCACCTGGGTCCGTGTGTGCGTGCGATGTTTGTGTGTGTGCTCAAGTGCAGGGAATATAATTATACAAAGTAATGAAGTTAATTTGTCATATTAAAACCACCTACACCCAATGCAAAACTATTTAAAAAACTGTTGACATGGAATTCGACATATTTTGACAATTATAAAAATTTTCTCCTTTACCATCACTTTATGACCTTACTCCCTTTTCAAATAAAAATTGTTAAAGGTTATTTAATCACAAAAAAATTGTTTATTTGTATTAATATTTTGTTTCCATATTATTTAAAGTAGTATGATTTCAGTGAATCAGATCGAAGCCTCCTTTGTTACACGGATATAATTGAGTTTACACTGAAACTTTTTAAAATTCGAAATTTAATACAAACATTTTAATCATAATTAATAGTGAAATAAAACCACGTTTTACAAATTTGAATATTCATAAGCTGTTTTTTTCATAACTTACATCTTTCGAACTTTACGTATTTCGAACTATTTTAATTGTGAAATTTTACAAAAATATATTTTTTTTCAATTTTTAAACAACGTTGAAAAATATTTCATCTGATTGCATGAGTCATTTTTTATAATCTCTGATCAACAGTTTTAACTCAATTATAAAATGTAAATTTTCGCTATTCAAATGACATTCTTTTTATTAAATTTGTATTCACCACACCCAGGGGAAAATATTAGTGAACATTTTGTCTGATTAATTTACGCCGTCATTTATTTCTTCATATTTTATTAGTTGAGTTTATTGAATAATTTTAAAATGATCGGTTTTTATTTCAGGCCGAATCCTTTGAGCCGATCCCACTATGTTCGTCCTTTCGGACCGGAAGTCGTAAATTTCTTTGACGAAAGCAGGCGGACAGCAGTCGGTCGAAGCGGAGACGTCGGACAGCGCGGAGAAGAGACGGCTTAATGAGCAGACAGCGAGAAGGCGCGATGATTATCGTCGGAAGTGAAGGAGCGGCCGAAGTGAAGCGAAGGACAAAGCGAAGTGAGGGATAATCGGAGGTAAAAAATACGCGAGACAGGAATCAGAGCAATCGTTTTAATTATTCCCATCAATTTCAGTGCATTCGGGCTGACAGAACATGAAGACCGAGGGAAAACATGGGACGGAAAATTGACGGAAAATCACGGGCAAGCTTTATTTATTACACAAGTCCATGTGAAGAGGACGGAACGAACGACTTCTGCACGTCATGAGTCGGGAACCAGGCGGCACTGGGGGAAATCAGGTCGAACGGAATCCTTCCGCAGAGCATTTGACGCCAATTTGCCTGCACACAGAGACGCTCGCACAGACACAGGCACAAAGTCACTTCCGCCGAGGGTTGCGAGCGGGACAGGAAGAGAGGGAGATAGTGGGGAAGTGGGAGCGGAGCAGCGGCGGAGAAACAATGAAAGCCACACTAATGAACTCCCTCTGGAGGGCTGTGTGAAAAACGTGTGCAACGCGTTGCCAACTGCCGCCGTCAAACGGAGAGTCGGCCTTTTTTGGTTTGCCATATTTGTTGTTGTAGATGTGGTGGTTGTTGTTCTTGTTGTAGTAATTGGTATTGTTGTAGAGCAGTCAAAGCAGCGCCATCGGGGAATTTGACTGAGCATCGACGGCTGTCGTTGGTCGGACGAAGGACGGTGGAAGGAGTTGGGGCGAAGAAAGTGGCGGAGGGAGGGGAGGGGAAGGAGAGAGAGAGAAGCAGGGCACGAAGGACTCCCAGGCGTCGTCGTCATCGCAACGAGGCATTCGGGATGCTGCGGACAACGCAGCCGGAATGTGAATTCGAAACCGGGGCCGATCTGCCCCACCCTCCACTCACCCCCACCCCCTGTCACCGGCTGCCGTGGTCGATGGGCGGAAGGACGAGGGACGGACGGACGTTTTCTCGTTTCGCCTACGAGGCTCGCATTCGAATTCGACGCGGAAGGAAGTTCGGAAATCGCAGAGTATCGAGGATTCCGCCGGCTCCTGGTCCTGGAGTGATTCCAGATGTGGTTGTTGTTGTTGTCTTGGTTAATGTTCTCCTTTTTGTTGTTGTTATAATGGGTGGTGCTTCTGATTTCTACTTGTCGGCTCTTTCAAGTCCCGGGCTAATCATTAAATTACTCGAACTTCCGCGAAAATGCGGCAGCCTCCGAGGACGCCTCAGTTCGACGGCCTCCTGCTGCTCATTGGCGTCGGTATTTTCGGTGTTGTTGGCGTTGGTCTTGCTGTTGTTGTTGTTGCTGCTGCTGCTGCTGCTGCCCTGGCCGCCCTGACGTAGGGCAGCCGATGATTACGGCAAGCACCCGCCCCCAGCCGAGGCCGACGCCGACGCCGCACTTCCTGGCGGTTCATTTTGCGGTCGCTGCGGACTTTCGGCTCCCCCAACCCCCCGCCAGTCGCCGTCGTCCTCTCCGAGGCCGAAGTTAATTTAAAATTCCGCACCGCATTCGATTGATTCGTTTCGAATCATCAATTGCGGCAGTCGAAAAATTTGTTCGCAATTTTCCCGCAAGGATCAGCACGAAATGACGTCCTGGACACGAGTGAGCGAGACAGAGGGATAGAGGGAGAGGGAGCGGGAGCGGGAGAAGGAGAGAGATAGAGCGAAGTGAGCGATGTTGATACCCACAGGGAGACTGCGAGGCGGAGCGGGATCAGGAGGGACCGGGCCGGAAGTGAGGGCGAGGCGAGCTCGGCTTTGAAGTTCTCCGAGTTACTTCAACGCGGCTCCCAGCTCGTCTCGTGCGCTGTCTTCCCCACTCCCTCTGTCTCCCTCTCTCGCTCTCTCCTCCGCACCGCCGCCGACACATTCGGGCTCGCACAAGCACACAATGCCAAAGAGCAACCGGGCCAATGGAGAGCGGGGAGGAGGAACGAGGAAGCACCAGAGCCCGGAGAGAGGAACAGAAAGTGAGAGGGGGAGAGAGAGATAGGAAGAGCGACTGGTTCCGACAGAGCCGCAGTGACTGACGGCGTCGCCATGATAGCCATCAAAGGGAAATTGATTGAAGTAATTGGAAGTTGATATACGTGTGGAAAATTTTGTAATTCTCCGCCGGGCGAAGCGCCGGACCGCACTCGCTCGGCCGCGGTGCTGGACGAGGGGCGAGGGGCGGGTGGGGCGATGGCATTTCCGGGACCTGCCAGTGTCCAGTGGCTGGCATTCGGCGGAAGAATGAAAAGAATTCTCGTTCCTCGCAGGTCCCCCGACGCACCTTGATTACACAGGGGCGGGTCTTGGGGTGAAGTCGGGGATCGAGGCAGCCGCAGCTCGCGAAGCTCCTCGATTTACTCCAATACCGACGTCCGAGGGGCAAGAAGGAGATAATATTCCACTACTTCATCCTCCCTTGCAAGGTCTCCCTCCCCAGACCACCCATATTCCGTCCAGTCACTCCCGGCCGACTGCGACTTCCGGAAACTCCCCGAGTAGCTGCCAAATCGCCTCGCCGAAACGTCGCATTCATCTCATGTTTAAATTTGTTTCAATTTGCCATTTATTTCAACCGGAACCTCGCCGCAGCCACCCCCGATCGAGGGGTCGCTCCATACGTTGACCCGCGAGATGATTTAGTGGCACGAAGGCGCCGCCCGGTCCAAGGACATGTTGTCGGTAGCGGACCGAGAAGGGAGGGGGCGAGGCCGGCCAAGTGTCGCATTAACATAATGCCTCGTATCTTTCCGGCCGAGACGTGGTTGGGTGGGCTGCTGGTGAGGGTCAACCGTGTGGCCTCTTCCGGCCCTCCTCGGGTCCCTCTTCCCATGGCCATGGCTTGTGCCACCAGTCGGAAACAAAATGGATTCAATATTTATGCAATGAGTTGAAAAATTAAAATAATGTTCGAGGGTGAGAGGCATAATTTTGGAATTTCTTGAAGCTGTCTTCATTCACGGTTTAATAAACCATGAGCATTCCAAACATTGAAGAAAATCCTTCATGACGCAAGGAGTTGGAAAAAGTCTTGAACTTTAAAAGTGAACTGGAATTAATTTGTTTTTAATTTCATGAAATCTCATTCCTCCCTCGACCTCTCTTCTCATCATAAGGTCTTCTAATTTCATTGGCTCCTTTTTGTTGGCAAAAGGCTTTTCCCCTAACTTCCTATTTGTTTAAGGTATTTCCTTCGCAGCTTCATCCCTGGCCTCGAGGAAAAATCACGCTCTCTGCCAATAATTGGTGATTTATCTTCAGATTGGGCACATCCTTTTTGGCTTTTAGTTATTCTAATATGCTTTTAGTTATTTTCATTTTTGTATTCTGTTCTGCCCCCACTTTGTCTACTTTCTGGCCAGCGGCTGTCTTTAATGGCCAAATCCTTTCCTTTCTTTTCCCGTGGTGGATGTCATTAGGGATTAATGGGGATTGGTATTTGTTTAGGGCGCCATAAATAAGGATAATTCCCTACTTGTCGACTTTGCGATGAATCCATCAATTAATATGGGTAATAGGGAGGCAGGAGTGTGAATAGGACGAACCTAAGAGGACGAGGGAACAAAGGGAACTAGAAAAGATTATGGAGTTAATTAATGTGTTTCTTTGAGAAAAAATTAGTCGTTTTCATGTGAAATATTCCTCATACTTAGAGCAAGAGATGTCAAAAGATAATACCAAAAATATAAAAAACTGGAGCCGATAAACTTAGTCGAAACACTCAAGGATATCCAGAAAAACAATATTCTTATGGAATTTCGATTCAATTTGTAAAAATTAGTGGATCTACTCGGCTCTAGAGAAAGTATTTGATACTTATTAGGCCATATTTCGAACGAGGATCCTTAACTTGTTTGCAGACAGGACGCAGTGGTCTAAAAACACCTTCAAGGGATCTGAAAGTTCCTACGAAAATCTAGAGTCTTTTCTTACAACTGACCTGGCGAACTCGTATGCGAAACTTTGAAACTCGTGTACGAAAACTTGTTTGGGAAAATCGAACCCTCGGTCATTGGACCCGAACAACTCGGGAGAAGAAGCCACGAAATCAGCAAAGTCCATTATGGCGACTTAAGTCGCTGTCGAGCAAGAAGGGTTAGGGAGGGAGGAGGACAGGGGGCGGGGCCGACAACCTCGTTGAACCCATTGACTTGGAGTTCACCTGGAAAACCCCGGGCCATGCAAAGCGAGCTAAGTCCGAATCCAAATCTCCAATGGCACACATTCGACAAATTTCAATGAGCAGAGCTCGAAACTTTTGCGGTCCGCCTTTACACCGGTGTTCTTTTAGTCGCCGTGGTTGTCGTTGTTGTTGGGGGTGGTCACGGTAAACAATACAGAAGAAATCCCCGGTTTAAATTCTGCACACACAAAATTTGGCCACTTTACAAAAATTAAACAAATTTCCCCAGAACCCGCAACGACACGACTCGACCGAAGCAGGGGAGGAAACAGAGCGAAAGAAAGTGGGAAGGAGAGAGGGGGAACGGGGGGGGTGTGGGGTGTGGTAGGGTAGAAACAAGGGGACTAAATGGGAGGAATCCAAGAATAAGTCCAGCAGAATTTGTGTGTCTCCGGACAATGGACGAAGTTTGCCAAATTTCGATTCGCACAGTTTTCGCAGCATCCTTTTTTCCCCATCTCTTCTTCGCAGCTTCTTCCTTCTCCCCGTTTGCATTTTTGTTTTGTATTCTTGGCGTTTTTTGCTTCATAAGTGATTTTTGTTGCTTTATGGGTTTCGAGCTAAGCTCGAAAGCTGGTGGATGCAACTCTCGGTGAATGCAAAAACCGGGTCCGACCGGGGGAGAAGTAGAGCATGTAGGAAGAGAGAGAAAGGAAGGAAGCGAGCGAGAGAGAGAGAGAGAGAGAGATGGTTTGGTGCAGAGGAAGAAAGAGGGATTGGAGGGAAAGGAGGAGGTGGGTGGGAACGAAGTGCGAGCGGGAGACGAACAAAGTTGGACACAGTCTGGGAACCTGGTTAAAAATTCCAACTGCTCACCACATGCATGGGCAACGACAACAACTGCAACAACAACAACAAGAAGAACAAAAATAACAACAACAAGAAAAACACCGGAACAGCGACAACAACCACGTCGACAAAAACACCAAGAACAATGGCAGCACCGCCAAGCCACAACAACGCCAAACTCGGTGTTGGCCACGGCGACGTCTCCGACAACGGCGCTGGCGATGGTGAGGACGATGGAGTCGACGATCGAACCACCGCCCGAACTCCGCCGGGGAGAACTGAATTCAACCAATAATCAATTTCCGTGATTAGATTACGTTCCCGAACTTCCGACATATGGTTTGGCACCGAAAATGTTTACTTTCGGTCGTGCAGTTTCGCCCGCCCGCTCCCTTGCAACGACTCCGCCGCCTCCTCCTCCTCTCCAACTCCCCCGTTAGTTGGCCGCGAGGACGAGAGAGTGCAAGGAAGCATAAGTCGCCTGTAGTTGGAACCAAAGCTCGGCGTCGGCGGCGGCGTCAACGTCAGACGGACTGAAATGGAGACGAAATCACGGGGAGACAGACAGTTATTGGCGGACAGACAGCCATGCAAACGGACGTCATGCAGTCAGACGCACGGACAGCGGGCCGAGAAACCGGAAGGAAACCGGCCGAGGGAAGGAATAGGCACGGATAGACAGTTCGAATGGCGGCCGGACAGACGTCGGGGGAAACGGCTGAGCGGAGACGGAATCGATGGGTTCACGCTGGAGGCCACGAGGAGGGTCGTAAAGGGAGGCGGAGGCAGAGAGCGAGAGAATTGAACGAGGATAAACTAGAGACAGTATGGCGCAGGGAGATGCGTCGAAGGAGTTGGAGGAGGCCGAGATTTGAGAGTAGAAAGCGAGAAGAGAAAAATCAGGCGGATGGAGGAGGGAGGAAATCGGCACAACGACGAAACTAAAGGAGAAGAACTCACGGCGAGAGCAAAAACTCTCAGGAGTAGAGTGAGCGCAGGAAGAGGAGAGAGGCAATGGAGGGAGAGCGGGAGACACCCACTGAGCGAATGGGACGCAGACGAGGAGGGACGTAGGCAAACGACTTCGAGGGTCTTCGCCAGACACATGGGACACATGGGTGGATCTCGATGCAGCCGCCTTAAGTGCCACCGACAACAACGACGACGACGATGACGCCAACGAGGACGAGGCGTTGGCAACGCGGAGGACGAGGACTGGGACAGGAAGCGAGAGGAAGAGGAGGATATGAGCAGGGTGAAAGGCGGGGATTTTCCCGGCATGTGCAGGTCTCGGACTCAGCGCCGGTCTCGGGGCTTCCAAACAACGGGATTCGATCTTCGACGCCGCTGTCAACGGCGATTTGGCTTCGGAAATTTAAGGATGCCGGAGGAGGCAACACAAGGGACTGTGCTGGAGACGCCCCGATGGAGAGCGGGACGAAACCAGAGAAGAGGATACGGAGTGAGAGGGCGACAGGGTAGGAAAACGGTTCGCACGAAGAACGAGGACCCGACCTCGCCACCCTGGCCGCTGGTCTGGCCTGTGGAAGGCGCTGCGATGTGCGTAATTAAAATCAGTGTCTCATAACTCGCCAGAGTGCCACATGGACCCTGCGAGCCGGAGACACTAATTGGGGTTCGCTGGAGCCCGCCTCAGCGTCAGTTGGCCGAACACGAGGGTGGGTGCGGCAGAGCGAGGGAGAGGAAGAGGGAGGGGGAGACAGAGAGAGAGCTTGTCACACCATAACAATAACTTCCCGTCAGAGCAACTCCAATTTGAATGGCTTTATTGGGAAATTTGTGCCGGGTCTCGCCAATAATGTTCGGGCCCCCAATTGCGCTGGTGCAGTGTCGTTGTTGTTGTTGCTGTTGCTGTTGCGGTGGCATTGTTACAAAGCCCTTGCCGTTGTTGTTGTGGGCCCGTTGCATGGTCGCCTGCGAAGCATTTAAAAAAGTGTCCCATTGAAGTCGAGGCGCTGCGCTCAAAGAACCGAAGCAATTGCAGCCCCAGAAACAAGCGGCGACCCCTGGCGGCGGAATGCGAAGTATTTTTGTCACGGCAAAGAAAGAGACAAAGCGCCAAAAGACCCAGCGACCGAGATCGGGCGATGGTGGAGATGGAGAAGGAAAATTGAGCAAACTTTTTGCGGCTTTTTCTTTTCAATTTGAAAATTGTTACGGAATCCACAGGCAAAAATGACAACTTTCGAAATTTCCCTCTCGCTCGCACACACCCTTCCTCTCTGAACTGCTTCTATTCCTGTCCCGCTCCCACACACGGGCCCAACTTGGCAGGCGACCAAAAATCCCCGGTCCCGACCTCGCTCGAAATCCAAAGCCGGAGACGGAGTGAGGACAGAACAATGCACGGATAGGAAGAGGAAGATGGTCGAGGAGTGGGGTCGAGCGAACAACATCGGGGCTGAACAACAGACGGCTCGGCGAGAGGAACCGAACCGAACCGAACAGGACCGGGGCGGGGCGAGGCGAGCGAAGCCTACCGGGCCGGGCTTCGAATGTGAATTGGAGCCACAAATAAATGCGGTTGCCACTTGGCTTCTGTTGTCGGCAGGGACGGATCCGGAAGTGCCGCAAGCTGGGGGCGAGTGAGGACCCATCACGGCCGAGGGCTTGACACACATTGAATCTTGTCTAGCAATTAGTTGTGTATTTAAGGAACAATTAGAATGCATTTGTTTTCAATTTTCTCGCCGACTCCTCCCAGCGAGCGCCAGCTGGAACTCGGAGTGCGGCCGAGTCGCTTGGGGTTCGCAGGACATAAATTTCCACGGCTTTTGGCAACGTCACGGAGGCAGATTTTGTCCAAGCAATTCGTAAAAACCACCGGTTTCTCGAGCCTGAAATCGTGAAAAACAGAAATGAAATTTCTGAAACCTTGCGAAAGTTCAATATTTATTTTACCGCAATTATGATGTATTAGTTCACGACTTCGAAAGGATTCCAGTTCACGTCGATAATTTGCCGGAAGTAATTGGGAAAATCTCGGAAGAATCGGAAGCGATTGCGGAAATTTCCGTTCCCAAAATAGGACACGAATCTTATTCAGAAAACTCGGTGAATCAGTCAGCTGTACAGCTGTCGGCTCCCTGCTACCTTCGCCTCCCTGGACGCTGCGACAACAACAGTTTACAAGAGCAATGGCCACAACAAGGACGTGCCGAGAACTGCGGGCAAAGTTTTCCAAAAATATGTTTGAGTTTTTAATATTTGATAGATTATTGACGTCCCTGGCTGGAGGCTATTGTCAGCCAGGCCGACGATTGTTATTGTTATTGTTGCTGTGATCATTGTTGTTCCCCTTATTGTTGTCGTTGCCGCTCCTCAATCTGCTGTTGTTATTTCTAATTTCTCCTCCTCACTGGGCCTCGCTGTAGCTCCGCAGATGTTGTTTTGGGGAAAAGTTTATTGCCGGAGCAGTTGTTGCCACAGATTTTAATAAATTAGGGTTAAGTCGGGCGCTTGTGCTGGGAGAGGACAGCGAGAGCGGGAGAGAGAGGGAGAAGCTGAGATCTTCGCATTTACCAAGCAGTCTTAAAGCTTTCACGAGAAATTAGGGATTGAAATTGGAAGGGATCAAACCGGACATGATGGTGAGTGGGAGATGAAGGACGAGGCTGCCAGAAGATGGAGGACGGCGAAGACAAGGAGTCACGACTTCAAATGAAAATCGATGAATTGACACAAGTAGCCAGAAGAGACATTCAGATAACGATGACAGAGGACGACGAGTTGTTGGAAGTGGCTGGAGTGAAGTTGATGAAATTATGATTGAGTGGAGAAATGAAGATCAGTAAATAACGTGTGAACGGCAAATGCGGAGATAATGAAGCAAATTCAGTTTTAATTCGATTCAATAAATAAAATCTAGATCTAGAAATAAATAAACGAGATGAATCGATTTCCTTCTGGTTTGCCTTGGAATTCCTAAGATATATTTCTATTCAGAATTCGCTCCTCAATTCCATCTTTCTCGTTACCTCACATATGACGTCCATGGAATTCCTCGATATCTCTGGTTTATCCTTGATTCCAAAGGCAATACTTTTTCCAAGGCAGAGAGAGAGAGAGAGAAAGAGAGAGATGGATAGTATTCTTAACCCAGGTATTTTCAGGTATTTTCGAAGCTGCCTCGAACTCTTCCGACGGAATAAATAAATTAAGTTTCGAATTAAATGTGTTTGCGTATGCATTTAAGAAATGCAGCATGGAGTCCTTCGAACGAAGAGTCTTCGGGTGAGGAGTCCATTGTGTGCGTGGCCAGGCGATCGGAGGTGGGGCGAAGGACATTCGAGGGACGCCGGAAACTGTCTTCGAAATAATGGCCTTGTTTGCCATTCAATGACTCCAGATGTTTGTCAAATATTTGACAAGAGGAAACACTGACTCGTCAGGACATCTTGTCTTCACGTCGGCTGACACAAGATGACGAGGCCGTAAGAGGACGAGGGCACGGGGGGACCACGGACAGGGGAAGGCGTCGGCACAAACGGACTGTGGACACAGGTTGAGGTGCGAATTTAAAATTCACAGCACGTGGCCGTCCGGCATTTCGCCGAAAGTTTCCCAAATTCCGGAGCGAAAATCTTCGGAAGCGCTTTCGAAACGGATATGAGTTTTCCACTTCCGGCGGAAGGAGGGAGGGGCAGCAGGAGCTGTTAATGAGGCATGGAAACGGTGCGCTCGCCGATGCGTGCCGAGCGTCGGGTGCGGCGACGACGGTGGTTCGGCAGGGCGGAATATGGGAGTGGGGGAGGGCGGAAGGGATGCTGGTGAAGGGGGAGGCTGATGAGCGGTGCCGAATGCGGCTTCCGGGAATGATGGTGGAACTGACAGGACTTTGGTCTACGTCCGGGAGTTTCCTCAAACCAATCCGAAAAGAATTAGGAAGACCAAAATTGTACAGATCCAAATTTGAAGTCTTTAATTTTACAATAAGAATTGAGGAAAAAATCAAAACCCTCGGTTTGTGAAGAGTTGAAGTTTCAGGAGGAGCCCCACGGCGACGAATGAATCCTCGGCAAAGTTTTCCAATAAATCGAATTAGGGGCCATGACAAACTTTCGCCTCGGATATTATACGCAGTACAACAGGCTGTCATGTGACCCAGATATTCGTCGGGAACTTAAAACAAAGCCACTCAACAGCGCCGACCAGTACCAACAACAATGACAACAGCAAGGAAAGCAATAACAAAACCTCCCGGGCGATGCCACAAAAACCATCGGCGGTGATCAGGCCGGCGGGGCTGGGGCTGGCGCAGGGCAGCGGGCGACAACTTCCATGTAACATGAGGTTTTCTCTCCCTCCCTCTCTGCCTCGCTGGCTCGGCCCGCTGTGTCTTTTTAATGCGGTTTTTCGCATATGAATAAAATATGACGCCGCAGCAGCGAGGCGGACATGAGAGGATGGCAAAGGGAGGGCAAGGGGCGGCGGAGAGGTGAGGGAGAGAGCAGGGAGATCGAGAGGGAAGGCGGCGATGGAATGGTGAACGAGCTGTGATTTTTTTTGCATTTTAACAATTTTCTTCCTGTGAAGGTTTGTATGAAAGACAATTCTTTTAACTGTATTTCATTTGTTTCATGATCCTTTAATAAGGCTGCATTCCTGAATGAATATTATGACATTCATTTATAGAGTAAGCGAAATTCATAAAAATTGTATTATTAATTTCGTTAATTATGTCAATCATGCACACCTTCAGTTCATTGCATTACAATAAGCACGAAAAAATACTTTTCAAAATTCCTTCTTCCATACCTCGCTTCATTTCTCGCGCTCTCTCGCACTCAAATAAAAATATTTTTCCGTCTCCCATTTTTTCCCCACTTTCTCCTCCCTCGTCCCCATTTTTTTCACATCTTCCCCCTCGGGTTCATCACCTCGTCAACATTTCCTCCGCATTTCATCAGCATAATCCTCTCCCGATGAATCTCTTTATCCCGCACATGCGGCGCAGTCTCCCTCACGCACCTACTCTCTCTCTCTCTCCCTCCATCTCTCTCTCACTGCTCCACTTCCTCTCCGTAATCCATCACCACCTTATGGCGTCTCCTTCCTCTGCCTGTTCATAATTTGTTGAGTTCTTATTTCCACCTTCTCGCCTCATCTTCAGCCCCACCTCCCCCGAGTCTCTAATCCTCAGCTTCTGTCTCGCTCGCCCCCTCGCCGTCGCTCGCTTTTCGACGATGTTGCTTTCAGTAGAATTTCCTTAGGTTTTATATTTTCCGCAAAAATCAATGTTTCCGACTTCACCTCGGCGCATCAAAATTCAAATCACATCCTGCGGTTCTTTTTCGCTCCCCCCCATCCCCCTCCCTCCACTCGCCCTCTCTCTCTCTCTGTCGCCCTCGTCCCGCTCCCTCCCCACGAGCGATATGCAAATGCGGTTCGATGGAGCCCCGAAACGGCATCGATTCGAATCCCGTACGATATGAATATGATACGAGATCACGTGCAGCTCCTGCGGATCGATTCGCTGGCAAATGCAAACATTTACACAATTGTTATGAAAATTTAAAAATCAACAAACACGTACGAAGCGCTCGCTCTCGCTCTCTCGCTCTGTAGCTTCTTTCCCGACGCTCTCTCTCTCTCCCAGGCTCTGTCGATTCACTTCCGACCTGCTCTCCGTCGTTTGCATGCCAGCCAAGGCGGTCGGCTGTGGGTAGACGAGGGGAAGGAGAGCGGGACAGGGATGGGAAGGACCGAGGGGGGTAAAAAGAGAGAGAGAGAGGGGTAAAGAGACCAATCGATGGAACCTCCTCCAGGCGAAGGACGAGTCGGCAGGAAGTCGGAGAGAGGGCTGAGGAGCAAAGGAAGAGGGAGGGGCTCATGCAGGGCACCGGGGGACAGTGGGGGAGGAGAAAGAGACGGCGATAAAGAGGCACAGAAGAAGACAACGAGAGAGACAATGGAGGTGTTTGGAGCGAAGACCTCAGCTGAAGCCGGAGTTGCCGAAGATGACGACAAACGTCGACGACGAGCGACAGAAGAGGATGCCAAATGTCGACCGTGTGTGTCTGCGATTTTTCTACTTGTTCTGCATCTCCCTCACTCTCCCTCCTCCTCCTCTTTCGCTGCTGCCTTCGGTTGACTTTTATTGTATTTCACAATATCCTGATTTATTCCGGAGACGTTGCGACGTTTGTGCGGCGAGGGCGAGAAACACGGACAGAGAAAGGAACGGCGGCCTGAGCGAGAGGCAAGGAAGAAACAGTGGCAACGACAAAGACGAGGACCCGAATTATGTAAATTTAATAACGCCGCGCATGTGACTGCGGCTGGAGGAGTCGAGACCACCTCGTGCACTTCTTGGAGAGGAGAGTGCGGGAATTAATTGCCAAAATAAGCTGAAAGGTAGAAACAAGAAGCCGCTGAAATCAAGAGGGAAGCATTAAAGAGAAAATGTTCATTTGCTTTTCCAAACGAGTCCGCTAAATCGTTCGCTTTCAGGCTTTCGGACTCCGAACTCTGAATGGGCGAAGCCTTGCCGGCAACGGCCTTCGAAAGGCTTCCGAAACTACCACAGTCGACGGCATGCCATCCGTCTCCCTCTCTCGCTCGCTCTGATCGAAATTGATGGTCGCTCTCGGCTCGGCATCGGAAGCTCGCACGGGAATTTCGACACGGCCGAGCGCCTAAAAGCGCACTCCATCGAGGCCCGCCGCAGCGAAGTTCAAACCGGCCGCGGAGACGTGGCTGGCGATTCCTTGCATGCGATGGAAATTGCTTTGCGGTGTTTTTCATCAGCCCCCCCCCCCCCCCCCCACACACACACACTGTGCACGGATGCACTCAAACACGCAAACACCAGCCCAAACGCAAACACGGCTGCTCATTTCGCACCGGACGAGGGGAGGAGGCGGGCGAGCGACCGCCGGGGAGTGAGAGACAGGGAGCGAGAGGCGCGATGCACACGTGGAAAAGTTAATAAAAATGGCTTCATTAACACTCAATTTGCGGTCCGTTGAACAGCGCCGAGCGTGCGTTTTAATTGTCCGAAGCCAGCGGCGCGGTCAGCGCCGGCCGGCCGGCCCGGTCCAACTCGATCCAGTCCCGACCCGGGCTGGGCAGCCGGCGACCGGCAGCCGGCAGTAGCAGCCGACAGCAACAACAACGACGGCTAGTGAGGCCGAGCAATTTAAAATGCATCCGTAGTGAGGCGTGCGCGAGCATTTGAGCGATTGCATTCGCGAGGGCGGAAAATGGCGGAAGTTTAATTGGCGAAGAATTGCGCAGGACGACGGCGCGGCCGGGGAGCGACCACAATGGCCAGTGGTGGGCGAAGAGAGCGAGAGAGAGAGCGACCGACGTCCGTGAGGAGTCGTGAAGCGATCCAGAGCTCGCTCCGTCCCCCGGTGCCGCCACCTCGCTTCATCAGTGCAGCGGCCATGGAAACCATTCGATTTACGTTCCATCAATTGCCTGAAGATTTAAGGTCCTGATTCTCCAGATCACTGCGCCTCTTATCGGGCTTATGGAATACGGCGTTAATTCATCGGCCTTCGTGCACGTTACTTTCGCTGTAAAATTTCGCCCAATTACTCGTAATTTTTATGGAAATTTCACCTTTTCGTTTTATCGTTTTTGGAGCCCTGATGATTTGCATGAAAAATTCGGGTGACGATAATATACCAAAACAATTTGAAAAGAGAATATTTGGAAAAACGCCGAAAAAGTATTTTCCTTATTGAATTTTAATACACTGTTTTGTACTTTGTGTATAAACTAGACTATTTTTCTGTTTAGTGTTTTTATATATTATGAACATTTTTCCTTCTCGTACAAATGTCTATTGGTACTTAATTAAATCAGCACCTCTGACTCCGCCAATGAGCTCGCGAAAAAAACTCCCGTTCGCCCCGAAAGCGGATGCAAATGAAATTCTCGCCGAACAATTTCGCCATTTTGCCAACGCCGTTATTGCGAAGCCAATTTCCACATAACCAACCATGAAATCGTTATTGCCGGAGGCGCTTTTCATCATCATCATCATCTCCTTCACCACCATCTTCACCGTCGCCGTCTCCCGTGCCTCCCTCGGCCCACGGCCTGCTCCGGTCTTCCTCCTTCATTATCGCCAACGTCGGCCCAACGCATCGTTCGATTCGCTCGGTTCGAACTCCGAAGTTGCATTTGCGGCTTCGGCTCTGCGCCTGAAGCTATGCAGCACACAGAAGTTCTCGCTCTATCGTCACCACTTTGGCCAGCGCCGCCGGCACCCGATGGGCCGCGAGTCGTCCCTCCTTGGCTTCTTCGGCGCCAGGGCTGCTCGTCCTTAGCGTTGGGATCGTCTCAGGAATCCGTCGTCCCTGGGCTTCTCCATCTCGTTTCCATATTTTGCCTGTTTATTATCATATTGCTATCCCTTTCTATGCATTCGCCTTCTTCTATGCATTGACTTTATACTTCTTTGGCAAATAAGCTTCATTTTCGAAGTTCCCCCGACCACGACCACGACAACCGCCCAGAAAAGGGCGACGACAGCGACGGCGACGGCGACAACACCATCAGCAACAATTTCCGACCGAGCAGAATCTGTTTGCAATTGGTGCCCGCGAGGCAATCAACTTCTCCCCAAGTTACTTTGAATTTCAGACTCCATCGATTGGGAGTCGACTCGAGTCGATGGGGTTGGCTCGCTTTGGGTTCGCGTCGGTTGGGTCTTCATGCTATTTAAACATCGTTACAGCCATCAACCACTCGCACCCCTGGTCCCCTTTCCCTGCTGCATCCTCCGCTTGCCCGAGGTCTGCTCGTCTGCAAAATCAGCTTCGATTCCAGCATTATCATCACACACTATCTGCGATCTCGTCCTCGTCCTCGTCGACGTGCAGAACACCATCACAGACAACAGCATCGCCAACATCTTCTCCCTCAACAATACCGCCATCGTCATCGGCATCATCATCATCATCAACCGCGCCATCACCGCAATCATCATAATCGACTGCGTGAATCAACAAAATTTCTTTTGCTCAATTGAACGAACAAATTTTGATCATTTAATGGCTCGAAATTATTTCGAATTTTTCGCGTTGTACCGACGGTGCTTCTGTTTGCTCCCCTTACTGATGTCGTTGTTGGTCGATGTGGCTGATGGAAACAAGCCAGAGGCATGCGTTCGGGAAGCTTATTCAATATATTTAAAAAAAAATATATATGAAAATATATAAATAAAAATCGATTACGGGAAACGCGAGCGTCTGGCTTAAAGCAGTCGGGTTTATTGAAGAGCCATTAAGGAGATATCGCGGCTAGTGGAAAATATTGAAGCACTTTCATATATGCACACGAAAAGGCAATGTTTTCGACAAAATTCAACTCAAATTTAATGAAAAATTTAATAGAGTCCATTTTCGAGGATAGCTGAAGTGAAAACTAATCTATTGAACCCCATGCCCTCGATCCGAGTCCTTCTGCCGTCCTAGTTCTCCGCTTAA
The DNA here is from genome assembly GCA_947389925.1 of Coelopa pilipes. Lineage (NCBI taxonomy): Eukaryota > Metazoa > Arthropoda > Insecta > Diptera > Coelopidae > Coelopa > Coelopa pilipes. The sequence continues at coordinate 1,331,231 of OX376698.1, read as the reverse complement.
AAACAGCTAAAACTGCTCTCTCAGCCGAAGTCCATAAATTCGCTCTCCCCCATCGCCTCCGCCTCGCTCTGCCCATTTCGGTGTTCTTTAGGTCTCCTCGCTCCCCCGGCCATTGGCACTTTCTGGCCGAGCGCCGTGAAAATGAAAGATGGCGTCGAAATAGTGAAAGTGGTCAGCAACTTCCGGTTGCGTGAAGAATTACCGCTTCCGTGAAATTTCCTTATGCAAGTGTCTAATGGCAAGGCTTCGTCCTTCTCTCTCTCTCCTCGCCCTACTCCAGCTGATGCATTTGGCGAGCGACTTCTTTCGCGTCGCCCTCTCGCTCTCGCTCGCCGCCGCCCACGTTTACTTCATTTGTTTTTCGAGTTCCTGCTTGTGGACAAACTTTGTCCGCCATCCCTTCCGCTTCCGCTCGCTCCGCTTCTCCTCCTCTGTCTCCTCCTCGTTCGCTGCTCCTCTGGCTCCGGCTTCCATTGCACTTTGCCCCCAATCAACCCTCTTCCTTTCGCCCCCAATCGCCTCCGCTGCATCAGGACCTCGCGCCCCGCCTTCCTGGCCATTAAAAAGTCGCCCATAAAAGCGTCGTCCTTCGTCTGTCCTCTGTTCGCCGTGTTTTTCGCTCTTTTTGCTCCTCCTCCTTCTTGGCACCGCTTTCCGTCATTCTATTGTATTTTTGTGTGCATGTTTCTGCAATTTTTCTCCTCATTTCTCCTGTTTTTCTCATCCTATTCTCCGTTTCCCCGCTTCCGTCATTCAATTTTCCCTTCACCCCAACGATTCTTCCTTCCCTTCTCTTCTCTTTCTTACCACTCTCCTTCTTCTTTTAATTCCCTGCCCTCCATTGGCTTCCTCTTCCTCCCACCGCAATCTTCGACATTTCCGCCGGAAACACATTAAAGTGTAAGAAAATTATTGAATTCTCTTCGTTTTCCCATCTATTTCGCTGTTGCCCCCAACCCTGCTTGTCCCTCGCTCCCGAGCCTCCTGCTCTGCCTGTGCTGGTTTCGGTTTCTTTTCTCCTTTCTTGCCTTCTTTCCAATCCATTCGGAAAAGTTTCCGTATGCGGAAGCGTCGTTTATCAAACGCAAACAGCTCCCCGGAAGCGGAAACTGTTGCATTCGATTGAGTTGTATGCGTGCACGAGGTGTCGCAGCGGGTTCCGCTTGTGCTCGGAGGCAAGTTTTTCTCTCTCTCTCCCTCCACTCCTCCTCCCCAGGTTCTCTCCACTCGATCTTCCTTCGTCGTTCGTCGTCTCAACCGCCATCTGAGTTTTGCCTCCTCTCCTTGCATTATGGAAAATTTATGGATCGCAGTTCAAGGAGAAGGCGTGGGTGTCGCCGAGGCGTCCGGAGATGGAGAAAAGAAAGAAGTTGGAGGGAGACGGAGACGGGTGGAGAGGGTGCTTGGAATACAAGGTCTTTATAAGGCCCGGCAGAGTAGAAGGATTCGACGAGGAGAAAATAAGTTCAAGAAAATTGAGCACGTTTTCATTCCCATTTCGACATCGAAGCCTGTTTAATTCATTCACGCCTATCGGCCCTGTCTCGCCCTGCCCCGTGGCCAGTCTCGAATTCCACTCGCGGCCCAGGTCAATGAATCGGACCTCGCTCCCACCCTCTGCTGTCGGCTCCTCGCCACGAGTCTTGAACTCGGCATTAAATCTTCGCACCTCGCTGCGACGATAATCAGCGTAAAATGCGTGTAATCCTTGATGCGCACGCGGCCCTCACTCGGAGCCCTCAGTCGCCGCCCTGCATGCGTGCACACAGAGACACAATCGCTCCCACGGCACACAGACAGACCCACAGCCGCCATCGCTATCAGCCCACATCGCTTCTGCATCATCGCCAGCACCACCTCCTCCACACAACCGTCAGTCGTCCGTCGTCCGCCAGACGCAGTCCTGACTCCGGGCTCGACTTCAGACTCCGGCTCACCTGGCTGCCGATTCCTCCGCCCCAGAGCCGCAACCGCCCCGAGCCTGCAGTCGGGATCCTGCATCCGTCGGCTGCGCCTGCATCTTACGCCAGCCCGGACTCAGCTCAGCCTGCGAATGCGACTCCGATTCGGCCTCAGTTGCCGACGCATTTAATTTGCTAAAAGCTTTCCGTGCCAATCGTTCGCAGCGCCGGCTGCCATAAAACACAGGAGCTTCCAGGAGCTGGCTGCCAGGACGGTGGACCCGGCGGACACGGACGCCGACGGCAGGATTCGACGACTGCAGACTCGGGCCTCCACTTGAGTCGCCGGGATCCCAATCCGCATCCGCATCTGCATCTGCATCGTCCTTGCACTCGTTCGCCCTGCGCTCACCCATCCTTCCGCCCATCAGCCCCGTGCTTCGTCCGTCCTCCTGCCAGGGACGGCGGCACCTGGTGGCGCGGGCAGGCGGCGTGGATTTTATGGGATTATTTTGAGTTATAGTGTGGTAATTCGCAGCAAATTCCTGGTGATTATTAAATGGAGAGTAATTGCTGCTGCTGCCGCTCCTGTGACTTCAACCGCCAACAATGGGTTTATTTAAAAAGACGAACGGAAGGGGGGCGGGCGGAAAATGGGAGCGAAGATAATGTTTACGTGAAGGAAAATTCTCTTCTCTTGCATTAACAAACTATAATATATTTATGTCATTTTACACACATTTTGCACACATTTTTAAATGTCGTACCCTTTGATAGAACGTGCTAGAAATTTCAGTTCCAGCTTAATTAAGTGACAAACACTTCACAGTTTGACAAATTATGATTCCCAAAATCTCCTTCGTCCTTCTTGTGTTTGCATTGCTCTGCCTGACGTCCTTTGTTCGGCTCAAAGTCAAATCCCTGCCGCTTCGATTGACGTAATTCCCTTTGTCTCGCAGCCGCTAATTCATCAGGCACAACGACTCACCGCCCCAGGTGCTCAGGTGTCCATCCTCGCTAATCCTCCTAATGAGTCGCTCCTTCTTCGAGGCTTCTCCTTCTATTGCTTGACTCGCATGCTTCGACTTTCCTGAACTCCCACGATAAGCCTGTAGCACTGAGGGCTCGGACGTGCCTCGGCGAACCGATAACTTATTCAGCTCAATAGAGGTATTTGATCTGTCACCGCTGGCTGGCGACGAGGACAAATCGACAATGGGATTTCGGTGTTCGCTCTGACATCTCTTTCGGCTGTTCGGCTGTTCTGCTGGTCCGGCTTAGGTTCTGATTGAATTAATTGCCGTCCTCCTGTCGGAATCACACGAATCCAAGTGAGGAGAAATTTGTGAGTGCAAATAATTCCCACTCGCTCTCTCTCCCTCTCCCAAATATTGTGCACTTCATAGCAATAAATCCCGACGACCCCACCCAAGCCCGGAGCAGGACATACACCAGAAAGAAATTAAACACAAATTCCCACCCCGTCCACGCCATCAACTGAGGCAACGGCCTACGCTTCGTCCTCCTCCTCCTCCTCCTACTGACCACTGACCTCGTCCTTCCTCCGCTCCCCTCTGATTCCCCGTTGCCCGACTCCTCGCTCCGGCATTGTTCGAATTCTCGCTCGCTGCCTCGGTTCAAATATATTTCTTTGGCTCCCTCGCTCCATCGCTCGGCCCACTTGGCAGGACTTGGTGCATTCCGCCCCTCGGGAACCATCAGCCTGTCAGCGCTGGTCATCGTCATGAGTGCAATTCAAGTTTTCATCAGACACTCGGTCGTGGCTCCTTCTGGCATCCTCCGGACCAAGGCTGTTGCTCTCGCCCTCATCCATTCGGAGCTGCTCCATCTGCCTCTCTCTCACTCGCTCTCCCTCTAATGCGCTCCCGTTCTGAACGCATTTGTTCTTGGCCCTCGTCGCTCGTCGCTCGTCTCTCATCAATTGAGTGTAAAATGGAAAATTCACGCACTTAAACTATTTCCCCCACGTTGTTGGTGCTGTTGTTGTGTTTGTACATGTTCTTGTAATCGTATTGCTGTTCTTGTTGTTTCAGAAATTCGCAACAGAGCGTCAAGGAATTAGTTGCATTAGTAGTGGGAGCGTAAAAGTAGTTTGCAATTTGTTTCTGGCACTGGAGCGAGGGCGACCGAAAATGTGGGCCGGGAAATTGGAGTTTGCGGCGGAGCTGGCCTTGGGAATCCCTTGAAACACTCACCAGGAGGCCACCGTGGAAGGGGACGGAAACGAGCTGAGTGCGAAGAGAACCATCTGGGGAATTTGAATTTGGGTCGGCGGCTGAAGTGGACCGGAATCGCCGCGATTTGTCTCTTCTGGACCGCCGAAGTGGGCTGGAAAACCCGGATCAAAGAAACAGTCCGGCGATGGTCAACTGCTCCTATCGGTTCCTAATGCGGAAAGTGAGAACCAGAATCACTGGCCTCCAATCAGTCAACACGGGATCCATTTTCCATTGCAGATACTCCAGCCTTGCTCTTGCCATCGCTGGCTAATTATTGATAAATATTTGCCGGAAAATAATTCCGAGGATTTCGTGGAAGTCGGCAGAAACAAAGCCAGAAACGTGAGACTCATTTTTGTTGGCCCGGAACAAAAAATGACTACAATTTGCCCATCGAACGGCCGCCCGCTCATAATCTCTAATCAGTGTTCACCGATCTCGCTCTCTCTCTCTCTCTCTCCCTCTCTCTCCCCCTCCTTCAAACTGCCTCTCCCTGTCTCTCTATTTGTGCTCGCCGGCGAAATGAGCTAAACTGAATTTCAAGCATGATTTGGCAATTTCCTCTGCATTTTATGTTTATTGAAAATGAGTCCATGCCGTTGTTGTTGTTATTGCTATTGGCTGGCTGTGCTACTGCTATCTCACCATCCGCATCTCCCCGCCCACTCCCACGCGCCCTCCACGCCCGCTCCTGAGCCATTGCGTGATGCGTCGTTTCGGTCTGGCGAAGATTTCGACATGACTGGGCTCTAATTTCGTAGATTATCAGAGCCGCAGACGACGACTGCAATGATTTCGGCCTCTTCGCAGACCAGGGTCGCGGTGGGGTCGGACCTGGGGTCGAGTCCTTCGGCTCCTTCCAGTTCTCCTGCTTCTCTCCTTTGGCACTCGCTGATGCCTCGCGTTCACTCGGCAGTGGCTTCGCCGGCAGGCCGGGCTTTCGCGAGGAGTTCAGAGGGGTTTTATGGACGTAATTGATGTATCGATTCAGAGCTTGCATGACCTCTGAACCCCGGTTAATGTGTCGTAGTTTCGGCACAATACAAGAGAAATACCGAGAAATTCCGTTCCGTCGCATGTATTCGAGGACGTTTTTCAGCCGAAACTTTCCATTATAATTTCAACTACTTTTCGCACAAGTTTCCGCACGACACCGAGGACGTGGCTGCGGAAAGTTCTATGAGAAAGTCGAATTTGAATGAAATTCCCATCAATAACGTTCGCCAACGACAGTGAGGAGTTTATGCACTTGCATATATTCACTACACATAATTCCTCCTGCACACATTTGCCTTGGACATGTGCAAGTGCGGCCCGAAATGAGCCCTCAATGTCGGGCCACGGGAATTTATTTTCTGGAACTCTTCAATGCACGGGCCGGGAAATTTATCGAACGCCCTTGGCCGTATTTCGTTGCATTTCATTGTGGCTGCTGCTCCAAGGAATCCCGATTGGTTGGAATTATTTCGCCGCTCTCTTTTGAAAAGAATCCGGACCTAATTGATGGAGCTGCGAGTCGCAAATCGCTTGGGGACTTCATTTGCCATTGAAAGGACTCAGGACTGGATGTCCGCAGTTTATTCTCAAGTTTATAATCTCTTGCACACACCGCTGAAAGCCATTAATTAAAACGATAATTCAAATATCCTGAAAATATACAATTTCGTTAGAGCGAAAAATATCCAGGGAGGAGAAACAAAAACAAAGGCGTTTCCAGAGCAAATATTTGAAGGCGTGCTAAATATTTGACAGAGTGAGAGAGAGGGAGAGAGACAGAGGGGAAGCTCAATAGACAAGCTAGGGTCGAGCAAACGGAGCGAGAGGGAGGGGGAGGGGGAGGGAGAGAGAGAGCAGGTGAGCGGGTCACGGCGGCCAAGGCAAATAATTTGCGGACGCGGGACACGGTTTTTGAATTCCGTGCTGTGGGCGGCGAGTCGGCGAGAGCTCGGTCGCGGCGTCCTCCACCCGTGCGATCGGGCGAGTGTGCGTGTGTGTGTGTGTGTTTGCGAGTGGCGTTGTCGGTGTCTGTGTCTGTGGCTGTGTGTGCGGCGGGCAAATAAAGTGCGTGCGCTCGGGCCTTTATTAAAACTATAAAGCAAACGCCCGGCGAATAACAACGACCGCAGCGGGATCAGCAGCCTCGGAGGTAATGACAACAACGCGAGCAGCAACAGCAAGAACCCTGTACTGGCAACAACAATCGCGGGACCCTCGATCCGTTGAAAAGCGCATTTTCAATATTCAGGCCCCGGCGCGGCCGGTGAGCGGGTCGGGTCGGGTCGGCCACTTTGCCGCCACAATTAACTTTTAATGCATCCTCTGTGGCAGGGACAACAACAACAACAAGGACAACAACAACAACTGCTACTACAAACAGTGCATCCGGATTTGCCCAGGAAAACAGCGGCCGACGGCTTCGGCTTCCGCACTGCGCGCGAGCCTAATCTGCGAAATTGCCGAAATTTAATTTTAAGGCCGGTCACCTGAGGCGGTGGAGGCGACGCGTGTGCGTGAGTGCGTGCGTGCGTGCGTGTGAGTGAGTGGTTAATGGCGGGTCGGGGCAGAGGCGGCGATGTGTGGGTCCAACGGCGGCTGCCCTGCCTCTGTCGCAGCCTCGGCTCCTCTTCTAATGCTGTTTTTGTTCCATCCGCTATTCTGTCAAATCGCGTTAATTGCGCCGAAGCCAAGCAAACAACTCCCTCGCTGTCCGAGATGTGCATGTGGTGGGAGAGTGGACGACAACAACAACAAATTCAGAAAAACACCAACCCAATCGGAGGGAAATTGAAACCAGGAGCTGAGGGATCGCGATTGATTTGATTATTAATAATACTATAGTAAACGAGAAATTGAGAACATCGAACGCTGCTTTACTGAAATAGTAATGTGATATGTTCCTGACAGGAAATATATATTTGAGTTATTTTCAGAACATATGAAAACCAATTCCATATGATATGAACATGATGTTCTTTAGAGGAAAAATTTTAAATTATTTAACAACTATGTAAAACCTAAAACTAGTCGAATTTGAAATCTATTCTCTGAGAAATCGATATCTCCAGATTCCTTTGAAAATTGCGAATGTTCTCAGAATCGGGATTGTTTTCAAACTCCTCCTTTTTCTTCTCCGCCTGTCAGACTTCCAAGTTCGAGCCGGGATCGCTTTCACTTTCTTCGGAATTCGTTGTTTTGCTTGAACACTAGTATTTGTGTTTGTAAATCAGTCGACAGCAAAGCAATAAATGAGAAGTCGGAGAGTGCGAACGAAGATCTTTGAGAAATGAAGACAATTAAAAAATTCGGAAGAAATTAAGCACGTTGAGAAGAAAGGAATATTGGGAAAATCAAGGAAAGCCAAGAAACCTTAGAATATTGAGAAGGCCCAGAGCGTGGAGAAGGCCAAGCGTATTGGGAACACCAGATGGACTTAAAGAAGCCCAAAAGACCTTGGGATAAAGGAAAAAGGAAGACTAGAGACGAGGATGTGCCATTGAAAGCGAGAAGAAAATGCAGGACTTGAAATAATTTTCCGCTTTGAAGTAATTAATGCTTCAATAACAAATTTCTCAAAAGCGAACAGAGGGCGGGCGGGGAACAGAGGGAAGTTGGAGGGTGGAAGGCAGAGATACTGTAGGGAACGTTAGGGAAAGGCACGAGGGGTTCAAATTAAGTGAATTGAAGTGGGGAGGAAGGACTCAAAGAGGGAAGGAGAGGCTGGGAGAGAGGGCGGGAGGGAGACCAAAGAGTGAGCATCAACCAAATGTGGCAATGGGAGCAGCTGCTGCCATGACACGAAATGAATTGCTAATTAAAAGCTCCCCGTCGTCGTCTCGGTCTCTGTCTCCCCCTCTCCCTCGCACCCCTCCATCACTCACCCCAGTCTCCACAACTTCGTCGGCGTCTTCGGTGCACAGTTGAATGGATGAAGCAGGAGAACTGGGTCAGGAGGGAGGAATTTGGCGAGAGAAGGAGGGACGGGCAGGAGGTTGGTTGCAGGATAAGCGAGGTTAAGGCACGGCGGCCGACGGATGGTCTGCCGCCTTGACCTTGAAATTGGGGGCTTCGCAATGATTTTAATTAGATTTTCGCCTCGTCGCCCCTCTCTCTCTGTCACATTGTCCATCGTTTCCTTCTTCAAAAAAACTACTTTTGCCCTTTTGGCCGACTTCGAAGGTGTCGAAACGTGAACTTAATTAGTCCGAGACATCGATTGCGAAGATGGGGAGAAAGGGTGGGGGGAAAGGAATGAAAAGCGAAGAGAAGGCCATGTATTGGGCTCAAAAAGATCTCAATTCGAAGACAACTAGACGATATTCAGAACATTTGGGAAAGGGTTTGGGGAGAAGATTCCTAAAGAAGACTTTGCCGGGTCTGCGAGATTTTTCCACGAGCCCTTTGGCCGGCGAAAGTTCTCTAGGACGCCCAGGTTGGCCGCCACAAGTGCCCAAATTGGCCTAATTGGGTTTTCGAGAGACAATCGAAACACGATAATTGAGTTTCGGAGCGATCGATTGCAGCCAGTGGGAGGTTGGCGAGGAGCAGGAGGAGAAACTTTGGACGTCGAAGTCGACTGAAAAGGAAGAAGAAAAAATTTGAGGCAGAGAGAGAAGCCATTGACATGACTTCGCAGGCATAATTTATAACCTCGGGGGAATTAAAACGAAATCCAGACGCTCTGGGGGACGGAAGGTGGGGGCTGAGGGAAGGAACGTTGTGGTATTCAATGCGTACAACAACAACAAGGACATCAACAAGGGCACCAACAGGAACAACAACAGCCAAGACAACAACAACCACTGGGGCCCGATTCGGAACCTGTGAACAAATGAGGTACCAGACTGATCCAACAACACGATTCCCCGACTGTTGGACGGCGACCCCCGCGACGACGAGGCAGGGACGACGAGGACACGCGCTTTGGCAGGACGTGATATATGTATTTGTGGTCGCGCACACACACCGACGCGGGCGCGCTCCAGCCCCGAAATAATGGCTACACATGCACACACTTAGGAGAGCAGTTGGCGGCGTGGCTGCGGGTGGGTGTGTGTGTGGCTGAGTGCGCTTGAGTGTGTCTGAGTGTGCGCGTGTGTGTGGAGATTTATTAAGTAGGCGTTCGTTCGCTGAAGTCACGACGATCTGATTCGCCTCCGCCTCCGCCTCCGAAACTTTCCTTTCGCCGCGCCCACCTCTTACTGCTCCGCTCCTTCCTTTCTTCCTGCACTCCTTCCGTCATTCCTCCTTCTATCCCTCTCCCCACCTTCCTCCCCCGATTCGATGCCGCCGCAGGCCCTTCGCCCACCAAATGTCAACGAAAGGCCTAAAAAAGTAATCGACGGAGCTCCGAAAGTCATCGAACGAAGACGACGACATGGGAGGGAGGGAGACAGACATGTATGAGAGGGAGAAGGAAGCCGACGACGGCAGCGGAAAAGGAAGTCGAAGTTGTGGCAGGAGCAGGGGCGGGGCGAATCGGAAGCGGCAGATGAAGAATCAGCGTGTTTTTGTTCGCCCCAATCGAAGGGGTCGCGACGGGAGCGACACGACAGAGGGACGGGCGAGGTGGGAGGGACGGAGAGAGCGAGCGAGAGAGAGGGGGACAAATCGCGATGACATCTGAGATGAGTTGAAGTTGCCTGCGGAAACCGCAGATTTGTGTGGAATCAGCTGAAACTATAAGTTATTTTCCTGCCTCCCACTCGCTCAGTCTCCGCGCCCTCCCTCTTCCGTCTTTTTCCGCATCGCCCCATAACGAGGTGGGCGTTTTTGCCTGAGGCCGCTGCGGGCGTGTACGAGGGAGACGGAAGATGGAGGCGCGCCCGGATCATCGAAAAAATGATGGAATTGGCGAAATTTGGAACAGCTTTAAATGACCTTTATGGGATTTTTCCGGGCCTCAGAGGAGGGTTTTTTGTTCTTCCCCCAAGGGAAATTTTTTCCCCCAAAGAGGGTTTTTTTTTAAATCATCAAATTGAAGAAGACCATTAAACTTAGCCGACTTCGGTGAAGTTTGGTCTCCTCTCTGTCTCTCCAGCATCGTCCGTAGTTTAATTCCCGAACTCCCGCCGACTCGCCGGAGTCAACACACACTCTCGCACACACACACACACAGGCACATGGGGGTCCTCGGCGGGAGTCGATGAAAACCTCGAGGCTCCCTGGGGAGCCGAAACTTGGCCGGACTCGTAGATTTTTCATCGGAATAATGCAATTTCTCAGAGGACCCGAAGAGGTGGGCGAAGCCGTCGGTCGAATGGCGACAACTTCACAACAACAACAACAACAACTGTTACAGGGACATCAACGAGAGCGACAACAACAACTACGTCCACTGCCACAACATCATCCGCAGCTGCAACGAACCCCGCGCCGAAGTCCTCGAAGCCACCGACCCCGAAGGACTATTAGCCAAAGGAGGGAGGGAGTAAAGAAAGAGAGAGTGAGAGAGGGAGAGAGGGAGGTAGACCCATAGCGGAAGAGGACGACGGAGTGAAGTTCGTGCGTGCTTCACCTGCAACACGTGCTTCGCCAACAATTCTTTGTCACTTGACTACGGCGCATCCATCGTTCGCCTCGTCCTTTCGAGCTCCACTCCCAGAATCTTGTCTCCGTTTCCTCCTCCTCTTCCTCTCGTCCTCCTCCGCGCCTCTCTTCGACTTTGCCCTTCACAACTTCTCTCTCTGCCTAACGTTCCAGCCTCGGCCCTCCATCATTTTCAATCGTTCACTGCTCGATCTAACTATCCCACTCGCTCACTCTCCTTGTCCCCATCCTTTCTCCCTCTCTCCCCCTCTCCTGCTGTCCCTCCTCCTCTAGAGCGCTTCGAGTGCAGCACGTGAAGCCGCCGCTATTTGCTGCCTGCCTTGGCCCTGGAGCGAGGTCCCCAAGTTCGCTTCTCTCCATCTTCGTCCGCTTCATTTGTCTGTCCTCGGCCGAGTCCTTCCTGGGCGCTTCCTTCGACTCGTCCTGCCCTGGACGTGCCTCGGCCGCGCTTGCTCCTCTTCCCGAGCCGCCCGCCTGGGTCAGCCTCGCCCCATTCGACAGCCTCGCGCTCCCATTCGCCTGCCTGGAATCCGTCTTCGTTTGCCTCTTCTCCTCCGCTCTCGTCCCCTCCTTCACTTCCTGCCACTCCCTCACGCTCGTTCTCCTCTCCGCCCCCTGATCCTGCTTCCTCGTCGCCTTCTTTCGACCTCCGTCCCCACGGCGCTCCGGCTGCTGCTCCTGGTTCTTGGTTTTCAAATTCATTGCCCAAAGTAGCTCCTTAAGTGATCTCGCTCGGAGAATTCAATCCCTCTGCTCTCGTCCCGCACCTGAGCCGGCGCCCCGCCCCGCCCCACTCGTGCCCTCGTCCTTGGAGCTGCTCGTGAGGAACCCGGTGTCATGGTCACATGGCCGCACCACGTACAATTATTCACCAGAGATTCAGTGTTAGCACGAGATAGCGAGCATCTGCCCTCTCCTCCCCCCTCCTCCCTCATGGTGCTTCTTTTAGCCTCTCCCCGTCCCTGCCCGCCACTTCCATTGCAGACACTCCCTCCCGCCCCCCGCTGCCGCTTCTTCCATTTGCGACTCGGCAAAAGTTTTATGCAGGGGGCTCGCAGGGATGGAATTTTTCATTTTTTGTGTGGATGTGGCAACATTTTTCCTAAGTTTTCCCACGTGTCGCTCATGCCGGGACAGAGCGATTGCCGGAGCGACAGGGAGGAAGAGATGGAGAGAGAGAGGGATGAAGGTAGACCGGCAGGACGCTGAGAGAATCGCAGAGGAGTTCGCAGGTGAGAGTGGGACAGAACGAGGTGTGGGTGGCGAGCAGGGGGAAGGGGCGCGTGCGTGTTGCATGTGGCGAATTTGCTTTTGATGAACTTTCAGTGTTGCCCCTTCGTCTGCGGAGACGTCCGGGAGCTCGTCATGTTTTTCCTTTTCTTCTTAATTTTTCTCGCTTTCATCGCTTTCGCTTTCGGGATTTTTGTTTCTTGGGTATTGTCGTTGTGAAATTAGCCAGTTTTGCTAACGTGTTCATATTTGTCAGGGAAATTTTCTCCCATTGAACTCATGTTAATTGGTATATGAAATTTGGAAATCCTGCTTCCGAAAGAGTTCTCTGGTGAATCTCGCTCGACCTTCCAACGACTGTCTCCCTCTGGGGTGTGAGCGTGGAAATCCCAAGTCAATTGAATTATTTCCCGTTGACCAGGAACCGTTTCCCCCCCATTTAAATGCATTGTCGGCCAGTGGGTGCTGGTGCTGCTGTTGTCTGTGGGGTTCGTGTTTGGTTTATGGTGTTGTTGCTCTGTTTATTGCGTCGCTGTTGTTGTTGTAGTTGTAGTGCTGCGTGTCGAAATATGGCGCCTCTCAATTGACTCACTTCCCCCCCCCCCCCCCCCTGCGCACCGCCCTCGACGACCCGACGATACCGAAAATGACATCGATACCGAGGCCGATGCAGGAGCATTGGTTTTATCGCCCACACTCACACACACGCACACAAAGCTCCCTATCGCCGACGTGCACTCGATTCTCGGGCTCCGACTTCATCGCTCTCTCTCCGTCTTCCCGCTCCCCCCTCTCCCTCTCCCTGTAACCCACTTTCCGGCCTTCCCAGACCCACCCACTTGGGCCGTGTTTTATTTTGATGTCTTTATTATGGGTTGTTGTTGTCGGGAGCGTGTTTTTGTTGGCTTCTCCATTGTCGGCTTCTTGTTATTGGCTTCTGGCTGTTGTTGTCGTCGTTGGTGTTGTTGTTGTTGTTGTTGTCGGTGGTAATTTGAAAACAATTTGCAATTGATTTCGGCCCGAAACGCAAATGCAATCTAAATGCCGTCTACGCACACAGACACACTCACACACGCTCGCAATCACATTCATCCATTCACCGCCGCTCAACTGCCTTCAGCCAGGCGAGTCCGGAAGCCACCGCCACGACCACGCCCCTTTCCTGCCGCCCCCACCCGTCGCTCGGTGTCCTTTAACATTTAGGAAATAATGGTTTTGACTTTGATTTATTTTCGGTTTTCGTGGTGGATCGCCGGATGGAGGGAATTTATGTCGTTGTTGTCGTTGTTGCTGTTGTTTCTGTGGGATTAATTCCAGCAGCGGGAATATGTGATGGCGGTTTTGTTGTTGTAGTGGTTGATGCGGTGTAGGACGTGGCTTCGACGTACTCATCATTGCGAGTCGAATTTGAATAATCGGAACTATTTAAGTCACGATTCAAGCAACAGTAGTTTGGAATCCAAAATACAAGGCATGCCATCTAGAATTAAACATTTTATTTCCAAGACAGAGGGCATAATAATAATTCGTATGTAACCCAGATGGAACCAAACGTAATGTAGGACACAAAAATATCTGACACTGTAAAATAAAACTGTCAATCGACTGGGAAAGTTGAGAAATCCACAGCAGGAAAACGAAGAAAACCTGCAATTAAAACAAATTTCTTCAGACTGCCAAGGCTCAGGATCTGGGGAGCGAAAAACTTCTCCTGGCAGAGAATTACGACGTTGAAAAATGCGCAATGAAACACATCTCTATTAGAGAAATAGTGTCAAAACTCCAAGGGGCGTCCGGAGAACTGAAGTAACAAAAAATGAACTCAGAAGGATCTCCCTCGGTCTCGCAAGGAGCCGAAATGAAGGACCTCAGCAATCCCTGGCAGCACGACGACAGCCCCGGGCATCGCGGCGAGTACTTCCGGAAAATATGAGCTGTAATATTTTTAATAAAAACCTCCGGCTGCCGTTGTTCTTCCGTGGTTGTGGGTGCTGCTGGTCTCCGTCAGATAATGACGAAGCAACAACAAGAACAACAGCCCAGTTTAAAAACGGGCGCGACGCAGGCAGCGACTGAGGGGAGCACGTGGAAGACCCACTTGTCATAAACCGCCATCGTCGCCGCCGCCGTCGCGAGGCTGATGACGTGGCCGCGAGGGGGAGGGACAGGGGGATGGAGGGAACTCCCTCCGTGGTCATGGTCGTGGTCGTGGTGGCTGGCGGTCGAGCGACATCCGCTTAAGTGGGCCAATAAAAGTGGCAGAAAGTCGTTTGCCCACGCCTGACGTATACGCAGTTGATTACTCGTAATTTATCACGATTAATCGCCGGAGTTGCCGGCGCGGGGGAGGGGGGGAAATAGAAGGGAAGACTGGGGAGGGCACGAGAACAGGGGGAGAAGGAAAGACAGCGGGAACCAGGAGGACAAGGCGGGGATGGAAAGGAGTCAAGTGCCTTGGTGGCCATCTACAAAAATCGGGCCCGAATTCTGCAGTTCCTTCGTCCTCCTTCCCCCTCCCGCCCCTGTCCTCTCTCTCTCTCTCTCTCGCTCCCACGTCTCCTCTGCCGCCCTCGCCGTCCGTCGTCTGCACTTTTTCGCTCACTCAGAGTGGCACACGATTGCCGCCTGTCACAGAGCCGAGGACGAGGGCCGCAGGGAGTGAAAGGGCGGCTCGCCGGCGAGTTGCGGGCGGAGTGGGGCGAGCGAGAGGGGGCGGGTCGCCGCTCCTCGGTGTGTGTGTTATGATTAAATGCTGACAGCCGCCACATAATCACCAATCGTTTATTTCGAGCCATTACGTTGAGGACCTTGTGAAATGAGCAACGAAATGAAATCGAAAAAAGAGCGCAAAAAGTATATAAATAAAGGACCCTCAAAGGCTGTTGTCGTTTTTCTTGTTATTTGTTGTTGTTTTTGTTTCTGATAGTGCGCTGAAGTCCCCCCTTCATCTGCTGCCTCCCCTCGGTCCTTTCGGTCGCCGCCTCTCGCGTTCCTCTCCCTGTGTTCATCATCGTCATCAGCAGGCGAGACGGAGAAATTTGTCGTTTCTCACAGACAGGCGGCTTGGCGAGGTTGTTTTTGTTGTTGTTATTGTTGTTGTAGTTGTCGTAGTCGTTGTCGTTGTCATTGTTGATCGCTAATGTTGCAATTATTTTCATTTCAAGGGCTTACAAGGCACTGGAGCCCACGTCGAAGGACAGCAGAAGAGT
Source organism: Coelopa pilipes (assembly GCA_947389925.1). NCBI lineage: Eukaryota > Metazoa > Arthropoda > Insecta > Diptera > Coelopidae > Coelopa > Coelopa pilipes. The sequence goes on along the minus strand of OX376698.1, from coordinate 1,316,105 downwards.
GGGATGGAGCCAAAACACGAGAAACACAGAGAGAGAGATTGAGGGAGAACTCGCTTAGGACGATGAAACGAACGAGGTGGGAGCAGGAGGCCATGATGGGCGGAAAACTGGGGGAGATGACACGGAGTTTGTCGCTCTCATTAGCAGCACTCGCGGGTCGAGGTCAAGAGTGGCCGGTCAACGTGGATGGCCGGGGAGGGAAGCGGTGGGCATGAGACGGCAAATCAAGGGAATTCCAGTCGGTCCCGATCCGAATTCCGGATGGATGGAAGAGCATTCGCTCTTTAAAACACTCGTTCGCCCTTTTCCCAAATGGTTTTCAATCGATTAGACAAATTACAAAGGAATGCTGACAACAGCAACAGCAACAAGGGTGATGGTGGAGAGACCAGCAATGACGGTAATAAAAATGCCCATGACTACAGCTTTAATAAACGCCAATAACACGTACGACGGCCACAATGAGGGCAACAACAGAGCAGACAAACGTTTATTGATCGCAATTAGTTTTATTGACCTCGCTTTCGAAAACAATTAGGATGCCATTGGGATGTTTATCGGCCGATTTTTAAGCGAACGCAATTATTGGCGCGACATGGGAGAACGAGGCCGAAACCACCACCAACAACAAGAACGACTGCCAGCGGCCACCGACAACCACGTGGGCATGGGCAACGCGAAATCAGGAGTTGTTGAGTTTTTCCGCGAGTTAATTAAATTTCCACCAAAAAACGCACGCGGTGCAGGGAGATAGGGAGGGGAAAATGTTGTACGATTTAAAAATTAGATCTGTGTAAAATGTGCGGGAAGCCGCGCCATTACGGCCAATAATTATAACAACAAGCACAAAAACAGGCACAAAAACAAGTCCAAAAACAAGTCCCAAAACACGTGCAACAACAAGAACACAGCGTAAAGCGTAAAACAAGTGCAACAAAAATATCAAAAAAAAAAAAAAATGTTGGTGTACCGCAGAAAAAAGAAAAATTGAAACTCGACACGAGAACTTTGGGGAATTGCAGAGCCAGAAAATAAATTTACACGCCGATGCCAAGCGCTCGCGAGCCGAATTAAATATTTATTTTCTGGTCTATTCAATTTAGGCTTCGGTGTTTCTGGCTTTGGCCTCGGCACCATCGGAATCCCGCCGCACCGGAAGCTTCATTCATTCACAAAGGCTCACAATGATTATTAATTCGTTATCAATGCGCGGCCAGTTAATTATTCTGCAAATGCGAATTTATTTAATTTTTCATTTAATTTCTAATGTTTGTCTGTCATGGGTCCGGGGAGAGCGATCGAACCCGAAGTTGACCGTATTAATTTATGGCTACTCTTTTAGTAATTATTCCCGCACATTCAGTTATTTGAATGAATTAGTGGCCGTAAAGGGATTAAGTTTCAATATCATGTTTATTTTATTTGCCTCAATGTACTAAATTCGATTTAATAATGATTTATACTCGGTCTGGTCTTATTTATTACTTTGAGCAGATTTTTTCTCGTGATATTGAATGCATTATTAAAATACAATAATTTCTGCTTTTTGCAGGATTATTTTTTTACAGTATTTGGAACATTTCACTGTTTGGAACTTCTATCAAAAACGAGCGAAGGAGCCACAAGAGCTCACTCTTGCCTCGGGCGAAGTCGGCACGAGGTCCTTCAGACGAACCAACGACCTCCTCCTGAGGACTCCACGTAGTTCTGCGCGAGGAGATCAAAATGCGCGGTCATCAACCTGTCCTCGGCCCCTGGCTGTGGTCTGGCGACGCCATTAAAACTAAATGATGTGTCATAATGTTTATGAACATATAATGGCGAGCGTAAAATTTGAATGCCATTTACCGAAATAACTACAACAACTACCACGGGGCGCGGGGCGAAAAGAATAAGTTCCCCGAAGAGGACGAGGACGGAGAGGAGGGAGGGGAGGAGGACGACGGGGAAATTGCTTTTATTTTGATGCAATTTCCACTTAATAACCTTAAGTGGACGCCGAACGGCGAACGGCGGGGTATAAAATGGCGAAATTACGCAAAACAATGAATTTTCCCCTAATCGAAGGAGCGCCGGAAACGGATAGGGGGAGATTCCGCGGCGGGAGATTGGGAAATTCCTCTTTTTAGCGTCGAGCGGAGCCGGCGAGCGAAGGAAGACAATTTTTACAGAGACGGAGACAGCGAGAGGGAGGGAGATCGACCAGATGCAGAGGGGCGGGCGACAAAGTGGAAGAGAAGCTCAACGGGGACGGGGAGGGGGCCCGGCCGGGGTTTTTCTATCGAAACGAGGAAATTTCAATGCCGCTTGACTGGGACATTAAAGCGACTCCTCGGAGACCATGCAGAAGTAGTGGGAGGCAAGTGTTGGGGGCGGCGCGAGGCGCGGACGGCCGTGATGAAGACCGGCTTCCGAAGTAATTTGACGCTACCGCTAATTGGTTTTATATGGCTCAATAATCCTAAATGAGCGCCGAGCGTCGGGGACCAGAGACTATCTAATGGCGGGTCATTAAAGAGGCGAGAGACGGAGTCCCCAGGGTTCTTTGTTTTGTTTAAAGAAGTTAGCAAATTTTCTTACTTCGGGGGAAAAATGTTCATTAAAGTTTCTTTTATTTAACTAAATAAATTGTATTTGAATCCTTCCTCTCTTTCGACAATGAAAAAGGGAGAAATATAAAATTAAAATCTTCAAAAATAAACAATGGAGTGCCTTTTTGAAGTACAGCAAACTGATCAACGGAACCCTTAGAAACACCTTATTGTTTTATGTCCGTAATGAAAACAGCAACAAATAAAGTTATTCACTATTTTCGGAAACATATTCAAGTGCGAATGAAGTTCCTTCTTCCAATAGCCACATGTTTCGAGGAGAGGAATTTCAAATCTCGTCTCTATATTGGTATATGGAAAATATGTTGAAACTTTTCCGAATAATTTTTCAGCAGCACGATTAAACTTTCCGTGCTGGAATCTAATAAAGTTTACAAGAAGATCCCCCACTCCTCAACTTACCGACTTATGCAGCGGCTACGACAACAACTACAACGGCAACTACAATTACAACAGTAAAAGGGAAGCCACCTAACCGGAAAATTTGCCTGGCTCGAGACGACGGAGGGCGGCTGGGAGCGAGTGGGCGGGCCGTCTGCGAGTGTGTTGGAAATTCGTGGAACTTGTTATAGAAATTCATAACTTCTAATAACAGTTTCTAAAGTATGGACGACGATGCTGAGGACGAAGGGGGCGAGGGCGAAACAGGGAGACAGATAGAGCAAGACCGAGGGAGGGAGAGGGGCGCGAGAAAGAAAGCGAAAGGCGAAGTGGGAGAAATTTAAGGAAAGTCGAAGATAAAGTTTTGGTGAAGAGTTTCGAATTCAAATGGCATGCAAATAGTATTGAATGCTGCCTCCCGTTCGGGAGGACGTCTATGTATGTGTGTGTGGAGGAGGGCGAGGTGGGCGGCAGACACAATGGAAGAGAGGGGCGAATAATGGAGGGTCCTGGCTAAGGTCACGCGTAGGGATCGAAGTTGCGACAAGTAAATGACCGGGAGCAGACGAAGCGTGAAATTGATGCAGTTGGAGAAATACTTTTATTTTCATCTTAAAGAAATTAAGGAAGGGAGTGAATTAATAAATGCTTGAGTTAATAAATATATCAAAAATATTTTTCGCTTCGTTTTTAACTTCGAAATTAATTTAGAATGCAGACAAAAAAATATAAATAATATACTTTGGAAGATTTTCCAAAAATACACCTATTTCTTCATAACATGCAGAGAAAAGCCCTGAATTTTTAATGCAATTTAAAATGTGTGTATTATCTGGAAACAAGTCAAATCGAACCGATAACCGAAGGAAGTGCGAGGGCAATTTTAATCAAATCCTTTATGAAATTCAACATTTATCATGTTTCCCTGCTCGACCGCGAATGCGAGTGGCTGCCGAATTCCCGGGCGAAATTTATGCAAAAAGCCATAATTGCGCTCATTTAGCCCGATCCCCGGCCCACAAAGAGCCGGCGGGCGCGGCAGGCGCGATGGGGAAGAGGGAGGGAGGGACGAAGTCACGCACCGATACAAACGCATCGCTTCCGGTCGAAATGCTCGGCCCACAATGCATTATTTTGCAACGATTCCCGCATATTTTCAAAATAATCAACTAAAATAATAGCGAGTCCGCTCCCGATACACCGACGTCTCCCCACACACACACACGCACCCGTGCGCGCCGGCAGCGCCCTCGCCCACACACCCACACACGTGACGGCTCCCTGCATTAGCATTTAAATGAGTTTTTCCTGCAGCCTTCGGAGCTAAATATTTGCCCGCTGGGGGACGCACGGAGGGATGGAGGGACGGAGGCTCGGGAGGACGTGTGAAGGGTTCAGGGACCGAGGGTCGAGCGAGCTGGGGTCGGACCCATTGGGGCGACTGCACTGTGGACGTGTCTCGCTCCTCTTCGACGCCCGCCCTCCAACTCCTTGTATTGCACTGGCCGACGTCCTCCGTGCGTGGGCGCCTGCGTCGGTGTCTGTGTCTGCGTCTGCGTGTGTTGGGCGTGTCCATGTGTGTGCACGTCTCGCTGCTGTGCCCCGGACGCACACGAATTGAGTGCTGGTAAACGAAGAAACTGGAATGCATCGCAAAATGAAGCACGTCGCAGTCGATGTTTTGGATTTCTCTGGATTATAATATTCCACAATCGATTTTATTCTTGTTTTGATTCGAGCTGGCACTGAGTTGTGGATTTTTCGCTAAAGATCGATTTTTAACATATGTTTTCCCCTTCCCCCATTTGTATTAATGCACATTTTTTCCAGAATATTTCTGTATCTTGTTCCTTAGGCTTCAATGAGAGAAAACCCGACTGTTACTTGTCCCCGCTCCTATGTGGCGTTAAATCACTGGTGTTTCGCCCCCCACCTCCTCCTCCGCCGCTCTCTGGACACGTCCTGCCCCGCGCCCTGCTTCGCCTGCTGCTTGTCTCTTGTCTCTTGTTTCGCTTTATTTCAATTTCGCCGTCCTTTAATTTACCAACTCTCTGGGGAGAACGGCGAGGGCTCAATTGAATTATTGCTGTCTTCGTAAAGTTCACCTCCGACCCTCTCCCTGTTGCCGTCTCCCTCATCGAGCGTGGCTGTCTCTCTCCCTGTGTTGTGTCAGGTCTACGACGACGACGTTGAAATTAGGGTAAGAATGCCAACGTTTACCTGGCGGAACATAATTTATGGTTTTCTTCCTCCCCTCATAGTCGTCTTTCTCCTGCCTCTCCATTGTCTTCTCTCTTCCGCTCTCGACGTTGTCTGCTTCTTCTGCTACGTCGACTCCTCTTCATCTCCGTAATAAAATGAACGCCGTCGAAATTAGGTTTCATTAGAGCTGCCGGAGGTGTCCGAGGGGAGGGAGAGAGAGAGTGCGACAGGGAACGAACGAGGGGGGAGCAAAATAAATCCAAACTAACTGACCTCTCGTTCTCCCGATCCGATTCGTCCCTCGGCGGCTCCCAACCGCCTGTCCCTACGGCCAGTCTCTTCGGCCAGTCCACGTTCTCTCATTCCCTCTCTCCCCGCGGCCGTCGCTGCTTCGCCCCTGTGCGAAAGTAATGCAGAAATATGTACCTCGGTGCTTGCGTTACATCTACGTCTACGTCTACAAGCAACAAATGTGTGTGGCTGGAGTCCTGGCGGAAGTCCTTGGGCGGGCGTGGGTCCGTCGTATCTTCGAATTTTCTTGGCACTGAAATTCCTTTGCATCTCCCTCGTCCCAGCCTCTGCCACCCGCTTCCCGCTCGACCTCTCCACCGCCCTCCGCCCCGTGATCTTCGACTTTGGCTCAGGTTGAGCTGCTGCGACTCCATTGCCTTCATTTTTCTTCCCGTCCGGCGGCCGTCGACTGACAGGAAACGCACGTGTCCATGTGCGAGTCGCTCGCACGCGGGTGCCTGCGTGTGTGTGCGCGTGTGTGGGTTGATTTAAGCACTCCTGAGGATCTCTTCTCACCTCTCAATATTTCTCGCTCGCCCTCGTTCTCGTCCTCGGCACGGCCCCGCACGACGAGCGCCAATTTGACGATGTCAACGGACATGCATGACACGGAGGATGCTCAGGATTCCCGGACATGCTCACGAAGGCTACACGGGGCGCCTCCGCCGCCTCGGGCGCGCGTCGTGCAGTTGTTGCCGCCCTCGCCGTGGCCCCGAAGCAGGAGAGAAGTGTATTTAGAAGTTTTCTGCGCTCTCCCCTGACAGTGTGCCAGAATTCAGAGGTTTCTTCTCCACTCCACCCACTCTCGCCGCTGGGTTCCTTAAGGAGATTGTGGATTGCGGAAAAGTAGCTGCTGACAAGTCCCCGTGGCCGGGAAGCGTGTCAACTTCCCCGGCTGATCTGCTCCACTCGCGCGAGCGATTGCGAGAGTTTCCGTGACGGTGATCCTCGGGGCGAATGAGTGACTTTTTCTCGCCATGGACACTTTCTTGTAAACTTTTCAGACTGATTCTGTGTTTTGTTGGAAATCTGAAGCAGTAAAGGTATTAAATATTGTTGAAATGGAGGAGTTTTTGAATGCATTCACTGCTAATATTTGAAGCGAATATTTTTGTGCAGGTTTCAATTCAATCTACCTGAAATTATAATAGAGAGTGAGAAGGTTTATTCATACTCATTTATTCAGTTATGTAACTGTTAGTCCGAACTAGAAGAGTTGTTTATTGCACACATGTTTGCATTTCGCAGAACTAAACACCTGAAATTCCCCTGAAATGGACACTTGAAGTATTCTCCAGTTCGCACGAGTTCTACGAACTCCTTTCACATATGCTCACAGTTCCAGCAGTTGCCCTCGGCGAAGAGACGTTGGCAGCTATTTTGCTGAACACTTCATTTAAGTCGAACCTGACACGCGAACACTGACGTCAAATGCAAACACTCGACGCACACACACGAGCAGGCCTTTGTGAGTTGTTGCTGTTTCTGATTCTGCTGAAAAGTTTCGCATTGACGTCGTCGTCGACCTGGAGCGGGCTCAAATGGCAATTAAGTTATTAGGCTGATATGGAACGGGCCGGGAGGAGGGTGCGGGAGATGGTGCCACGATTATTCGCCCCGCAACTTTAATTGCTCAAGCGGGCTTTGAAATGAGTGTTAGCTGGTTTCCTCGTTAATCAGTCTCGGGAATTCGAAACACTAATGCAATGAGGTCTCAACGCCTTCGTACTCTGCTGTTTTGCACTTATTAAGAGTGGAACAAAACCACATAAAATTACACATCTCAGTTTTTGAAGGTCAGAAATTCAAATACTTGAATGCTTATCTGAATGATCTTGTCTGTTGCATCCTCCCTCTCGTTCCCGTCTTCCTCGGCTGTAGCGCAGATTCCATTTGCAGATGTCATTTATTAACGCCTCGTGCTATCTCCATGTCCGCGAGTTTGTTTTGCGCGCCGTCTGCCGCTCTGTCTGCCTCGCTCTTCCTCTCCCCACCCCTCCCATGGTTCGGTACGATTGTAATTCGCGCAGGGCGAACGATTTCGGACGACACCCTAATTTCCGGCAACATCCGGTGTCGCCTCGGAACCACCCACACCCACACCCACGCCCACCCAGGCACATTCAGTCCCGTAGCCGCTGCCGCCCTCACACACACGCTCGGACAGGGCGGCCGCGAGCGGGGCCGAATGGAAATTCATGAGAGCGACGTTGGCGTCCGTGGGTGTGAGCGAGAATGAGCATGAGTGGAATGTCATGCTTCGTCGAATGCGCCCGAGCGAGTGTGTGTGAGGTGGGTCTGCGTGTGCGGGCGAACCGCGGGTCTGTGAGTAATGCATTTGTGCGCATGCATGTGAGTGTGTGGCCTGCCTGTTTGTTGCTGGCGCGCGTAATTTCCTGACTCAGACCATAAGTAAATTCGAGGGGAACTGGACATGGACAGAAGAACGACAGTGGAACACAATGGCCTGGAACAGCGGACGGGGAGAGAGAGCGGGAGAGAGAGAAGACGTTAGGCGATGGGAAGCTGAAGTAGCCGGGCTTCCGCTGCTCACATTCCTGCCGCTGAATATCAGTCCGTCCAAGTCCGTGCACCCACCAACATTTGCACTTGTCACTCGCTGTCCTGCGGCATTTTTTCATCCCTCCGCCACCGCCCTTTTCGGTCAGCCCCTCTTCTCGCCCCACGAGCGCCGGCGAGGTGAAAAGCACTCTTCGCTTAATCATTTTGTCACACGGGATGAGAAACGAACGAACGGACGCGAGGACGAGGGAGGCGAAGGTCGAAATGAATGCAGCACTCTCTCCCTCTCCCTCTCTCCCCCTCCCTACTCCGACTGCCTTCCCACCACTCTCTCACTCTCTGGGTGGTGGGCGAGAAAAAGTGGAAAATACTAAACGTGGATCGAGATCCTCGCGTTGGCGGCGTTATTTACATACGTCATAAAAGATTAGCATATCCTGATTTATTTCCATTAGGAATCGCGTCCTTCTCGAGTCGCCTTCGCGTCCTTCGCCGAGGGGAGGAGGGCGGGTCACATGAGAATACTGTGGAGATCGAGGGAGCAGGGGAGGAAGGCATTTTTTCTTTTATTTGGCTTGGATTTGGTCCTCTGATTAACGAAATCACTCAGAAATCTACATGACGACTTTTGTGGCCCTTTTCAAACCACTTTTATTCCATGCTCAGTAAGAATAATTTTCGTAACTGACCTTCAGGCTACAGCAATGTCATTTCTTTCGAAGTTATTTTGAAATCACGCTCTTCCATACACGGTCTTCCAGACCTCGCAAGAGGTCGGAAAAGGCTTGGCAGCTGCATTTCCTTTTCTCACATTGCATTTTCGTCCCAGCTTGAACAGAATTGTAAATAAACCATGAGCGACGAGGAGGGCAAAGGGAAAAAGTGAAATGGAAAATTAAAGTGAAATGAGAAAAACTGCACTCCAGCTCAAATAACGACAAAAATATTTTCCATGCGACTTTTTCAGACAACATTTTACGTCATCATCATCTTTGTTGCTGTCCTTTTTGCCGGCATGTCACATGCAGTCGATGTCAATGAAAGCTTAAAATTTCAGCTCTCAAAATCGAGAAAAATGTAATGAACGACAACGTAGCACAAAACGAAAATATGAATATCCGCAGCGTACAGAACATAGCGAGAAGCAGCCGGAAAAAATCTCGGACCTTTCGAGGCTCGGCTGGAACATAAATTTGGCGAAACATTCGCCGCAAATGACAATTTTTCCAAAGCGAGTTAAATAAAAAGCCAAAAACAAAACAATCCCCTCCAGTTTAACAGCATAATTCGCCATTCCTGTCGTCGCTGAACGGCGGCAGTTTTTCTATTAATATCTGGCGACAGTTTTTCCCCCACCTTTCCTTTCCGACTATTTCGGCCTGTCGGTTTGTTACTACTTTTTGGTTGTTCTTCTGTGCTTGTTGTTGGTGTGGGAGGCCACTCAGTTGTTGTCCGGCCGGCACTCGGTTGTTGTTGTCGTTGTTGTTGTTGGGTTGCCATTTTTGCCGGCGCGTTGATTGCACAAATGCCCATAAAATGCAGCGAATTAGGAGAAGCTGCTGCGGTTTATTTCAATAGAGCATTTGGGCAAGCATCATAATTCATTGTTTCGTATTTTCTCGTCGGCTTTGGTTTTTCTACTCTCGTACTTTTTTAATGTCTGTATTTCAATTCTTTCATCCATTCATGGCGTTCATTTGTTTCATTCGATTATTTCATTCGTTCATTCTATTTATGTATTTTCAGCTCTTACTCTGCTTAATTTTTCATCTCAATACCCGTCAATATTTACGTATTTTTTGCTGAATTTATGGGTGAATATTTTTGTTTTGCTCGTATTTAATTCATTTCTTTCCTCTGTTCAATATTTGAATGACATGTGCAAATATGTTTGCATTTGGGTGAACGTTCTCTATTTAGATGAAAGGATTTACATATCCTTCCCGACCAAACAGGGCTCGATCAGCAATAGGACGGGAGGAGTGGAAGTGGAAGGGACGTTAGGGATCTGAAAATAACCCAAAACGCCACAAACAGGACTCGCATAAACTACAGGAGAAACCAACGAGAACGAGCAGAAAACAATATACAGAGGGCCAAGATAGAGGGAGGAATCTTAATTGAATTGTTTGCGGGCATTAAAAAGCTCAAAAGAAACCCGAGAACGGAAAAATAACAGAAACAAAACTGGAAACAAGGCCTGAGGGAGGAGGAGAAAAGAATGAGAGGCAGCAACAAAGGGCAGCCGGAGCGAAAGACGAGAAGGAGTATAAGATTTACATTAAATTTACGGTATTTAACCCTTTCTCGTCAGCAAGAACGGGGCAAAATCCCCAACAACAGCGTCTTGTCAGGCAAATGGTCTGCAAACAACAACAGGAAAATAGCGCGATCACAACAATGGACCCGTCCTGGCCGCGCGCGGGAGAAGCACGGAAATTAAAAATGAGTGAGGAGAGCGCAGCGCGACTGAGGTTCCGTCATCGCTTGCATGTGGGAGCGGAGGAGGCGAGGAGGATGGGGATGTTGAAAGCAGAGCTAATGGCTGACAATGAAGCGGACGTGGTCAAGAGGGAGGGCGGCGGGTGAACAGAAGGATATGAAAGTCAAGACAGGAGATTAAAGTGCAGAAAGGCACAAAGGACCAGAAGACAATGGAGGAGCGACCAGCGAAAAAACACATCTAAAAAAATTCTCTGTGAACTCAATAAAAACTGAAGGAATCACAGAAAAAATATTCAGAAAAAAATTCAAAATACAAAAAAATATACAAAATGTGTATGATAAACACTTCATTTAAAACATCTGAAGAGTATCCAGATAAACTGCTGGAGGACGAGCGAAAATACATGGGAGAAGAAATGAAACATGAATTATTCAGTTCTTTGGTCTCCTCTGTTTCGCATATTACAAAATATTCACTATTTCCACAGTGCTCCCGTGTTGTTTTCCTTTGCCGGCCCGGAGATTTTATTGCCTTTATCGCCTTCTCCCTCCCCCGTTCTGCAGACCGAATTCAGTGCCGGGACTCGCATATTCTAAACCCTTTTGTTCTCGCGTCGTCCCTCCATCTGTCCGACTGTCTGCCTATCTGTCTCGGGGCTTCTATTGCCTGGTGTTTGTTTTCCTGGCCCTCCTCATTTCAGCGCCCACGAAAACTATTTCACATGTTTTATTTAAGAACGCCTGCAGATGGGAGCGAAGAGTGACAAGAGAACCCATAGCATTGAAAGGAATAGCGGAGGACCCAATAAAATTATGCAAAGCAACTGAAATAAGCGGAGTGAAGGAACAAAGCCAAAATGTATAAAGAAAACAAGGGGCCAAAAACACGAATGAAACAATAAAACAGGAGTGATAAACAAGAGGCCAAGGGTGTAGGGGACGGGGAAAGCGAAAATAAAAATGGGGAAACCTCTGTGGCCGGCAAGCGTTTCATTCCACGAAAGTATGAACTCCATACAAATAGTTGAATAGCATTTGCGAACTGCGGCTGTGTGTGTGAGTGGGCGAGGGCGAGGGAGTGAGTGAGAGGGGACGACAAGGGTGAGCGTGTTGTCCGCACATTTCGAATGCTGTTTACTCCATTTCCCCCACTTTCTTCCGCTCTTTAACTCTTTCTTCGACAAGTGTCTGCCGGCGCCTCGCATCCGCCCTTGGCCGCCGCAATCCCAGTCTCGGCCCCTCCCTCCCCCGTGAGCCGCTCACTCACCCACGCCCCATCCCTTTCCCTCGTATGTCGTGGCCCTGCCGGCGTCATTTCGAAAATGAAACGTGGCAAAAGCTTTTGAGGAAAATTAAATTATAAATTCATTTTGGTTGCGATTCTCGTTTCGTAAACAAACCGGGCTTCTAGAGGCCGAGACAGAGAGAGATTCACGGAGAAAGAGAGCGAGAGAGAGAGAGAGAGAAGAGCTGGGCTGAAAATAAAGAGTGAAAAATAAAGGAAGTAAACGGAGGAGGCATTAAATGGAGAAGGAGTGAAATCGAGAACTCAAGTAGCACGTGAGGCGGCGGTCAAGAGAAGGAGGGAAAGAAAGGCGGAATGAGTTCGCCCTCTCTCCCTCACTCCTTCCCGTTGGATCCCTGCGATGTACGTGGATCTTATTGGTTATGCAGTGAAATGAGTGGAGCAATGTTTTCAATAATTAAGGGGATGGAAAGTCAATAACCAGACATCGACAACCGAGGACCTGAGTAAGAGAGGGAGAGCGGAAGAATCAGAGGGGAATCTACTTGAGTTGCAAATCCTTGACGAGGACAGAAATAGGGAAAACGGCGGATTAAGAGGAGGGCGCAGTGGAGCGTGGGGAGTCGAGGGATTGGGACTTCATCGAAGCGATGACGAATGGTTCTTGCGAAGTCCGAGCTGGGTTGGGCGGGGCCAATAAGGATGACGGATTAATCCAAAGGAGTAGGACTCATACGGACGAGGACATAATGAGGCTTACAGGGGCTGAGGGGGACTTCAGGGAAAGTTGGGCGAAGTTAAAAAACATTAAACATTCCACTTTTAGTAAACGCATTCGATTGAAAATATTGGGAATCAAAAAGGCAAACGGGGATGAAAAATATGAAAATCTATAAGGCGAAAAATTGTGTTAAACTAAAGTTTGGTCTGCCATTAAAAGCCATAAACCTCCGTCAATATTTTTTTCCAACCGACTTTTCAGAACCTGAACCAGTAATTAGCAAGCAACAAAAAGCCCTCACAAATCCGAAGGCCCCAACAACAAAAAGGACCACCGAAAACCGTGCCAAAATTTGCAACTTGTTTATTAAATCTTTGTTAATTAACAAAACAACGAGTTGCGGCCGCCCACCGGAACGGCGCCGTAAATTATGCAACTGAATATTATTATTACTCGCTTTAGACATGTGCACAACAACAGCACACCAACTCACTTCGATGCACCCCCACACGCAGCATTTGTCCCTGCGAGCATTTAAGCGAACGCGAGTGCAGTGGGTTTTATTAATATTTTAATCATTTGGCTAATTTACGTTCGCCACTTTGACCTCACACATGCACGTGCGTGTTATTCACACACACACACACACACACACACTGGCCCCCGCCCTCAGATGGGAGGCCGAGAGTCCTTGTGCCTAATGCCATGGTTTTGTTTAAAATTTATTATAAAATTCCATTATCTCGCACTTAACTTCCAGAGGCCCTGCAGAGCGAGAGGGGGAGAGAGAGGGAGAGCGAGAGTGTGTGGGAGGGAGACGGAGTCGCTCAGAGTTATTCGGAGTCGCTCGCACACAAATGCAGCGAGCGAAACGCAGCGAGGCGAAGCGAATCGCAAGCAAAACGATGATAATAATGGAGTGGAAGGTAAAAAGCCAAAAGAACGCGACTTCGGCCAAACACACACACAGCCCACAGATCACACGGGCACACCCACACATGCACACACTCACGCACGCCCGGGTGCACACAAAGTATTCGCCTGGACGTGGGCAGGAGCCCAATTCAAATGCAAATGATAACATGAGCTCCTGTAATACGCCGCCACTTAAGCCGCCCCGGACGCGAGCCGGCAGCGTCGAGGTGGGCAGGAGGGCGAGGGCGGGGCAGTCGAGGACTGCCAGGAGTCAGCAGTGGGCGAGCGGGTGGGGGCGCGGGTGACGGACGCCACGGGCCACGGAAGGATTCGGGAGGACGCCACGAACGGATCCAGCGCGGAGGCCTCGAAGGCGACCAAAGCGGACGCCGAAAGAGCCAGGCGGGCAGAGAGCGCAGGAATGAGCAGGTTATGTCAGCGCGGCCGGAGGACGGCAGGACGGCAGGACGACTCCCAGCTCCCAGGGTGGTCGCGCCGACGGACGGCCTTCGAAGTTCGGTTCGGTCGTTCGCTGGCGCCGTCCCTGGGCCCGACCGACGGTCGCTCGGGGTGCCGGCTCCCTGGCTGGCTGGCTCGCTGGCTGGCTCTATAATTGGGAGCCCAAAACATTTATGATGCACGCTCTAATTCGCGCCCGTTGCGAGCGCAGCCGGGCCTGGACGCCGGATGTGCAGCCCCGGACTTCTCGCTCACACCCCCGCCCTCTCCAGCTCCCTCCCTGCTCTATCGGGCCATCCATTGTTCGCCCTCTCGCTCCCTCTCACTTTCCTGTCTGCGCCGTGCTCGCTCGCTCTCTGCCGGCTGCGTAAATCAAAGGCTTGGCGTTGAAGCCACGCGAGCTCAGGAAGGACGAACGGGCGGACGGATGGAAGGACGACGCCACTGACCTCCCGCACTCCCGCACTCCGCGGACCCCTGCACTTGGTCGCGCCCCGGCAGCTCGGGGAGGATCATTTTTGAGGTCGCTTTGGGATAAAATTTCCCATTTCCAAATGACCTAATATTGACTTAGAACTCCAAAAGCACGCAGGGCTTTTAATGAGGGACGGCGGGAGACAAAGCAGCGAGGAGATCGGAAAATTCATAGCGAAAGGGGAGGCGAAGACATAGACAGAGGCGAGGAGTTGGAGTGGGAGTGCAAATGGGCGAAGGCGGAGCTTCGCAACGGGAAAGTGGAACATGTTTTAAACTGCAGTGGCGGAGGAACTCAATCGCGGATTCGAGGAAGTTGAAGCGAAGAACAAATTAATAGGGAAGGGCGATGGAAATCATGACTGAGATGACAGAGACGCACGCAAGGCGGACGGCGGCGATGGGAATTGGAAAAGCCAACAAATTATCGGAGATTGGAGTTCATTTCTCAGCGCCCCGGGCGAATGGTGGCATGGCTGAGGGACATTTTATTTGTTTGTCATAAATAATGAAAAGTTTCGCAAACACCATCATAAATTTCACTTATCGCCGTCTAGACGTCGGACGTGTCTATCAGTGCCCATCAGAGGGAGGCGACCGACGACGGAGCGAGAGAGAACGTGTGTGAGCGGGGCCTGGGAGGGCGACAGACGGATGGACAGATAGACGACGAGTGTCATAAATCAAAAATTTCTCATTTTGCATTGGGAAAATGTTCGCCGATAATCGTAAAAAATATTGACAATTTATGCAAATATTGACAAATCACACACACACATCTACACCAACCCCTCACACACGCAGTCCGTGGCCTGCGGGGTGTCTGGGGGAAGCTCGTCGGCTCCTGAAGACACGCAGGCGGCGGCACGGAATAGATTAGAATCGTCGGGGCCAGAACGAGAGAAAATCATGTGATCATCACAAGGCATCATAAATCTCAGGGCTGGGGTTGAGCGGGAATATTTCTCGGAATGCCGGGGACCCGAGAGGCGGCCGTGGCCTTCAGTGGGTGCGGGCGCCGTCACTCAGGGCCTGAAACTATGCAGGGAATTTGTCGGAATGTCAATCGAGTGAGCGATCGCCAGAGCGCCGGCCATAAATCTTCGGCCGGAGCGCGAGGAGACGGGGTTCGCTGGGTCTTGGCGGGTCCGAGCGGTCGACCGGGCCGGGGAACGAGATCCCAATCGAACGGAGCGTGATGAATGATCGCGGCAACGATTCGCAGCTCATGAATTTGCAATTCCGCTCCGCTGCCCGACGGCCCGACGCCCGAGGACGATGTTGCTAAAACAAAAACCCGGCTGGAGAAGGCCGGGTTCGGGTCGATCGCGCATCAGTCGGGCAATCACGAGCGGGTGAGTCCGGGCGGCAAATCGAATGAAAAACGTGTCCTTAATTGCAGGCGGCCGGGGCGGGCGACGGACGGAACTCGCGCGCCGCCATCGCACTTGAATATGGCGAAATTAGCTCGTGTTTCCACCACTACGCACACGGCGGCCGGACGAGCTCGAGCGTGGCCGGCAACAAAAACACCTTTATTCCGCAAAACGCAGTAATTGAATTGTGCCAAATGAGCAAAACAAACACAATCGGGTGGCTCCCGGACACACGTCGCCGGAAGTCGCTTACACGGCCCGACACAAACGCGACCCACGCCCACGCCCACACCCACACCGCGGCCCGCGCTTGCCCTCGGGAAATTGTTGAAAAATCTCCATATTTACGCGCGGCGCATGCGAAACAGGGCCGAAAAATTCATAATAATTTGCGAAATTTTATTCGGCGCACTTCGACTCGTGCCGAAATTAGCGTCGCCTCCACCGCCGGCGGCCTGCAACGGCTGCGTGTGTGCCGGGCGCGCTGCTACCGCTGGGAATATGTTATTAGCAGCCAATTATACTTCGGCCAAGTCGTAATAACAACAGTTGTTTATAAACCCGTTGCGAACGCTGGTCGCGGCCCGAAACAACTCGCCTGGCGAGTAATTATTTCGAAAATATGCGCGGATTCGATTAGGCCCGGGAGGAGCCCGGCCCACTTCGCTGTTGGATTCGGGCTCTCGCCAAATAGGACCCGAAATTGTGGAAATGTCGACGCTTCGTGTTCCAAATAAACGCTCGCTGCGGCTCGGGCCGCGGCCCTTCAGGGCTCCTTTGTCGTTGTTTAATTTCGTCCCAGCTACCGCAAGTCGCTGCGTGACTCCTCTTTATTGCATTTTCCTCTGTCGTCCGTCTCTGTGTTTCTCATATCCTGCCATAAAACAAACAGTTCGCTGAGAGCGCGAATTCACTTCATTTCCGTGGAGACGTTTGAGCACGTAAAGCGTTCGCTTCCGCCGCCCGCACACAATCACTTATTCACGCACACACCCGCCGCCACTATTTACGCAGACGCTCGTTCGTTCGTTCGTTCTCACGCACACGCCGACACTCAGTCACTCATCTGCTCGTTCGTTCACTCATTATGTATGACGATTCTCGCTCAAGCACACTTTTGCACTTCACACCCAGCTCGCTCGCTATCGCTTCATAGTCAAACGCTTCCTTTATTCCCTCGCTTATTTGTCCTCCTCGGTGCAGCGAATGAATTTGGCTTTTTTCTCGAGCCCCCACTATTTTGTTTAATTTCAATGTGTGTCTTTCCATATTGATTTACCTGAATGGTCAATATTAGCAGATGTCTTCATTGACTCGTATTTGATAGCAATGCAAATTGCATAAGATCATATTTGAATCATTAAAATTTATGTTGAATTTAAATATCATTTCTTTCATCATTATTTATTAAATAATTATACGCAAAAGCGTCATTAATGTAATGTTTTTCAACAAATTCCCAAAAGTTCTTCAACTTCTTCACCTTTCCCCCTGGAATATTGGAAATATTTCTTCTTACGCTGGTTACTTTGCGATTCCTCCATTCATCGCTCTGTCCTATTTCCATTTTCTTTGGCTTTCTGTGGACTTGCCTTGTCTTCCCTCATGCTCTCGACGCCTCCTGGCTGGGTTTGTTGCCAACCCTCTTTCGCCCTGTGTCCCTCTCTCTCGCAGTCGGACGGCATTGTTTTCGCCGTCGCAATTCGCGCTTCGTCCTCTCGGCGCGTCCTGTTGACATGTTTCGCTTCACACTTCGCTGCGCGCTCACAATTCGCTTTGAGTTAACGCTCACTAATGCACATTCATTTGTTTGTATTCGCTCTCGCTCCCTCGCCTCCCCTCGCCGCCCCGCAGGCTCATTGTCCCCATGGCACGGGCGGCCTCGGAGCAGAGGACGAGGGGAGCAGAAGGAGAGATTGACTAAAAATGGCGACAAATGTGCAGCCGAGTGCATTTTCTGAAAAATGACAATTTGGACAAAAACGAAAGCGAACAGGGAGAAACCAAATACAAATACAATAGCGCAAGAGATCCTGAATCCTTCCGCCATGTGCTCTGCATGCCAGTCACAACACACACACATGGGCCGCAAGGATGCTGCGAGTGTGCGATTTCGCTCTGTGAACGTCTTTTGACATCAGACTGTTGTCTGGCACACGCATTACCGGGAGAACCCGTTTTGATCCGATGCCATTTGAAAGCCTTCCCTCCCTCGCCCTTCAATGCCACGCCCCGGCCATTGTTGGAACTTCGTCATCGGCTGCTCAATTGTCTGAACTCGGGCGCTGCAGTCCGACAGCCCTCGATTTCTGCCGCTAGTCCCAGGATTCTGTCAGAAATTCGATTTCTATATCTAGATTTCTCTTTGGGAAAATCCGAGCGATTCTCGGAGTGATGGAAAAGTTGAAGAAAGGTGGGATTTCCTTTAATGAACTATCTTAAACATCTGCTTGTACAATTTGTTTCTTTTTCCGGACTTCGTTGATTAATTTAAAAACCCTTTCTACGTGAATTCGTTTTCCCACGAACCCTGTCCTCCGCAATCTCCTGCCCGTTTCCTAGTTTCCCTTAATCGCCATTGCACTTGCTTTGTGTCCACCATCCGGCCATTTGTGAATGTTCCTATTTTAGAATTATGTCCTGCTCGGAATATCAGATGCGCCAGACATCGTTCGACGACGTCGCTCGTCGCCCGTCGCCCGTGGTTCACCTTGTCAACCGGATATGGAGCTGTTGATGATGACTTCCGGTGCCCTTTCAGATGAACTTTTCTCATTAAATGCGTCGCGCGCCGACGTCGGCGTCGGATGCGGGCGACAGCACAGCGCCCAGTCCCGGCTGTGTGGGTGGCCGATTGTCTCGTAAAGTGGTCGGGGCGGTCCGTTGTCGGCTCCCTGGGCGCTGGTCCGTGGTCGGCTCCCTGGGCGCTGGTCCGTCGTCGTCCTGACTCGTCACCTCGCCGTCCTTTACTCGTTCTGCAAACTGGCGGAAATTATGTGCTCTTCCAAGCAATACATTTATGATTCAATCCTGCAGTGGAGGAGAGCTGGGAGGAAAAAAATTGAGCTGGAGACCGTGACATTAACGAGAGAAAAGCGACGCGGGAAATTGTATACAAAATATATTTTTTCTATCTCAAGAGATGAAAAATGTATTAAGGATGTGATGGTTTTGAAGAGATTGAAAAAATTGGTTATAATTGGAATTATCTCGAATTTGTTCATTAATTTAAGCATTTCTTCGATCATTGCATATGCCTTTCTTTCATCATATTAGAATATATACAAAATTCCACTCTAACAGGTTCGTCATGAAAACGGATAGAAATTTCATTTGCTTTTATTTCTAACACATTTCTCATTAAAAACACTTTATTTGAATTCCTCATTTCAGAAAAGGTGGAAACTAATTTTTTTCTCTCGGCGAAAATACCTATGTTTTCAAGTCCTTTCATGTCCTCATTGACGTCAGTCCTCCCTCTCCCTCTCCCTCTGCCCCACTCCATTACGACTATTATCCTGTGTACTTTGGCTCTCGTTGACATTCACTTTGACTTCGCGATGACGAGACTGACGACAACGGGGACGAGGACGAGGACGAGGACTAGGACGAGGAAGGCGACATTGGCGGCGACGACGAAGCAGATCCGTTTCGGAGAAAATCAAAAGCCAAATAAAAGCCATCAAAACGGTTGCTGATTAAGCGCCACGAGGGCGGAATAAATTTTTCGACACCCCATCGCCCTCCCCTTTCGCTCCCTCTCACTCGCCCTTCTCCCACTCGCAATCGAAGCCAAAATAAACACGAGACGCCTGACGCGCCAAAACAATTTTCAAAAATGGCGTCCCGTCCGCAATTAACTATTATCCTTGCTATGTTATCCCTGTTGTTCTTGTAGTTCCTCCTCCTGTTGTTATTTGTGCTGTTGTAGCTTCCTGTTGTTGTTGGACTGGGACTTGGACTTCCGCGCGTTCGCGAAAACAAAACGAGGTCCGAGGGAGAGGCGCCAAACAGATGGGTAGGAGCGAGCGAGTGAAGGTTATAGAGTGAGTTGTAGGGGTCCATAGGAGAGGCAGAGTGAGCAAGAGAGAGAGAGGGCGTCAGTGGAAGAGTCAAAGTTTTCAGAGAAAGCAAATTCAAAGTCGTCGCCTCGCCTCGCGTCGTCGGAGCTCTTCAAAAATTTATAATAAAATTGAAATTTATCAAGATATGCTAATTTTGGCCCGTCGACGCCGGCTGGCCGCCGGATGGAGTGGGCGTGGCCGCTGACATTGTTGTTGTTGTTGTTGTCGAGTTGATGGTCCTGCGTTGTTTGTCGAGCAGTTGAGATGAAACCCGGAGCAGATTGTTCGAGGACGGATGGCGCGCTCTGGCTCTTCCTCTGTCCACCTCTCTCATCAGCGGCGATCTGTAATTGAAAACGGAGGACCGAAAGGAGTGGAAAAGTTCTGTCCGGCGTTTGTTATCGACGCCAGGAGACGCCGGAGCCGATGCCGATGCCGCATACATTTGAATTTAATTGAATCCCAGTGTCAATGAAACGGAGCCGGGGGGAGGCGAAGGAAGTCAAAACCAGACACGTCGGTGGGGAGCGAAAGGACGGCGAAAGGGCGAAGGGGAAGCAGCCGAGGCTGAGAGGCGGAAGGCGATCGGAGACTTCGAGTCGGCAGCCACGCCATCTGCTGCTGGTCCCATGCATTCTCCGGGAAGCAGCCTCTTGTTCTCCCACTCCCTCAGTGCCTGAAAGATTGCAACAGCAAAGGGTTTGAAGAAATTTTCCTACAGCTTCCTTTCCTTCGTTCTTAGCATACCTTACAGGAACCGTTTGCTGTTTCTTAGGTAGTTTTTATGGCTTTGTAATTAGTTGAATTTATACAAATTTCTACTCTTCTTCTAGAGACAGGATAAATAATCTTATAGTTAAAAATCGTACGTTTCATTCCTTTGATAATTTCCTAGTCCAACTTTATCCAATTTGTATACAAATTCGTAGCCATGTTTCGGACTCTAGGAATTTTTGGACGAGATCCGCAAGCAATGGCGAGTTGTTCAGGCGACCTTTGCGACTTTAAGGCAGCCTCGGTCGTGTTTTTTGTGTGGCACTTTGATGTGAATGCTTTATTTTTATAATTTTTTTCCTCTGGCGATTGTTGTTGTCATTTCTCGGCTTCTTTTACGTTGCCGGCGCGGTTTCGTTTTTGCCATAAAGTTCGCTGCAGACAAAATTTATGAACACATGTCGTTGTCGTTGCTGCAATGCTGCGCAAACATCCGACGAGCGACGGACGGACACAAACAAAGGGAAGTATTTACACACACAGGCCCACCGGCTGGACGGGAAGAAGGCGAAGCTGAAGGCGGAGTTGCTGCAGTCCAAGGCGAGGCGTGTAATGTTATTTTTTAGCAAAGGACATGTTGACAGCGGGGATAACGTACCAGCATTTGAATTGTTGTTGTCGTTGTTGTAGTTGTTGTTCTCATTGTTGTTTCTGCCATTGCTGTGTTTGTTGCATTGGCTGGTTTTTGTTTCATGCACTCGTTCCGCCTTTTCCTTCTGCCAGCACCGCCGTTTGTTGTCGACGCCCGTGTTGTTATTGCTGCTATTGTTTTTGTTGTTCTTGTTGTTGTTGTTGTTGTTGTCGGTGTCCTCGCCTCTCGTGCGACAATTTTTTGCTTATCGTTCTGATGTGGTGTGTTTTGTTTCTGTTTCTCGTCGCCTTGCATTTTTCTTTCCATTACAATTTTAGGAATGTCACGTTGTTGTCCTCCACCTTGTAGTTGTTTTTATTTGTCCTCACACTTTTATTGCCTTTTACGACTGTCTGACTGCTGTTCTCAGAGGGACAGAGGCGGTGAGAGGGGGAGACGGAGCGGGAAGGTGGAAGTTGGAAGCAGACACATTCCAAGGCTTTGCTTGCACTTCCAGGCATTTCCGAGCGGATTCCCGTGGGCCGCGTCCTTCGGTGTTCCGGAATCCCTGAAAGCCCGTGGGCTGCCGACTGCCGACACATTCCCTCTCTCTCTCTCCCTCCCTCTCTCCCTCCCTCTCTCCCAATCCCGCGGCGTCGTCTCGTCTAGAAATAAGTGCGAATAATTTGAATTTTACGCAAATGCTCCTGGCTTCCTCGTCTCTCGTGGTCGGTTCGTCGATTTCCTGGGCTCCTCCCCGCCGCCAGCATGTCAGGCCATCTCTTCCCCCTCTTCCTCTTTTTCCCCCGTTATTAAACATGTCCGTGCATTCGCGCCCGCTCCTGGCCGGCACTGTCGGTGCTTGTTTCGAAATAGGAAATTTCATCAACCGTCGGGTCGCGAGAGAGTGAAAGGGAAGGCAAGCGAGGAACA
The DNA here is from genome assembly GCA_947389925.1 of Coelopa pilipes. Taxonomy (NCBI): domain Eukaryota; kingdom Metazoa; phylum Arthropoda; class Insecta; order Diptera; family Coelopidae; genus Coelopa; species Coelopa pilipes. The sequence goes on along the minus strand of OX376698.1, from coordinate 1,294,118 downwards.
GGAGGAAGCCGAAGGATGGTTTTTTCTAGTCCTGTCGGCGAGTGGCCGAGGGGGGAGGCGAAGCCGAGGCAGATCCTGCGGTCGTCGCAACCTCAATTTGCTGTTGCGCCCTGCACCATTTTTGGAGACGGTCACGCGGTGTGTTTTTTGTTGCTGTTGCTGGTTGTCTGTTGTTGTTGTGTCTTCTCTAGCGCTCGCACACACGCTGTAAATATCAATTGCAACCACTTAGCAGCCAAGATTATGCTCCTAAAGCAAATGCGGGAAACCCTTGCCACAACAACAACTTCAACTCCGTGGCACCAACGTGGGGTGTGAAGGGAATTGATGCGGAGCAACAACGCCGCCATAACAACAGCAGCAACGAGGCCGAAAATCAAATTAATTACAGGGACATCTGTTCGCATTTGGGGAAGCCGTAGAAAAAATTTGGGTGAGAAAATTGGGACGTGTGAGGGCAGGGAGCTGCAGAGGAAGCAGCAGAAGGAGATGAGGTGAGTGTGGAGGAATTCATTTTTCGACTGTTTCTCAAAAAATGCTCCTTCTAATGTCCTTCGCCCCATGACGTGTGATTGATTTCGATTCCAATGCCAATTGAAAATGTCACTCATACGTCGTGGACGACTGGGCAAAGGCCGACCATGCAACGTCTTCGCGAACTGTCTTCATTCCCACTCCTTCCCACTCATTCGGATTCCGTCGCTCTTCCTCCTTTATAGTCTCGTAAATGCCTGAAGCTCCGAACAGGTTCCACACCTTCAGGGAGTAAAAGCACGGCACGGTTGTAAAATATAAAAGTAAGGAAATAAAATTGGGAATACCGCGATTTACACCCTCACTTCGCCAAGTGCTAACGAGGCCATGGAGCAATTTTTCCGGTTTTACTCTTGCTCACGGAAAAACCTGCTGCATCGGGAAACCGTTGTTAGCTTAATTTTATTGCGAACCTCAGCCGTGAAAGTCGTGAAAATAAAAATCAAATGAAAATAAGAGTGGAAACCAACCTGATCGAACGATCGACTCAGGGGTCCATCAAATCGGAGGGGAAAGGAAGACGAGGGAGAGAGAGTGAGAAGATGCAAAGGGTTGTTCAGTCAACAGCGTGTCGCTGACACCTTGACGCAGCAGCATCGCGGAAAGGAGTCAAGGGTCAAATTAAAAAATGCTCAATAAAAATACAAAATTGCTTGATCAAACTTGACGACAACGACTGAAGGAGGCATTTTTAGAAATTCCCCGGGTGAAATATTGACTGCAAGAATTCCAGCAATAATGTTCTACAATTTCTACAGCAAAACATCTTTCAACGACAATGTGAAGCACACTTCAATATCGACCAACATCGCTGTCCGCACCAACATCTACATTAAGATCAGAAACTAGAACAACGACAGCTAAATCCACTGCAACGGCATCAAGAGCGAAGGAACGGCAACATTGAAGGGATCAGCGATGGCAACGATGGCCAGAAGAACAAGAGCACAGGACCACGACCAACACACAATAAAAACAACAACACGAATTGCAGTGACTGCTCTCGCAACAACCACCAAAATGACAGCAACATCGAGCAGTGAACAGTTTTACGTCCGCGGCAGCAGCTGTCGTTGCTCCCAGTTTCTAATGCCACTTTCCCTCTCGTTGCCCCCCTCGTTCCCCTCTGCATCCCTGCCGCCCTCTCTCTTCAGTCTCCCTCGCTGGTGCTGCTGCTTTCCTTGGCCCGCTGGACGTCGCCGCGTTGGTCGACGACGGTCGCTGGTCGTCGGTTGTTGGCTGTCGTTGGCTGCCGTCATTGGTTGTCGTCGCTGGTGCTGTCCCTCTGTCTGTTGCCCTTTCAAAGGTCGGTCGGCCGGTCGGTCGGTCGTTCGCCGTCATCTTCGTCGATCGGCTGGAAACGCGCCACGCCGTCGGCCGTCGTAAATTTCGACTCTTGTCCGATGCACTAAGGTTAAAGCTCGCCAGCCACAGACAGAGGGAGAGGGAGATGGTGAGGAAGTGGGAGAGAAAAGAAGGGAGAGTAGCGAAGTAGAGGGAGAAACTGACATTAAGAGTGGGGAGAAACGAGGGACTTCGTCAAGGAAAGACCGAGACAGCCGAAGCGAAGGGGAAAACAACGAACAGAAGTGAAAAGAATCGAACGATAACCCGAAGAAAGAGAGAGAGAGAGAAACGGTCAGAGGTAGGACTCGCGATGGGCCTCGAGTCCGCAGCAGCAGCCAGTGGCCGAGGGCCGAGGCGATAAATTCAGAGTGCGGGCTGTCAGGAGCACAAGCAGTTGACATAAAATGGCACCAGCCGAAGGAGCAGCAACAACAACGAAGACAGGAGCAACAACAATGACGACAATGACGAAACAAGAACAACACATACAACAGAAGCAACAACAAATAACAACAATAAGGACAACTACGCCACATGAAGCACACGAGAAAAACTCGCCCAAAACAATAGCAAAAGTTCAATAACAACAACAAATAATGAGGCAGACAACTGCAAAGACAACAACAACAGCGGCGACGACGACGACGACGATGCAATGCAAGGGCGAAAAAAGTGGGAAGAGAAGAAGAATAAGACAAAAACAACTGCCTCGCAATACGTCAAGCGGAGTGCAGGGAGGAGGGCGAGAAATGCAGGAGTCGAGAAAGAGACGGAGACGGAGACGGAGGGCAGACGACGAGAAAGGGGAGAGAGAATGAGAGAGAGGGAGGGAAGAACACAGAATGTGAGGGAGAAGGCCAGAGCGAAGCGCGGCGTCGACGGCCGTGATGAGGCCAAACAATAAACCGGAAGTGGTAGGCATTTTGTCGGCGACGCATGAGGCGCAGACCCGCCACTGACGCACATGTGGACACGTGAACCACACACACACGTGTCTGGGGTCACTCAGTCAACACTCACACCGTTACACAGCGGCAGCGATGCTCGTTGAAATGCAAACGAGTGTTGCGTGGAACGATCGGACCGACCTCTCACACACCATCACACGCTGAGCACGCGGCTCCCTCTTCGTGCTTGCATCGATGTCTGCACCATGCAATTTTTGCTTCGGACTTTGGGCCGACTTATGGTGGGCTTCGTGGAGGGCGACTGACGACTATGAAACATCAAAAGGCCACAGTTTTGAGAACAGTATAAGGAGAGATTTCGACATCTTTATATCAAATGTTTCGAAGAATAATTTTTGAACAAGAACTCTGGGAAAACGTTTCTTTATGAATGTTCAATGACAGTTTGTGATGGCGATTTCGAAATTAATGTCCTTGGCAGACCTCGCTGGAATTTTCACGCAGGTGGAGACCCACACGAAGCCCCGATGTCTTGAAAGCGAGGCCACTTAAAGCAGCAGGGCAACGGCAGAAACCCCAAGGGCCCCGAATGAAAACACAACTCATTCCCGCCCTCCCTCCAGGGCAATAAAATTACGCGCAATTTCCGACACTCACTGGCGCACACGTGGACTGATGAAGAGACACCTGCGTGCCAGTGGTTTAGGCAGCAACGACTACAACAACAACAACAACAACAACACCACAAACGAACACATAAACGTTAACATTGTGAACTTAGTCGGGCGATAAAAAGAACAGGAGTCGTCGGGGCGTCTGCAGCGGCGAATGTATTACAACAACAAAGCAAGCTTAGATGGCGCCTAAAAATATGCCACATAAATTTGTTCGGCGAAACCCCTTTTTATGGCCACGCAACAACAACAACAACAAAAACAACAAGTACTACAATACACACAACAATCACAGCAGGCATTTCACGACAACACCAGGAACAACAACAAGGTAACAAATTTTTATTTACTCAACGCAGACACGAACACTCGCCGACGCACACAGCCACACGTACACCTACACCCTGATACAGCCATATGGAAACGACGTCATGTCGGCGTGTGATTTTTTCACGCACCCACACGAGGGCACCGGTTGCCGGCACCCACAGCCGCAGCGGCGCCAACAACACGAACGACAACGGCAATTGTGCTCGACATCATGGCGGCAACATTTCCGGAAGCCAGGCGTGCGGTGGCGGTGGCGGCGGCGGCTGCAGCCCAGCAGCTGGCGGCTGGCGGCGAAACAACATTAGACATCGAAACCGGAAGCGGAAGTAAATAATAAACGCGGCGAGCGAGTGCAGAGTGAGTAAACGATACAAATGCACGCGACCGGCGGCGACCTCGAGGCTGAGTGAGAGTGGAAAGCGGGAGCGCGAAGGGGAAGTGGGGCCACGGCATGGCATGCAATGGAAATGTCTTATTTGTGAGTGGACGAACTGGGGCGACGAGGTCCTTTAATCGTAATCTCAATTTGTTGCTCAATTTGTAATTAAAGAATTCAATTTCTGACCTTTGCTAGTGCGATGTAAAATTCGTATTTCGTACGTGGGGAACCCTCCAATTTGGATTTCGTGACAGCAGCAGGTTGCACGGTTGGCTTTCCAAATGAAGCGATTTTCAGGAGTCTGCAATGATTTTGGGGCTTACAGCGATACCTATAAATTCCATTGAAAATCCCCCGAAATCCAGGAGGATTTTTTGCATTTAGAAATTAATTACCCTCGGTGGTCTCTGGCGGTCCGCCGAAATTAATTTCGGCCAAATTAAGCTCCGTCCGTTTCCACCACGACCCCTGGAAGCCCACTTTAACCCTTGTCAATTTATTCATTACCTCTCATTTTTACCGTACACGGGAACGAATCCCACACACGTCCCTCTGCATTGCCTCCTTGTCCAGGGTGTCGAGGCAACCCTTTCGACACGAGTTGTCGAACATGTTCCTGGCTGCCACACGCTCGACCCACGAACACCTCGCGGATCCCTGCCCCTGTTTTCCCCGCCTCGAGCCTGTCAGCAGCCGACACCTCAGCGCCCTCTCCCCCGTCATCCGAACCCGTTCCCGGGGTCTGACTCAGCAGGGACGACCCTAATAATCCCTCAACGAGGACCATAACTTCTAAACCAGGCGAAGCGTGGTGAGACGAGGCAAAACAAAGAGCTCGAGAGCAGCGGAAGAGTGCGAAAGAATGAGAGCTCGTGTAGGACACGCTGGCAAGGGGGAGAAGAAGGAAAGCCTTGTGCGAGGAGGACAAAGGCAGGAGGTCGGGCTCAGAGATTACGGTGAGGGGTTTCAGGAAGAGCAGAAAAAATGGGGAACTCTTAATAGATGATGGGTTAATCATGCAGTTGGGATTTAAATGAACATGAAAATAGTATAGAATTAAAAATTTGTTCACTAAATGCACTAGTTAAAAGAGAAATTTTAAATTTTAATTCGTAGAAACCCTAGCAAATTGGAAATTTATCATATTTTCCAGTTTATCTCAAATATTTGACAATTTAATTCGATTCTCGTATTCTCAACAATTCTTTTTCATTCGAATGTGAGAGAAGTATATCGAAGAGTCCTCAAAACTAGAATTTGTTCAGCTGGAAGTAAGTCAAAACCCCAGTCAATCGACTCGGTCGTCAATCGACTTCCCGTGGGCGGGTGGCAAAAAGTCATGCTGAGTGGCGGGAAGGCAGGAAGGGTGGATCGCAGGAGGCGAAGGCGAAGGCGAGGAGTTCGCTCATTCATCATTCAAATCATTACACAGGCGACATGTGCTGCGCTCATACGTGAACGACGGAGCGCGGAGATGAGCCCGAGAATGGGGATAAGAATGGCGAGGCCGTAAGAATGCAGATGAGGAGAAGGAGGGAGGGCTGAGCCTGACGACGAGGAGCACGACAGGGGCGAGGACGAGGCTCCACATTAAACCGAGTCGATGGGTCGTCCCGTTGACAAGGAGTCGCAAAAGGACGGCACTAACGAGGATCGAGAGGAGGCCTCCGAGGACCAGACGGCAGGACAAGAGGCAGCTGGGTCTAAAATGCGAATGACAGCCGTGGCAAGAGATGGAGAGAAAAATTAAACGAAAACAAAAGGAAGCGACGGAACTGGGGAGCGAAAATTTGAGCCATGCCAGAAATGAGGAATGGCGGAAATGCGGACGGGAAAAATAATCAAGACAAATGCGTAAAAAAGGAAGAACGGCAGAAAAATCGACGTGCGGAAAGACAAAACCGTGGGATCTGAAACCCGCCGAGGATGCCGTAGACAGAGCAAGACCAAAAACAACGACGCGTTGCCACTCAGGGCGAAATAGATTTAAATGAAATAATAAAGAAAAATAAATTACCCGATGGCACCGAGGGTCAACCGGCTGAAGAGGGATGCGATGCGGCTCGGGTCGCATCCGGTCCCCGAAGTCACCAGCGCCGACGCCGACGCCGACTTCCCTCGACCACGACGTCGCCGGGCAAATTTCCCCAAAGTCTTCCGCGGGAGCGAGAGTCGTTTTTTGTCCACCCCCTGCTGTTGCTTTTATTTTGGAGCCGTTTGCAGCGGGGGGGTCTCGAGTAAAACGTCCTTTTTTCAGTTGCCGTGCGGCCGTGCAGGTGGCTGTGTGTGTGTGCGGCGGTCGTGGAAATCCCTGCTCGGAAGCCCCACTTTGGGGAGCATGAAATATGTCTGTTCATTGCTTCCTAACCTTGTTCGCACACACATACGTGTGCTCGGCAATGGCGTAGTGTGTGTGTGTGGGGGCCGTGCGTCCTCTCTGTCCATTAGCTATTTATATCCACACGTCCGGCTCCTCTCTCGCTCCATCGTCTGTCTGTCTGTCTGTCTCTGTTGGCCCTTCCATCGCTGATGGATTCCCTCTCGCTCTGTTGTTGGTTTATTTGTAATTTCCTCTGTTGTTGCTGGAATTACTATTACAGCAACTTTTTATTGTTGTTTTACACCTGTTGTTGTTGTCGCCACATCGCTCTTCTATTAAGTTATGAATTTTGCACTCGGATAACTTTTTTCATGTGCGGAGATTTTTTATCGCTTCGGCTTTTCGGTCTAGGGTCATTTTGTTTTGTTTTGACGTCCTCGTTCCTTGCTCTTGTCCTTGTTGTTGTTGTGTCCATACAAGTTTATTTATTGACCATTTGACGAAATGGCTTTTGATGGGTTTTCCTTTGTTTTTGTCTCGTTTTCTGTTCGAGTGGTTGTTGTTGTTGTTGTCGGCTTCGTCCTCTTCTCGCTGTTGTCGTTGGGTCGCAGCAATTGGTGTCGATGGTTTTGTTGTAGTTGATTCGGGCCAGTAGTTGTAGTAGTCGCTGTTGCTCAGTGGAGGACGCTTCTAATTGTTGTTACAACTGTGGTTGGCGGACTTCTATATATTCAATTATTTGTCTGAAAGTAACAAAAAATGGTCGCTTGGTGTTTTTGGGAGTGGCAAAAGGACGACTTCTTCTTCGAGGGTTTTTATAGAGTTGATGTGGAGAGAAACATCTCACCTCCAGCAAACTAGTGAATTAATCTAGTGGACTGATTCACAGACCGACGTTTTTGTATTTCTTTTATACGTGTTATTTTGTGTTCTGTTCCTAGGTTTATTTTCATGTTCCCCTAACTATTTCTCTGACTTTTCCTTTTCTCCATTTCTATTTTTCACATGGGCTCCTTTCTGGTTTCGTCCTCCTGCGGTCTCGTTTTACTTTCCTTTCCGTTCTCATTTTTGTCGCTATCTTTTATTTTGGCACTTCCGCTTCCTGTTCCTCCTTGTTCTTCTGGTCCCGCTTCCCCTCCGATCTGTGAAACAATTTCAATTTCACATTGTCGCGTTGCCCGCGTGGGTCTCTGCGGCATTAGTGTGGGAGTGTGAGTGCGAGTGTGTCTGTGGGCCTGCGACGTGTGGCTGTGTGTGTGTTGGTCACTGTGTGTGTCGCGCTCTGCACTTCCGGATGGAAGGGACGGCGGCCTTTGCGCCGTTTTCATTGCGACTGCGGCGAGTGCGACTTCGAGGGACTTCGCGATCGAAGGCAGCGTTCGTTCGTTCGGTCGCTGTCGCTGTGTCCGTGTGTGTGAGTGTGAGTGTGTGTGTTAGAAGGCGGGACTGTCTCGCTGTGCATGTGGCGGCACGTGTCGGTGTGAGTGTGTGCTCGGTGTCATTCGAGATTTAAAAGCAATTTTCCGAATCTGAATTTAATGCATCAACGGACAATAAAACGGCAAAAACAACTGCCGAGCCGGCGACTCCAGCAACACCCTGGAAAATCTCGCAATAGACAGACCGACTGGGGGACGGAGGGGTCGGGGGCAGCTGCGAGTGGGGGAGGGACCGACAGAAGGATGCCAGGAGGAAGGAGAAACAATAAAGAACGCTTTCAATTGCAGTTGACTGCACGGAGTTCCAGCGCCCTTATTGTTGTTGTTGCGCTGTTGCCCGTGGACGTCGATCCCCGACTGAACTGAATCGAATCGCATCGCATCGAATCGCAGTCGAAGCGAGCGACGGTCCTGCGGATCGGAACCAGCGAGCGGCAATTAGAGAAATTTCTTAAATATTTATGCACGGCAATAAAAATCGAGCATCCACTGGTCTGGTCTGGTTTGGTTTGGTCTGGTTTGGTTGGGTTTGGTTCGGTTTTGTCTTCCACACAATAACGGTCGCCGTACGCGCGCTTGGCTGTGTGCGATTGTCCTGGTGCCATGCCATGCTATGTGGCAATAGATGGCTGCGGGCTTGGCTTGAGTGTGTGTGTGTGTGTCGGTGTCCGTGTGACTGGGTTTGAGGGGACTTAATTGTTAACAAAGTTAATTAAATTGTTGTGCAACTCGAGAATTGATTGTTCGATTGTAAATCTGAATTGGTGGCAAAAAGAGCGCATCTTCGAACACAAAACGTTCCCATCTCGCATTCCTCTCCTCTCTTCTGCCACTGCCCACGCTCTCTATCTCACTCTCTCTGTCTCTCGCCATCGGTGGACGTTGGGAACTTGGAGCTTGAAAACCGAGGTTTGTTCGCTAGGTTTCAATACTGATGTATTTTTTTTAATCTGCTCATTATATTTTCGGAAATAGTGGTTAATTTCTGAATTAAAATAAATCAATTTTTTTCAGTAAAATGGAATTAAATTCAATTCACATTTATTTAAGTTTTTCCTTCACCTCTTTTTGAATAAAATTCGATTGTTGTCCTGTAACTATTTTTCATTCTACTGAATTTGATTTGTATACTGTAATTTTTGCTGGAATGCATTCATTTAATTTGGGCTGTTTTCATTAATTCTACTCTCACCAATTGAGACCTCATTCCACGGAGCTAAATTTTAATTCGATCTTCAGGCGGTTGAAATTGTTTTATCCCACTTTCCAGGCCGCCCGAATCGAGTTCCCTGGCCTGTGGCCGGATTCCGATCCCAGCTCTGCGAGCGATTTTTAACCACCCGATTGTGTGCGGTTCCCAAGCGGATTTAGTTCGGTGCGGGGTGGAGGGAATTAATTTACAATGATCCGCCGACCAGGGCGACGGATGCCATAATTCAACCGGAATGCACAAACCATTCGGCGTTCAATTAGATTCAAGCGCCACGCTAATTCGCATAAAAATATTATTTATTAGCCGCTTTATCAATTGCCCAACTGAAATCAATAATCGCCACTGCTGGCAACTCATTTGTCAACGCCGCCCGGCCCCACCCTCGAATTCCGCGCCCGGCGACCAAAATGGCGCCTGCGTTAAATGAACCGTTAAGTCGTAGGAGGCAGCCGCGAATGGAACGCGGTCCTACACATGCACCGGATCGATACACCGACGATCCCATGAGGAGCAGACCAAAATCGCTTTCTATTCAAAACAAAACAAGATCGTACTGCAAGTAGAACTGAATACGAAAGTATTTAAAAATATATAAGGATCAATGGGAAGGACAAAAGCAAACGCGAAACCCATTCTTAAACTCCGACGCGAAAATGAATTTGGAGAATTTTCAATTTGAGAGCGAAACGAAAAACCCGACAATCATTTTTGGATGCTGAAAATTAAAAAGAGAAATCGTTCTTCATGCTGGGAAATAAAAAATTAACAGCCAAAGCGACGGGAAGAGGAAACACAACGAGGCAAACGCGAAAACGAACAGATCTAAATAGAAACATAAATTGCTGCCCACGCAGGAAGGATTTCGAGGAGAAAAAAGGATCTGATTCCGAAAATAGAAGTAAATATGCGAGGCATTTTAGTTGTACGTATGTGGAAATAAATCGCTCAGAAGGCTGAAAAACCCATTTAAATAATAAAATCCATGAACGCCGGCAGGCACCATTGAAATTGGTGACAACTAGAAATGGCGTTCCCATTTTTTATAGATCGCTCCCGACCCCACCCGCTCCCCTCTTTGCCGGCGTCGCTCGGCCACTGTGTTGTTGTCCATTCTTCGCATTGTTCTATTTCGCTCCATGGTTGTTTCCTCATTGCCTCAGTGCTTTTGCCGCCGTCACTCACCTCTTGCGGCCCGGCGTCGAGAGAGCGCAGTCGGGACGACCGACCAACCCTCGCGGCCGCCGAGGTGCTTAGGCGAGCAGTCGGCATTTGGCGAGACCCGCATGGGCCCGGCCCCGGCGGCGGCCAGTAAATGTTTAATGCAACACTTGGTCACTCGCCGCCGCCTCCCAAATGGCCAGCCCGTCCCGGCCCGGCCCGTCCGCGACCCCGCCGGTCGCCGGGCTCACAAATCTCGCAAACGCCAAATGAAATTGGAACGCGTCGCCCAAGTGACCTTTTCCGCCACCACATCACCCCGGCCCCTCGGCGTGCGTGTTGAGTGTTTTTAAAATATTTCCCGAATTCCGGCGACAGATGCAGCACCGCTAGAGAAAGGACATTGCGAAGATTCCACGGGGTTTCGCCAACGTAAAGAAAAGATTTAATATTGAAATTTTGGAAATTTCAATATGGGAGAAACGAACCCAATTTCCTGAACACTCTGGGGATTCTTGTCAAATTAGGCTCATTTACTGTGCCGCCTCCAGTGAGGAATTTCAGTTCCATTTCAGCACTCCCTGCTTTAATACATTAGTATAATCAAATTCGAAATGTGTCGTATTGAAAGCACTTGTTCATTTATCTCAGTGCACAGTGTTTTCCATTATTTAACTTGTTTTCTATTTTCGCCGTGGGTTCTCTTTTTAGTGCAGCCTCGTTTTGCCTCTCTCTCCGCCCTTTCGCCCACCCCGACCTGCGGGACTACAAAGTGTCAGTGCTGGCAACTGAACGCAAAAAACCAGAGTACAAAAATTCCCCAAACAAGCGGAAAACAAACAAACCAAAAAACACCGACGTGAAGTTGTCCACCCCGAACATGTGTACGTGTGTGTGCGTGTGTGTGTGTGTGTCAGTGGGAGTGTGTGAGTGTTGCTTTGGTCTGTTGAAGCTCTGGCCGCCGGCTTCGCTGATTTATATCCAGCGAGATATACAGACCACTGAAATTTCCATGTGATTTATTTCCGTTAAGCAATTTTCGTTTGCATCCAGTAGGGAGTGGGACGAGACGGAGAGGGCGAGACGGAGAGACCGAGAGCGAGCGAAAGGGTCGAGCTGGAGGACTGGTCAAGACCGGCAAGGGCCCTGTGTGCGGTCGCAAAGGTCGGGCGGGCTGGATGCGTAGAGGATTTGTCCGGGTCTGTTTGTCAGCCCGACTGGATGGTCACGGCTGGTCCCGTTCAGTCACTCATGCCTTACCGCACTCGAGCGCTCCGTCCTACGTCTCCCGCCCTCTGCTCTCTTTCACCCCACTGCCCCCGCAATCTCTCTCCACGAACTCTTTTGCTCTCACGCTCGCCGGTCTATGCTCGAATCCCTTTGGGCGCTGGGTTTTTTGCGGAATTCTCGACGGCGTCGGCATCGCTGTTGTCGTTGTTGTTGTTGTTGTTGTTTCCGCCCACCGGATATGCGGCCTTCGGCAACAATGCCGTGGCGCCGGATGTGGGGTCGGCCGTTTGCCGGGTGTGAAATTGGACGCTGATTATTGTCCGGCTGTCCGGTTCGAAGCCTCGAAAAGGCGCAAAGGACACGAGGGCGCCGCACGGGCTCCGCTGCGGACCCTTTTTAATAGCTTTAGCGCCTGTCCTCGTGACCTCCCACCCCCGCCGCCTGGTCAACTGAGACTCCGTCGCCGCCGTCCCCGGTGGCCACAGGAGTCGTCCTTTAAACCGGTTTAAATGAATTTTATTTCTTATTTAACTCGAACCCAACCCTCGATTCGACACCCGCCTCCTCTGCTCTTTGCTAGCCTCCCTCATTTAGGCCGTTTTAATTCCGTCGGCTTTCAAGGTTGACCTCGAGGCTCCCCCGGGCCTCCTCTGGGCCTGCTTGTGTTTCCCTGGAGTTTGTTTATGTTCCTGATTTTGTTCCCGAGTAGTTCTAAATTATTCAATGTTTACTGCGAGCTCCGGCCCGACCCGGCCCGTCCCAACGCCGTCCCGCCTCCCCGCATGTCACACACTTTAATTGGCATTATCGGATCGGGCTTATCGAAGACACCCCTCTGACCCACCCGGGAACCTTATCATAATTACCTTCGTGTGCGTGGAGGCCGAAGGAAACCTGCGGACCCTCGTGCTGTGCTTATCGTTGGCACTTTATCTATCAGGAGCTCGTCTCGGAAAGGGTTAAATTGGGCTCCGCCTCCCTCTCTCACACTCTCCGTGGCACTTGCAGAACACCTTCGCCGAAGGGTCTCCCGAAACCCTCTTCTCTGGGGCTTAGTCGGTGGGTGCGAGGGAGTGAACGAGAGTGCGAGTGTCTGCGCCCACTTCGGGTCTGTGTTTAAGAGTCCTTGTGTGCGTGAGCATAATTAATAAGATAAGCTTTTGATTACGGTCGATTTAACTCTCGAATTGGTTTCGTAGTTTTGCTGAGCTTTAAATGTAGTTTTCTGGGAGTTGAACACGCAGACTGTGACTGGACGGCTGTGAGAGGGAAATGGGTGGAGAAATTGATAGAGAGCGGGAGAGAGGAGGACGTAGAGGGCAAAAACGAGAGAGGGGTGGGGGAGCCAAGGGTTACATTCTGGTGGTGCAAGGTGGATCCGAAAGGTGCCAAGGTGAGGTTGGTGCGATTTTTCGGGGCCTTTGTGTTTTGTTTTGCTTCAAAATATTCCCAACCGGGCTTCAGTTTTCACACATAGATCTGAGTTAGGGGATTTGAAAAAAGTTGGGCACCAGCGACCTGATTCTGCACATTAGAGAACTAAAGTTGAGGCCCAAACCCCGACTTTTTGAAATGTTCCCAAGTCGTGAGTATCGGTTTGCTGGGTCTGGAATTAGACAAGCCATCTTCCACAAATAGTCGTTGTGGGGTTCCTTGTCTGACCTCGGAGCAACGAAAATAAACCCACAAAGGATTTCGAGAGCAGACGTCGGCTCCTTTGTCTCCGGCCGTGGCGGCGACGGCTGCCTTCACGCGGCCACTTCAATGTCAACCCCAAGACCTCGTTCGTCAGACTCGCCCCAACCGGTCGCCCCTCCCTCGCTCGATCTCCTTTGTCCATCTAATGGACAACGTCAAACTTTGGTCAAATAGACGCGAGCGAAAAAAACCGAAATCGACGACACAGGCCAAAGAAAGACGAGAATCGGAAACAAAAAAGGGACGAGCAACTGGAGCGAGTAAGGCGAAAAGTTGAGCAGATCGTGGAAGGGGTTCTGGGAGCGGAGGGTGGAGATAAGGGAAAGCGAATTCCAAAGAGACCACCCGGGTGAGGGCGAATGAGGTTCGAAGAGCCGGCCGAAATGTTGGGGTTCGGGACTTGGCGCTGAGGCAAATGGAAAAGCGGCAACACATTAATTATTAAAGCTGAAGTTTTTTCCCTCGTGCACGTCCACGTCCACGCCCTCGACCTCGCCCCGCCTCCGTGCCGACTCTTCGTTATCCGTCCGGCTCATCGTGGCCTCCGATCCCGGGTCCTCGGAGCTGCTCGCGTTCGAGCCAATGTTGCGTGGCTGATTCTGATGGCGTTGACGGCGGCTGATGCGGGTGAATCGCGTGCAAAGACGCAGTGTGGAGCGCGGAGGGAGAGAGAGAATGAATTGCGGGCGGATAAAAAGGTTGTTGACAATGTGACAGCTAAGATTGACTTGGGAAATCAAGGAACTGAACGACCGGGAGTTTCATTCCCAAATGAGGGAAAAAATTCCGCAAATTATCGGGCCATGCAGAAGCCACAGGGAGGAAGGCGGGAGATAGAACGACAGAGAGAGAGAGAGAGTCTCTTACTTGAACAAAAACGGAGGTCAGAGAGATGGGAAAGTGTTGCAGAAGGAATGAGAATGCTGCAAATTGCCGAAGTTTGCCTCTGATGACGGGGGCGAGCGCGAGAGGCGGAAAAGCATCCTTCGAATGAACCACGGGCTGAGTGGGAATTTTTCCTTCCAAACTTGGTTGACACAATTTCAATTTGCATTACTTGAAATTAAATCCTTACAGCGAGAAATATAATCCCCATACTAAAGATGTTCAATAAGAATTTCAATGATTTTTACACAATAATCTCCTTATTGCATCATCGGCAGATTCCTCTGTGGCTTCCCTCGAATACTTCAAAACCGCCCACGGTCCCCGGTTGACACTGCTGAATTAATAATTCGTCCTGAGTCAATAAAATAATTGGCTTCAGCTTGATTCCCCGGAATGCCATCGTCCCCAGAGGAGCCTCGTCCCCAGCCCGAGTGGACCAAGTCGCCGCAACAAATATTTCAGCGAAGCCAAATCCGACACGAGGCCTGACAGCCCAATGACGAGCAGGCCTAGGCGGGGCGGTCGGACGGGATGACAAGAGGCGATGATAAGGGCGCGGACAAGTGAGAGTGACGAGGAGATTTCTCGAAATTTTGAATATTTGTTTAGTCATTAATAGAGAGATCGAAAGATTTGTTCGCCGTCAGCGTCTGTCGTTGTTCTCGAGCTCTCCCTTCTGTTGTTTGCTTCTTCGTGCTCGGCCCGAACAAGGCTCAGACGTCACTCGAAGGACTCGACCAAGATGTCTGTCGCTCCCCCGTCGGCCTCGGCTCGGTCACGCTCCACCAGCACTGGCAGCACCCGCTGTCACTCGCAACGGCGACTTGTGTTGTCTCGGCGCCTTTGTGGGCCGGGCCGAACACACACATGCTCGCCCGGACAGACACAGACCCAGACAAATGCCAATGACTTGTCGCATTTGTATCCTTTCGACGGATATTAACATTGTTTACCGTCGACCGGGGAGGGCGGAGCGATGGAACAACAACAACACCTAGAGCAAATAAATCTCGGGGCTCGAGTGTGTTCGTGTGACGCCTTGTCCTCAGGCAGACCCAAGACGAACACCCAAATCAAAAGCAAAGCAAATACGATTTTTGACTCCTGGCTGCGGGTGCGAGCGAGACGCCGATGTGTCTGGGGCCTAAGTTGGAAATTTTAAAATCTGCGTGGGGTTCGATGGTGGAGACAGCGCGATAGTTCGGGGAAGGTCCACGGACCGGAAGTCAGGATGACAGGAGGAGGACGAGCGGGACGAACGGGACGACTGACTTGAAGGCCACAGCGAGAGGGAGGGAGTGACAGCCGAGAACTGTTCGACCTGGAGACAGGGCGAAACCGCGAGGACTCTGCGAGGCCCGAGGACCGCTGACAGATGGGCGCGTGCCCGGGACAATAAATTAACGGCGACAACCGAAGGACGAGCACAACGGCGAGGACCGAGCAACTGTCACCAGAGCAAACAATAACAAATCAACAGAATTTCCCACCCCAGCATCGGCGGCGGCGGCGGCAACGAGAGCAAACTTTTCACCAACCGAACCCGATGAACTTTCGTCGGAGGACCATCGAAAGTTGTATTTAATTTTGTGATGAAATTGCGTGAGGGAGACAACTAACGAGCAAGCGAGCAGGCGAACGTTACTTTAGGTAGCCCTGATTAATTACGGGCAGGAGGGGCGAACGAGTGGCGAAACTATGGTGATTTCGTTTGAACCGAAAATTAATTTCCGCCACGCAGTCCTTAATTAAGCAGAGAACAACGAACGACGGTGGACGTGAGAGCGCGATTTCCAGGAAGAACCGAGGCAGTGGATCCGGAAACCATTTACTTCGCCTAATGGGAGGTGGATATTGGTGGGGGCGGGGCACATGAAGGATATTGGGATGACAGCCCTTCTCCTTCCCGGCAAAAGGACTCTCCACAGCATCGAGTTACCTTGGACCCGAAATTGAAACGAAATCGAAAACACTTTGAACTATTTTTCTATTTTACACTTTATTCAATCAATAATTCCTCGTTTTCTCACTTGGTTGCTTATGTCTTAAATTATTATTCCTTCGGTTTCTTTTAAATTTATACATTCACAATTTAATGACTCTGTGTTAAATTACTAGATTTCCTTTTAATAAATGTCTTCCTTTATTTCCAGTTTACGTATAAAATTTAATTTTTACGAATTTTGAGTTTAAATTCCATGTTCAACTTCGTCGTCGTCCTCCTCGTATATACTATATATATATTTGTTTTCTTTAACTTTTATTTGCCACTTCCCCTCGTCAACTTCAAGTCTATTCGAATAAATTTCCTTTTAACTAGGTTTCTTACGGCTAGAATTTGATTTGGAAAATGTTTGTATTTTGTTGTCGTCTAATTAAATCAAACCAATCCAAATGAACAACGAACCAATAATACACCTTACAATAATACTAATGTAAATAGAAGTATCGTTATTATTCTCGGCTCCTCGGACAGCCCTCTAAACAAACAGATAATCTTTAGGTTTAACAGCAATAAAGAAATTTACCTTCAATCGTAATTGTTATGGTTTCTCTTAGGGCTAGATTTAATAACAGGGTTTCTTGTTTAAGATTTATGTTTAAAGTTTCAGTTTTGATGTACATTTAGTTAATTAATACATAATTGTTTTATACCTTTCGCCTTATTAGTTTTACTCTGACCTTAAATGTGTTAATGTCAGGATTTAATTCAGTATTTTTTTGTGATTTTCTTAAATTTTCCTTAGTATTCGCTCTCGAGTATTGTGTCTCGTAATTTTCACTCCTGTTGTGGTTGTTTGCTTTGGGTTGCATACTTTTAGGTGAAATATATTTACAAATAGTTGAAGTTCTCTACCGTCTATTTATGCCTGTATATGAACTGGGAAAAGTTTCCTTACTTTCGTCTACCATTAAAATTACAAGAAACGAGTCCTCAGTTGAATAATTGTTTCGGTTGCTGTCGTGTTTGTTTCATCGCCTCCTGCTCCCCTCCTGCTGCCACGACTTAGAGTGTCTAGTGTTCGAAAATAATTGCAATTTGGCTGCCTGTTTGTTGTGGGTTCCTTTCCTTGATTCCGGTTGACTTCGGTCGGCAGTTTCGCAAAGCGCTCTGCTGGCTCTGCCTTGTGGCTCCGCTGCTGCCGCCATCGATTCGTCTCCGTCTCAGCGGTTGATCACATTCCATTATAGTCAGTTTGCAGTTGATTCCTCCGTCTCCTCACCTCCGTCTCCGTCTCTGTCTCCGACTCCGACTCCTCGGCTCGCCGCGACTCCGGCCGTCCACCGCCATCGCTGGCTCCCTCGCTCCGGTCCTACTGGATTTAACGTCAAAACCTTGTGGCGTGGTTGCGCTCCTTGGCGATCAGGACGTCCTCGCCGGCGAGCTGGTGGTGCAGCTCCTCGGGCACGGTCTTCAGGATGCCCGGGTTCGCGTTCTGCGCAGGCGGGGGCGGAAGGAAAGAAAGAAAGAGAAGAGGGAAGAGAGAGAAGAGAAATATTATTGTATTGCGGCGCGAAGTTTTCGTTTTTCTTTCTCAATTTCGACCTCGTTTACGGCCGTGCAGACGACGCTGGCCCCAGTGAGAGGCCGCAGGAAGCCGGCTCATGGCGAATAAAACCCACAGGGAGCGACAGAGAGGGGGAGAGGGAAATCAGCCGCCCGCCCGCCGGAAGCTCTTAAGCACTTTCACATTTCGCTCCCACGGCTTTCGTCCATTTGCGTCTAACTTCACGCTGCATTGTTTTCGGACCCACCCGCGGCCAGGGGTCGGGGAAAGATTGGAGAAAAATGAGGGTAAACGCCCTTTTTATTTGTCTGCACTTGGAGGAGCTGCACTAACGACTACTTCACTGCATAGAAATGCAGTAAAGACCGACACGAAGAACTGCAAATAATGACAAAAACGCAAAAACAACACAAAAGGTCGGGGTGAAAAAACTGGAGGAATTGCAATATTTTTCATCGCTCTCTGCAGTCGCGGCGAACAGTGTTGCCAATGCGGTCCGGCCTCGTGCCCTTTGAGCAGACTCTCTCCCTCTCTCTCTGTGTGTGTGTGTGTCTGGCAAAATAATAATTGTGTTCTTCCCCGGATGGATGCGAAGAGGAGCTTAAATTTACATTTTTCTGTGATGCTGCATGGTTGTTGTTGCTATTTTGGTTCACACTTGCAAGAAGCCGCAGTCAAACAAAGGAGGAGTGGAAAAAGCCAAGAGACGAAAGGGAGTGAGGAAAGGTAGTCAAACGAGGAGAGGGCGAAAACACAAAAAATTCATAAAAAGTAATGAAAGCACTGCTTGAAAGCAGATGAGGATGAAGAATGAGCGGATAAACGGAAAAAGGAAAAGGCCACAAAAGCTGTAAGAGGCAACACTGTAATAATGTGCGCCTCATTTATTTCTGAGCAGTCGCGAAGTTTTTGCTGCCTCTCCGCCCGAGGCCCTCAGTTCGGAGGGTTTGGGACTGGCTGAAGGCGAGTGGATTACTAGCAAATGTTATGATGGAAATAAATTCAGTTTGGACAACAAGATCGTCGTTCAATCAATAATGTCAATAACTTTCTACAACCAGTAAATGTTTATTTTCAGGATATTCCCCAGTATATTTTTGTTAATTTTTTCCTCGTCCCCTTTTTCCAGTCGGAACTCTTGTAGAAAAAACTCTTCTTTATATTCATTTCCATTTTATTTTCAGTTCGTTGAAAGCCCTTCGAGCCCGGGCTTTGGAATGCGAAACTAACTCTTTTCCAACTTCGAAAAGTTACCGCAAAGAATCCTAAAATCGCAACCTACTGAAGGCTTTCGAGAGCTTCAAATTTACCAAACTTGACTTATGTTTTTTTCGTATTATTTGTTAGATTTTCCCTTTTTTATTTTCTTTTCCTGTGCAATGGCACTCCGGATTTCGTTTGGCATTTTTGTTTTCATCTTCGGGCCGTAACTTGTTGACATATTTCGGGCCGTTAATAATCGCGCCGGTTCGACTGTCGACTGTCGGCCAGGGACTCTTGAGGAAAGTTTCCGCAAGAACAGAGAGAAGAAGGGACGAAGTGGCGAGAGAGAGCCCAGGGGTGGGAGGCAGCGGGACAGGCGCCCTCCATTTGGGGACATTTGTTGTCAATTTCAGGCCATTACCCAGCAAATTGGCAATGAACCGGGCGGAAGGAGGACGCAACAACAAGGGAAACACAACAACAACATATCCACCTATACAATGAAGCAAAATATAACAAAAGGCCCACAATCGAACAAAAAAAATTCAGGAAAAACGCAACAAAGATGCAAAAAATAGCAGAATTACAACAAAAACACAACCTCGTCCTCAGCACAACTACAACAATGATAACAACAACAACAAGGCGCAGTTTCCCTCTCCCTCTCGCCCACGCGCACAATCAAAATAAAGTAATTCCTTTGTTAATGGCGACCGCAAGAGGGCGCTTGCCGGCGTTTTTCAAGGACGGAGGAAGAAGCAGAAGAATCAGAAAAGGAGCATCGAAGGCTGGCGCGTTGTAAACAACACTTACACATGTCTGCGGACGCCGAAACTTTCGGGACAGCGAACAACAACAAAAGCAAACAGAACTCGCCGGCAAAAAGGGCAACAGGACAACGACAACAACAGCAGCAACAACAAGGGCTGCTTGTCGGGACGTCGCAGGCAGGACGAGGGACCTTTTCTCGTTTGGGACTCCCTGGCTGTCTGCGTGTTCGGGATTCCGCTGTCAGCTCTGTCACTTTGTCAACATTCTGATCCTCTCGACCGCTTTCTGCCTCCCTCCAACTCCCACCCGCTCTGGACTGGCTGTCGATTGAAGGACCAACCGACAGACATCCGTCTCATTGTCCTGTTTAGTCATCGGTCCCCACGGCCTCCTCAGCCTCGCTGTTCGCGCACTTTTTTACGTCCCACAAGTGGGCGTCCTTCGGTGCCGGGACGGACGTGCGTTCGATTTAAATTAATTTCCCTCTCCCCCGCATTTCACCCCACTGGAGTCTTTATTTTTCCCCCTGGAATATGTTTATGTTCTTGTAATTTCCCAAACTTCTTTTCGAACGACTTCCTTCGGGTCTCGGGGTCTCTACTGTGGTCATTGCTGCTTTCGGACCTCTTCCGTTCTCCCGGCGCTCGTCTTTATGTCTTCGTAATCTGTTTTTAACTCTAATTCTCCCCGGACAATTTCTTTTACAGATGCCGCAAAAGACTCCTGGTCTCTGTCATGGAACAAATGCCGCCTTCGTGTGGAAGGCTCTCGATTGAGATCAGGACGTAATTGGAAGAAACCCGATGATCGATTCATCGCTTCGAACCCACGCCCTGGCTCAGTGGACGTCCTCGAACCAGGACCTCTGCCATGAAGACGGCGTTTCCGCTACCACTGCCGTACAACTACGACGACAGGACGGGCCGCGCAACGACGTCGCTGCACCACATTCACAACAAACCACTCCTCGTGCAGTATTTACCGAGTCTCCGTAGACGGCGCTGCTGCCGCCGATGCCGACGATGCTGCCGTTGCCGCCGACGCCCACGGCGTGCGGGGGCGGGGGCGACTGCGCGTGCTGCTGCTGCTGCTGGTGATGGTGTTGCTGCTGCTGTTGCTGCTGTTGCTGCTGGGCGCAAATGATCGATGCCGCCGAGTGCGCGGGCAGCCCCATGCAGACGATGCTCCCCGGGGGCGCCGCCGTCACCGGCTGCAGCAGCCCGTTGCCCAGCGAGGCCGGCGACAGGGCCGACGACGTGGCCGTCACCACCTTGTGGGCGAAGATGGGCGGCGGCGGCGTGAAGGTGGCCAGCTGTGATGGATGCGACATGGTGACGCCGGTGATGGTGTTCGTGCCGAACATCGGGCTCGTCGAGTACATGGGGTGGTGGGCGAGGTCGATCTGCGGATGGGCGTGGCGGCGGGCGGATGAAATGGCGGTGAATGCGATGCGGTGCGTGGCGAGGCGAGGCGTGGCGATAACATGGCGATGTCACGGCGAGACAGCGGGCGAAATATAGAAACAAAAGAGAGAGAGAGAGAGAGGGCGTGGTGAATAGAATTGTCTAAACTGGCTTTTACAGTGGGCGCCGGGGTCGACCGTCGGATGTTCGGGGTGTTCTGGGTGTTCGGGGTGTTTGCGAGAGTGTGCGGGAGGTGCTGTGGACAGTGGGGGCGTGTTTGCGAGGGAGGAAATAACGAAATAACGAATATAAATATAATATACGATTTAACCGTGATTTTCCATGCAAATGTAATGCAATGAAGATTAAGTCGATAGCGAATGCATTTAAATGACAAATCAATAAATATAATACAGAGCAGTCGACACCGAAGCACAAGCAACGCAATAAATCGAATGAAAATCAAAATACAAGTGGAATTTCCGTTGGTTTTACTGCGGTCTCTGATGCATGGATCCACACGATATCGGGTCGAATCGATTTCATATAACATCAATAACAAATCGAATGTCGCTCCTATTGGTTTCAATTAAATAATCGGCAAATAAAATACAAATAATTTTCGTAAATGCTTCTGCAGACACAGAGAAATCGGCAAAAACCATAAAGTAGGGAGAGCGAGAGACGGAGAAAGAACGAGGAGTGAAGAAGTGCTCAAGTGTGACAGAGACAAGGCGAAGGTTGAACTGGCAAAATATCGGAATATAATTTTATTGCTCTTTTGGTTTCTCTTTACAAATGAAATTAACATGAGCCACAGAAGCAGAAACAGAAACAATGGAAACTACAATTAAAGCTACGATAAATTAAAATCGGGAATAAGCCATAAAGCGTTTTTGTCGTTGTCGGTGCAAGTGTGGCTGTGATTGCTAGAGGAGGTGGTGGTTGTTGTTGTTGACAGTCTGTGCGGAAAATGTGCAATTGATGTTGATGTTGGTGTTGGTGTTGCTGTTGTTGTGAGGTCAATGGGCGACAACTTTTTCAATGCTCTCCATTGAATTTTTCTCCACTTTAATCTCTTTCTAGCGATGACATTTTTAATATTTTCGTCCTTTCAGTTAGAGTTTTCTCTAACTTTTTTTCGCAACTCTTTGTTTATTTATTTTCCTAACTATTTGACTTTCTCCATTTCGCTGCATACAACTCCATTCTGACCTGAGTCGCCCCAACCGCATGCAGAAGTCACGCCGAATTAGTCCGATTGTGCAGCGCCGCAACGAGCGATAGAGACAGCAAGCTGAGTTCCGCATTTGCCTGCAGGCGGAGGTGCGTGCGTGTGTGTGCGGGTGCAGAGTAGTTTCGTGTTGAGCAGTCGAGTTTTATGGCTGTGGTTCGAGCAAATATTGACGCTCAGATAAATATTGACTTTCCGACAATGGACGAATGCGATTCGTGTGTCTGTCGGTCCTTCCGCACCTTTACACCGGTCCAATAGCCTTCTGGACGCGTCAACAACCCCATTACGAACACTCTCTCTCTCTCTCTCTCTCTGTCCGTGTTTTTGTCTCCCGTCCGGGCCCTTTCATTCCCTTGCCTTCCTCTGCAATGCCAACCCTCCGCCCCTTCCTCTGCCCAAAAGTTAATTTTTCCCCTGAAACGATTAACTTCGCCCTCAACTCCACCTGCTTCCCACCCCCTCCCTCTCTAACACTCCATGAACTTGTTCCGGGTTGTTGGCAGTGCCTTCGTCGTTGTTGTGGTAATTGTTTTTACTTTAGTTTTCGTTATTTCGACTTTTGCTACTTTTTGGGGATTTTCAGAGCATTCAGTTGTCGGTTGTTTGTCGTTTTCTGCTACAGCCAGTGGTATCGCGGCAGTTGGTGCTGATAGTGGTGCCGTTGTGGGTGTTGGTGAGGGCAATTGTGTTGTTGGGAATTCGTGAATCGTTCGCAGGGTCGTCGTGGTGCTGGTGGTTTCTTCCACGACCCGCTCCTGCCGCAAATTCATTACCTGTGAATAGATGTTCGGCTCCGCTCGCTTCATGTCCGACTGCCTGGGCCGTCCGAGGGTCGCGCTGCAGTAGGGCGCCATCCGCTGGCCTCCGGGGGCGGCCAATTCGGCGTAGGTTAAATCAGTCTGCGGGCACGGGGAGGGAAGAAAGGCGATTAGCGAGGAGCGATAAATAAAGGCGGTTTCAAGGAGCAAAAGAATCATATCAGGTGGTGGAAGGTTTTAATTTAGTGAAGGCAGAAATGTTTAACACGATGATAGGCAGGTTCCTGAACCCATCCAAAGGCCATTCGGTGCACTAAAAACCAAGAAGCTGCTTGAATTTTTTGTTATTATACAGAAATGAAACTCGATTGGTCCTTCGAAATCAGGGATATTCTTCGATGATAAAAACAAAAAAATCGCAAGCCAAGTTTGGGGAAATTTACTGACCGATTTGCTAACGGCTTCGAGGACTTGCCGATCCATTTTCATTTACCACAAGTCGGAACGACAAATTCACACGACCCTTTGCTGACAACCGGCGACCTCGGACCCCAGGACCTCTGCCAAGCCCATTCACTCGCCCCTCCCCACTCCCTCCCGCCTTCCGTCCTGCCCGGGCTAACTTTCTTCAATTACCTTCTTCTATTGAAAGATGCGACCCGAGCGTTGGACCTCGTTCGGCCATCGGTTGGGAAGTAAATTTAATTACATCGCTGCATGTAGCTGCCAATAACAAATGCAAACAAAGCACATGCACACGCACACGCACACACGGACACATACGAACACCTGCACGATCGAGAGCCCACAGCGACAAGCCGGCGAGTTCCGACACAAGACCAACATTTCGCACAGGGCAAGCGGTCCTTCTTTGAGCAGCCCCACCCACTGATTCTCCACCTCGCCCGACCCGGCTCATCCCCTTCCTCGTCCTGCTCTGCATCAACCCCATCCCCGCTGCGTCCGCTCCTCCCTCCTCCTCCCCGATCAGGCTGCTCGTGTTGCTGTCACTGTTGCTTAGTTGTTTGTGCTCGGATGTCGTGTAGTTGCTGGTCCTCTGATTGCTCCTGCACCGTTGCCGGTGAGAACCAGGCGTGTTGTTGTTCCCGGTCACTGGTGAGCACCCCTGTTGTAGTTGTTGTTGGTGCTGTGGTGGAACTCGCCGCTGTTGTTGCGCCTGCCGCATCCATCTATGAGAGAGTTTCGAGCCGGCAGCGCAAGTCACTTAACGCAAACTCCACCGCCGCCGCAGCCCACTCGGACCCCCCTCTCTATCTCTCTCCCTCGCCCGCTGGTCCTTGTTCTCGCCCACTCCCACGCCCTTCGCCTTTTCTCTCGTCTCAACGACAATGTTGGTCAACAATGTTGAAGGCGCCCGGCGCCAGTAAAAGCCAAGTGCCCATCGACGGGGAGGACGTGGACGCTGTTGTTCCATCGACGAGGACGAGGGCGAGGACGACGCCGACGATCGATGACGCCGCCGCATCTGCTGGAATGAATCGATCGCTGAGCTGCCTTCGGAAACCTCAGTCAGCTCACCCTGTACGGCCGCAGGGCGGTGCAATCACTCGGCCCACCCCCTTCAACTCATTCGCTCCATCGACGACCTCCCGACGTCGATATAAATTTACAGAATTCTCAGTCGCTCCAGCCCCTCACTCTCTGTTGCTCTCACTTCTAGCGCTCTCGCCCACGCTCCCTCTCTTCCACTCTCCGACTGCTTCCTCCCCGTTTGAGATGGGGAAACCTGTGGAAATGTGGAGCACGCATGGTGGACCCGAGTGCATGTTATCGAGCCGAATGCAAATGGACTTTGCCCGAGCCTTCGCCAGCTCCCCTCCACCGCACCGCATCCAGCTCTCACCCATCTCACCGCACCCACTGCACCCGAGCTGCTCCGGGCTGCTCCTCAACCCACCTCAGCCCACCACATCGCACCGCACCACGACTCGACTCGACTCCTCGAATTCCCACAACATACTCTCGGCAGGGCGGACATGGAGGAGGTCGGTCAGGGCGAAGGGGCCGGGGGGCGGAGGGAGCGGCAGGAATCGAGGAGCTGCAGTCGTGAGGTTGGTGAAACAAGTTGGAGGCAATGCCGGGATTATTGGTTTTGCTTTCAAACCCTTGCAGGACCCTCTACACAGCATCGGACCCCAAATGAGCAGCGCGGCGGGTGGAAGAGAGGGAGGGAGAGGGAGGAAAGTCCAGGTAAAGAGGGAAGCACAATGTGCAATCAGCAATCGGCAAGCGAGACGATTGGGCGAAGAAGTGAGAACGGGGAAAAAAGGAAGAAATGAAAAGGAAAGGAGGCGAAGGGAAGAAGAGAGGGTGAGGAAGGAATGGACGGGAAGGCGGTGGTTTTCGAGGATAGAGGGGAAATGGCGTGGAGATTTAGTGAAGGGAATTATCAAATATTCCTGATTTTTATTGATGAAGGTGCGGGACTTCTAGAGAGAGAAGGAGTAGGCAGAAGGCTGGCTTGATGGGTCTTGTACAGGATTCGATTGGAGAAGGTATTGCGATCAACATCAATACAGAGAGCAAGCATCCTTAAAGCTTTTTAGTCATAAGAACTACTGAAAGGACTACCATTTCGGAATTCTTGAACTCCCATTAAATGTCCCCTTTCTTTTTCTATGGACGCAGCTCTTGCGCTTCGCCTCCCCTAAACTGGCATTGCATTAACGAGAACCATGAATTCCTCGCTACAAGCTCTCTTCCTGCTCCCGTATTGTTAACACGGAATCCACCGGAAATAATAACCTCCGCCATTGTGCTAAGTAGGAAGAATAATATCATAATTTCCACGCGAACCAGGGTCAACCGGCCTTCGAACACACGCCTTCCGCCCCGAAAGGATGCCGGGCAGGCTCCGATGCGGACGGCGAGTGCGAACGGGACAAGATAGTGGAGCACGGTGAGCGAGAGAGGAGGAGAGGGGAGGTGCTCCGTAAAACCGCGCTCATTCCGGGGAATTCTCGCCGGCGCCGGGGGCCAGGGAGCGAACAATGAGTGAGTGGAAGCGCCACGGAAAGCATGCGAAGGATTTTCTCATTTTCGCCGCTGAAATTGCGGATGTCGAAACCGAAGCCAGTCGCACTCGCTCCGTCTCCCTCTAACGCACTCCCCCTTCGTCCATTCCGCTCTGCCTCTCTACTTCCCCTGCTCTCGCCCTCCAGTTCTCGCTCTGGGCCGGACGCTTTGGGAGAAAACAATGTGTGCATTCTTTGAAATTTTTTAATAAACCGCATTAAGCCAGCAGAACCTCGCCAGGAGCCGGACCGCACCAGGCACTCACACATGGTCGCGACCCGAGCGCACGTACTGGCACAATGTGCAGCACCTACACACACTCGCGCACTCACACCAGGGCGCGGCCCCGCAGCATCGAATCCGAGGCGAAAATCGAAATGAGCAGAACCGAAAAAGCAGTCGCCGGCAAAAGGCGGAAGAGCACGGAAAGTAGCAAAGTTCGTTCCTGTGTTCCGGATCCGCGCGAGCGTCGGCCGCCCGCCGCCCACTGCGCCGCCCCTCCGCCGCGAGCCCGCCTCGTGCCCATACGGCGGCACATCCTGACGCGTTTGGTATATTTATGGCTTTGCTTTGGTATGCGTGGCATTTCCGGTTGCAGTTGAACGTGTCGAGGCCACCAGGGAGAGGGACGGAGAGGGACCGAGCGAGTGAGTGAGTGAGAGGGGGAGGCGGAGATCCTTCGCCGGTCGAGGGGAGTTTCGGAGGTTCGTTTCGGGCGAGTCGCCAGTGCTTGTGGCCCGCGTCCGTGGCTGTGTCGGGCGCCGGGGCGGGTTGAGCGAGTTCGTGTGAGTGCGGTGTTCCGTGGTGTTGATAACCGTAAATGCATTTCCGTTCCCATGCTCGTTGCGAATGTTTAATGCGTCTGGAGTTCCATCGTCCTCGACGTCCGCGTCCTCGTCCGCGTCCTCGACCACGTCGTCTTCCCGTCGACCTCGTCCACCCATCTTCGTCTTCTCCCCGCTGCCCACCTCGTCCCCGCCTTCCTGCCGTTTATTGCTTTCTCTTCCCCACGTCGTCCCCGCCCCTGATGCGGCTTCTGCTGCTTTGCTGCTGACATTTCTCACTAAACCCCAATCTTCCCGCTGCTGAAGTTGTTGCTTTCGTCGTTCTGGTTGTGCAGTCGTGTTGCTGTCCCGCTCGCACGCAACACATAATTTATTTTTATTAAATTCGCATGCAACATTAATTTTGTCACTTTTGTTGCAGTTGTCGTTGTCGTTGCCGTTGCCGTTGACGTCGCTGCTGCCAGGCGGCAAGTCGCCAACTGCAACAACAACGAGGACGATAACCACAACAACAGGATCAAGTCAGAACAACAACAACAATAACAACCACCGCAATGAAATGCTGTTGACACTGACATTGAAGTTGAGCAATTTTCACTTAAAAAGGCAGCCGGTTTCTCCATCTCCCTCCCTCTCTCTCTCCCTCCCTCCCTCTCTCTCTCTCTCTTCCTCCTTGTGTTTGTCTCACTTTTCAAGACTTCTTTTCTTTCCCATTTTCCACTATTTCCCGTTCACTTCAGTCGCGTTGGCAGACGGAGAAGGCGCGAATTTCGAAAGCCACGAAGCAAACTTCCACTGGCATAATGAGCTTCGTAATGAAATCTGCCAGCGAGTTAATTGAATTAGAGTTGCCAACCGGCGCGGATGACGGCGATCGTCACGACGCCGACAGTGCGCGACACCGCCGCCGGCGTTGATGGCGATGGCGATGGTGAAGGCGATGGTGACGCTTATGATGAAGACTGATGGACATGATGGGAATTTACATAATGCAGAAGTTGGTGATCGCCGCAGACGGAGCGCGAGGGGCGGGCGGAAGTCGCGAAGTCATTTGGAAAGAAATGTGGACGAAAAGTAGTGCTGGAGAGCTTCCGGAGGATTCTGAGATTCCACGGCGGTCAACTTTGACGTGCAAGGTTTGCTCTTTATGCGAAATTATTGAATTGTTCTTGCTGTGCTGGTGGATGAAAGCTTTCTGGGGATTGACGTGAACTTATTTATGCGGTATTTATTTCCTCATATGCAACAGAGCCATGAAGGCATTACGCCAGCTGGCCAAACAAGAGTTGTACATAGTTTTTTTGTTACGTCCTCACAAAAATATTCAATTTGCGTATTCCTTTTCAATTGAATATCGAAGACATGCATGGCAAATCGCAAAATTGAATTTTTTGTCCCGAAACAATTCGAACAATCCATTGAAATTCGTCCCTAAGGCACATGTATTTGTTAAAATCAATTATATTCATTTGTTTAATAACACATCAATAATTATTTGATTTTTTATATGCTTTTTTAGTTTTTTGTTTCTTTCAATAAATTATAAAAAGTATCTATGCATTTTTGTCGGTAATACGTAATTTTTTCTGTAGCTGTTCTATTGTAATGTTCTGTATTTTGAACTTGTATTTAAAATTAATTATTTCCACAATAGAATTCCGTTGACATTTTGCACAATAATTGCGGTCGCCTACTTCCAATGCATAATTGATTATGGATGAAGGACAACATCCGGTTTTGTCGCCCTGATAATAGCATCACAACATCGTAAATATCGCAAATTACACTCAGGAGTGCCATTCGGAGCCATTAATCAATTAAAAAAGCGTCCGCACCCCGCCGGGCCCCACCCTTGCACCACATCCTCGCCCATGACCTGCACCACTACCATTTCCTCCACCTCCACCTCGTTCATTTGGCCGCTCCTCGCTCTGGTCCCCACAAGCCTTATGATAATAAAACAAATTTGATTACGATGACAATCAATTATGCTCGCAGGACGCAGCACTCTGGGGGCCCAGAGGGTCCCGTCGTCAGTAGGTGCGAGAGGGTCCGATGCCCGGGCCCAGACGCCCCTGGACCCCGCTCCAACCACGTTGACCCGGCGCTGAGGAGCGCGAGCGAGCGCTGAGAGCGGACGACGACGACAGGTTATTGATGATAATGCTTGTGGCGATGACGCCGACTATTATGACGACGGGGAGCATGGTGATGATGGTGATGATGATAGGGGGGCGAACACAATAATTGCATTTCTATAATTAATAGATGTCGGGCGGCGGTGGAGCCGGCCACGGCTTGTTCGATGGTTTGTTGCCGGGCCTCGAGGACACGAGTTCTTAGTGCTGTCCTGTTGTTGTTGTGGCGGGGAGCGAGATCGTGCAATTGTGGGGGGTCGGGGGAAGAGGGAGGACTGGGAACATGTTCAATTAATGATCTTAACTCACCTTGTTCTGCTGCTGTTGCTGCTGGAGTTGTTGCTGCGTGGCAAATCCGCCCATTTTGCTAACTGGTATCAACGTGTTGTACTGAATGTATTGGCCATGTTGCTGCTGCTGCTGGTGCTGCTGCTGCAACTGCTGCTGATGCTGTTGCAACTGCTGCAGGTGGTTCTGGGACTTCTTGTCCACGACGGCGTAGGTCGGGATGTGGTCGTAGGTGGACGAGGTGATGACGGCGTTCTGCTCGGCCAGGGCGGCCGTGGCGTAGGCCCGATTATGGCCCTTTGTTGTCCACTCGTCGTCGTCGTCCCGGCCATCTGCGAGGGGAGAGAGTGGCTGGTTAGACTCGACTACGGACGACTTCTCCCCACATCGACTCAACTCGACTCAACCCGACCCGACCCGACCCGACCCGACCCGGCCCGATACGGCCCAACACGAGTCGACCCTCTGGCTTTTCACTTGTCGCCTCTGCCATTCATCAACTTTTCCTCTCCCTCCACTCCACCATCAGCCGCTCCGGGCCACCGGCTTCCGTTGGATCCACAGCTCCTTCCGCCCGACCCCGGTCGGACTCTAATCCGCCGGCCCTCGACTCACCTTGCGGTATTATGTCCGGGTTTTTGTCGATGCTGTCCAGGCTGCTTGTCACATGACACGTCTCCCGGCCAATGCGTATATCCTGTATTGATTGGCCATTGTGCAGGACGCCCAGGGTGCTGGTCATGTTGCCGTTGTTGTTGTTGGCGACTCCGCCGACGCGGCCTCCTGCGCCGCCGACGCCGACGCCTCCGCCGCCCAGGCCGCTGCTGGTCACCTGGTGCGAGTAATTGTTCCGATCTCGGCCCGTCGAGCCCCGCATCCGGACGATGATGACGATGATGAGGGCCACCAGGAAAATGCTGCCGACGATGCCCACGAGAATGCCCAGGAATGGCCGGATATCCTCGATCACCGGCGCATAGGCCAGGGACAGATCTGGGCGGGACAGAGAGAAGGGGAAATTGTGAATGGTGAGTCGGTTGGTTGAACAGGACACGGCCTGCGCGCTCTGACCGCCCGAATGCCGTCAGCGTGGACGGATTCGTCGGCGACGACGAGGAACTACTACGACTACAATTCGCCCTACTAATTGCACTCCGGCTGGGCAGGGGGTTCTTACTTTTCCTGGGGCTTCCGTCGGGCTTTGGGGGGACTCTGGGTCGTTCCTCAGCACCGTCGGGGTCAGGGCAGTCGTCGTTGTCGTTGTCGTTGTGAACATCGTGAGGTGGGGGTGGAGGGGGTGCGGTGGGGGAAAGTAGTCTTGTGTAGGTTATTACAACTGAAAAGGTGACAACAAAACAAGATCATAATAAAAATAATACAACTTAGGAAAATAGCAAACGGTTACGAAGGACTCGGTTAATTTGATGGCAGAAAATACGTACGTAATTGTATGGAAATTAGTATAATAAAATCTGCCTGCCAGGAAAATTAAGTCAAGGAATTGCTAAAGTAAATTATTCTAATTAAAAGTTAAATAAATACGTCATTAATTAGTCTGTAATGAAGCAGATATTAAGAATATGTAGCACTTAATTTTTGTTACAAAATTAAAATAAAAATGTTTGATAAGTGAAATAGACGAGGACTAAGAAATATTAACAGAAATCGTTAGAGAAAGACATATAAACATTTAGCAATAACTGTATTTCCAAACAAGGTTCACCCAAAACGCTCTAGCGCCCGATCGATAGAAGTCGATTTGAAATAAAAGGGGGCCATAGAATAGAAGAAGGAGTCCTTCGGTAAAAGCCATCCCGCAGCCATGCAAACCTATCCGAGACTGGCAATAAATTCCCCGACAAAGGCAAGGAACATGATCCCTGGTCCCCGACTCACCCGTCTGCTTCTCCGGGTCCTTGAGCGTGTACACCTGCAGAATCGTCGCGTTGCTGCGTCCCTTGCTGTTGTGGGCGACCAGAAAAACGTTGTATCCGACACCTGGGACGAGGCCGCGCACCTCGAAGTACGGCGTCCTGTCGACGGCGCCGGGCCCCGCGAGTGTGTGTGTGTGCGCGTGCGTGCATCGGTGTGCGTGGCGAGGAGGCGAGCGTTGCCAAAGCAATTCAATTGCAAATCGCATATTGAATGCATTCATCGCCAACCGCACCAGAGACAATGGGAGACACAAAGAGGGAAGAGAGGGAGAGCGTCAGAGTTAGTGTTGCGGAGCGAGAAAGCAATGGTATAACGAAAACGAAAACGAAAAGGAAAGGGAGTATCGGTTTTTGCTGCTCATGAAAATCTCGTACAAATTTCATGCGACAAACGAACAGCGGGAAAAAATCGCCCAAAAAAGCACGGGAAACCCGGAAAACGAAGGGAGATGGGGGCGGGTGGCAGGAGAGAAAATGTAAAGGGCAGCAGGAAAAAGTCGAACTCACTGTGATTTGTAGATTTTTGGATGTCGTGTCGTTCCGTTCACGTACACCTCCATTATGAAGTCCTGCTGGAGGCCGCCGTCGAAGCCCTCGATGCACTCGATCTGGAAACCGGTCGACGTTTGATTGAGCAAAGTGCAGTTGACCAAGGGGTCCGGTTCACCTGGGGCACACGACGAGCGAGAGGGGAAGGGAGAAAAATCTCTGTCAATATACAGCGAGTGTCTGTGTGTGTGTGTGAGGGAGTGGTCGGTGTGTTCGCGAGAGAAAAATGCTTTTGGGCAACCACCATCGGAGACGCCGCCGGCAGCTGGGGAAGCGGGCGTAATTGAGAGGGGGAGCGCGAGAGAGGAGGCAGGCAGGACTTAGGACGAACTCCTGCATGTCGGAGGCTGTGTGTGTGGGTGTCCGTCTGTCCGTCTGTCCGAGAGCCGGTTTTTGTTGACGTTGAAGCGGGCATTAAAAAGGAATTTGCGTTCGGGCCGAGCCAGCGAAATCATTGAGGGGGAAAATTGAAAAAAGAGATGGGTGTAGAAGGAGCAACGGCGAGAAAAAACCACACACAAACAAAATTCCAATGGGAAACCAAACTTTAATGGATTTCTTTCCATTTTGACCTGCCCGAAATAAGCTCGAATTTGGTTTCTAATGGAATCGGGGATCCAGTGGTTGCTCGCTTTTGCCTTCGGGCGAAATCTGAGGTCTCTGCATGTCAGGGAGCATTTGGAAGGAGGGTGAAAGAGAGAGAGAGATACTGATGGAGAGTGTTTGACGAACTGGAGAATCCTACACCAGGCAGCTTCAAGCTAACTTTCATTTCTCATGATACTAGAAATTTCGTGATGAGTCGAACAAAATATCATTTTTTCGAAGGACAATTATTTTGAAATTAAAATCAGAAACTTTCAGGAACCACTTCAACAAAATCGTTTCCCATTTAACAGCAACGCTAAACTCCGACGAAATAATGACCAAAGCTTCGACTCGAGAATAATTGCATACAACAACTTCAAGTTCCTCTTTAACTTCCACTGCAGCCTCAAAATCGCCACGAACACTTGCCCAACTTAAACAAATATAAAAATAAATAAATTCCAACATCCCTAGTTAAAGCCACAACACAAGGCAAAGCCAGTGCAGCTTCTCGACGTCGGAAGTTAATGAAAATTTTGCACAACAACAAGTTTCTGCTTCCCTCTCTCTCTCTCTCACATCTCTTTATCCCCACAGAGAAAGTGTTAACAGCGGAGTTTTAGAGTTGAGCGAGTGCTCAATTATTCAGTCGGTAGCGGAGAGGGAGATAGCAATAGACAACGCCAACGAGACGGAGTCCGAAAGGAAGGAAGTGAAGTAAGTGATTGGTTATTTGAATAATTACAATCACTTGTTGTAGTCGCTGAGGAGATGGAGAGAATTTTCTATAGATATATTTAACAGAAAAAATTTGGAGAAAATCCAGAAAATTTTTTATAATATTTTTTGCCAATACTTGAGGATATTGAAAAATTAAAATAGAGCACAGAAGTAAAATCCTAGTTCAGATTTGAAAAGGCCAACATTTGAAGGAAAAAATCCCCCCAAAGCAGCCTTTCACAAAAACGCTCTCCTGTATTGAAAACTTGAAAAACACTCCCCAAAAGTTCGCAACTCCAGAGTCGTCTCTTCTCGCTCGCTCCATACGTTGCTCGGTCCAACGCGCCGCCTGCCGACACTTAAAAATTCCCTTTCGCCGCCGGCAGTTGCAGTCCGGCTCGCACACTCTCACAAGCGCTCGCTCTCAGACGCACGAAATTCGACTCAATTGGCAGCTAACTATCTCAGATCCTTCGCCTCCCCGATCGAACCCAATCGTCGCGTGGCCTCTGCCGCTCGTCCCGCCGCTCGCAGTAAAGTCATCCTTGAAATCCGATTAACACGGAGGGAGCTGCCGGGATCTCCACAGGGAGCTCAGGCGGATGAGGAGACCGAGAGGCAGCGGCGGAGGCGGAGGCGGAGGAGCTCGTCGGGGAGGCCGGGTGTTGTTTTTTCTGCCTCCGAGGTGTCGGGCCGCACGTCGCATCCTTGCATCTGGCGCATCCTCGTCCTGCCCCACGTCGAGCCAGCCCGGCGGCCACCGCAGCCACCGTCGCTGCCTCGTAGGACGTAATCCGGCAACACGCACTCGCTCCACCGCCCTCACCCACCCTCATGGGGTCCTCGTCGTCGTCTTCGTCGTCCTCGCCGCGTCCCGGTCGAGTCCCGGGCGGGCAAATTAGCATATTCATGTAAAGCGCCCCGGCCGCAAAGCTCCGGAAAACTGCAGATGTCCTCGGTGACAAACCGTCCTTCAGCCGACTCGCCACAGCAGCAACAACAACATTACCGACGACAACAACATCGGCAACAGCATCACAAACAACAACAAACACGGGCATCAGCGACACGAAACAAATCATGTCCACATCCATCTCTCGACGTCCTTCCCTGGCCACGGTTGACGGCGTCCTCCCGGGACGAGAGGTCCATGTGCGTGTGTGTGTGTGTGTGGGGATCGGTATCGGTGCCGGTGTCGGTGCGAGGAGGAGGCGTGTGTGTGTGTGTGTCATAATTTAGGCCACTTCTACTCACCTGCCGGCGTAATTGTGTAAACGCATGGCTCGCTTTGATCACCGATTTCATTGCTTGCCCAGCACAGAAGGGTTCCGTAGTCCTGCAAGAGAGACCGACAACGCAGTGACGGGGTGTTAGAGGAGCGACAGAGACAGAGGGAGGGGTTAGTAAGACAGAAAGTGCGGCGGTTAGTCACAGAGGGAGTGCGAGAGGGAGAGGAGGGACCTGGGAAAAAATGGCAGTAAAAAATGTATCACATTGATATTCAGTCACTGAGGGATTGATGCCGAGGAAGATGGATCGAGGAAGGGGGCAAAGGATGCAGGCGAGCCAGGAGCGCACGGAGAAGGACAGACAAAGGGAGGGGTGGTGGGGAGCGCATGAGGGATGGCGTTGCGGACGGCGGAGAAGGAGGAGCTGCAGAGGAAACTGTTTAAAGCACACAAATCAATTGGAAAATTATGCGATCGAATGGAAAATTGATGATTTATCACACACGGACACGCACAAACACTGCGAAATCCAACGGGGGAAGGACGGGAGGGGGAGGCCGGGTGAGAAAGTAATTTATGAGTGTGGCACGCGAGCGCCAGGTGGGAGTGCGAGATGGGAGAGGCGAGATGTGTCGAATGGAATGAAACAAAGGAGCGATTGAGTCGGAAGATCCAGGGAGGAGGGGAGGAGGAGCCAATGGATGCCAATGGGAAGGCAAGGAAGACGAGCGGAATTCGAAAAACTGAAATTGGAAAATTATGAAGGGTCTGTGGGGAGGAAGTAGGGTGAAATGAGAAGGAAAGGCGGGGCGAGGAAAAGAATCGATGGAGTCGACTCACGTTCTCCGTCATGGGCGTGTAGTGGGCGACGCTGCGGCCGCGGTCGACGGCGATCAGCGAGGCGGGGATGTCGATCGTCTCGCCGAGGCTCGCGTTGAACTTCCAGACGTAGTTGGCGTCGAGCGGGTTCGCCTCGATCTCGCAGGCGATCTTCACCGTCTCGTGGCGGCCCGAGCTGTACGTGGTGCGCTGGCCGGGCCGACAGACGGGAGCAACTGCGGGAAGGAGAGAGGTAGAGGATTTTTTATACACGACAGATGAATTATTTCCAAGTCACTTGAGTAAGAAATGCACAGATATGAAGAATAAAGCACAAAATAAACTGATTTACACAAGGTAGACTGCGAATCGAAAAAAGGAAACACAATATATTCAAATAATGGCAGTCTTGACAAAAAACGAAAACCTCATAAAATACTGATTTAATCCTAGTTCATGAAAAACATCCCAATACACAACTTCCCATATATTCTCACACAAAACCGTTGGCAATCAAGTGATTCCCTTGAACCAATGTCGAATTATTATTGGGACAACCGAAACAAGTAGAAACACAGAATAACATAATGTGGAGTACGGACAAGGATAATAGCAGGGACATCAGGAACGAGACCGGCAGACGACGAAATAATTATTGAACAACAACAGTGCAACGTACATGGACAACAATCACAACTACAGCAAGTCATGTCCGACTAACGATGCAGATGTCTTGATGATTTCTCGGTCTGACTCAGTGAGATTGGAGGGATTTAATTTCTCTGCCGCCCTCTCTGTCCCTCTCCCCGATGGCCGTGTCTCGACGTCTTCGTCGGACTTCCTTCTCTGTCTCCGTCGTCTCCACTATCGCTGCCACCCAAGCTTTATGTTCCCCTCTCTCTCTCTCTCCCTCACTTCCATTCTGCCTTCCCCGGGTTCGACGTCTTAAATTCCCCAGTAACATGTATGGCATTGGTAGCCATTGTTGTTGTTGTTTTTCTGGCTTCCCTGTTGCTTTTGCTGGCTCGATGTTGTTGGTGCAATTTTAATGTTATTATTGCCCTCCATTGTTGTTGTGGCCGTCGTTTTATGACCGTCAATGTGTGCAATTTGCAGCATGTCATTTATCTAGGACATTTGCATCTCGAATCCCTGCCACATTTGTTGCTCCGTCCGTCCTGATGAGTCCTCGGCCGTCCGTCCGACTTGTCTTAGTCCGTCTCACCCTGGAACTGTCGGCGATGTCCGGCTTCTCTGTATCGCTGCGTCTGTGGCATGTCCTGCACTTCTTTGTGACGTCCTTTGTGCCTGCAAATATCTTCCGACTCTCGCTGGACAACTGCCTGTGACTTCCAGGGTCCTCCGAGAATTTCTTCGTCCCTCCCGAGCTGCCTTGCTATCGCCCTGCCCTTTGTCTGGATCTTGCTCCGGCCATCTATCAGTCTTTATGTCCTCCTCCGCTCTTCCCTCGCCACCCAGCGTCCTTCGTCATGGCCGACTTCTGTCTGCAGTCCGAGAAAACATCTGTATTTGCATAAGTGATACTTGTTTGAATACTCGATATAATTTGGAACATGGACTCGGACACAGAGGCACCACACAAGCCCAACACACTGTGGAATAGGTTCTGAGAACGAAAATAGTGTTAAGTTCTTGACCATAGGACTATTTGGAGATTTCAATGAAATTGAGGTGGAAAATGTAAAATTCTGAATTTAATAATCCATTTTTAAAATTAAGTTAAAAAGCAAGGAATGCCAAAAATACTGAAAAAACGGAACATTTGAGTTAGAAATTTCAACGTTTCATCATCGGAGAGCCTCGCAGTGCAGTTGGAGCCGATTTGCATAAAAATTCGTTGCCCGACCCTCCGGACTGGGCCAAAGGTTTTCATGGCAAAGTTCTTGAATATTCAATTGAAGTCTGACATCATAAATATTTAAATCGCAGTTTCAAATCCGACGAAAACAACATCTGGTCAGAGCCAACAGAACTGGACGCGGTCACAGAACGTCACAGACCAATTAAAGAGTAAAGTAAAATCAAAATCACACTCAAAAATCTTAAACAGAGAAAAGGATCAAAAATGTAAATGCTTGTCCACACACGAGACAGGGACATGAAATTCTGGTGAAGCAATTGTTATGAACACAGTCTCTCACTATCTCGCTCTGGCCAACTCTTTCTGTCACTTCCTCGAACTCATGATTTGGTCACAGCGTGGGTTTCCGACTGGAGAATTCCTTGGAACGTAAAAGTTAGATGAAAGTAGACACTGACAGGATAGTGAGAGGGCGCAAAGTCATTAGGGTTTATGTCACAAAAAACAAAAAAAAATCACAAAAAAGAACTGACTTCTTATGAAATATAAATATCATGATCAAGAAGCAAACAAATATATACATATAAAACGTGTAAAAGTAACTCAATAATCACGATGTAGACAAATAATCTCAGGAAAAGTATAAACAGGAAACTCCGAGAGAGGAGTGCAAGAAAATCTCTTGGAGTCCTCCAGGAGCCCCCTGGCACTCGACGGACTTACATCGGATGTCCAGATGGACGGGGTTGCTCTCGCCGTCGCCCTCCCGGTTGCTGCCGACGCAAGTGTAAATCCCACTGCGAGCCCGGGACACGTTCTGCAGGACGAGGCTCTGGTTGGCAACGATGATGCCCTCGGCAATATTGTTTTCCAATACGTTGCCCTGGAGCGAGGCCGGGTCCGCACACACACAGATGTCCAGTCCACCGGAAGCGGATCCAGACAGATCCAGAGGGCCAGAGCCAGAGCCAGAGTCGGTTGACAGTCAGACAGGAAGTGCCGGCAGCCACGGGACCGAAGGATCACCAGCAGAAGCAGCAGCATGGAAGAGAAAGAGAAGGAGAAGCGATAAAAATATGATACTATTAGAAAGACAGAGATGACGGCAGACAAGGGCCGAAGCAGGACAAACGTTTATGGGTTGTTTGGCAGGACAAACAAATAAATTCCTTCCATAGAATGAATATTTTCACAATGACATTATTTCTCTCATTCCCCTCTCGCTACCTCCCGTCTCCCGCTGTCCCTTTCTACCGCCTTCTGGCTTTATTGCAGTTCTTGTAGCTGCGCTCGATTGTGCTCGGAGTTTCGAGTCAATTCAATTGTGGACCGGAAACCGGAAGTGACGACAGCCGCCGAGTCACTTAGAGGAATTACACCCGATTGCGTTTTGAAGCCCCCAACAATAACCGCGTACACTCATAGACGCCCAGCTCGAGGGACTGAACTCGGACTTGGAGACTCCGGCTCTTGAGGTTTCGGGGTTCGCGGCCGTCGGGCGTGGCTGCGAATTCTCTTCGCCACTGATGCTGGCCATCGACCACTTTGGCGCGCTTTCGGCGTGAACGGCATGCATAAGAAGCTTAGATAAGAATTACATTATTTTCGCCCCTCCCTCGATGGAAACCTTTAACCATTTTCGATGTGAAATTCAATGTTTCCCTATGCGTCGCATGCATCGACCCCGATCGATCGATAAATAGATTTCGTTGCACATTTTCCTCGTGCTGTTTTAAGGGATTATGTGTTTGCAATAAAAGCAACCCGAGTTGTTGTTGTTGCAATGTCATTGTCGTTGGCTCGTGTCGAGTTTTTACTTCGCTTCCATGCGCCGGTCGATGTCGATGATGTTGAATGAGTTTTTCCTGCTCTTCTCCTCCGTCTTCCTCGTTTTCGTTGTAATTTTAAAATGATCCCCTTTGTTTCAGTTTCGGTTGCTGTTGTTTTCGTCGCTTTTGTGTTTTTGTTGCCGTTGTTGTTGCTCGAACGCTCGATGTCTGCCTCTCCATTAAGTATTTAATATCCTGTTGCAAAGTTTTTGCTCGCCTCAGCTTCCGGTTCCGCTCGCCACACTTCATCGTCGCGTCTCTTCTCGCCATTGAAGCGTCTCGTTCCGTTTCCCTTGCTTAAATTTGCTCTCAACCTCCCCTCTCGCCTCCCCGCCGTCTTCCCTCCGGACTCCGCTCGACCTCCGACGATTCCACCGCATTTCGTTATATTTCATCTACGAGCGGTCGCCCAACCCCGCACTTCCGCTTCCGGTGCCCGTCCGTCCCTCCGTCTGTCTGCTTGCTTTCCATCCGTCCGTCCCTCGTTCCCTCTTTCACTCTGCAAGCTGCAAGTTTCTCATACATTGCAAATCGTTTTCCCATAGGAAATAAAACAGAATGAAATTTCTTACCACGGGGTTTTGTTTCCCCAAGTGTGCAGAGGGACGGGGCGGGGGATGGAGTGAGCCCGGCCGGCAGGACCGACCGGCAACGTTTGAACAACTGCACTGGCGATAACAACAACAACAACACACAATGCAACAACAACAACGATGACGACGTCGACGTCGACGACGGCGAAGTCATGAAGAGCTCAAAAATTGAAATAATAATGAGAAATTTTAGCTGGCAGCCAATCTAATCTAAGCAAACATATGGTGCGCTCTCACTCTCGCTCCCTCTCTCTCTCTCTCTCCTTCTCTCCCACTCTCTTCCTCCCTTTCTCCTCCCCTGTCTTTTACCGCTCCCTGGCGTCGACGGCAGACCTTCTGAGGTCGCCGCGGGCCGATTTATATGTAAATTGCTATTTCGAAATTAGGGTTACTTCATCTGGATGGCCCAGGCCCTTCTCCTTCTCACTCTCCCAGTCGTCCTCTTTTCGATTCCTGGTTCCCGTCATTTATTTTCGTCTCCTTCGTTCCTTTTTGAAATTTTTATTGCATTTTTTCGCCCCTGTCAGATGAGAATT
The DNA here is from genome assembly GCA_947389925.1 of Coelopa pilipes. Classification (NCBI taxonomy): domain Eukaryota; kingdom Metazoa; phylum Arthropoda; class Insecta; order Diptera; family Coelopidae; genus Coelopa; species Coelopa pilipes. Next base: position 1,254,253 of record OX376698.1, on the reverse strand, counting down.
TCAGCCAATTTGGGAACTGAAAATCGGAAGCCAGAGCGGGAGCGCGGTGTCCGTCCCACTGGCCCGAGGCCGTCTCTGTTGGAAGCACCCCACGGCCTGAAAGGTGGGAGGGAGACGGGTGGATGGGAGAGGATGGTTTTTGCTTACATTGTGACGCCAGCTGACTTTGTAGATCCACGGGTTCGACTTGATGTTGCACTCGAAGAACACGTCGATGCCCTCGCGGAAGGTCGAGTTCATCGAGTTCGTCCCCAGTTCCAGGCTGACCACGGGAATGTCTGCAAGAGAGAGAGAGAGAGATAAGGGGGTTTTTATTCCGATCTAATCAAATTAAATATCGTTTGTTGAATATGAGTTCAATCAGTCTAATTGTTATGCTAATAAATAAGTCATTTCTACTACATTTGCATATCGAAGTTAGAGTAAATTTAGGGAAGTATATTTAAAGAAATGAAAACGATGTCTCTTAAGAAGGGATAACATATTACAGATAAAATATACATGAAGCGAAAAATCCACTGTACACAGAGAAATCCTGAGTCGTCCTCGCTTTGAAGGCATTTGCTGATTGATTGAAGGCCCTCCGGCCTTGTCTTTTTCGGGCCCGTCCACCATGTTCCAAAGACTCAAGACCCAAATCCTTCGCATTTCCGAAATTGTTCCATACTAATCCTTTGCTTGTTCTTCTGCCAGACGCCCTGAGCTCCTTCTCCCTCCCCTTCAGCCCTCATTTCTCGCTGCTCATCACACGACTTCATTAACTTGGCTGGGAGTTTTATTTGATGTTGTTGGCGGTGATTACGTTGTTGTAGTTGTTGTTCTTGCTGTTATTTTTGTTGTCGCTGTTTCGGTTTTACTTCTTGCTCACTTCGTGTTGACGCCCTTAAAAATTTCCCATTAAAATTTCGTTGGGTTTTTCATTCGTCTTTTCCCAGGAATCCCCAAGGACCTTTTCGTGGGATTTCTTATTCTTGCAATTATTCAACTTCGTACAACCACCCTCCCCACCTGCTGCCCTTCTCTTTCCAATGCGTTTTCCTCTGATTCAACAGTCGCGTGGCGTCGTGATTTCCTTTATCTTCGTCTCCGTCGTCCTGCCTCTGCTGTTGTCACCCCTTCTGCTCTCCAGTGCCTTCTCCGTCGCCTCCTGCACCCAGCCCCTCATCAAGGCTTTGGCCCCTCCCTTCCTCTCCCACGGGTTCCTCCGACTCTCCTTGAGATCCTTCCGGTTGTCTGCCTTCCTCGCATTCTGTTCCTCTACCTTCTGACTCAGTCAGTCTCTTCCCTGTCTTCCTGTCACTGTCTCCTTGTCCGATTCTCCTTGTCCGTGTCTCCTTGTCCGTGTCTCCTTGTCCGTGTCTCCTTTCATGTCCTCTGCCGTGTTCGCCCTGGCCGAAAGACTTTTTCAAGCGGCCAAACAAATTGCGTGTTTCATTTCCCCTCATTACAATACATTATTTTTGCACCTCCCCCGTGCCCTCTCTCCCTCCGTCTCCGTCATCCAAAGCTCCTTCTTGTACATCTCTTAGATCTCTCTGCCTGTCTCTCTCTTCCCCAATCTACCGGCACCACTCTCTGTTCCCAACATTTTCGCTCATCCCTCTCACTCCTTCAGCTTTAACTCCCTCCATCTCCCACTTTTTTCCCTTCTCTTTCTACCGCCTTCCTTCCCTGCTTCCTCTGCTCCCCCATTTAATTTCGAACCAAATCCTACTGCGTTCCTTAGCGAAAGGTGTAAATATTTTAAAACCAACAAATTAGGCAATTTCGGGGTTGTTTCGTCCCCTCCACTCCCCTCTCCTGCTGCCGCCCCACCACCACCCGACACCCCCTCGTCGCTGACGCCTTGGTTTTACTGCAGTCGTCACGATGTCGCTGCCCGAGGACTGCGGGGAGACAGGATGAGAGGCAAGGAAGCCGGGGGACGAAGGTGGGGCTGGAAGAGGGCCGTCTGAGACGAAGTGAAGATAATTTCGCTTGTTTTACATAAACTTTCTTCAGCAGGAGCTTTGCGATTTTTGTGAAAATAGCAGGAGCAAAAACAACACGACGGGCGACAACAACACTGGCTACAACAAAAGCATTAAAATTGCAATTAAAACGGATTTATAGTCGTGTAATTCCTTGTACAACTCCTTCGTTTAATCGCTCCGGGCGGGAGGACCGGAGGGCGACGGAGGAGGAGGAGAACAAGAGAAAACGAATAAAACTGCTGACAAGGCGCACGAAGACGCAGAACGAGAAGCAGTCTGAGAATAGCTGGCGTAATGAACTCCAGAACGGCGCAATAGGGGTAGAGAAGAAAAAGAATCGAGATTCGGGGTCACGAGGGCCGACCCGGCGATGTTGGCACGACCTTCGGAGACCTCGACGGAGAAGAATCGCACTTCTTTCGGGCTCGCATTAAGGTAATAAAAATATTTAATTCAACAACTCCCACGACTACTTAAAGTGTGCTCTTTCCGGACCGCCAGGTGTCTCACTTTAATGAACCTCCCTCCTCCTCGCACTGCCGTGGTTTCGTGGTCTTCACAACTGCGCCTGCCTTAAAGTAGGCTAATTAGGCAATCAATCAAAACTGAAAACCACGCAGTTATTTCCGCCCAATGGACGAGGAAATTCACGAAGCTTTAATTTGCCATCGATTGCCGGGGAAGAGAACCTCTCTGCCGCGTATCCTTGGTCAGCCAGATTGGGCGACTCGACGTCGTCCAATTCCATCCATCCCTTGTTCCTTCCCCAAACCGTGCCTCCCTCCTGCTGTCCCTGCTTCGCTCATGCTTCGCAATCTGCCCACGAGTTCGCTACCTTGGCTGGTAGCGAAAACTCCTCCTCTCCTCCGTTCCTGCAAATCTTTTCCTCGGCTCGGTATCCGCCAGATTTCCCCATTCCTTCATTTATTCCCTCTCTCTTCAATTTCCTCCCTCCCTTTCTTTTCTCCTGGTCTCCCTTTTCCGTTCTTCTCCTCTACCCGACGTTTTCGCCGCCCCTTCTCTTCGTTCGGTCGATGCCTTTCCCAGCTTTCGCTACAAATTCGACCTCTGGGAACTGTTTTCGAAGTTGTCTCTAAATCTTCGTCGCTGTCCTCAACCGACTCCTTTCCTCGGGCTCCTGCCTCCACCTTCCTTTCCTCACCGCCCAAGAACTCCTTCCACCTCTGGCTCCCCCTCGGCCATCGGCAACCTCCTGCTTTCGCGAACTCCTGCCTCCTGCCTTCAACTCCTTCATCTGGCTTCCGACTCCTTAACCTATTTCTTTCTGCTTTTCCACCCTCATTTCCTTCCCACCCTCCCTTCTCCCCTGCCAGCCTCCCTTCAGTACCCTTGCCTTCGATACGAAATCCTTCCTATCACTTTCCACCTTTGCCACTCTCTCGTTGCCTCTCGTTTCCTTGGCGCAAATCTTTTCCTCGGCTCCAGATTTTCTTCGCGTCACTCGGCCCAGCCACGCCCTCTTTCCCACAACCCGTTCCGTTCGTGCCGCTCCCGCCACGACTGGTGCCAAAAACAAAAACTCGGCATCGACTTCGACTGTATTGAATTAAATGTTGCCACCTGTTTACGAAACTGAAGCAGTAGAGGCAGTGGAAGCACCATCGGGAGCAACAACAACAACAGCACTAGTAGGAACAGCCCGAAGAAACACAACAACAACAACAACAACCGGAAGAAGAAGGACAACAACAGCAGGAAGTGAATGAAAAAGTATTTAAGGCGAGAACAAAAGAGAAGGAAATGTTTCAAATCTTGTGAAAAATACGAGACGAAATGAGATTCAGGCGACGCAGGCAAGGCGAGAGTAGTGGAGGAAGAGGCGGAGGGGGTGAAGCGCGCAGGATGCGGGTCTGAGAGACTCGGGAATGCGAGATAGAAGGGAAAGAGACGACAGTTGGAGCGAAAGAAGTAGGAGAGAGGAAATTGGAGCGCAAAACATGTTGCAATTTGTTTTGTGCCAAACGCACACAGGCTCCTTCACGCACACACACACTCACACACACGCATGTACAAATATAATTACACGCAGCACACACTTACCAAAAAGAAAGCGAGCGAATGACAGACAGACAGACATGGGTGGGAAGAGAGAGAGGGGGGGAAGAGACACAAACCGAAGCATTGGGAAAAATGAGAGATATTTTTCGCAATTGCGGCTGAGTGAGAGCGACCGAAAAATGAAGCAGAGGACAAGGGAAGATGAAGAGAGGAAGAGGGGGCGAGGGAGAGAGAAATAAATGGAAGACCGAAAAAACAAAAATAAATGAATAAAAGAAAACGGAATAGAAAAAGGTAAAACAATGAAATTCGAAAAAATCACGAGTAGAAGTTTTCACTAAGAAGAAACAAATATCTCTCCCTCTGTACTTAGTGGGTTTAGTTTGAGATGTCGATGCCAGGAGAACCTCGAGTAGCTCTAATTCAAGTCCCCGAAGAAGCCACAAGGCAGCCTCTTTATTGGAAGTTCGACGGCTGTTGACGGTCCCTAAAAGTCTCCTTGAGGCGCTTCCGAAATTCCCCAAAAGACTTCTGCGACTTCCGTAGATCACAAACTTCCTCAGCACACTCGAGGAGTCCTTTCTGGGAAAAGTTCCCTCTGAGGAAGCCCGAAGTCAGGCCCAGCACGCGTGGGTGGGTTCGGGGATAATCGGCGAATGAGCAGAGCAGAGCAGGAAACCCGACGATAAATAGATCTTAAAGCTTAGAGGCGACTGAAACAACACAAATTGAAAGAGAAACACGGAAAATTGAAAGGAGAAAAATCCACAGACGCAACCTCGCAGCAAGAGAGTGTGAAGAAGAAGGATCGAGTTGCAGGACAAGACGAACGGGGGCGACGAATGGGGCGGCGTTAATGCAGCTGAAATGCAAATAAGACGGAGAGCCGATGCAGGAGCAAAAGCTGAAGCAGACGCCGATGCCCGAGGTGGCGAGAGTTTGGTGGAAAAAGTTTATCCGGGCTCCTGCACTCGCCCTGGAGCATTACTATTACTGACAGTGCCGCGTGGAGAGGTTAAACTACTAACAAGTGAGAGGGGAACGAGAGAGAGAGAGAGGGGGAGAGAGAGCCAGAAACACGCCTTTTCCTTCTGTTCTGCAGGGACTTGGAGCCGATTGCTTCCTCGACGACTGCAGCTTCCGTTCCAGTGGGGAATCGTTCATTGTGCAGCAGTAGGAAACTTCAAAGGGTAGTCAAATGGTAGTTTTCCAATATATTAATAAAATATTTCGATCTCTGATATAGAGCAGGAAAGGTAGCAGAGGTTCAGACACAAAAGATTGAAACAATGCTCCAAAACGATTATGCCTTGTAAATATTTCTGGTAAAAAACGTGAATGAATCAAAGTTATTAAGTGATTATACAGCTAAGTGTCATTTAAAGAAGCAAAATTGTGTTGTACATGTGGGAAACATTTTCGAAAAAAAGTAATAGAAATGGTAATAGTGATGTAAGAAAATCATGAACATGAACTATGGCTTATAGTTGCCGAGATGTTCGCATACAAACTATGAGCAAATGAAATGTTGTAAAGTGTTTGTGGAAGAAGTAGTAGAAAGCAACTCACGATAGATATCCAGCTTCCAGCCGTCCTCCATCCCGGACTCCGGTATCATGCTCTGCTCGGCGCGACACGACAGGAACTTCCCTCGATCGTCGATGGTTGGCGTGAAAGTCAATATTGACGTTGTCATATTACCATCGGGATTTGCCTGCAAGGAAACGCGAACGAGTCAGTGGGAGGCGGGGGAGAGCGAGCGAGACGGAGTCGCTTCAGCGCGGAGGGAAAGAATGTCGGTGCTGCAGGAACAAACATCCGGACGGAGGAACCAAGTGCGGGACGGAGAGCGGACGAGCAGGACGGACGGAGGAGGAACGAGGCAAACAAGTGACGGGCCATCGCGACAGTAGTTGGCACGGAAATGCATCGAGCAAGAGAGATGCAAAAAGGAGCACGAGCGGCAGGAAGACGAGGGCGAGGGCGAGGGGCGATGGGCGAGGGGCGAGACACGGCGCCGGCGGGATAAAATGACGCTTCCAGTATGCAGCGGAAATTTGACAGCATGTCGAACTCTCGATTCCCCAGCGTGCGCCCGCTCGTTCCTCCCGATCTCCTCGACTCGACGTCGCCCTCGTTTTCTACGACGCTGCACAAGCCGTCGTGCGGCTCCTCCACCCCGGCGCCCTCCCCGCCGGCGTCCCGGTCGTTGCTTGGAGAGACATCGAAACATCCCCGCATTTGAAGATATGCAAATGCGACTCGTCGGGAATTTCGCCAGGAATTGGCGAAACTTCAATGGAAAATCTGTTGCGGAAAATTTTCATCGCCGACGACCGGATGCAAGCGCCCCTAATAACCTCTGACCTCCTCCCACAACCCAGGCCTGCCTGCACTGCCTCATCCTGCTGCACCTTCATATTTTTCAAATGTCACTCTTCGCGACGGCGGGACGGGAGAAGGTGCCACTTACGATTTCGTGCGTGTTCTTCATGGCGCTGCTGCCCTTCCACCAGGTGATCGTCGGGGCCGGACGCGACCCGACGACGACGCAGACCAGCTGGTACGAGTTGTCGGCCGAGAGCGGGCGGTTCTCGCCCTGCAGCTTCACGATCAGCGGGCGCACTGGGGAGAAAGAGAGAGAGAGAGAGAAAAGAAAGAGGGGGAAGGAACATCATTAGTACATTGGAGTCGAGAAGTTGAGGGAGCAAAGTAAGGCAAAAGCAGGGAAATTAGTGGACAGTCCGAAGAAACCTCTGCAGAAAAGGAACCTCGATCAGGAGTGGGGCGGGGTTTTGAACTGAAGTGAGCCGGAGAGGGCGAGAAGCCGTGGTTGACGGCGAAATTCACAAATAATTATAACAATAAAAATATATCACGCACCAACGCGTCCTCGACGTTGCCGACGCTGTCGCGGCGAGGCTACGAAAATAATTTTACACACGACTAATTTTAACGAGTTCCCTTTGGCCGCCCGCGCCCGCGCCTTCGCCCCCCGCCCAGTCGCTTTCGGGCCCGCCTCCACCGCTGCTGCGGCGAGGGCATCAAAGCGAACGCGTTGACGACGTGTCAAACCGCAAAAAATTCATGCGAAACGACATGAAGTAACAGGAGAGTGGCAGGAGAGAAGAGGAAGACTCTGTTTGGTCGCAATGGGGGTCGGAGAGTGAGCCGGCCACTGCGAGGGGTGGGGAGGGAGTTCGAAAAAACTGGCAGCCATAAAGAGGGAAA